>JAODJU010000138.1:3520991-3532648 GCA_026776725.1 Gnathonemus echidnorhynchus | reverse complement strand
GGGGGGTTGGTGGAAGCAGATACAGAGTGTCTACGGAAAGCCATGGGAATAACTTTTTCAAACAATGTATGTTTCACCCTGATGAATATGACATACCCTTTTTGCTCAAACTTAACCTGCTATTGTCAAAGCCGATGGTCATAATATCAGTATTACAGTGTAGGCAAGAGACTTTGCATGTATTAAACTGCAAAAGTAGCTACAGAAGCAGGTGGAAGGGGAGTGGCGTTGACTCAGGGTTAGGTCAAGAAATGAAGTTTCAGAGATGAACTTACCCAAGAGTCCACTAATTTTTAGTATAAGTATTAAGTCTGTTTTTGTTGTTTAAAAGTTAAACCCAAACCGTATAAATCTACAGGAATTTCGAAATTAAAGGACACTGTACATTTTGGTCAAATGCTGTAAGGGCATCACGGACTCCCATGCAGATTGTCTGCCATGTCACATGATCAATTTTAACCCCACAAGAGTCCACAAAAGTGACACAGTGCTTCTCCGAATTGCGTGCTGAGTACCCTCAGCACATTACTTTGCTGTCCTTCACATCCCCTGCCACATTCACTCCTCTTACCATAAGCTTTAGGCCCAGGTTCCCCCAGAAGGGCGCCTTTGAAAGCTTTTCTGTTAGCCTGGGGATGGGTCATAATCTGAGGCAGGCAGAGGCTTTGGTGACTCTCTGGGGCACGTTTGGAGTTTCCCATCAGATCTGGGGGTGTCACTTCCCAGTGCCAAAGATGCTTATCATGAGCTGAACTAAACCGAGGTATGGAAATGGAGCGCATGTGACCATACTCAGGGTGGGTAACATAGATTCATCATCACACATTTCTCCATAACAGCCCCAGGTAGGAGAGCCCTGAAAACTGGATTCCAGTCACTCCTCACGCACAGGGTTGCAGAGAAGGACAGCAAGATTAAATCATTTCTCATTCATTTTACCACCCCTGTAGACATTTATGGCCTTTAAGGGGAATATAAAACAATGAATGGAAGCACGATTCTTCTGTTCTATTTGGGTACAGTGGATTCATCCAACCAAGTTTCCCCCCCCCCGCTACTAGCACATCGATGGCGGACACCCACCAAGAACCAGCTATCCCACATGTTTCTGTTGCATCTCAGAGTCTTAAACCGTTGGATGTTTTTCATCAGTGTTATAAAATGTTGACTTGTCCCATTCCGGTTATTACACCTTTTTCTCCCTCTCTTTTCTTCCTGTCTTTGTCCTTACACTTTCTCTTTATGTTCAGCATACGTATCTCAGCCTCCTCCTCTTCATCTCTTTTATACTCTTCCTCCTTGTGTTCTATGGCCCAGCTCTCTCTTTTTATACCACTCCTGCCAGTTCCCTGCCTTGTAAATGTATCGTTTTCTCCAGCATCATTTCTTCATATCCCCTCAGACATCGCCACTTACTTCCGCACCTTTCCAATTCCCCTTCTACACCCCTGTGTTTTGAAGCTACTGACCCCCTCCCCCCCTTTAGTCTGCCTCTCTTACTTTTCCCTGCATTTAACCCCATATTTCACAGCTGAACTGCTCCTAATTTACCCACTGTCAGCTGAGCACCAACCTCTCCACCGGAAAAAACCACGCTTAATTACCTCCAATTAAAGAGCAGCAATAACGAAAAAACCACTTCGTTATGAAGTAAAACGGGGGCACTGGAGAAGCAGATTGGTATACAAACGAGAGGCACAGGGAGAAGGAAGAGGCTGAGGACACCTGGGCAGCGGCAGGGGCATCAATAAGTGGTGAGGTTGTGATGGAGGAAGCCCCTTGGGCTAGGCCCTCAAACAAAAATGCTCTAAGGTTGCCAGATTAATGGCTGACTTTGTGCTCGGACCTGTGCTGTCCTGTATATGTGTGTCAATGGAGAGCAAGACGGCCTATACACAAAGAAGCATTTCAGCATACCTGTGCTCCTACTTGTGCAAATAGCAAACAAAGCATCATTATCACTATCATTATCATCATCCTGTAGTGTCATTGAATGCCTCGGGATCCACGGTAATGGAAGGCACAAGTGTATCTGAGTACAATGAGCGAGAAAAGTGACACAGACTCAGGTTTGTGGACCAGCAAGCAGCATAATGAGGTTCTTTGGGGTGGGAGTCATAGCAGTCAGGTAACTAGATAAGCAACTACTGCACTGGAGTGAAAGAAAATAATTTCAGAAATGAAAATGGGCAATAATATATGTGTTCATATCATTGTGCTGCCCAGTACATGAGAGGAATTTTATGTGTGATTTTTGTTTCTTGGATCAAATCCATAGCTAATTATTGTTGATACTTTTAGTGAATACTGACTCTGGGAGACTGGGACCAAAGCAGAGGCTATAATTAAAGTATAATTGCAATGGTTATAATAGTAACAATGGCCACCGCAGTAATAACAATTAAATTTTATTTCATTTAGGAATGCCTCTGTGGATGCCCCCCTCCTTTCAGCGCGCGCGCACACACGCACACACACACACTCGTCTCCTGCTCAGATTAAAGTTGGTGTGTTAATTCAGTGGTGTAGCAATCGAAGCTCTCTGGCAACAATGGGAAATGGGCTATTGATCAGAACAGCTCAGATTAAGACTGGAGAGCCGAGCACTTTCTTGCTCCTGCTCCCTCTTCCCCTCCATTTCCTGCTCTGCTCTTTGCATTCTCTTTTTCTCTCTTGCCCTTTCCTTTTTGTACTTTTCTGTTTGAGGCCATCGGTGTCTTTTCCTCCTATTTAACATCTGTCCCTTAGGTGCTTGGTTGGTGCCGGTCAGTGATTCTCTGCTGTGATGTTCTCTGGTATCATTTTTTTTTCTTTGTCTTTGAAGTGGAAATTCAGATTGGATTGATATAAACTAATAAAACAGACGTTGCCATTAACACCAAAGCAGGTGGAAAAGTATTTCACTGCACACTAGTACAGTGTATGATTGTGTATATGTCAAATAAAACTTGAAATTATTCAATCTGCTACTTAAGAGACATATAACATGCAGATTAACCTAAACTCTGTTTGGTTACACTTTGAGGTACAAATACATAGCAGTAACACAGTTACTACTGAAGTACAACTCATGAACAAATATAGTAGCTACTTCAGATAAAACATGCATCATGATTCATTAATGATGAACAAACATGACATCAGCATTTCACTTGTGTTATTCATTACTTCTTTCTTCGGTAGTTCCTGTGGTAGTATAGCAAGGTTTACAAAATTAACAGATATAGTACTAAATATGGTAACTGCTTGAAATAAAAGATGCATCATAACTCATTAATGATGAATAAACATGAGATCGATATTTAACTTTTGTTATTCATTACTTGTTCCTTCAGTAGTTCACAAATGTTTGAAAAAGTAACAGATAAAATAAAGTGCTCCAGTATAATACCTTATTGCATTATGTATTCACTTTGAAAAGATTGTGGTTGCAGAAGTCATTTGATTTATCCATGAATGGAAGGATGCTACTGTTAATCGCTGTGCACCTTATGGCTGGAAGATGGATGGATGGATGGATGGATGGAAGGTCATGAAATGACAACCACATGTGTCACTGAATATATCTATCATGATATTATTCAGTAGCAAATGAATGGATGATAGCTGAGATACTTCAACCATTCAGCTTCCATACTTGTTTTTCCCAGCACAGGGTCGTGCAGCCCCCTTTGGTCAGTGATGATGGCAGCCTGGTAACTGGAAACAGTAATGATTGATGCATTCATCAGGCGTCCAGGCCTCTCCCATGCTGCATGTTGTACCAGCTTGATTCTATTAAGAAAAAGAAGAGGTCCATGTCATTTAAATGAAGTTTGTTATTGGATTTAGATTGCTTCAATTAGTTAATTAATTAGAAAGTATAATGTACTTTTTGGTTTACTTGTATCTGGCAAATTAGAAAGCATCAGTTACCATGGTTGTGGTTTTCTGATGTATAAGCAGTTATATTTTCACACACTGCAGTTATACAACATGGTTGAGAAACAAACATTTGAACATTAAATATAAAAACAATTTTTTTTTTCAATATCCAAATATATATTTTCTGGGATGTCATTTCAGGGTTTTATTGCTTTAAGCTTGTTTTTATTACTATGTGGAACCGGATGAATTTAATGTGCCTTTCTGCCTTTTTGTTCTCCACGCTCCGATGTTTTAATTCAAGGTTTATTTCAAAAATCGTGCGCAGAAGTGAATTGTCGGTACATCCAATGATTTAAGGGTGCATGCCTTGCATAGATGTTGCATAGAATGTGATATAAATTGGGGTGAAAGAGATTTTTAAAGAGATTTAAAAAATAAAACGATTGTAGAGTCTTATGGTGACGATCAAAAGGGGAATTATGGGTTTTATGGTTCAAAACGAGAGGCGAAAAGAATCAGTTATTTCAGTGTATTGCAACTATAATCACTAGAGGGCGCAATCGATGTGTTTGTCCTCCACATATTCAACCAGGTGTTGCTAAATGTCCAACTTTGTTACTAAACTATCCACATCTCATACCTATTTTTAGTCCATATCTCTTTGCCATTTTTCTGCCTTTCACAATCCTCTTCACTCTTTGTTGTCATTCTACGCATTGTCTAATCGTGGAGCGCATTCTGTTGCTTTAACCTAATAATTAGCGAGGCAGGTTATTTGGTTAAATTAAGTGACTTCTTAAGGCCATTTTAACGAGTAATCACCAATATTAAGGAAATACCCATGGTGAATTTAGGAATCATATCCTCTGCATTCTACAATGACTTCCCCTTTTGCTCCATAGTTTCCTAAGTAAAACACTCCAGTGGTTTCCCTGACCTTTATTTGAAATATCACGTATTACGGATGGTCCGACATAACAAACGAGTTTGTGGGATATTATTGTGCTACAAGTTATATTTCGGAAGTGGTGCAGTTATACAGTGTGAATATCTCCAGAGTTACCGAGAAAACCGCTCTTTTATGACACGAGCCAGCTACAAAGAAGATGCACAGACTACATCGTATTGGATAAAGAGTAGAAAGAGGGACTAGAGGTAGATGAATAAGTCTTGGTAATCAATTAGTTTAGGTTACAGCAAAAGGTCCAACTGAAAATGCTGGCTTAAGTGCGTTGATGGCCAATTAACCATATTACCTTATTTCTGGGCAAGTTCGATTAAAATCAGGTAAAACAAAGCTTATGAGAGAGGAAAGTAGATATGCATGCGTTACAATGACAACATAATGACAGGTACCTTCTGAATCTGTATTACACTGTATTGAATGAGCTGCATAGCTAGGACGGTGGCGATGCGTTTGCGAAAAGGAGGAGATCTGTGAGAGGGAGATAGAGAGAGGGGGGGACAACACACACACACACACACACACACAGCCTCATATACGAGACATAGGAGCGGAAACGGGTCGAATCCTACTTCAAATTCTCTTTCCTCTCGGCTTGTCGACCGGGGAAAACAAACCGACCCGAGGCACAGCGAATGGGGATTTACTAATTAACTACTTACACACAGAGACGCACACCTCCCTCTCGCATGCCCCGTGCCTCCCTTCCTCTCGCCCTCCCTCCCTCGCTTTGCCAGTTCCGTCAGTCGGGGTTATTAGCGCACCGGTGTTTTGCGGTCCCCGGCGCGGTGCTATGCTGGATCACACGCCGGGAGTCTGATCGCATACACGGTTAGATCGCTCGCACCCTGTATGAGGATATCGAGCAGCTGCTCAGGAAAATCCAGGTACGTCAGTGATTCACATTCTACATTTCATCCGGATGATGAAGGTGCCTTATTTTGATATAACCGACAAAATATTATTAGCGAAATTGAAAAGTATTTCGTAGTCACATGTTACGCTGCCTTTTCAGTACATTACTGTTACCTGACATTATAAACAAAGCATAATACCTTTCATATTCAACTCATAACACCTTTCATAAACAACTCATAATTATCTATATAATGTGTTATTGAAATTGTTCTGTACGTGGTTTAATGGTTTATTGCAATCAAATGAAACAGCTTCGGAAAGTTTAGTACTGGAAAAAAACAGCTTCCAGCTTCCATTGAATGTGAAGGACCTGTTTTTACAGTTGAAGAAAACTTTAAAAACAAACGCTGGTCCCTTTCTGCCAAAAAATACCGGTTCCTGACCGAGTCCGACTTGTTACTCTGACTCTGTCACGAATACCTTGATTCAATAAAATACGTATGGTAAACAATATTAATGTAACTTGAGGAAAAATTAATACAACCGCCAAATTTAGCACAATGAAATGGCTGTTTCATGTTTCTAAGTATGCAACTATCCTCTAAGTAGCCTATGTCACCGATCGGCTGTTTTTGCCGCTTTATGGGGGCTTAATAGCTCCGTGTTTTTGCCGCTTTATTGGGGCTTAAGAGCTCCGTGTATGGGGAACCCCCCTGTCCCAAGCTGTCTGGGAGCCCTGGATTAGACGCTAAATGTCTCTATTTGTTAACGCTTTAAGGATAACCCTCACCTACACCGCGGTATCAATCAGTCAATTAAACAGTCAGTCACACGGTACCGGAACCCATCTACCGCTGAATGAAGACTGCATGTGTCTTTCCAACTCCCCACCTTTCCAAATGACTAAACATGATTTACTATTACATTAGTGTTTAATGCTGAAAACTCGATTTATCAGTCTGCACAGCATTTTCTGTAACGGTGACCTGGAGTAAGTACAAATGCAATCATGAGTAGCCTAACTGATATTTTTAAAGATATCGGTCCGTCAAACACTTCGCGTCGGTTAGGTAAAGTTTGCCTGTTGTTATATCCATATATTTTATAGAATGCAATGATACTGGAACGCGTGCGCTATGGTAAACATCTTGGACATACAGTTAGACTGTTTTGCATCTGTATGTCATTTAAGTACTTTCATCGGTTTTATCACCTGTGCGTAGGTGACAGCGTGTAGCAAGTATTTATCTGGTAGAGAATGCTCTTAATGTGTATGGTGGTAAGATGACACATTCTTCTCCTGAAACAGCAAAATCACATTTATTATTATTATTATTATTATTATAGTTTCTTGTTCTGTTTCTGTGTGAACATGTTTTGTTTCTTGTTCTTTTTCTCTTTTTCTGTTTCTTGTGCTCAAAAGGCACGATTTTAGTTCGAACTGATACAATTTCTAGAGTTTGCCAAGTTTTTGCATGCGATTCCAATATGCGCATTCATTTGAAATACAATTAATTTATTCAGTTAATAAACTGCAGATAGTTTCGAAGTTTGTACGAAACCAGCGTATTTTATATATATGCATCATTGTGTACCTTATAAAATGTTTCTTTATACAGGTTGTGGATAGATGAAGTTCACACATGGATATACAGGCCTATGTAATATTTCAGCCGTAGAGATAGATCAACGAGGAAATACTCGGACTCAGCCAAAAAGTTTTCTATTAATTATTTTTAAAAACATTAAATCATTTTTATCAGATCAAAACACGTTCTCCTGTTTTCTGATGACTTTTCTGCTGAAAATGGGCGAACGATTTCTTACGTTTATAGGACGTGTTATTATTGCCGTCGGTCAATAATAATAATAATAATAATAATAATAGTAATAATAATAATAATAACAATACCGGAAATAGCACACTCTGTCTCTGCCTACATTTTTGGAAACCGAAATCTGTTCCAGAACGCTCGGAACTTATTAAACGTGCTTGTTGATTATTTTTAATTATTGTTGTCATTCATTTAAATAATTATTTTAAGCAATAATCCATGGTGTGCATGCACGTACGTTTACATTTATAATTTCTATTTGAATTCTTCGTAGCACCCGACAGTTTTATAATGGATTTAACTCGATGTGTATGATGTTTATTCACTAACATTTAGATAATTTCTAATGTATTTAGAATCGTGGAGTTCCATTAAAAATTCCGTTTATTTATTTCATAACAATATCCCCCCCCCTCCCCGACACACACACACACACACACACACACACACACACACACACACACAACCTTCTTCTCTTCACCTATCGGTCTTGTCGATATTCGGCTGAAATATTTCCGTCGTTAAACGGCATTTGGGGAAATCTTTCTAACTCGTTCTAACCGCCCCTTCTAGGTACGTTACCACAATCCCATTGGTGGCCGCAGTTCACTTGACCACTCACGGTTATTACCGTTTCTTTTATCCGAAAGAACCATTATTAACTACAGGAAGCACTGTATACTTAAGACAACAACAGCAGCATCGGCAGCAACCGCAGAAGCAATAGCAACAACAACAGCAGCAGCAATAACAATAATAATAATAATAATAATAAATAATAATAATTGTTACATAACATTAGGCCTATCATTGTCATATCAGTGTGGTCATTTTAATTGCATTAGTAGCCTATTTATATCACATACCATAATATACATTTTGCTTAATTATTGCGCGAGCTTAAGCTGCACAGTACTCTGCGGCGGAGTCCGACAATCGTCCACATTTCTGCGATACTTACACTGTAAAACACTCCACTAACCTTCATCCATTCTCTCTTTGGATGAAAAAAAATGAATGAAAAATGAAATTCTCAATACGTTAAGACTTAAACGTTGCCCATCATTTGTTTTAAGTATACGCTCAACTTACGTGCTGTATTTTACCAGTAATTTATAGTAATGATAATAGATACTAACATAATTATACTGATTTTAAATCGCAGTAATGGTGTCAAAATCTTTAAGTAATTGTTTACAGTTTTACCGCAAATATAACTGCTTTCTTGATAGTTAATATCCATTTGCATTTATTCATATTGTCTGTTATAGGAATTTTTCCTGCTTACATGCATAAACCTCATGTCTACTTCATTGAATAATAAATTACATGAATTATTATGTTCTGATTTTCGCCTGTTTCTGCATAAACGCACATGCCACTGGCGTATTTGGCCTACCGCAGGGTTTTCTTATTTATCAATTTTATTTTCTTTCTATTGATCTAATAAAACTTATAAATTATTGTTGCAGCGCTGAGTAGCACTGCAGCTAATGAATGTGATCTATTAGGCATAATATGTCTTATAATTCCGTGGTCGTGAACAGGGAGATGGATGGATGTATTATGGTGCACTGCATTATCTGAGAATAGCAAATAATTAAATCAATGAATAAAGGTAATTGTGTACACTACGTAGGAGAGATTTTGATGGGGGGGGGCATACTGGGGATACACGACCCCCCCACACCACCCCTGCTCCCTACGCCCCAGTATGCACAAGTTTAAAAGACAATTTGCAAATATTTACACATCAAATACTTCGGTTCTATAGACAACACCTGATGAAAAATTGTTCAGAGTGTGGTTCGTTAAAATACTTACTTTTATCTGTTTGCCAAATTATAGTAGATGGTGAACGGATACATTTAACTGTGAGAATATAAACTATTCTTCATTCTTTAATTACTTAATTATGTCCTTAATTACATCTTCAGTTAAGAATATTTCGGAGTTTGTTTTGGGGGATTGTTTCTCGCCACATCTCTTCATCTAAATACCTAACCCTTTCTTAAAAACCAATAAAGTAGCGCGTAAAACATACATTTAACATCTGAAAATGTTTGGAATTCATTGGATAAATTTTACCATTTACCTTACGCCTTTTATATAGCCTAATTAACAATTAAGGCAATTTCCTGGAAAAAAAAATATGCATCGTAGCTGATTTCTGATATCAAGTTTTCAATAAATTAACAATGGCTTAACATTGCACCAACTGCAGAATTTTCCCCTGAAAGAGAGATAGGTATTGCTATTTATAACAGCACAAAACAGGTCTGTTTTCCTAAACAGCCAGTTGCATAGGCCTATATCGATTTACTGTAAAATTGTCACAATAAAAGTCATTCAAAATATTAATCTGCCGATCTGTTATGTAAAATAATGATAATAGTAATTTTCATAATCATAAACTCGATTCCGTTAAATAACGGCACAAAGTTAATGTATCAGTGGGATTAATATTGAAATAATAATGGTATTTTTATTATTAACAACAACCGCAACAACAACAACAACAACAATAATAATAATAATAATAATAAAGATTCGACCATTTTCTGTACGAGTATGTCACTCTTTACATTTAGACACGGACCTTCAATCCGGGCGAGTCAGTCCTCATATGTAATGTACAGCTTATAGAGTATTTGCACAGTATAGACAAATGACTGGAAATAAATAATGTAGTCTATGTAACTATTACAGAGACAGTGTGGGTATGGATTTTGAGTTTACCGTAGGGAGATCGCTTTCCTGAGCACGAGCAGCCTTACTTACATCACCTTCCTCGGAATGATGGCTTACGATTCCCCCAGTCACTGGTCACATCAAGCGGCCAATAAGTAAATAAGGTGATTGATGTTATGAACTGTAGTGGCTCAACTTGTCATTCCCCTTTTATGTGATGCAGAGCCAACAGCGGCCTGCAGAGACAGCAAAATTCCCTGGACCGTTTTTCTTGACTGGGAGACAACACGCTAAGCTGCGACTGAGATTTTTTTTTAGTTGACACCGACGGCACTCTGTCTCAATAATTAACTACTGAAAAATTAGCAAAGATAAAAAGGTAGAAAATATTTGACATTTTAACTTTCAAGTTATTGAACTGTGATTTAACATTCATTCTAATTATTATTTTTTGTTTTCCAGTGCACGTTCCTGATTGTGAGCGTACTTCCGTTTATCAAGCAAAGTCATTTGGCGGTCCGGTCCGGTCCGGTCCAGTCCAGTCCAGTCCCGTTCCGTCCCATCCGACCAGGGTTCGGCTTCTGCCTCAGCTTCGGCTCTGAGGCGGGGCGACTCGGGAGTCCAGGTGAGAGAGATTCCCTCAATCCGTCAATCTACATTTTAAATGTATTTTTAGAACAGTCGGCTGAAATTATTATTATTATTATTATTATTATTATTATTATTATTATTATGTAGCCAAAAGCAGAATCACATTAAATGCCATGCCCACTATAAAGTGTTTCAGATAGTCACTGAAATATGGAATGTAGAGATTATTGATATATAAAGAGTTACGGAGGTATTTGGCAAAGGGATCTGACGGTGGGGAAGCATTTATTTGTGGATCTTGTGGACCAAAAATAATATCTTTATAAATGTTTTGTCTCACTTTTGCAATGACAGGAAATAAAACCAAGCTGTTCCAAGGTTGGTTTTTATTTTAAATAGTTAGAATCAATGCCATTGGCGGCAAAGCGGTGCAGTGGTGAGCAGTAGTGCCCCCCAAACTCTGTCTGGGAATGGGGGTCGAGTCTCTGCCCTGGCCCCATGTGTGTGGAGTTTGCTTGTTCTCCCCATGATATCATGGGGGTTCCTTCAATTCCTTCAATTTAACTGTTAGAATGTACTGTCCTTGGTAAATTAGAAGTAGTCACAGTGAGTTGTATGTTTTGAACGAGTTCTAGTACAGGGACATGTGGCAGGGGAGAGTGGTGGTGAGTTGGTCAGCATTACACATATGGCTAATGGGGAAATTTGGACATGCAGTTGGCATCAATATTTGAGCATCCCATGTAGTTGAAGATGTGCATCACCGAGTTTTCTCTTTGCTCCCTTCTGCTGTCATCTTTCTCCCAGTTCATCTTGCGTCCCTTCTTACCCACACGCATGCCCCCCCCCCC
>JAODJU010000138.1:3498144-3516119 GCA_026776725.1 Gnathonemus echidnorhynchus | reverse complement strand
GGAGGGAGGCTGAATGAAAAAAAGGAATTGATCCAGGAATTTAGCATTTAGACACAGTTTACAAAGTGAGCTGGGAAGGAGGGGAGAGGAAAGAAAGTTGGCGGGGTAAACACTTAAGCAATAGCTCTGCGCTGTCTACGGTACTAAAGTATCAATGATACAGATATGAAACTTATTACATAGCTGTATTGTCATTCAGCTATTTTACCGTTTGCACTGCCACGAATAATATCATTGCAGTACTAATTAATGTAAAGCACTGGTATAATTTTCAGAAATTATATTCAGTGTCGATGACAAAAAAGCAGAATTCTTATATTTTGTTCTCTAATGCTAAAGAGAAAAAGTATTTAAAATAGTAATAATTTTAAAATGTTCTCTACGGGAAACATCCAGGCTTACTGATTTGGTTTCCGTGGGCACGTAGAGTTTCCTAAAATTCTGAGCACAGTGTACCCCCAGCCCGGACACACGTAAACACACAGACAGGCACACACGCACACACACAGAAAAAGCATGCAATCTCTCACTATGCCTGTCCCTCTTGCTGAGGGAAAAAAGAAAGAAGGGAAAGAAAAAAGAAATCGATCGCCGGGGATAGCGGTGCGCGTCGGAGGATCGTATCTTGTCAAAATAATATATTACCCTCATCCCCGGCTGATCGATGCGGTGGATTAGGGACGGAGGGGTTCTCTCTCCCCTCCTCTCTCTCTCTCTCTCTCTCTCTCTTCCTCCCCGGCGCTCCGCGCGGTTTAATATTTACCTCCGTGAAAGAGCGGCAGCAACGGCGCTCACTCTTAATTGATTCCGACACTTGGGGCTGTGTGATCGGCCTGTGGTTGAGGGTGGGCGGTGGGTAGATAAGACGAAGAGAGCGAAGACGGAGAAAGAGGCGAAAGAAGCTTAGAATATTATCTGAAATTAAAGAAAATAAAGGTATTTTGAAGTCAACAAAAACTGCGAAAAAGCAAAACATTGACAGTAATGGACCAGATGGCGCGGCATCTAGTCCATTTAGTATAGCAAAAGAAGGAAGAATATTAACGGATAGATTACCGATGTATGTAATACGGGGTAATGACGGGTTATTTTAAAACTGAATGGAATAAACAAACTAAGAATGATGACGGCTCGTCTCATATCAGGAGCTGTATAAGAAAAGGGAGGAACTGATATGGAGGGATGGAGGATAAAAACCGAGAGGAAGGGGGTAGACAATGAGCAAGATTAAGGAGCGGGGGAAGGTCGTATTTATGGAAGATTCATAGGGAAAGAAAGGGACATGACAAGGTAACAGGTGATACCGATAAAAAGGGAAAAGAGAAAATAGGTGGAAAAAGGGAGAGAGGTGACAGAATGATAACAAGGCGACAGAGAGAGAGAGAGCATTCGGGGAGAAGGAGCGGGACCATATTTTCCATTGAAGGAACTCAGGTGTCAAGCTGTTCCGCTAGTGCAGAGCGTATCAGTGAAATACGAGGCAGGGGCCGGACACAGTAGATGACTCATGTGTGTATCCAGCCTCTATCAATATTTCTTTCTGTCCCTTTCTTTCATTTTCTCTCTCTTCTCTCTCTCTCTCTCTCTCTCTCTCAGATCCACATAACTATCTCCACGTGTGCATTTCCATCATGCACCCTCCGTCCACATTCACGTCGAAGCGCAGTATATAATATTCGCTTAGGCTATAAAAAGTTATTGGGCTCCCCAGGGCTACGGAGCTCTCTGGAGTCGGATGTGGACTCAGACTTGCGGGACTGTAACACGCCCGTGAAAAGCACGCATGCTGTATGACAATACAACATTGTTTCTTCCTTGTCATGTTACGGAGGCGGGACCCAGCCCATAATTTTAGCCAATGTTATGTGAGGTTTTTTTTCAAACGTTCTTATTGTAACATTAATGGGCCGTTATCTTCATATTTTACATTTTAACAAAGGTTCTGTCAATGTCAGCACGATAACATTATTATTCGAATATCCATTTAACACAGTTAATGTTGAAAAATACTGTTCTATAATAAAACGTTATCTTATAAAAATACCATAATTGTACATTGCGAATGCGCCACCCAGCCTTGAACCCATGACTTCCGAATCGTAAAGCCCACAACGTTACTTGCTGCACTGCCATGTCCTTCGTTTGTGTATTATTTATTTATTTATTTATTTATTTATTTATTATTAGTCTTAGTTGTAGTAGTGGGATGACCTTCTAGGAACAGCAGGAAAATTTAACACTCTGTACGTTTCAGTACCTTAATCGTAACATTTGGTAAGCGTTCCTAGAATGTTAGCAGGGGATCTACGGGTTTGATGGGTCAGGGAAAGAAATCATCATCATCACGGAAAGGTAGCCGTATCTGTGTCTCCGACGCGCACACCTTCTCCGTGAGACATACCGTAAATAAAGATCATGTATGTAAGGAGCCTTTAGCTCATCCAGTCTTCTGCTGTTCCCAAGCCATCGTCCCCATGCAAGACGCTAAAAAATTACAACTCAGTTATGAAAATGATTTTATTTAAGGGCTGATTGCAACACTGGGCATGGAGGAAATATAATACGCCCAAAACAATCAGCAACTTTGATACCTAAATGCAAGCATATCTTGCTCATATTACAAATGTACAGAATATAGCATAAAACTTCACATCTCTTTCCCTATTTTATCTCTCATAATCAACATTCATGTCCTTTTTCCCCTTTTCTCTCTTGGTCTTTATACTTTTTCAGGCTGCCCTTCAGCATAGAAAACGGTAACGCAAGTGTCACTTGTCATTATTTGTGTAATTTAGTCATCTGTCATCGTGCAGTGCGCAGTGTGTAATACGGCGGCGCGCCAGGAGGAACGACTGTCCAAAACCGCATTCAATTTGATACAGAAAGAAAGAGGGATGGGGGTGTATACAGGGAAAAGCGGCAGAATAATGCCCCGGGTTTACCGGGGAAAGGGGAAGAGGGGAGAGTTTGTATGAAGATCGATGGCAGAAGTGTAATGCGTGGCATTACATAGTTGTTCGCAACGGGACCACGGGAAATGCCACATCTGAAAACGTTCTATAGCATATACATAGATCTATTACACCACAAAATAGGTATATATAGATTATCCGAAAAGGTAAACGGGTAGCCTATACTACAAATATAATGTAAATGTCAAATGTCAGTCACTTTAGTTATAATTGCAACATAACCTGTATTGATACTTCTTATTATTGTTCTGCTAATTGGTGTTAACTATGAATCTAAATTTATCTTTAATGTTTCCTCAGTGCTCCCCTCATCGCTCTCCCCGCAGTACTGACTCATTATACCTCATTTTCTTTTTGGCGAATGAGACGTGATGGTTTTAAGGAAAGAAAAGATGCAGGCTGGCCCGCAAGCTCCTGCCGAGCGGGAGTAAATCTATCGGGGCAATATAAGGAAAACTGAAAAATCCCACAGTTTGCATGTATTGGAGGATTGCGAGGTTAGAGGGTTTTCTTCTGGTCAGCCACCTTTTGAAGTGGAAAATAGTTTAGATTACGGAAGAACTCATTTAAAGCCCCCTGTGTGGATTTGTTTCCTGTTAGCTGTACAGTATATTCTACTTTGATGGGCATTGTATACTTTCGTAGAGGCTGTTGAGTGAATACATGACACTGCAGACATAGATGTCTAATTTCCTTTTTTTATCAATGGTAATTTGTATGGGAGGCTGAACTACCCCAGAATTCCCACAAGGGATCGGTGGATTTTATACCTCCTCAGCCCTGCAAGATTTTAAATCCGGTTGCTGTTGCGGATGTTTTAAAACACTTTAAACTACCAGAATATAACTCCCACCTGACTTTTTTGGATTATCAAAAGTTTGTCATGGTTGCCTTCACTGTCTCATGCATAAATATTATGTTAAATTTATTCACGACGTGCAACGTCAGTTTCTTTACGTTTTGTAGCCCCGTGCAGTAGCAAATGTAGCAGGCTAGTAATAGGATAGAGCGAGAAGCTCACGGATTCATGTGCTATTACATGCAAGGGCATGTAATACTGAATCACATCTGGGGGGGGGGGCGAGGTATCCACCCGCTTCCTGATTATTTTCACTTTGAGGGGTTACAATATAAACATGTAACATTAATACCCGAGCTGAGGCTTCGTTGAGTGTTAGTCGTTTGTCATACCATTTTCAGGCTTTATGATGACACAGAGCAAGTCAGAATATGTTCACTGGGAGATAATAATAATAATAATTGGATCGGACTTTCCATAAGAAAGCGCGAAATGGACTATACCTGGACGTATTACGCTTATTATTTGGTTAGCTGATTAGATGCAGACTGATTAGTAATCCTTGTAGCACCTTTGACATGACAGATGTAGATTCCTCATTGTATCCTGCCCCGTATGCGCTTCGAAGTAGGGCCGTATTCCGAAGTAGTTTTAGTAATTGTCTAGATTACATCGTGGTGACTGTTACATCGCAGCATTTCCATTTGGTAGCTTGCGTAGGCACCACTAGAGTTCCAACTTATTATGTTGCTACAAATAGTAACACATTACTGTTTATTATTTCTGCTGATAATGATTATCCCAGTTATTGAACAGCGATTGAAGCTATAATTAAATTCTTTAGGTAATCAATAAATAAACGGGGAAAACGTAATTCCATTTTACGAAATTAATGTTGTTTTTTGTAATAATAAATGTTTTACGACGGCTTGACACACTGTACACATTTTCTGAAGTGATTTAGAATACCGGGATTCACATCTTTCGAATAACACATCAATTATCGAACATACTCGAAACAACTTTTAATTATAATAATTATTATAATGATAATAATAATTATTGTTGTTGTCGTCGTTGATGTTGGTGGTGGTGGCAGTTTCACGCGGATTTGCTGTCAAACAAATCTGAAGAAAAGACAAATTTCCTTGAACGTCCCCTAAACATTTAACTCCGGCCAAATCGCCATTTTGTCATTTATGCCGCGGCAACGTGAATACAGCAACATCCCAACCATTGCACGAAATTCCAACTTTGTTTTTCGGTGGGCAGATTGGAAAAAACAGCGAACATTTTCCTGTCTCATTTCGGATACGGCGCTAAAAGAAAGTACAATTAAACGAAAATAAAATTGTTTGATGCAGCAACGGTATGTTGGCGTGGGGTTAAATTGACTAGTGTTAAAACTGAAGCGAATTATGTGCACCTTTAGAAAGCAAAGTTTAGGGAAAGCTACACAGCATACGGGTAAGTACATATACAGCACGGACGGTGAACATGATGAGATTGATAGGACCTGTTGAGTTATTCTACAGTGTCTCACTTTATCATTACCGTCACAACACAGATGAAAAGTGAAGACAGAGGAAGGGAAACTACACGCCAGTGTGCCTAAATTTTTTTAGCAAAAGGCCTCCCTACTAATGAAGCGCGTAAGATATGTAGAGCGTATTGATAGGGAAGAGAACAACGACGTGAGGGAGTTTGTAGCCGAGAAACCAGGTTTTTTGAGCGGGAGGGTGGCAGCTAGATGATGGATAGACGGAGAGACACAGCAGCATGAAAGGGAGAGCAAGAAGATGGTCTTGCTTTCAGGATGATGGAAGCTTAATTAAAGTATATTAGCTAACTGTACCCTGCGAGTGACCCTTGTTACACAGTCAGGGAACAAGAAGGAAAGGTGCGGCAGAGAGAGTTAAGCAAGCGAGCCTGCGAGACGATATATAGGAAACGGCAAATTTTACACAATACGTCGGTATTTCTTCCATATTATGCCGTACATGTTATTTATTTACAAGAACTGACCGGGCAGCTGTAGGGGTGCAGTCTTGGATTCAGTGGAAAATTTAGGTTTAGATTAATTTAATGAGTGCTTCTGAACACAAATGGATTTATACATAAGTATATATTGGGAAACCAATCGGGAGTAGTCGAATGTAAGTAAAATTTTAATTGGGACATTAAGCAAAGAGTGCAAATGTCTTACATTAAATTCCACTCGATTTATTTGTTAAATAGACTAGAATAACATATAGGTAAATTCAAGATATCTGCGATAATGATGAGTGCTCGACTTGAGAAGAAAGGGAGAAACAAGCCATACAGGTGTTGCTGGGCGCTGCTTCCGAAAGCCCGACTTTTTGGTCGATGTCATCTAAGTCTACAATGTTCGATTTATCAGAACTGTGGCCCCCGACCGTCTCAAGTTTTTGTTATTATTGTTTTTCCCTATGTATTTTTCCTTTTATTTCAATAACCACTTGTTCTATTGTATTTCATTTTGTGATGTAGGCTATATCTATGAAAGACAGTTTCTGTTTTGTAGTTATAATGCCATTTAATACGCTAATTATTTGCTGACATCGTTTATACATTTGGGCGTATTTTACCCTTTTTTCGCTTCCCTCCTCTGTTTTCCTTTTTCTCTCATCTCTTTCTCCAATGATTATCCCGCAGACTAATTAGAAATCGATGGCGAGAAGCCGGCGGGTATTTGCGATGTGTTTGTGGACGTTCAGAACAATTCCCCGGACGGGAAAAAAAGAAAGAAGACGAAAACACACGCGCATACACATACGCCGCGATAGCAGTGCATCCCTTCCAGCAATTCTCCTTTTAAAAGGAAGGAAAAGGAATCCAAATAAGAAATGAAGATGATATAGTTTCTTTCCCGTCTAACTAGTGTGTCGAGGGAATTTGTACGGTTCCCGATTACAGTCTAAGTGACTAGCAACTTGTACCCGCACTTTATACTCATTTTATACATTATACTATTATTTTTCATTAAAAGACCAATAAACTGAAGACTTCCTATGGAGTGACAAAATAACGTGGATATTACATAATCCATTAATGACAAGAGCCAACTCCTGTTCTCTCCCTATAACACCCCAAAAGAAGATCGTTATGAAATACCAACGTGGATTAAGGTGAACCAATTATAATGTTTCATTGTATCTGAAATTTCGATTAACCACACAATTGATGTTAATTGGGAATATATAGATTAATCTATGATCAATTAAAGTAATAAATTCATAGGATGAAACTAATATTTTAAGTTAATCTAAATACACGAACAATTTTAAATATTTAGAAATCTCTATGCAGTATAAAATAACGGCAGTTTTTAATTATCCAAATTAATTTTTACTTAGAAAACACTAGCCCAGATAAATCCGTATAGATTTAATAGTTTAAATAAATTCATCAATGATATTAAAATCATCGTTTAGAAAAATGTAACATGCATTCACATATTGATTTTAAAAAGGTCTACAGAAAAAGTATGCGTTAAACGTGCGGGAAAAAAGAACAAAGAAAATAAATAAAACCTAACCGAATTAACTAGGAGTAAACGGAATTCAGCACTGCATTTATCGGGCGTTGTCGGATTGCCTTTCTGTCTAACTTTGCGGACTCCCCGAAGCGGCGCGCAGCTTCTTCCGCTGGCTTAACCCCGTAGAGGAGCTGGCGGAGGTGACGGGGTAAGTCATGGGTTAGCGCTGTTACGCGCTTAACAATCGAAGCTAAACGGATTAAGCGCCAAAATGTAAGTCTGAGACCAATCGTAACAGAATGTGAAAAAGGAATAAGAGCATGCGCGTTTATTAGTTTTACTAGAGCTTCTATCTGTTTTGTGTTCATTATTTTCTTTACTTGTTTCCCTTTCTTGGGAGTATGGATGCCTCTGGCTCTATCCTTTGTAGACTTCTTCACAAAAAAATGTTTTTTTTTTGTTTTTTTTTTATGGTTTCCCTATGGACCGAAATCTCTTACTGTCAACGTGGACTCCTAGTGAGGCTATAGTGCTTTGTGTTAGGAAAGGTCACAGCATGGTCATGGTAGGCAGAAGGGTTTACCACATCGGAACCAGTCTCTACCTCTACACGTGTAAAGGGTGTCGTTTTGGTGAGTCTGGACACATTAATAGTACACAATAAGGCTCAGTGAGACTGTGTACTCAAGCGAACTGCTGGTGTGTTTTGTATATGTTTTCTTGTCTGGATCTGTCAATCTAATTGAAGACATCTATGTGCACTCGCGTTAGATGCTCTCGGTGTCTGTATGTCTGTCTCTTTTTCATTAAACTCCCCTCTCCTCCCCTCTCCTTTGCTTTGTACTGCTGTCTCTCTCTCCCTCTCTCATTTATTCGGCCCGCTCTCCCTCCCCTTTGCCGATGGGTATATGATCGTGAAAAATGTGTTTACAAAACTCGCTCCTCACAGATCAAACCATAGTATGAAATCAAAGAGTCCGGGAGAGAGGGAAAGGGAGAGAGGCAGCGCGTGCATGAGAGGGAATGTGTAATTCTGCTATTTCATACTATTTAGTGTGTTTCTATTGGATGTATTCAAGAATATATATATATGTATAATTTTCAATCTATTTCACAATCAGAATGCAATTACACACACACACACACACACACACACATATATATATATATATATATCATTTTTTTAAAATCATAAATTACCTTTAAATTAGGTAACACTTTAGGAATTCTGACACACTAACATACTGAATCATGTCGCACCTTACAATTAACCTTAGCCAAAACTGAATGAGTGAGTTTTAGAGAGAAATTTGTTGACGATGAAAATGGATGGAACCGGGCTTACTTTTATTAGTTTTTTTTTTTTCAAATATATTTTTTGAGATTACATTAATTATAAAATTGAGAAAGCATTAAAGAAGAAAGGGGGAAGATGGCGGGAGCAGGAAGGTAATAGAAGAGGATAAAGAGAGGAGGGGAAGCGAGACAGTGTGAGGGAGCGATTATAGCAGGGTTTATGTATGAGCTATTGATTGAGTCAGTGGTGACTTCTTGAGTGGTTAATTCGGGAAGTGAGTGCGATAGAGAGTAACAGACTGACTGGAATGAGGGGAGGGGAAGGGAGAGGAGGATGTGGGGCAGGTAACGACCATGGAAGTAGTGGCCTCTTACATGCATTCACAATGGGGAAAGTGATGGCAAACAAGGCTTAGGGATGTCAAGAAGCAAAACAAAATAGGCTGCGGTGCGAATGAAATAAAATAGAGGAAACAGAAGCATTAGCCTACCACTGGCGCAGAACAAAGATTGGGGTGTATTCAAGGGAATAGATTAGGGTATGGACGGTAGGGACACATCCCTAACAACACTGTGGAAGTACCATGTGTGTTTGGGGGTGGGTTGGCTCAGGGCTGACTTGGTCCCTACCAGTGTTGAAACCAAACTTACGTGCATGGTTGCATTTCAACATTTAGACCACCAACTTCACTCAAACTTTTTTATCTCCATTCTTCCATTTCCCAATATTCCTGCCATTCTGCTCTTGTCTATTCCACAGTGTTACATACATGATAGGCCTTAATTGTACCCCAGCCCCTTTCCCACTGTGACTTCTTCACCTCCCTGCTTGTCACTGACACTTTCTCCCCCAGTCTTCCCTCTCCTCCCACCTTCCTTTGACTCTTTGGCTTCAGGGTGAATGTGAAGACAGGCCCCAAAGACACTCAGCTGCGCCAAAGACACGGCAGATGGTTCCCCCTCTCCTGCAGTCTCACCCCATTAACAAAAGTTGTATTTGAGAGAGTAAAGGAGTGTGCAATTTTCAGGCTTTGTGTAGATTGATTGAGATGAAGGAGTCATTGACTTCACAAAATAGACTTAAATAATAAGAATACTACTACTGCTAATAATAATAATAATAATTATTATTATTATTATTATTATTATTATTATTATGTGAATTTTGAATAGATTTTCATTGAGTTTAATACAAAGGTATGTCGGCTCAGTCATGGTAAAATACAGAGTAAATGCAAAATACATGCATCAACTATCCTCAGGTACTTTTTGATTACAGAAAATTCCAGAAAGTTGTTCTTTTCATACAGCAAATTTTCATACAGCAAATTTATGCCATGTCTCGTCGTCTCCCATCGAGTCACTCCTCAACTAACTTTGATTTCACCTCGGTTCTTGTAAGCAAATGTGCATTGCACCTATATGCTTTGCCCATGTCTTGCAAGAATGTAATTAAAATGTTAAGAAATCGGGGTCGTTCGTCAGGCATTAGTCATTCCTTTACTAATCTTAATTGTTTGCAAATATGCGACAGTCGGTGTGCATGCATATCCTGTGCGTGTGCGTGCGTGAAGTTTAGGGTCTGCTCGCCGGCCCCGTTACTTTTCCTCTTTCTTTAACCCCCCTCTCACTCTCCCCTCTCGTGGAGGTTTTGATCTCTCAGCCGCGAGATCAAAGGCGTTCTCTGGCTATTAGTCAGCGCGAGCCATTGATCCCTCATCGATCCACGCGAGACACAAACCGCCGCGTGAACACCGCACGAGGCTCTCCTTAAAGCTCCACCGCGCGTCGGGAGAGAGACAGAGTGAAGAGACTGAGCGCGCGAAGGGGGGCCAGTGCGTATGTGTGTGTGTGTGTGCGCGCGCGCGCGCGCGTGTGTGTGTGCGCGCGGTGTGTGTGTGCGCATGTGTATTTTTTCTCGTGCTCGGGGAGTAGCAAGCTCCAGCTTTTTCTTTGCCGCGGGACATGAAACAATGAGGCCCGAGCCGGTTTTAATAAAGCGCGCTTTCCCTCCTTTCAACTTCGGTGCGAGGCGGACAAGCCGGCAGCGGAGAACGATCGATAATTAATGACGATGAATAATTTAACCCTATCGATTGATACTTTTTCTTCCGCTTTTTTTCTTCTATTCCTTATATCTTAAAGTCGGTGGTCTATACGATACTGATACCATATTGCATAAACACACTCCCATCACCCCCTTCTTTCACTTTTTCAAGAATACTTTATCATCTTTTTTGAAGTATGCTTCACCCTTTTGATTGCGTCTTTAACATTTTATTTCAGGGCTTCTTTTTACGCGTCCTTTCTCTGAAACCGCACTGCAACTTAATAGGGAACTCGGTAGCCAAAGCACTGAAAAAGTATTAAAAGAAGTCATGATGGAAGGTACCACCGTGCAGATGAAGGGAAAAAGTCTAAGTTTTGTTTTATTAGAGTTTAGCTTCAACTTTTTAGGCTGAATGAAACAATTCCAGGCAAATATATTTAGACATTTTTGAGTAAAATTATGTCCTCAACTGTATATGTGAGCTATGTGTGTATGTCTCTAAGGAGAGCAAGATGTGAAATGCGACAATAAGCATATCAGTATATATGTGCTTGTACACGTACAAACAGAAAATAAAGCATAATCGTAAGAATATTTATTTCCTTTTTTATAAAACAACTGAAAAGCTTTATCCTTAGGACCTGCATGCATATCTAGAATATCTAAACTGTTAATAATGGAGTATGACAGTCACAGCTACTGACTCAATTGACAACATATACTTAATAAAAATCACACAGGGACTGAAAGCAGGTAGCAGTGTTTAGTCATTGTTGGTACCGGTCTGTATGCAAATTCTCTCATGGGTTTCAAGTAATTCTTGTGTTTTTTGAAACTACAGTATTACTTTGTATCAATTGTAATATAATAATTATACTAAGGATAAGATCCCAAAACTCTGACCTGGAAAAACAATTGCAAGATTAATGGAAGCATGGATGATAAATAAGAAAAAGGGGCATTATTACTATTATATGTAAATTGAAGAATAAATTGATTGCAAAGACATTAACTTTTATTAATTAACACACCAGCTCCCCTAGTGATGTTATGAACTTCTTACACTCACAGCTTGGACCCCATTCGACAAAATGCACCTATTTTTCTTATTCCCACCCTTCCTCCCACTTCTCCTGGATACAGATCACCTCCCTCACTCCCTCCCTGACTTCTCAGTCCTTGCCTCTCTCTCTGCCCCCTTCTGCCCGTCTCCTCCCTGCTGCCCTCGGTCCCACAAAGCTAACTCCACAGTCCTCTGTTCTTCAACCCCGAGGCTGTGCAGTGTGTCACTGCAAACCAAAGAAGCAGGAGCACAGAGCAAGAAGAAGTGAGAGGCTGTGCAGGGAGGGAGCTTCTTAATGGCAGCCAAAAAAAGGAATGAGACAGTGTCTGTTTCATCTCCAGAAAAATGTGAGGGAGACCAGCTTCAGTGGTCCCCACATTTCGTTTTAATTTAGTCCAATTTTTCTTCACCCTCCATATTTGCTCTTTTGGGCCATTGTTGAAAAGTAAGAGCTTCTCTGCCTAGCACATACTTGTATTCCTGTGGTTTTTGCTGAATATGTATTTTCAGTTTTGGGGCTTTGTTCTGTATTTAGTTGTACTTAGCTGGTTATGGTTCAATAATAATAATAATAATAATAATAATAATAATAATAATAGATACTTTATTGATCCCTGTTGGGAAATTCTCTACGATGCCTCCCCCAGATTTAGATGAGAGCAAGTTGGCCATGAAGGGCAGCCACCCATAGTAGTGCCTGTAGAGATGAGGGTTAAGGGCATTGCTCATGGAACTGCAGATGTGCTGAGACTGGCCTTAAACCAGCAACCTTCTGATCACAGGCACAGAGGCTTAGCCTACTGAGCCACATGCCGCCCCCCAATACTGCCATCTCTTCCTGTCCATGGGAGCCCCTCAGAAATATCTCCCCAGCATGCACTGCTCTGTTGCAGTCTCATTCTGCCTTGTTCCACTGTACTAGCACTTGAAACACTTTGGCCTCTGAGTACCTATGTTTTTGTCTGGGCTTCACCATTTGGGCTACATTTTGCAAGGCAGAAACACACACAGGCTAATGAGTGCCTGACCTTTTAACTCTGTGTGAGTTTCTGCTTCTTGTGTGAGTTCTCTTTCAGTTTCTGTCCTGTTTTTCATGTACACCACTCTTTGTCCCTTGTCCCTTTGTCATTCCATGTTTCTGGCTCTTTCTATATTAATTTTGCCTTGGATATCACTTTGGGCCATGTGGCCCGAGAAAGCCTTCTACTGTTGTTTTGTGTGTATGCGAGTGTATCTGTGTGTGAATGTTTTGAGTGCATGTGAGTGTGTGTTTGCATGTGCGTGCGTGTGTGTGTGCGTGTGTGTGTGAATTTGTGTTTGTGTGTGTGTGTGTGTGTGTGTGTGTGTGAATTTGTGTTTGTGTGTGTGTGTGTGTGTGTGTGCAGCAGCACACGTGTGTAGGGGCACCTCAGCCAGCCCTCCCTCTGCCTCCTTGCTACAGTGTGTGAGGAGCTTTATTCCCTGGGCTGCTAGTTATAATGTTTCTGGGGGTGATGGGGGGAACTTGAAAGCCCCGTGCTGCCCAAATCAAAACTAACAAGGAAATGATGGGGGCTCCTTTATCTCCTTTCTGGCCTGGGGGGGGTGGGGGCTGCACAGAGAGGGTGGTTGGGGAGTGGGACGGCCCTGCTTCCTCTTTGATTTGTAAAAAATGCATTACCTCCGAAATCAAACGGAAAATTACTGCACAGGAGAGAAACACACGGAGAGGGAGAGTCTGGGAGGCTGAGGGAAAAGGTGCAGGAGGACGGCGACG
This sequence comes from Gnathonemus echidnorhynchus, assembly GCA_026776725.1. NCBI lineage: Eukaryota > Metazoa > Chordata > Actinopteri > Osteoglossiformes > Mormyridae > Gnathonemus > Gnathonemus echidnorhynchus. The sequence goes on along the minus strand of JAODJU010000138.1, from coordinate 3,502,684 downwards.
CAGGCAGCGCAAAAGGACTGGCTTGTTCATTTAGACGGACCGATTGTGGAGGATCGCCTGTCTGCCATACTCAGCACTGGGCAGCACTGGGAGGGGCTGCCAGAGTTTCACCGTGCAAACAGATGATCTAATTGCACACTCGTAAGATCCCTGTGTCCAGGGAGGCAGACCAAGTTTCTGTTTATTCCTTTATTATTTATGGTGGCATGTGATTTTTGAGAGATTCCAGGTAAATTACTAAAATGCCTGAAAAGAAAGTTGCACACGTTCCCGGCGCTGCACCTATAACCTTCTGGTTTGCCCAGCCACCATACAACCCTCTGCCCACTAATCACGAGGTTCTGAGACTACCTGGTAACCCACTGGGGGCGAATGGAGACCGGAACCATGCTGTCAGTGTATGTGGAATTCCTCAGGAGCTGCTGTGAATACAGGGTTTGGTGATATTAAGTACAATTTTTACACGTAAAGATAGTTATAAACCCCCACAAGGGGAGCCCTTGGTCGTAGTTTGAATATTGTATGGCACCATGTCCAAGATGTGTGAATCGAGTAGCTTTTGGTGTTCGTTCGTCTTTCTGCACACCTGGCTCAGAAGTTTCATCTCTAACTTTTCACGTATTGCTTTCACCTCCCAGTACGCCAGACCCTAGTGAACCGTGGCACTGGAGAGAAAGTGTGTGAAGTTATTTACCCCGCATAGAGTTAGGGTTACCATATTTGAAATGTCAAAAGGGGGTGGCCCTTGAGAAGCAAAGGCCCGATCATAATTATTTAAAAAACACACTAGGATCACATAAATCAATGTTTAATGTTCAGTGGACATTTATTTTTTAGGGAAAACAAGCCAAAAAGGAAAAGCCGGAAATATAGCAGAGAAGAATGTGCTGATATTGCATTAGATCAGTACAGTCGTTGGCTTTGTGTTTGCTTCAAAAATATTTAAATTGTCCTGGAAATGTGCCAGAACCCCCCGCCCCTCCAATTAGGTCATTAATCTGATCATTATACAAGTTAGAAAAAGGAAGACTGTACTATTTAATTCACTTATTTGTTCGACCTTAGATTTGGTATTAACTGCTCATTGGGAAAATTCACAGACTGAGGAGGATGGAAGCAAGAAAAGAGAGAAACTGAAGAGGGATGATTATGGAGGTTAAAAAGTCATAGAAAGGGAATGGTGGAGCAGCCAGGAGGTGGTGTAAACACGGAAACACATAAATGCAGGGGCGAAGAGAACCAGTCCACACACAGGGTGGAGGAGAGAGATGGAGAAAGAGGGAGGGGGGGGTGAGGGAGCAGGGAGAGAAGTCCAAAGTCTGAGAGAGGCAGAGAAATGCCTGGAGTTAGCAATAATAATTTATACAAACACACCTTAATAATTCACGTTCCATTTCAATGCTGGAGGGAAAATCCAAAATTCACAGAGCATAATTAAGTACAGAGACAGAGAAGAGGAGGAGAGAGTGGAGAGAGAGAGAGAGAACGAGAGAGCAAAAGAGAGGGCAGCATAAAACAGCAGGGCATTTGTGGCTTTTCACCTCCATCTGACAGACTTTTCGCAAACTTGAAGTTGCCAGACCGCTGTCATTTTCTTACAGCATTTATATTAAAATACTGTAACAGATGAGCATATGTTTATTGAGTCGTGTCAACCAATCTATCCACATTTTAATTTTAATTAGTTTTTGTGTATATACTGTACAGTGATTTACTAACCGAATAAATTCTATTTAACAAGATTTTTTATGACATTTTTTCCCATATATCTATGTAGCGTCTGGTGAAAATCTACAAACATTTTCATGTCAGTTTTATTTGTCCAACATTGACTTAAAATATATTAAACTGGAACTTTTCTAAGAAAACACAATGAGAATTATCTCACTTAAATTAAGACATTCCTCCTGATGACTGAAATATAATGGTACTTTTCTTGGTATTTGTTCTGTGCTAAATCATCAAACATATTTTGAGGTATACAAGTATGGGGTATGCCTGAATTTTAGTTGCATGAAATATGAAAATAGTGCTTTCAATTCATCAATCAGGTGAAGTTGGGGTGAAACTTATGATAGGATTTTGAAAAGAATATTATTAGTTAAAATGCTGGTACCCTAAACCCATGCTCTGTTTGTAGCTTTAAATTCTGGTACCCTAATCCCCTGCTCTGTTTGTACCTTTAAATGCTGGTACCCTAATCTCCTGCTCTGTTTGTACCTTTAAATGCTGGTACCCTAATCCCTTGCTCTGTTTGTACCTTTAAATGCTCGTACCTAACCCCCCTGCTCTGTTTGTACCTTTAAATGCTTGTATCATAATCCCCTGCTCTGTTTGTACCTTTAAATGCTCATATCCAAAAGCCCTGCTCTGTTTTTACCTTTAAATGTTGGTACAATGATCCCCTGCTCTGTTTGTACCTTTAAATGCTGGTACCCTAAACCCGCTGCTCTGTTTGTACCTTTAAATGCTGGTTCCCATAAACCCCTGCTCTGTTTGTACCTTGAAATGCTTGTACCCTAAACCCCTGCTCTGTTTGTACCTTGAAATGCTCATACCCTAACCCCCTCCTCTGTTTTTACCTTTAAATGCTCTTTCCCTGAACTTCTGCCCTCCACTTCTCTTGTCTCTCAGGTGCGGCTGAGCTATGGACTGTAGCTGTGTCAGTGACCTTTTGCTCACGCCCCCGGTCCCAGCCCTGTGGACACCAGGTGACTGTCACTGAGTGATACTTACCTACAGTACACAACACTTCAGGCTGACCACTGCAGACTGACATTTATTAAATTACTTTACCAAAAACATTACTAACCAGGTACAGAGATAATTACAAATCCATTTGCAATTGTAGATTAACTTAGAAGATTTTGGAAAAAACACAGACTTGCATACATTCTTGCCGATGGTCTCTGGGTTGGCAAAAATCATGTGGTACATTGTTTCTGACCAAGTTCCATTATAATATCTAATAATAATCCCTGTACTACTCTCCTATAAGATTTCCCTTACCTACTATCTTCTATATTCTGTATATTTAATCCTGTTTTTTCTAAGCTACAAAAACGATGTTGTTGGTTAAAGCAATTCCCCATCTGTTAGAGCTTGTTTGACGGGCCTCAGCATCCATCCCCACCTTCCACTCCCTGCATCGCAGGCATCGCCTTCCCAGACTGGGCCTACAAGCCAGAGTCGAGCCCAGGCTCGCGGCAGATCCAGCTGTGGCACTTCATCCTGGAGCTGCTGCAGAAGGAAGAGTACCAGGGGGTGATTGCCTGGCAGGGCGACTATGGCGAGTTCGTCATCAAGGACCCTGACGAGGTGGCCAGACTCTGGGGCATCCGCAAATGCAAACCTCACATGAACTACGATAAGCTGAGCCGTGCACTGAGGTAGGGCCTAAGAGGGTGGTGCCATGGCCGCAGGCGAGCTCTCAGGAGCCCTCATCACTCATACTTCCTCTTAATGACCACATGTCAGTCTCACCCAACCCTCTTTCTCTGGTCCTCCTCCATGCTCTTCCTCCATCCTTTTCTTCCATGTGTCTGTGCAGGGAGCAGCAGTGTCAGGAGGAGTTTGACATTGGGGGGGGGGTGTGTGATATATATTGTGACATGCATGGACACACATGCAAAAGTCATATCACAAAAGGATGTGATTTAAGCAAGACTTTAAAACAATTCTAGAATAATAAAGATTTCATAATTTAAAATAAAACTAACACTGTTTATGGTACAGTGTCATAACTAAACATAACCCAAAAAATGACTGATTCGTATGGTAAAATGTTTTGTTTCTGATAATGTTCCGGACGGACATGACAAAGGATGGATAATCCACGTTGTGGCTTACGAGGTTGGGACTCTACTGAACTCAAAAAAACAAGATACAAAAGGACCATGACGGGTCAAAAACAAAGTAGCTAAAACAGAAAAACTTAGGCAGGGAACAACACAGGAACAACCATAGTAGAACAGCAGCAAACACAAGGACAATTTTTGGGAGAATCCAGATAAAATACTAAAATGCCTGAAAAGAACGTTGCACACTTTTCCTGCGCTGCACCTATAACCTTCTGGTTTGCCACCTTCTGGTGACCCACTCGAGGCGAATGAAGACCGGAACCATGTTGTCATTGTATGTGGAATTCCTCAGGAGCTGCTGTGAATACAGGGTTTGGTGATATCAAATAAAGGATATTACTAAATGTATATCCCCTTTCCCACGCCATGCTTTACACCATTCCTTGTGATGATCTGCTGACTTCTCTGTTGTTCTCTTTGACCATCCTGACAAAAAAAATGCTGGCTTTTCAGTCTTCGCCTATACAGTACTGGGATCTGTGACTCTACCTGGAGTATTAATTACACACAGGAGCGTACAGGTGTGGGGCTCCAGCCAGCTCCAGATTAATGTCTCTGGGCCCCTTACTGTCCCTCCAGTTCCACTACAAGACAAATGTCACATACAGCTAATTCGCTCACATAGACACACCCTCACGCCTGTTTCCCCCTCTTTATTCCATCCTTTCTTTTCCTGTCCT
>JAODJU010000138.1:3417526-3455010 GCA_026776725.1 Gnathonemus echidnorhynchus | reverse complement strand
TATTTCGTTATAGTTATCGTCACATGACCAGCATTTACGTTGCGTCTCGTCTCCGTCACGTCAAAAAGGTTCGTTGAGGAAGATATTTCGTCAAAAATTTCGTTGACGAAAACAACACTAGTTGCTTTTTTCTCTTCTTCAGCTATGTCACAGCCTCCAAAATGCTTTTGCTTTGCAAAGGTCTTCAGCGGGTGACAGCCCAACACCAACTGACAGTAACTGTGCAGAAAGTAAAGGAATTGGTTGCGGCTCTTTGTTCAGCCATGGACCAAAAATTTCTGTGCATGGAGTTCAACACTGTCCTTTCAGAAATCACATTACTGGATCCTAGGTTTAAAAAGCTTGCATTCAGTGACAACAGAGCTATTGACAAGGCACTTCAGCAGCAGCAAAATGCACCCTAGCCAGCTCCACCATTAGAGGGCCAAGTGGAGGAGGAGCCACAAACTAGTAATGTGTGGAGGCTCTTTGATAAAAGAGCTACAGGAGATGCTTCAAAGAGAAATACTACAGCTGATGTTATAATGGAGATGGGATGTTATCTTGAGGAGCCCCTCATCCAACGTGGAGAAGACCAACTGAGCTGGTGGCAGACCAAGGCCTCAGTCTTCCCACACGTGGTGAAGGTGATGGAGGGGAGACTGCGCATTGTGGCAACATCTGTTCCTTCGGAGAGAGTCTCCTCAAAAACAGGGCAGATACTAACTGAGAGGAGAAACTGCATCAGCCCATCCAAGCTGAGGCATTTGATTTTTCTGAATGTCAACCTACACTGAGGACATACTGTTTGTTTAATTTGGTTTGGTTCAGTTTCTGTTCTGTGGATTTGTTTGCAGTGTTTTGTTCATTTGTTTTTGTGTTAAGTTAAAAGTTTGATTAAAATACTAAACAAAAGTAAGAATTTTGTAACAAAATAAATACAGAAAATTAGGCGATTATAAGGCTTCTCATAAAAACACTAAATGCAAAAGGGTTTATCAACACACAAAGCTTTCATATTTGCCAAGTTAGGTTAAAATATGAGGCTACAGATGATAATAGCCGTTAAGAGCCGTTTGGGAGTCGTGCCACTAGATCCGGCTCTCTGAAAAGAGCCCAACTTCTCCTGTGGTCTGTACTACGAAGCGGGGTTATTGGCTTATCGGGGTAACTTGTCGGATTTAAGGTAGTCTGGGCAAAATGTAAGTGAGCGAATATTTAGTCCATTTAAACTTTGGTACCTTAAATCCGACAAGTTCCCCCGATAAGCCAGTAACCCTGCTTCGTAGTACAGGCCACTGATATCAAACGCACCTGAAGTACAGCTTGGGCGCCACAGACCCCAAAACTACGTTTTAGCATGGGGGTCGAGGGGTACCGGGTTCTCGATTGGCTCGCGCTGTGCCACTCGAGCTCCCCGATTGGCCGTGCGCTAGTGTTTTCGCTCGCGGCTGTGACGCGCCCCTGCCGTGCACGTGCATTGAGCGAGCGCTGACGCCGCTGGGGGAAGATGGCGACGGGGACGGAGGCAGGAAGTTTCAGCGGCGAGAATGGAGTGACTAAGCGACGCTCCTCAAAGCACAATGACAACGGGACCAAAGGTAACCAGGCGCCTAGGCACACCCATTCTCGGCGCCGCGTTGGTAAGCCGTCTTGGGCATTTTGGAGAGGCTGAGCGAGCCGACCCGGGAGATGAACGCTGTCGCTATAGTTGTTAGTTAACTATAGTCTCTAGGCTATAATATCCTAGTCGGTTATAATAATGCTGTAATACAGATATCTACTGCTGTTGCATCCGAGTTTTTTTTGTTTTTTGTTTTTTCATATGTAGTCGTTGGAATTCACTACCCTCTGAAGTAAAATGCATAAGTACCTGCATGTCAAGGGTCAAGTAGCTTGTTTAGTACGTAAATGCACTGCTAACCTGCATGCTGACCAGTCTAAAGATTGTTTACTGATCAATATACAGTAAAGTACTTTGGGTAAGTGTGCTCCTTCGGTGATCCGATCTTGGTGATGTCACACTTTGGGTAAGTGTGCTCCTTCGGTGATCCGATCTTGGTGATGTCACACCGATTGCATGTATTATAATATTTTATTTGTAAGTCTAGCTTGTCAGATTCCTAAAGGGTGAGTAAGCCGAACTACTGAAAGCAAATTCTGTTATTTACAACTGATCTTTAATATCTCCCAGCTACTGACGGGCTTCCTTTTGCAAGTCTCCCAACCTTTCCTCCATGGCACGATGTGTCATTTCAGCTCCCCAAAAGGGGACATTGATTCTCTCTTCAGCACGTCAGTATGACTTGGGTGTTAGGATATGTAACTAAGGGGCTGGGGGATGGATAATCACTAATCCTTCTATTTTCTGCAGTAAGTGTAGGTAGCAATGCATCATTAGGGCTTAGTGCTCGTTGGAGCTGAATGAAGACTGAGCCAGCTTGGCTTAATCACTGCTTGGTTTAATCAGTCTGGTAAAGAGCTGAGTGGCATGAATGTGTTGAACAAGGTTTGTGAGATGTGTCCCCCTTGTGTTATACGTGGACGTACCTGCTGTACCTGTCGGGTGTTTTATGTAGTGATGTAATCTGAAGGACTGTGAAGCTGGACTTGTGCTGTTCCCATGACGATGGCATGTCCCCTGGTTACTGTGTCGCTTTGTACTTTGGGTTAACTGGAGAAGGAGGTTGTGGCTTTTACCCAGCGGCTTTGTGCTCACAGAGGTCAGCATCCGAAACGCCACACTGAACTTGTAAATAAATCTCGAGCCATGGTGGACTTGTTTGTCCATGTAGAACGTTTGCCAGAATTTGCGTCCCCCATCTTGGTAGCCTGTTACACAGAAGGCTTTGAAGCCGTGGGAGAGGGTGTCCAAAAGTCTGTTTGAAGTCTCATCACTATGGGTTATGTGGTACAGAGAAATGGAGCCGTGTCCTGCTTTATACTTTTTTTCGCAGAGTTGTGTGCATATTTGTGGCAAAGCCTAGCAGCCAAATCCCATCATCCCATCGCTGTTATTTGGCCAGCAGTGACAGGGCCGTCCAGAAATTGAAACACTCCAAATGTAGGGCTTCTGACCTCTCCCTTTGTTAAGCATCTTGTAAATATTAATTCTTGTCTTTGTCATATCTGATCATCCACCCATTTTCCATAACCTCTTGTCCAGTTGAAGGTCATGGTGATCCCAGAGCCTATCCTAGAAAGCATAGGGTATATGACATCTCAAATGGGACATGCTTTCAATATGGTCTAAGCCAGGGCTATTCAGATCTTGCCCTTGATTCCAAATCCAGGCCTTGTTTTCAGTTCTCCCAGGTAGTTAGCTTAATTACTGATTCTGATTGGCCAGAAGCTTTACACCTAGTTCACAGGTAAAGGAAGGCTGGAAAATCAGCAGTGCTCGACCCTTGAGGACCACGATTTGAAGAGCCCCGGTCTAAACTTTTTGTGTTAATTATTCAGAATCAGCATCACACTTTATTCACCAGGAACCCAACGTGTCCAAAGAATTTGTTGTACTCATTATGACCAGTGCACCACACTTGACATATAATAAACATCACACTGAATTAATTCTGTTATAAATGATATTTTTTACACACTTATGCTCTTCAAGGTTGTAGTTATTTGTTGTTTTAATTACTGTAAATTTTCTGAAATGCAACTGTCTCCCAAAGCGGGCTGCTTTTGTATTGCCCCCACAGGAAGAAGTGGTTGTGTTGAAGGTCACTCACAGACACACACACACACACACAGACTCTGGGCTCTCTCTGAAGGGAGTGAGGCTTAGAGGAGGGTAAACAGCAGGGTAGGGGGTTGGGGTGTAGATGTGGGGTGTGGAGGGGGGGGACACGTGGCTGGTGGCTCTCCCTTCCATTTGTTGTCTCTGTCAAAGGGCAAGCATATCTATGTGCCTTCCCCTCCCCAGCTATGTGAGAGGTTATATCACTGCAGCACAGGCAGCGATGGTATGTCGATAAACACAGCACGTCAAATCCTGGGGGGGCAGAGTGGGTGTAGAAGGGTAAAGGAGAGTGTTGTTGACAGGGTTATGTATCAGATCCTGGTCCCAAAATTAATGGGGAGAGAGGAAACGAAGATGTTTGGGAGTGGGACAAAGGTTGACGGAGTGAACAAAGAAGGGAATGGAAACCAGCTTTGTGGAGGAAAGTGTTTGGCTGTGGAGACAGGCGGTGTCCAGTATCAGGGTTCACCCTCTCCCTCCCTCGCCCTCCCTCTCCTTCCTTCTCTTTATCTCTCTCACTCGCGCGTGTCTCTGAGAGGAAATAGTTACCAGGGAGAGACGGGACAAGGACAAATCCATGGGTTCAGACGCTGGTAAAGCAACTTCACTGAAAATTCTCTTTCGGTGCTACTGCTCTTTGTTGATTTTAGGTCATTCATTTAATTACCTTGTGCTTCAAAGTCACCCCAGTCCTGTTTGTGCATTGTGTTCTTACTGCGAGGCTGGTTGGGACGGCGCTTTCCTCATGCTTAATAATTTATGTTCTGTTTTAAGGTCTTTATTTATTTATTGGGTGTCAGATGCTCACAGGCTTTTGGTGTTTGCAGGAGTGGCTACTCAGCTGTGCAGGGGGCTTTTCTTGTGGAGACTGGTGGTGGAATACGGCCTGGGTTTGCCACAGCACACCTGCTGCGTGTCACTTTGCCATTGTATGCGTCGCAGGAAACGCAGCAGCTTGCTCTATGGGATGAGGGACACACAAGCAACCCCCTGCTCCTCTTGCTGTAGGAAGCCATGTGCTGCTGTAGGACTCAGTGCTCTCTATTGCTGGAGAAGAGATTGTCAGATTATGACAGTGTCTGTTGCACATTTCGGGGATAGGTTGCAGAAATGTAAACATTGATGCTGCTGTGTGTGGATGTGTGGGGTCTGCCGTGGTGTGGGGATGCTCTTCCTCAGGCCTGGCTTCAGCTTCCAAATGTTGGATGGGCTATAGGAATGTCTGACAGGGTGTGGTCTCACGTGTGTGCCACTCGTTTATGTTCCAGACACGCTGTGGGTTGTTGCTGTCGCATGCACGAAATTTAGTCACTAGGCTCGCCAAAGAAGCATTAATTGCGAAGTACCAATTTGCTGAAACTTGGAGGGTCACATGCCCTCCACCCCCCCATAGAGGTAGGCCTGCATGCCTGTGTTTTGTATTATTGCAGCTGGATAATTAATTAGGTGATTGGATACACTGAATTATTAGCTTTGTGATTTGGAATATGACACCATGTTGCCACTGCTGTCGTGTGAAAGAAAAGGTCTGGAAAGTGGCAGGGACCGCAGCTGGTGTTCAGGCCTGGCTGAGCTGTAGCACTCCAGCGGCGATGGTCTCTCTCTCTCTCCCTCCCTCCCTCCCTCCCTCTCTCCCTCTCTCTCTCACCCACATTCTCATCCCCAGTTGCCTCTTTCAGATTCAGCACGTAAACTTTAAAGGTTTTTGCCAAAACAATGATAGTTGGACAAGGCAAAACTAAAATTAACAGCCCAGGCCACAGAATAACCCTGAGATCTAATCTTTCTTTCATCTTATCCCTGAAGTGATCTGTGTAAAAAAATAATAAAAATAAATAAATTGAAGCGTGTTTCATCTGATTGCGTTCCTGTGCACCGTCAGCCTTGGTCACAGAGTGAACACATGCATGCTTCACTGTTGACATGTACGCCGTGCAGACAGTTGGCCACTAACTGCCTCCCCTGCCTGTTTAGGGGATTCCCATCCTGTCTTGGTTTTCACTTTGGTAATATTAGCCCTGTTCAGGGTTTAACTGTTTCTTAGGAAACATAATCAGTTATATTTTCAACTTCTGTTCTTTTGACACGGGTGGCGGTAACCATGGTGGTGAGACAGCACTGGGAACCGGAATTGAGGGGGTTTACTCAGGTGTGACATGGGCCTTTGAATTTTTTGCATTATTATCCATTGTATTCTGATTCTGAATAACAGTAAACTTATTAGGAGTGGCACAGAGACTTTCACACAAATGGAATCTGTCTCTCTCCCTCCCTCTCTCTCTCTCTCAGCCTCATTCTCTGAAGCTGGCACAGCTTTGCCCCTCTCTCCTTCTCTCACCTCTTTCTCTCGCACCTTCATTCTATCTGTTATCCAATCTATGTTATCTATCGCACCCTCATTCTCTGAAACTGGCACAGCTTTGCCCCTCTGTCTTTGGCTAACTATAGACATCAGACCCGTGACCCAGGGATGGAGTGGAGTTATTTGGAATAAGGACAAGGGGGATAGTATCTGTCCAGGGAAAGGACAGAAAAGAGGTGGTGGTGGTGGGGGGTGGTGTTAGCAGGCCACGTTTGATCAGGAGAGGAGCAAGAGTGAAAGTGAGGGTTTAGGGTAACACCCAGTGCTGCTCCTATATTCATTTTCTATCAAAAGTATGATTCCTCTCCTCTGGGAGAGTCCCCCTTCCTATGTAGGAGATGACAAGAAACCTCAGTATCCAGCCCTGATCAGTTTCCTCGCATATCAGGTGGCCCATCCTGGGATTTCGAGGCATTTCACCAGCAGTGTCAGTGGCAGCAGCTCTCTGACCTCTCCTGCCCAGGATACTGCTGCAAACAGTGATAGGTTTGGCAGATTAAGGGACAGTAGCAGTCATCTGTTTGGTTGCACTGGGGACGGAGCACCAGAATTGCAGCCCCCACGGGTGTTACAGCGCACAGGGTTTGGAAACTTGATTGTGCGTGATCCTGCACCCAATGATGCAGCCGGCTCAGAATAGCCCATGTGTCTGCACACGTGACCCTCCTGCTGGCTGTTACGTCTGCTTCATTGTTCATCGCTCCGAAGGCTTGAGACTGAATGTAACCCATAATTAACCGTTCCTCGGTGCCTCCAAATCATGTGCTCCCCCTCTCTGACAACATGCCTCCCTCCTCCAGTAATGGACACCAAGGCCGTGTTCTCGGCCCTGTATTCCGTGTGTGAGGAGAACGTCGCCTTCTTCGCCGGGGGCCCCAAGGGCCCACAGGGGGATGCTGCCCGGCGGCTGGTAGAGGCCCTGACCCTTATTGAGGAGCACGCCCGCAGCCTGGAGCCCGTCGTCTCCGGCTTCGCCGCCATCTACCATCACTTCGACTTTGACCCCCAGACTCCTGCCAATGGCTACCGTTCTCTTGTCAAGGTGCACCTGCGTTATGGAGGGGAAAATGCACACTCTCACACACGCAGTTACACTATGTGCTCACATATGCACACAGCTACATGATATTTTCACATGTTTTGGAGGAAATACGCACACTCAGACATGCACTTACACAATGTTTGCGTGTGTTTTGGAGGGAACATGTACATGCCCACACACACACACAGCTACACGATGTGCTCACGTGTTTTTGAGGGAATATGCACATATGCAGTTACATGATATACTCACATATTTTGGAGGGAAATTGCACACAAACATGCAGTTACACAATGTGCCCGTGTGTTTTGGAGGGAACACGCACACACTCACACGCAGTTACATGATGTGCTAGCGTGTTTTGGAGGGAACACGCACACAGTCACACGCAGTTACATGATGTGCTAGCGTGTTTTGGAGGGAACACGCACACAGTCACACGCAGTTACACGATGTGCTCGTGTGTTTTTGGATGCCTCGCTGGTTTGCTTTTTTACCTGGGGCCTGTACGTGATCCTCTGTATCGCATGAGTTTGCTGCCTCTGGCCAAAAACAGATTCAGGCTAATGGTTGGTGGGAGTGCCTAGCATCCTGGCCTGGGCATAGCCAGCCCGGTGCCCTTTGCGGTCTGGAATATACTCCAGGCCACCTCGTGACCTACACCCAGGTTAGGTACTTAAATGATGCCTGAATGGTGGGGTTTATGCTCTACCTTTCCACTCAGGTGGTGCGGTCTTGTCTTCTCCACATCATCCACAAGGGGCGCTATATCTCCTCCAGCCGGCGCAGCATCTTCTTCAGGGCGGCGCACAACGCGGGCGAGATGGAGGCTTACTGCAGCGCGCTGTGCCAGTTGCGGGCCCTGATGTACCTGGCCCAGCGCCTGCTGCATGACAACGGCCATGGCAACCTCTTCTTCCAGGAGGAGAGCGGCCTGAGCCAGAGCTTTGTGCGCGAGTACGCCTCCATGCACAAGGGCTGCTTCTACGGCCGCTGCCTGGGCTTCCAGGTACGCCTCCTGCTGCCTTCCCCAGCTCCTGCCCTCCTCAGCTCTGAGCCGTCACACCCCAGTATTATACAGACAGCATCAGGGAGCTGCTGATTCTGCTTTTAAAAGGAACTTACCGTCCCTCTATCTCTCTGTTTCTCTGTCTCCCCACTTTGCTGGTTTCGCCCTATCTCTTGCTCTTTCCTTCACACATTCTTTCCCACACTCTCTCCCCATCTCTGTTCATCTTTCTCTTTCTCTCCCTCTCCCCCCTTTAACTCCCCTCCCTGTCTGACTCTATTTTTTCTTCTCTTTCTCTCCATTCCCTCATTTCTCCCTTCCCCTCTGACTTTCTCTCCCTTCTCTATCTCCCCTCCCTATTTGTCTATTTTTTCCTCTCTCTTTCTCTCCATCCTCCCATGTCTCCCTTCCCCTCTGACTTTCTCTCCCTCTCCCCCCTCTGTCTCCGCTCCCTATCTGTCTCTTTTTTTTCCTCTCTCTCCATCTTCCCATTTTTCCCTTCCACTCTGACTTTCTCTCCACCCCTGCTCCTCTCTCTGCCCCAGTTCACTCCAGCGATCCGGCCCTTCTTGCAGACCATTGCCATCGGCCTGGTGTCTTTTGGGGAGAACTACAAGCGGCACCAATCTGGAATAGGTCAGTCCCCTGCTCCCCTTGCCCCTCCCCAGGCCCAGCTGGGGTGCTCACGCACTGGTGGGATCTGCAGGCCACGGCCCTAACCCCACCCCTCTGTATGTTTATGCTGCACGCGCCCCCACACGCAGTGGAGCCGGGCACTCCTCCATATGGTGAGTGCCCCTGCAAGGTGCTGTCCGGGACGGCACCTCGCTCTTTCCCCCCCCCCCCCCCCCGTCTCGGGTTGAGTTGCAGTCTGTTAACTATGACCCCTCCCACCCAGATGTGTGCTCCTTGCACTCAGCCTCCTTGTATTTCCTTTCTCGCAGGTGTCCTCCTTTCCCTGTTTCCTAACCCCCTCCCCCCCTTCCAGATTGTTGGGATTCCTTCCCAACAGCGTGTGTGTTTCCATTTCTCATGCCCCTCTTGATTTTCAACAGGGGTGGCTGCCAGCTCCTTCTTCACCTCCGGAAAGTACGCCATCGACCCGGAGCTACGCGGGGCTGAGTTTGAGCGAATCACGCAGAACCTGGATGTGCACTTCTGGAAGTCCTTCTGGAACATCACAGAGATGGAGGTCTTGTCGGTAAGTGGGGAGGGAGCACAGATCAGCTCAGGCTTAGTTCCATGGTGAGTTTCAGCAGCTACTCCCTATGCTTTATGTTGTGGATGAAGCCGGTGCTCAGCTGCTCATTACTCTGTCCCTTATGTAATATGGCAACCCCCCACCCCATCCTCACAGAGCCTGGCCAGCATGACCTCCACCCAGGTGCGTGTGAACCGTGCCCTGTCCGTCCCCCCTGACCCCTTCGACCTGCCGCACGTGTCAGACCCCCTCGTCTCGGTCACCGTGAGCCCTCCGGTGGCGCACTGTGGCCCTGCGCCCATTCAGATGCGCCTCATTTCCCACGAGTTACGGGAGGGGCAGGTAATGACATCATGGCTCCTTTGCCTGTCTGCCGTTTATTCTCCGTCTTCTCAGTCTCACTCGACCTCCTTTTTTAAAGTGAATTTCAGTTGCTTTATTGACATGACTATAACCAAGTTATAATGCCAGATGATAAGCATGACCAAGTAAATGAGGCAGCATGGTGTAATGAAACTAATTTCCCTTAGCGAGCGTCAGAGCTGTGTGCTATTCCGCCTTCTCTCTCCATCTTTCCTGTCTCTGTCTCTGCAGGACAGCGAGGAACTGCTGGCCATTTCCCGCTCGGAGGGGCTCTCGCTGGGCCTAAGGGCCCGGCCTAGCCCCCCCTCGCCCTGGCTACTGGTTCACTACCACGGCGGGGGTTTCGTGGCGCAGACCTCCAAGTCACATGAGGTATCTGTCACATGAGTGTGGAGGGGGCATGGGAAGTGATAGCTCTGGGCCTAGGACTCAGTCTGTAGTGGGTGCCATGCTGGTGCCTGGGCTGGAAGTTTGTCTTCAGAAGGGTCCAGATAAAATTTCAGATAGAGCTGAATGAGCATCTCCGATGAGTAATGAGAGGCAGCCTAGATGCACTGGCAGCCTTCAGTTCTGTTTTCCAGCTCGCGCAATATCATCCTTTGTCTTCCTTTGCCATAAAGCACCTTCGTACTTGCAGGAGCTGTAATTAATGGCCTGCTATCCCAGCGCCAGCCTATTGTCCTGCCACAGGCTTCAGAGAGGTTCAGTTACCATGCCGATAGTGACACCAGGATGGGGCCCCCCCAGAGTGTGGTCCCCAGGCTTGAGCTTCTGTTTCTCCCCGCTCTTTTCCAGCCACTCTGATCCTGCTTCCCCAAGCCCTAGCACTGGGTGAAAAAACGATCTCGATTGATTTTTTTATCGATAAAAAATGAGGACGATCATGATGATACACACAGACTATAAAACTTGATCAACCAAGTTTGCTCAGTTTTAGAGAATGCGCTGAGACAGACAACTTGATGGCCTATCGCCTATCGAGCAGAGGTTTACTGAACGCCAGCACAACAGCCAATCACGAAGGGAATAAGTGTTTCGAAATTCTGAGGTAGAAAAGTATCTAAACCAAACAAAAAAACACTTAATCAAAAAAATACCAAATCATGATTAGATTTTTTTGTCCGACGCTGCAAAACGTCACCACGTGTCACCATGTCACATGGTACAAAATCCTCGCGAGAGCAAGACGACTTGAGACAGATCGTGCAGCACCTCTCACCCGGCTGCACAAACTGGAACCGCCTCCGTGACGACACAACTTTGCCCTTATTGGCTGAAGAGTTTAGTCACACGCATGATGTTTGCATCCCAGGAAGTTCCAAAGCGTTATCTGCTATTTCTCCCAAAAAGCACGTAAAGCAGTGAGAACTGGTTTTCAGTTCATTTACCTGGTAGAATAAAGTTTAAATAAGTTACATAAATGCTCTAACAGTACACGTAAGTTAGTGATTTATTTATTGTTAGTTACTGTAATGTTGCACTGATTTATTTGTTTAATCGTCCAGTCTGTGAAGAAGGCATTGCTTCTTTAAGGGAGGATGGGCAAAATTACAACATCGTGTAATGCCTTCTTCACAGTTCTGTCCTGCTTTATTTTATGTTTGCCCTTTAACATATTTGTAATATTATGCAATTTTGCACATTGTTACATTATTATATGGTTTTGTTCATTTGATGCTTCTTTAAATACTTGAAAATCAATAACCTTTTATAGTTTTAAGGGAATTTTGTATGTAGACAGTAAAATTTGTTGGAAAATAAATATTTGTTTACTAATATTGTTTATTTAAATGTATTCATTCTATTATTAGAATAGGGTTATTTTTATTATTATTTTGATTATTACATTATTACATGGAACAGCATTGTGAAACTATAATATTAATAATTATCGATATCGGTCAATACAGGAAAAAATATCATGATAATTTTTTTTTGCCATATCGCCCAGCTCTACCCATCTCACACTCTTTCTGGCAGACAGTCCATCTGGCCTCCTGGAATCTGGACCCTGATTCATGGGGTACCAGCAGAGAGCCTGCCCTCCCTGCAGGGTATTATTCTGAGCACCCACCCTCCTTTTCCCCCTTCCAGCCATACCTAAAGAGCTGGTCCCAGGAGCTGACTCTGCCCATCCTGTCGGTGGATTACTCTCTGGCCCCCGAGGCCCCCTTCCCCCGAGCTCTGGAAGAGTGCTTCTACGGCTACTGCTGGGCTCTCAAGAACCACCACCTCCTGGGTGAGTGTCAAGACCTGCCCCCGGTCCTTCATGCTAGGCCCCGTGTGCTCTCTGTCTCTCTGTCCATCTCTTTCTCTCTCTCTGGCTCTATCTCTGTCCGTCTCACTCTCTCTGTCTCTGTCTCGCTCTCTCTCTCTCTCTCTTTCTATATTTGTCTCTGTCTGTCTCTGTCTCCCTTTGTCTATGTATGTCTCTCTCTCTTTCTCTCTCTTACTGGTACATGCCTAGCGCAGTGCTGCTACATGGTGCTAACTAGTACTGGGCAGTATGACCCAAAGTTTGTATCATTTTTTTTTAAAGATTGTGGCAGTTTCACAGTATATCATAGTATCAAGTTCACCCTTTCCTCAGCATTAAGCATTTGCATCAATAAAATACAACTTTTTTATTATAAAAAAGTTTACGTTCAGCTTCATAGTATAACCAACATGCTTTATTAGATGTTTAATATACATTCAACTCGATACCGACATGTTTTATTAATTACAGCTATGTACTTAGCTTGATAAGATGCTTTATTGGACTAGTATATTTTGCTACATAGTGACATGTTTTATTGATAACTGTATACTTAGCTTGGTAGCAACATGTTTGCTTAACAAAGCAATCGATAATTAGGGATTTTGCTTTACCGATAGTGCATTTAATTGCAGACTTAATTATATTACACATAATCCAAGATTGAAGCAGTACCTCTAAATGCACAGTTAACAGGCGTCCCTTCTCAATACACTCTACAGCGATCCATTGCGCTTATAACAGTGAACAATATTATATAATTTGCTGCCTACTGAAGCATTACTGCTTTTGTTTTGGCTATGTTGCATTATGGCCGTATATGAAAGATTCATAGCATGCGGGAAATGAAAACCAGCATACCACCCAGCACCAGTGCTAACCCATCCAACCATACATCCATCCAACTTCAAAGCACTGATCCGTTCCAGGATTATGGTGGGAGGGGAGTGCAGGGGGGAGCCCCAGGCGGGACGTCATGATAACACTGTCACACTCATTCTCCCTTGGCTAGGATGGACGGGTGAGAGCGTCTGCCTGGCTGGCGACAGTGCCGGGGGTAACCTGTGCCTGACGGTGTCCATGCGGGCTGCGGCCCATGGCGTGCGTATGCCCGACGGCATCATGGTCGCCTACCCTGCCACACTACTGACAGCCTACGCCTCGCCCTCGCGCCTGCTTACCCTCATGGACCCCCTGCTGCCTCTCAGCGTGCTGTCCCGATGCCTCAGCGCCTATGCCGGTGAGCTGTCGCATTGCTGCTGCCACTTACAGCCACATCCATATTAACGGGGCTGAATCAGCAGGAGGCCTATTTTGAAGTCAGATAGCTATGTGAAGACCCCACATTACGCCAAGGCTTCTAGAATCTGACCGTAATCCTAAGAATACAGTGCCCCAGGGAAATTTGCTCCCACGTTCTGTCGATGCCACTGCGGTTTTCTGGAATGTGTTGTATAATTTGGAAGATTTGGGGCCTCCTGTTACAGTTAAACTTAAAACTCATGGATAAAATGAGCAAAAATTTTTCTAGCCAGTAAAAATCTAAAATCCTTGAGAACATAATCTGCGACCCTAGTTTAGAGATTAGCAAAACAACCTGTGATCTGTTTCTTGACCATCTTGACAGACTGAACAGAATTAGCACTAAACCATTATTTACACATTTAGCATGTCTTGCTCTGAATGTTTTTTTTTAATGGGTGTAACAAGGTTTTTTCTTTTTGTAACCAAATTTTTATTGGTTTTTAGTGTAATACATACAAAAGTGACACATCAAAAACTGTTCAACATACAAAACAAAGAAAAAGCACCAGAACCAAAACTAAAACCCCAAACCACCCCCCACCGGAGCAAGACCTTAAAGGAAACAAAAGAAAAATGATACAGTTTTACTCTATCTATATACATACACAGTAATATACATACAGCAATAATAAATAAAACACATACACCTATAAATGCAAATACATGCACACCCCCATCCACATAGATACACAACACACACACCAAATATATTTGCATGTAGACAGATATATATACACATGCATACGTATATCTACATAACCGTACCAGAATTAACCAGACACAGGGTGTAACAAGGTTTAATGGAATTAGCTATTTTTTGTTACAGGCCTTAATTTGATAATTGCTGATCAATTAAGTAATGTAAATGTGAAAGAGAGGCCTTTAAATGTAGCTTCACAGTGCCATTTGGGCCATCCTCGATGTTGTGTCTCTGGCCCACTCCCCTCCAACTCCTGCTCTGGCCCTAGGTATGGAGCCGCAGGCGGAGAAGCAGGTGGAAAAAGTGAGCGCACTGGGCATGGTGAGGAGGGACACAGCCCTGCTCCTGAGGGACTTCAAGCAGGGGGCGTCCAACTGGATCCAGGCCCTGCTGGACCCGAACCGGGCCTCCGTCGGTACTGGCACCCCTGCATGTGTATGCATGCATGTCTGCGTGTGTATGCATGTGTATGTGTGTGAGTGATGGCACTGACTTGCAGTGTGTTTGTATGGATGACATCAGTTATAAGCCTGCCTTGTGGGACATTGGCAGGCATGGTAAATGTGATTCCAGGCTCTTCATCTCTCGCTGGCTTTTCTGGCAGCCAGATTTACCATTTAATCGACTTTAACCAAGTTATTGTGCTGCATTTTCTTGCTGATACGCATGCCGTATAGGCAGCTGACTTCTAATGACTTACACACCATGATTTTAGGTTTGAGATGCTAAGTGTCACAGTTTCTCTCTGCTATTGTACATTAACAGTTAATTCGGCCTCCACTGTCCTGTCCTGCCCTGTTCCTTTCCTAGCCTCTCTCGTCTCTGCAGTCTGTTGCCGCCTGTTGGCGTGTCTCAGCCGCCGTTTGACCGTTGTGATGACTTTGCTCCGCCTTCCCAGCTCTGTCCCTGCTCCTGGTAGGAGGTTGTGTGTAGTGTCACATAGCCACCACCATGGTCTCCTCCCAAACCATCCCCTACCTTCCTCTCCTCCACGTTTGACATCTCCTGCAGGCAATTGAGATGTCAATCACAGATATTGATGACATTAGAATCCTTATAAATGGATGCTCCTGACCCATTTGAACTTTAAATCTCCTAGGGCTGTCTGATGATATCATGGCACCAGGTCTCTTTTCTTTAGTGCAGCAGTCAGTCTTGACTGGTCTTTGAAGCTACTGAAAGGACTGAAAAATAAGTAACATTACCAGCACTGGGACACAGGCCTGCTCTGTATCTGCTTATTTAGGCTAAGCAGACAAGGCACCCTTGGACATTTAGAGGAACAACTGGTCCAGTCAAGGGAGACCAGGCACATTCATGTGCTCCAAGAGCCCCTTTGTTTCTGCTAAGGATACAAATTTGAGCTTGTCTTACATATACAAGTCTTAGAAGTTCCAATATGTACGGCACAAAGAAGCTGTTCAACGAATTTGTAAAGTGTGTTTATTTGTAAAGGTCAATTCTCTCATTCTTTTGGGTTGCCTTCCATATTCGATCCTGCATGAACAATGCTTTTCATTCTTGTTGCCTGTCTGAGCATTGTTAGCATTCAGCTGGAGCAGTACAGCCCCCTCCTGAGTGGTATGGCTTTGGTATATAAAGAGCCTGCGTGCAGTACAATGCAGATGTTAGCTTTTAGCAAATTATCCTTTAGCAATGCAAATGCAAGTCTGTAGTAGTGCAAATGTTAGCCATTAGCCATGCACATATGAGTTCATAGACATGCATGCATTTCAGTTCAATTCAGTGTTATTTGTATAGCACGTTTTCACAACATTACAGTATCTCAAAGACCTTTACGTTATCCCTGCCCAAAGTTCCCAGTGAGCAATCCAGAGGTGGCAGTGGCAGGGAAAAACTCCCTAGCAGGAAGAAAACTTGGGAGGAACAAGACTCAAAGGGGCAAGCCCATTCTCCACGGGCCGACAGAGGAAATGAAATGAACAAGGTGGCAAAATCCTTAGTTACACAATCCAAAAGTTAAGATTCGACTTTAAATGTGGAGGATAGACAGCTATTGGCAGGCAGGTGCTGGTGCTGGATGAACATTGGTACGGCAGCAGGGCTGGCAGGAGAGACATCAAAGGCAGAAGGGCGAGCAGGCCGGACAGACGTCACAGGCAGAAGGGCGAGCAGGCCGGACGGACGTCACAGGCAGTAGGGCGAGCAGGCCGGAAGGACATTACAGGCAGAAGGGCGAGCAGGCCAGAAGGACATTACAGGTAGAAGGACGAGCAGGCCGGAAGGACATCACAGGTAGAAGGGCGAGCAGGCCGGAAGGACATCACAGGCAGAAGGGCGAGCAGGCCGGATGGACGTCACAGGCAGAAGGCAGGTAGTAGAGGAAATGCAGGCAGCAGGGTAGGCAGGATATCTTGATTTATTTTTTATTTTTTATTTTTATTATTTTGATTTTTTTTTGGGGGGGGGGGTACTCCAGGCAACACCCCCCAGGAGGGGTGGGTGGGATTAAAAAAAAGAGCATAAACCAAAGTAGTGGAGACTAGAGGCAGTGCAGACAGTTAGGTGAGTGTGATATGTAAGCTCCAGCAGATATGGCTATGGTAGCATAAGTAGGAGGGAGAGGCAAGCAAGAACCAGGCATGGGGAGTCCCTGAAACATCAGCACTCCAATACCATAAGGGAGTGTGAAGCTAGTATGTCTACATTGACAGTTCAGTCCCCACCCAGCTCTGCACCTCACACTGTGGGCCTAACTGTGCCTGAGCAGTTAGCTATAGTAACAACACTGACAATACAGTTCATCCATTATGCTTCAGCAATGCACATGCTAGCCTTTAGGTAGGCAGTTAGTCTTAAGCATGTGCCTTGGCCTGTAGCTGTTCAGATTTCAGCCGTTAGCAGCGTGTGGTCTTTAGTAGTACAGATGCTGTTCCACACGACTGGTGACTGTACCTAACAAAACAGGAGTGCCAGCCCACAGGTGTTCCTCACTTAATTGGGGTGGTGGGTATGCAGGCACTTTTGGGTCCACTAGCTAGCAACCAGTCCTTCACAAATATCGTAAAGTCACCCCCTTCTCCAGACCAGGAACAGCTTAGCTGTTATTTTCAGCGGTATAATTATGGCTAAATTCAAACGTAGGAGAGCTGGGTCAGCAGGACAGCAGAGCAGAAAAGAGGCAGGGATGGCGAGGCTCTGGCAGCAGGACAGCAGAGCAGATAAGAGGCAGGGATGGCGAGGCTCTCGCTGCAGGACAGCAGGGCAGCTAAGAGGCCGGGATGGCAAGGCAATCGCAGCAGGACAGCAGGGCATCTAAGAGGCAGGGATGGCAAGGCTCTTGCAGCAGGACAGCAGGGCAGCCAAGAGGCCGGGATGGCAAGGCAATCGCAGCAGGACAGCAGGGCATCTAAGAGGCAGGGATGGCAAGGCAATCGCAGCAGGACAGCAGGGCATCTAAGAGGCAGGGATGGCAAGGCTCTTGCAGCAGGAAAGCAGGGCAGCTAAGAGGCAGGGATGGCGAGGCTCTCGCAGTACCCCAGAACTATACATCATCAATAATCTAATAAAGCATGCTGGATCAGCTATAACAAAACAAGTCAGTTATACTATCAGACTAAATGTAAACCTTTTTATAATAATTAATAACAAATTAATAAAAAACTTCTTCTGTAACACATTGCTAAACATGTTTTATTAATATGAACACTTAAATGATTGCATAATCAGCCACCCAGCTGATCAGCATGCCACATGAGGAAGGAATTTGGACAGTGGAAGATATTTTGCATGATCGTACCACTTTCTGCATATAACAATTAACAATGATTATTCTCTTATGGTCATTCGCCTGATTTAAACTTATTTAATGTTTTAATTGAGCTGGTTAAAGCTTTAGCTACTTCTTAGTTACAGGTTAATACTTTAGCCCAAACCGGCAATTAGAATTGGAATAGCTGACATGCATCATTAGTATGCAAATTAGGATCTGTTTTATTTTTGCACACACAGATGTGCTCATTCTGAAAGGCAGACTGTTCTCGCTATTATCGGGTGACTTTGTAGCCGTCTGCAGTTATATCGATTGGACCTGTCGCTCCGATGAGATGATCTGTCAGCACAAACCTGGGTCTCAGTAATAGATTCCAGCACCTCTTCCATGCATCTCCAGTTTTGTTATTATGACACTATGTTGT
Organism: Gnathonemus echidnorhynchus; assembly: GCA_026776725.1. Lineage (NCBI taxonomy): Eukaryota > Metazoa > Chordata > Actinopteri > Osteoglossiformes > Mormyridae > Gnathonemus > Gnathonemus echidnorhynchus. Next base: position 3,436,890 of record JAODJU010000138.1, on the reverse strand, counting down.
CCAGCCCGTCCCTATCATCCCCGGTGCTTGGTGTCACCCTGCTTACGTGATTCAGCAAGCCATAGGTTCCACATTTGTCTTGTGCTCTCCTGTTGTAGTGTGGGGCCCCCTTCTGTCCCTTTATGGTAATGTCATCTTCATGTCTTTAGCTTACCATGTTGGGTGCCATGCTAAGATTGAGTGATTCTTAGCATTCTCTGCCCTTATCAGGTTTTGTCCGCGTCGATGTTTGTCTGAGCTTCTGAGTGTCTCTCTCTGCTTGCTTCCCTGTCTGTTTCCTGCTGACCACCTGTGAGTCTGCTCCCTCCCTCCCCCCTCCATTGTATTTGTGAATGTGACTCTCTCATGCCTTGTTGATTGCTTCTGTTCCCTGGAGCAGCGCTATTTTGCTTGTGTATCTGTACATCCTAGAATGCTCCTTTCTCTTCATTCCCCCTCCATCTCTGTCCCAAAAGCCTGATTTGCCCCCCTGTTAACCAACCCCCCCCCCCCACCCCGTTTCACAGACACGATGAGGAAGAGCGTCTCGGAGGCCAGCATCAGCTCCCCGTTCTCGGACCCCGCACAAATCTCCCTGCGCCAGGAGTCGCTGAAGAGCCAGACCTGCCTGGACCTGAGCTCCCACAGAGACCCCAGCGCATCCCTGCCCTCAGAGCACGGGGTAACGTGTCCCTGCGCCATCTGTAAAGCTCAACCTTGACCAGGCCAATTAGACACAGTGGAACTGATGATTCACTGGGTCTCGCTGGCGTTGTTCTGTGCCCTTCATGTGTCACTCAGAAAGTATGGAGGCTGTGTCCTGCTGCCATTCATAATTCTGTGTCCTCACTCAACCACTGCCCCCCACCCCAGACCAAGGACGTCAGCTTCTTCCTCACTGCGGAGGACGAGCAGCTTGGCATGGGCCTGATGTCCCTGCCCCCCGGTGGCCAGGAGAGCCCAGGCGAGCCGTATTCCCGGGAATTCCCTGAGGGCTTTGAGCCGCTGCGCTCGGAGAGGCTGGTGGAGATGAGGGTGCAGAGCTCACCCATCGTCCGCAACCCCTACATGTCCCCCCTGTTGGCCCCAGACAGCATGCTGAGAGGCCTCCCACCCATCCACATAGTGGTGAGGGCTCCTCCACACCCTGATCCTCACCCCTGTAACTCTTTCTTGTTTATACTGATGTCTTGGCTCCTACTTCCCTTAGCTAATAATCTGTCTTTTGGTACTGTTTACTTAACATGGCCCTGTCTTTTAAAACATCCTTCTCACTACCTCCTTCCTATGTCTCCCATTCCTGCTGGCCCTCAGGCCTGCGCCCTGGACCCCATGTTAGACGACTCCGTCATGTTTGCCAAGAGACTAAGGAATATAGAGCAGCCGGTGACCCTGTGTGTGGTTGAGGACCTTCCTCACGGCTTCCTCAGTCTGTCTCAGCTCTCCAGGGAGACACGAGAGGCCACCAACGTCTGCGTGGAGCAAATACGGGAAATCTTCCTCCACCAGGCCCCACCTCTGGCCAATCGCAGGCACCGGAAGCTCGAGAGGACCAATCAGGAGGCTGCGACTCCCATAGGTGGAGCCACTAGATTGCCGGTGGGGATCATCCAGGAGGAGGGATCATCTACTGGGGGAGCACCCGAAACAAGGGTGGAGGAGGCTGACAAACAGAGGAATTCTTAGTGTGGGGAGATGGGGGCATAGAAGGGAGGAGCAGAGTGGAGCACTGTATGGGAGGAGCATGGAGGTGGGGGGAGCAGGAGAGGAAGAGGAACAGGTGAGGTAGGAAAGCTGAAGAGAAAGCACAGGAGCCCATTCTCAGACTGCCTTGACCAGGAATACAGGGGCCAAGCTCCTGAGCGCCGTCACTGCACGAGAGGATGCACTCCGACAGCGCGTGAATCCACCGAGTTTGCCATGGCATCCATTTAATCTGCAAATATGCTCACACTATAGGCAGGTATCATTCTCACCCACACAAGCACAAGCACCAGGTGCGGCATGCAGATGTGGCCACACACCCCGGCTCTGAGCCGCTTTGGCGCCAAACGTGGTGGCACACTGCAAAGGACAGATGACCGCTTCACTGCAGAGAAGCCATAGTAACAGGCTTTGGGGGGGAGGGGGGCACGCAGATGCCATCGGCAGGGGGGGAAGCACAGTGAGATCTGAAGGAAGTGTCTTCTCGTCACGCGTGTTGCCTTATGCGCTCAAGCTCACTAACTGCAGAAAGTTAAATCCAAATAACCAGCTCAAGAGCAGAAACCATAACGGGAAGGCTGGATAATTGCAACTGGAAATGCAGTTTTTTTTTTTTTACAAAAAAAAAAAATCATATCCGGAAACTGTATGCATTCAGTTCTTTAATAGTATTCCATTGATTTCATTAATATGTTGTTATAGAAATGTAGTTATTGCTTTCATTTTGTGGAGGGGAGATTGGTCAGTTTACTATTGTTTTTTTTTTTTATGAACCATAACAGTTTGGCAGAATCAAGTGTATCGTTGGAGTAACATCATCAGGGTATGTTAAACTCACAACAGTGTGTTGGGGGTGACAGATTTTCTGTGCAGAACCTGCATTCCCAGGCGGCCCGGGTGACAGTGACCCATTTACACAGGTCTCTCCGGTCTTGACGACGGCTCAGAATTTAATTTGAGCAAATCCCTAAACGCTACAACAACCTTCTCTGACCATGATCTAGAGCATGTGAGTTAATAAGGCCCTGATTTTTATGCCTCATCTCTATTAATGAGTTACACTCCATTGCATTTAGTTACCTGTGTTTATCAATTATACACCTAAAAGGATATGGTGTTTTTGAGATGGTTGACTTTGCTATGATCTGGAGTGACTTGGTTGAGTGGGAGTGATGAACGTCGAGGGAGAGGAACTGCCATTTGCATTGCAGATCCTGATTGTGATATTTCAGTGGGCCTCAATTGGTCCAGAGACTTGGGGGGGAAAACGGCCTGTCTTGTGTGTGTTCTGTGTTAAGTTTGCCCGTGATTGTGTAAGTTGTGTAAGTTTTGTATTTGCTCTGCACTTTACCAGGGTCTGCCGTGAAGTGTGATATTGATTCGCGGGTCGGCCCCAGTTCCGCCAAACGCCTTTCCAGAACTGCGAGTTGACAGGGAGCGATGTGTCGTGTGTTCATTTGCTTCTAGCTGCTAAATAGGTGTGTGGTTTTTGTTCGGTTTTCACTTTATACCCTCTTTAATAAGGGGCAATTGCAATAAATCTAAGAAAAAGCTGGTTTGGGTTTATTACAGTAGCTTTAAGATAAAGGCAGGTCCCTGCCTCGGCAAGGCCCATGGCACCAAGGGTGCGAGCGGGACACCTCTCTCATTACCACTTAAGCTTCAGATATCTACCCCTTAAGGCCATGTAGCTTCACAGTGCCCCCTTCTGGGCAAAACTGACAACCTCGCACATTTTACTTGAGTCCCTTTGCGCTGGTCAAGTTTCACGTCTCAGAAGAAAGATTTCACGTGGATAAATTGTCATTAGGAAGCAAATTAAATATCATCTTCCATTAAGTCTGGATGGATGTGAAAAAACTGAATATTTTGTGAGAAATAACTTCATATGATAAGTGTATTTTATAAACCTTTGAATAATGCATGCTAATGATCCGAACCAATAATTTACTGGAATATAGTGAACACTTTAAATTTACATATCTGTGGCATCTTGTAGAATAATTAACAGGATGCTAATATTGCATTATTTCTGAATTGATCTAGCATTCTTTAGTAAATGAATGATGATTATTAATTTATTGTTTTCATTTAATGGTGTCGATGTTTATTTACGCTTACTGTCACTCTTCCCCAATTATTTGGTTGTTGCCTAGCAAAAAGGGATAATGGGGGGGGGGAAGGTTTATCCGTAAAAATTATTTCATTTTTTTCATAATGTCATGGTTATAGGTTAAAGCTAATGAAGCAGTTTATCTTCCATTCAATAAGCTGACACTTTAAGATAAGGGCATGGATTAGGGTATGGACAGTAGGGACATGTCCCTGCCATCACTGTGGGTGTACTGTGTGTGTTTGGGGGGTGGGGGGCTTGGGGCTGATTTAGTCCCTACCAGTGTTGAAACCAAACTTATATGCTTGCTTTTAGACACAAAATAAGACTTGAACAATAACATTGTAAACCACCACAAGCCATAAAGACAGAGAGAGAGGAAACACTTTGCTTTTAGTCTAAAACCACCTCAAGTGCAAATATGCGTTAAAACAAATGTATTTTTAGATACAAATTCTGTAGAATGTTAACTTTGTTTTATGTAATCATCCTTATGTTGTCATTGCTTTTATTGTTAAATATAATGGATTTTTCAGGACTGGTCAAATGCCGGCGATTATAAGATACATACTTATATACACCAAACATTATGATTTTATTGCTGTATTTTTTAAAATAAAAATATCCAACATATTCCCCTTTGATACTTTTATGTTTTCAAACTTGCTTTTTTTCCTGAGCTGTTATCCCACACTCATTACGATAAGAACATAAAAAATTTACAAACGAGAGGCCATTTGGCCCCTTTAGCTTGTTTGGGGAGAACTCAACTAATAGCTTAAAGTTGTTGAAATGTAATCTAGCTCTGATTTAAAGGAACCCAAGGTTTTAGCTTGCAATACACTAACAGGAAAACTATGCCATACTCTAACTACACGCTGTGCAAAGTGCTTTCTCAAATCCAGTTTAAAATGTTCTCCTAAGTTCTACCTCTAACAATTCATGTTCTCACTAATTTTTTCTTCCAAAATAATTTGAATGTGAATTATATAATACACATAAATTCAACAGTAACCGTGGTCAGCATTGTTATTTGTGGTGACTGCCAGAATATGGCTAACACTGTACTTGTACTAGATCTTCAGTTACTGCCTTTACTTGTGTGTATACGCTGATCAGCCGCAACATTAAAACCCCCTGCCTAATATTGCGTAGGTCCCCTTCATGCTGCCAAAACAGCTCTGACCCCTCGAGGCTTGGACTCCACAAGACCTCTGAAAGTGTCCATTGGTATCTGGTACCAAGACATTAGCAGCAGATCCTTCAAGTCTTGTATGTTATGAGGTGGGGCCTCCATGGATCGGATATGTTTGTCCAGCACATCCCACAGCTGCTCGATCAGATTAAGATCTGGGGAATTTGGAGGCCAAATCAACACCTTGAACTCTTTTGCATGTTCCTCAAAGCATTCCTGAACAATTTTTGCAGTGCAGTGTGGCAGGGCACATTATCTGCTGAAACAGGCCACTGCTATCGGGGAATACCGTTGCTGTAAAGGGGTGTACTTGGTCTGCAAAATGTTTAGGTAGGTGGTACCCGTCAAAGTAACATCCATATGAATGCCAGGACCCAAGGTTCCCCAGCAGAACATTGCCCAGTGCATTACATTGCTTCTGCTGGCTTGCCTTCCTCCCATAGTGCATCCTGGTGCCATCTCTTCCTCAGGTAAATGGCAAACACCCGGCCGTCCACATGGGACAGAAAACATGACTCGGCAAGCTGTGATGCACTGCGTGTTCTGGTATCTTTCTGTCATAGCCAGCAATTTGTGCTACAGTAGCTCTCCTGTGGGGTTGGATCAGACAGGTTAGCCTTTGCTCCGCATGTGCATCAATCAGCCTTGGGTGCCCATTACCCCATCACTGGTTCATCGACTGGCCTTCTTTGGAACACTTTTTGTAGGTACTACCCACTGCATACCAGGAAGACAACATAAGACCTGCTGTTTTGGAGATACTCTGACCCAGTTGTCTAGCTATCACAATTGGACCCATATCAAAATTGCTGAGATCCTTACAAGTGCCCATTTTTCCAGTTTCCAACACATCACTTTCAAGAACTGACTGTATGCCTAGTATGTAATGACACCATTGACAGGTGCCATTGTAAGGAAATAATATTATTCACTTCACCTGTCAGTGGTTTTAATGTTATGGCTGATCGCTGTATGAATGTTACTGCAGCCATTTGCTGTAAACGGGGTACTATAGCATTAAATATTGAATACTAAAAAGTTAATATATGTATTAATTTATGGTTCATTCTTTGCCATCTGTGACAGAGATCAATATTGTCCTTATGTGTCGCAATCTTGGCCCGGGGACGCGCTTCCCACTGGCTCAGTGAGGAGAAATAAAGGTATCGGGGGCGCGTATTCTTATGCGAGCGCGCTCTCGTATAAACTATTGGGGGCACATGCTTTGGCGGAGGACGGGTGCGCGCCTCCGCTGTCTTCCAGCTTCCTATCCCTTCACCACAAACTGTTTTTTTCTCCCTGCTAACTTAGAGGTAGACTAGCCTAGGAGCGACAGGAGAGGTAAAGAGAGAAGGGCAAAAATGGAGGTGTGCGAAAGAGTGCTCAAGTTGGCTGTGGTATCGAGCGTTTTGAGTGTCGCTACTGTGCTGGGAAAGTACGTCAGAGGAATCGTCAATACAAAAGAGGTTAGCCCTACATTAACTGTCTATAGATATCCGTTCACATATATGCGTGCTATGTTTGGCCGATCGGTGTTGCAATCGCGCACCCCTTGTGCATTGATTGTTTGCATGATTGCCTAGTCCTGGGCACTCTAAAATTGGGTTACTGTTTTAATTCTGCGTGCGTATTAATTACTTTTATTTATATTTATTTGTTTATTTGCATGTGAACCCCCTGCACACGGGCGCATCAGTATGACTGCCGGTGCCGTGTGTGTGTTTATCTGTCGCTGTCTATTCTGCATATGTGGCAGCCGCCGATGCGGTCAGAGAGCTCCAAATCGCATGCTTTCCCTAACTCCCTATGAATAAAACCCCTTTATTTGGCTTCCGTTTTCAATCGTATAGCCGATGCGCGCCGTGGTTTCGTCACGTAGCAACACGCGTGTTATTGTGTCATTTGTCATTTTTGATCCAGTCTATCTTGATCGTAACCAGTTAACTGGCAGCAAGACAAGGAGCCATTAACCGGTCATGCAATCACTAACGCAGCTTCGCATTTTTCTGTGAATCAAATCGGGTCGCCGATCTGTCCCCTTTTTAATCATGTGTCACTTTGCCAACGATTTTTTTTGCGGCCAACTGGTTTAGTTGCGCCAAAATATCCGAACGCAATATTCCTCCTTTATTATCGGAATGTCCCCCCTGTTCCAAAGCCTGAAGTCTTTTAAATGTATGGCTTAATTAGTGCTCTGATTTTCTGACAGCAATATATAGACATTTCTAAATGGGCTTTGACATATTTTTATAATACTGTTATTTGTCCATATAATTATTCTTTGTATGTTTGCTTCTGTAACATTGCTTTTTTCTGGCAATATCAAATCATTATTTTAAGCGAGAATTAATGCAGGTTCAGCCTCTTTCTGACTTTGTATGAAGTTCTTCAGGAAGAGAAGAGTCTTGTATTTGTATCCTGCTGTAATTTATAAAAAATGCAAGATGGTGCTAGTGAAATCTTTTTTACCTGTTAAAGCAGATAAGTGTGGATATAAGTGTTATCTGAGCCTACTCCTTTGCTGTGCACAAGGCAGGTAACTAATTGATCTTTTTTAAAAAAACATCATTTGCTAACACACTGGCCGGCTCAGGATAGGCAGGAGGGTGATGCCCAGGCATTTGGATCCTGCCAAGGGCACTTAGAGGGATAGTACATTTTTGTGTACACCTCCATGTAACTGGAATAATGAATCATTAAAGACACAGCCATCCTTGGCTGACTGACTAGTAGATTGGTAATTAATTCGTAATGAGGCCTGGTGGAGAGGCATGCGTGCCTGCCTGTGGAAGGCTGAGGGGTGTGACTTACTCTTAATGTGACCGGATGCTTTACTGACGTGGCTCTTGATTAACGCGGCTCTGCCATTGGCCTGTTGAGAGGTGCTAGAGAGAAGCCCCGGGCAGTCTGAGGGAAGCCAGGAGATCGTCGCCAGAAAGTGGGGCATAGGCCTCTTGCCCGCAGGCTTTCTTTACTTACTAGCCCTAAGCCCAGAACATGCCGGAAGGAGGGAGGCCTCCTATGGTTTCCATAGCAGCCGCAAACTAAGCGGCAGTTGCCATGGCACTGCAGAGGTCTTGTTGCAGCAGAGCGTTTGTATGCCCTACAGGTTGGTGTTCTCCGAATGCTGATAGTGTCCAGGCCTGAATTAGAGTTTAGTAGACATCATTAATGTCCTGAGATCTAGGTCTGTGCAAAATCCTCAGTTCATTAACCCTGCAGGCAAACGTGATGCTGCTGTGCTTTGTCTGTGAGTCTCTGCTGTGCATTGTAGTGTCCACTATTATATCCAGGTGCAGTCTTTACATAAGAGATCTTCTGCCCCTCTCTCTCTCCTATCAGGATTGGGTTTTCCTCACAAGGTTCTGTTTTCTCACCGATTTTGGAAGACTGGACTTCCGCTTCCGTTACCCAAAGGTAGGGGGTGTGCCGAGAGGCCATCTGGGTTTGTTTGGACTGCTGTCCTGCCTCACGGTGTCTGTCCACCTTCTGTCCTTCTCCCTGAGTTCTCCTTTCATTCAGTTCTCCTTTAGTCCACCTCTGTCTGTGTCTGGGGTTCTGTCATCTCTCATCACTGCCTGTTTGTACCTCTTTCCCATCATTCCCTCTTTCCTTTTTGCCCGACTTCCTGCACTTAATTTCTCCAGATCCTTTTTTTAAATCCTGTGTCTCAGTTTATCCGATTAAGCCCAAAGTGGCCGCTCCTGCTTACTGCCTCCTGTTGTTCCCAACAGTCCCGCTGCTGCCAGAACATCCTCCTTTACTTCGATGACAATTCTCAGTGGCCAGCTGTCTACAAGAGACCCGACAAGGTCAGAAGGCAGGGGTGTGGGCATGTCCCCCCCCCAATATTAAAGTGTCTCCTGTCCCCTTGTCAGAGGCATCTTTGCATTGTAGAAACCTAGTGGTGCAGGAGAGCGGCAAAAGTGTGTCACTACACAGAGATAAAATGAGAAAATATCCACATGAGATTAAAACAATGTTTAATTACAGGACTGTTACCAGAAAGAGGCAGTTCTCAGGCCAGAAAACAACCAAGTAATCAACCTGAGCACTCACTACACCTGGTCGGGCTGTGTGGTAAGTCCTGAGCACTCGCTACACCTGGTTGGGCGGTGTAGTAATTCCCGAGCACTTGCTACACGAGTTGGGGTGTGTGGTAAGTCCCGAACACTCGGTACACCCGGTCAGGCTGTGTGGTACATCCTGAGCACTTGCTACACCCAGTTGGGCTAGTGGTAAGTCCTGCTTGGTATTCGCAGCTTTACCTTGGTGATTCGGTATGTCAGCATGCTCCATGATGTCTGAAGTGAACCGATGTCTCTATTATCATTTGACCACCGTTGAGGAAAAGGTCAGTGTGAAAGAGATTTTTGGGAGCCTTTCAGTGTTACGGTCATCCTTGGCATACGGGGGGACTCACTAGGATTCGCTGCCCAGATGGCCTGCATCTCCATCTGGCTCATGGCCTTGGCAAACCCGCATGCCCCTGATGATGTGCAGCCAGGTGCCTGCCCTGTCTGTCTCTTTGCCAGGTGGAGGGTGAGGCCGGGAATGAAACCCTCAGCTGTGCGGGTGGGCGGAGCTTCCGCAGCGTCCGGGAGAGGTGGTGGTACATCGCGCTTAGCAAGTGTGGGGTGAGTACTGCTGAGGTCGCTGGCGGGGGAGCAGGAAAGAGACTCCTGGGCCATATCTGGTCTTGATATTGTGATTGGCTGTATTAAGCCAAGTCGAACTCCCCCTCCCCCAAAAAGTAAGAGCAGTCTTTTTCCTGGACTCCCTGCACTCATGCCTGCTGGATGTGCCCACTGAAGTGTTCTTCCTCTTAGCCTCTGCCCCCGTTCCCTGGTGACCGTGGCAGTGTTGAGCCCCCTGGGTGTGTTCCAGCGTTGCTGGCAGCACGGAGCGCCTGCCTGCTCACCCAGCGCTGGCCAGCGCTGTCGCAACACGGCGACTCTGGCCCGGGCCGCTGTCTGATGGAGTGAAGGGAATGTCCGCGTTGCCAGAGTGAACACAGGAGGCTTTTGTTTGTGAAGCAGCAGACTGCAGCAGAGAGGGTGGGCTGTGTGCCTCTTATTGGCACTGACCTCTGTGAATCTTTATATTCTGTAACACTCCGTGTCCCTGCTTTCTGTCTCCATCACCATTCCTGCTTCCTCTTTCTCCTTGTCCCTGTATCACTTTCTTCCTCATTCTCCCTTTTCGTCACCTCTCTACATCTTTCTTTCATCTCCTCTTATTCTTTCTCCGTCTCTTATCTTTGCCCATTTTGCTCCCTCTCTCTCTTTCTGTCTCTTTCTTTCTCTCCTTCTTTTCTCTTTTTCTTTTCTGTTCTCTCCCTCTGTCCCCTTCCCCATGTTCCTCTCTCTCTCTTCCTCTCCCTCTGTCCCCCCCCCCCACAGGGAGATGGCCTACAGCTGGAATATGAGATGAAGCTGACCAATGGGCAGTCTTTCTGGACCCAGCATTTCTCAGCAGATGAGTTTGGTAAGGAAGATGGGAGGGGGCGGAGCACAGAATGGGCCTGTGAAGGTAACATCCTGTCAGCTAGAGAGGGAGGTCTCATTATCTTAATTAATTTTCCCCTGTGTTAGGTATCCTGGAGACGGACATCACCTTCCTCGTCATCTTCGCCATTGTTTTTTCTCTCTCTTGCTACTTCGCTTGTGAGTCTTACGATTATTCCTGACTCTCGCCGTCCTTTCTGCCTGCTCCCCCGCCTGAAATGTGATTAAATATTAGTCATCAGTGTTATTATTTACTATTTAATTTTCAATATTGTTGAAGCTAACACTGACATGAAGTGATTCAATGACAAATAACTGTTCTTAAGTGTTATGCTTTTTTTCTAACATGAACTGTCACTGCGATATTCTAGCAGCTGTAGATGACAGAAATTAACAGCTACTTCAGAGTAAAAGAATTGAGAGAGACTGTGACTCTGCTCTGGGTCACAGTCATGAATCAAGGAGGGATGATTAAAAGGGATGAATGGAAATCTTCCTCCACTAGACACTCTGAAGGGACGACAGCTTCTCCACACCACCTACAAGATGTTTATGACGGCCGCTGGAGTGGAAGGTGAGGCCCCCCACGGCTCTCGGAGGGGCTGCTTTAGAAGAGCTAGGGTGTGTTTCTAAAATACCAAAAAACGCAAATATCGTACTTGTGGTCTTGGCAAGACCGGTTTTGCTAACTTGCCTCCCAAGAATGAACTACGGGCACAATGAATCATGGGATTGTTCTTGTTTGCAAGGATGCAATCGATGTATCCTTGATATCTGGGATGAGGCAAGAATGACATCCGAGGATTTTTACCATCCTCTGTACTTCTGTTGTTTAGTATTGTTACTGGCCTTCAGCAATGGAAGGTGACTTAAACAGGTACATGAAAAAAAAGTATGGTCAAGTACGCATGTTAAGAAACACCCAGTGTCTCTCATTCTCCATGGGCAGTCCCAGCTCATCCATATGGGTTGCACTGCACTCTAGTGCTCCCTGCTTAGCTTCCAGACGTTACACAGAGACAGCTTAAAGGGTATGACATGACACGATGAAGAATGTATCGAAAGCTCTCAATCAATCCTCACTGCTCCATGTGTCTCTCAGTCCTTAGCCTCCTGTTCTTCTGCATTTACTGGGGGCTTTACGCCAAAAATGGAGTGGGGAACGGAAGCCTGAAGATATTGGGTGAGTCTGTGAGCCAGAGAAAGTGTGTGTGTGTGTGTGAGACCTGCTTTCATGGTCCCGGTGTGGTCTAGAGTCACATGCTGTGGCCTACTTACTGTAAATTCTCCACCCCTCTCTCTCATGCCTCTCTCCAGGGAAATTACTATTCTCTGTCAGTTTCCTGGTCTTCCTCCTGATGCTGATTCTGCTGGGAAAAGGATTCACTGTGACCAGGTAAGAACTGGATTACAGCAGGGCTTTCAAGGTCACACCGAGTTTGTTTTGTTGGGTAACCCATATATTAACACTTAAAATCTAATTTATCTTAGTGTCCGGTGTTTGTGTGAACTGACAAATAAACTCCAAATTTTCCTCAAACAACACAAAGTTTCTAGACCAGTGATTCTCAACTGGTGGGTTGTGACCCACTGGGGGGGCATGCAATTTATTTGAAAAATGTTGGTTAGAGCTTGGTGAATTTTTACTATATATCGATATTTTTTCGAAGTGAGATATAGGATGACATTACCATTTATATCGATATACTTTAACTGTGTGTTATGATTAGGGCTTTATTGAAGATTTTTAATAGAATCCAATAGCATCCTTACTGGTTGTAGACAGAGTAAGAGCTTTGATTGTGACGTTACACAGCATCCCAGAATCCACAGCTAAAATTAAACCATCCAGTTAGCGGTGCATCACAGGGAAGCTAATGGAGGGGAAAAACGTAGAATCATTGTTACTTGGTTAATTTCATTTTAAAACATTGTAAAAAGATCATAAAGGTTTCTGATTTTATAGACTTTTGACATATTGGCTTTAGATTTAGTTTTTTTGTTCATAAACATTTACCTGCTGTTATGAGAGTAATATCATAAACTTGGGGGGAAAAAAAACTCGTTTGCGTCATGTTCAAAAGAAATTACATTGTTTGGCAGTGTAACCAAATTTAATTGTTTATATTAATAAACATCGGTAATTTTTCTCATCATTTCAGATTGCGTACAAGAAAAACAAAATCATAACCTGTGCAGAGGAGCTCAAACATGCTTTCATAGACATGGGGTTCCTGGATTATAAAAAGGTGGCATTAGGTGACAGTCAGTTATGTCGACATTGAAAATGGGTCAACATCAATATTTTAAATTGTTTTTTTTTTTTATTATTTTAAAATTACCTTTATGATTTCTAAAATGCTTCAATTCATTATAACAAATGTTCTCCTTTAATATCACTATGTAATTATGAGAGTAGTTCAAATTATCACTAAACGAAAAGGTGGTTTCCCACTGTGCAAAGTGCGATGGCGTTCCACAGCAGCACTAGTGCTATGTCTGAGCACTTGGTTAAGTGGAAACGCACAGGCGCTATTGTGGATGATGGACCACCAGAATAGGCAAAACAACTCCAAGTGCTGTCTGTTCATTGAATAAGTGTTTCAGAATATGTTTAGCCTAAAATCTGGGCATATTCTACGTTGACTGATGGTGCCAGTGTGTGCTTTCGTGCGCATTGGACTTCTTGGGACCAGCATTGTCACCATACACTAAGACTGAAATGAAAATGGACTCGAAATAAAAGAAATGATCTGAAGGATTCATGATGTGAAGTAAACATGAAAATGATATTTACAAAAAAACAAAGATGATGTGCTGCACTTCAACACTTCAATCTGCAAAAAAGTACCGCCACACCACCTTGTTTAACCCCGAATTTATTAATGGAACGGTCATATTTGACCAGGAACACAAAATTGTCTAACGTTAAATGAACATAATAAGAGGGCTAAGCATGAGGATATACCAAATTTATACAGATTACGAACTTTCGGGCATCACATCTCATTAATATTTTAGGCATACTAATCTGCTTATTGAATTGTAGCTGAAAATAATGTACGTATACTGCCGAAAAACCGGTATTCATTATCTAAAGCCTTGCAATGGCATACAATTTGTCAATTTAACTGTCAAGTTAACTGGAGGAATATTAATCATTTAGATTAATCGACCGATTTATAAAATAGATTAATCTATAGAAAAATAGTAATTAATGGCAGCCCTAATGTGAACCACTGTTCTAGACAACTTGTGCTATGGAGGGGCAGCCAACTGAATAGTAATATTTCAGAACTCTCTCAGTCCATGTTCCTAAAGCCAGATTTGGTTGCCGATGATTATTTCACCGAGGCCCCTGCCTTCGAGTGTCGCCTGATCTACACTGCACCCAACGCCCATGCCCCCATTGCAGGTGGAGGGTCCATAGAAGGGCAGACCCCTGTTCTTCTTTTGGGCCAGGCTCGTCCAGGCCCCATGGGTAGAGGTACCAGGTACCAGGTGCTTACCCTTGAGCGCCCCCCCCGTCTTGACTCCAGGGCAGTTCCCCAGTCTTGCCAATCCAGACAGGTCACCTGATCCTTACTGTCAATCATCATATGGATCAATGTAAATCGCACATATGCCTCATTTCCACCAAACCTGTTCTGGCGCCAGTGTTGGGCTTTTTCCCAATTCAGAATATGGTTCTGTGCATTTCCACCACAAAAAACTGGCTCTGGGCCAGAAAAAAATAGCTCCAGCACAGCACTACAGAAAAGCTGGTCTCAAAATTTAGAACCATAACGTCAGCGAAAGTGGGATAGGCTATCACGTCCAAACCTTCTGCATACCCAGAAAATTCAATCCCTAACTGATATAGTTTTGTTTGATATTGCTAGTGCCGGCAGTGAAACAACTTGCCAGCTTATTAGTGGAATAACATTACATAATATTTTATTCTGTGGAAAATGAAAGATTGATCTGCTGGCCAGATGTAACAATAAATTAAAAATGTTGCAGGTCAGATAACCAAAAAATTGTGGTGTTTGAGTGGATGGCAAAGTTCAATTTTTAGCAGTCATTTATTGTGAGATTCTTAAAAGGACAGCGGTAAAACAGTGAGTCAGAATAAATTCACACACACAGAATATATAGCTTTTAAGATGACAAAAGTGGGTACAGGCAATAGAGACAGAGTGAAATGAGTCATATTCTGAGAACTTATTTTTTTCAGTTCAGCAGCTTATCAAAATTCTAAATCCAAAACAGATCAAATTAAATCCAAAAAACAAAATTTGGATGAACCTTTACACTCACTTTCACCTATGTAACATTTCTGTTCTTTTTTGAAACTGGTGGAAATGCAGGCAGGTTCTCAGAAGGTACCAAGCGAGAACCAGCCCAGTGCCGGCTCCGGCTCCGGCTCCATGTTGGTGGAAACAAGGTATTAGTCCGGCTGCTCACCTAGGCCGAATTTGCCTTGGAGATCCTACCAGTAATGCAGACAATATACAGGTGTCATGGTAAAGAGAGAGCTGAGCAGGAGGCAAAGCTTTCAATTTATCTACATTCCTACCCTCACCTATGGTCATGAGCTTTGGGTAGTGACTGAAAGAATGACATCATGGATGCAAGCAGCAGAAATTATTTTCCTTCGCTGGGTATCTGGGTTCCAAAATGGGTGAGGATCTTGGACATTTGGGAGGGGCTCAAACTAGAGCCATTGCTCCTCCGCATCAAAAAGAGCCAGCTGAGGTGGTTCGGGTATCTATCTATGATGCCTCCAGGAGGGCTCCCTGAGTAGGTGTTTCAGACATGTTCAACCAGGAGGAGAACCCAGGGCAGACCCAGGACACAGTGGAGAGATTATATCTCTTGACTGGCCTGGAAACATTTTGATATTCCCCAGGCGGGGGTGGCTGGGAGGTCTGGGTACCCCACTCAGACTGCTGGCAGAAAATAATAGATGGATGGATGTACTCAGACCATTTTCTGTTGTTTATGAGAAGTGACCGCCAATGTCAGGCTAACTCCTCATCTTACAGTATTGAGAATCAGTACTCACTTAGTCCTCATGTAATTCAATGAAGAACATTCGTTAAATTTGCAAAGCTCAGTAAGTCTACAGAACTGCATGAATGTATAAAGAATGTCGTGTACTGAGTGAGTTTTGGAAATGTACTCTTCAGTTGGATTCAGCTGCTTGGAGGTGTCTCTCTGTTCTACCTAAATAGCCAGTTCCTTTTCCCTGCCCTCTGTTTGTCTACTGATACTTTCTACTCTGACCTTTAAATGCTTTTGGATCTGTCTGAAATTTTATTGCTAGCTGGAAATGCTGTTCTTGTGCATTACTGTTGTTTGAGTTTTATTGGCAAAGACTCCGTATAAAAACATGTCAAACCGAAAGCTGTACGATGCTCTGTGCCAGAGCGAGGATCAGCCACAGCGGCTCTGTCAAGCTGTCCATCTACATGACTGTCTACACCATCACCTACGTCATCCTGTTCATTTATGAGGCCGAGGTAATCCCGTCCGTGGTGGGGGGCTGGTCCCTGCTGGTCGGGGTGGGGGGCACATTACGGGCTGGTCTCTGCCCATGGGGGGTACATTAGGGGCTGGTCTCTGCCGGCAGGGGTGGGGGGCACATTAGGGACTGGTCTCTGCTGGGGGGGTGTGGGGGGCAGAGAACACATTAGGGGCTGGTTCCGGCCGGGCGAGGGTGTTCCGTCTTTGGCCAGGACGCTGTCCTTGCCCTGGGAATGCACACAGGCCTGCTCCCCGGTTCCGTGCACCAGTACAGCAACCCCCCGTCAGCCAGTACCTGCTCGCTGAAGCAGCTCTCTGTCTCCGCAGTTCTTTGACCCGGGCTGGGTTCTGTATGCATACGACAGCCCGGCCGGCTACGGCCTGATGGGCCTGCAGCTGCTGGCCTACGTGTGGTTCTGTTACGCCGTGCTGGTGTCCCTCAAGCACTACCCCGAGAAGCAGCCCTTCTACATCCCGTTCTTCACTGCATACACACTCTGGTGAGACGCACCATCCCACCACCCTGAGAGCTCAGTTCTGATTCAGGGCTGCGCTTGTGGATGCTGACCTGGAGGGGGCGCTCTTTTGGACTTAGACACGCCAGGCCTAAACGGGCAGCACTCTGCCTAGTTTAGCTTGAATTTAGCAGACCTGCAGCCACGTGTGTGCTGTCCTGAGTCAGCAGCTCAGCTCACCGGTTGCACAGTTGCGCCTCCCTGACTGGGCTCTCTTGTTTCCCTCACCACACTGCAGGTTCTTTGCGGTGCCCGTGACGGCTCTGATCGCCAACTTTGGGATTCCACGCTGGGCACGGGAGAAGATCGTCAACGGCATCCAGCTTGGCATCCATCTCTATGCCCACATTGTCTTTCTTGTCAGTATGATTCCTCACTATATATGTTTAGAGACATGTTGCCTCTGTTAGCTTGGATTTCTGTCTTATGCTCTATACCGTAGGCATCACTGTATCATGATCATATTCATGTATTAAAGATCATATTCATGTATTAAAAATTAGCATGATACAGTGATGCCTACGGTTCACGAACACAATCCATTCCAGGAAAGTGATCATGATCAATTTGTATGTGAACCAAGGCAAATTTTCCCATAAGAAAACATTGAAATTTGATTAATTTGTTCACAAGCCTACAAAATAATAATTTTTGTTAATTAATTTTCTGCTCGGACTGAGGCATCGCAGTAGCAGAGAGAGACATGGAGACTTGCTTGCTGGGGAAATCACGCTCTTTATTAGCAGTCCTTAACCCTTGTATTGTTGTTGTTGTTGTTGTTAATGTTAATGGTGTTTGCTTATTTCTTGTGTGTACCCAGTCCGATCCTCCCGTGTATTTAGCGTGCATAAACCTTCCACCTTGTGTGCATCTTGCAGTTCGGCGTCTGACAACCTTCTCCCATCTGTGTATTTGGGTTCGGTGCTCGTTGGTTGCCTGTTGTGATCCTTCTATTTACAATTGCACGCGGGGCATGATGGGACATGTGCCCGCTGGTATTAGACTCGTATAAAAAAAGGAATCTGGTCGAGGAATCTGTCCGTTGACCAAATTTTGTACACAAACCAATGCATTTTTTTCACTAAATTTTTGGTTGCAAACCAAATTGTTTGTAGACCACAGCATTCGTGAACCACAGGCACCACTGTATAAAAATATTTTCATAGCAGTACAGAACTGGCTATGGGAAGTGGATGGATGAGTGGATGGATAAAATCTTGCATTTTTCTGTGTATATTTGGCATTTTCCATACACACTCCTCTTCTCTCTTCCCAAGGCCATCACACGTCCATCGGCTGCCAATAAGAACTTCCCATACCATGTCCGCACTTCCCAGATTGGGATCCTGCTGTCCAGTCCGGACGGCATGGGGAGCGAGAGCTTCCCGCACCATGCCTACGGGAACAGCTCCTACCTGGGAGACTCGCAGCCCAACTTCACAGAGCTCTTCTCCATCCATTCGGTAAGCACTGGGGGTTCAAAGGGTAGGGCAGGAGATGGGTATCGGTAAGCGATGGGGAGGCCGGGAGATGGGGACTGGTAAGCGATGGGGAGGCAGGGAGATGGGGACTGGTAAGCGATGGGGAGGCTGGGAGATGGAGACCAGTAAGTGATGGCGAGGCTGGGAGATGGGGACCGGTCAGCGATGGCGAGGCCGGGAGATGAGGGACCAGTAAGTGATGAGGAAGCCGGGAGATGGGGACTGGTCAGCGATGGCGAGGCCGGGAGATGAGGGACCGGTCAGCGATGAGGAAGCCAGGAGATGGGGACTGGTAAGCGATGAGGAAGCCGGGAGATGGGGACTGGTAAGCGATGAGGAAGCCAGGAGATGGGGAATGGTTAGCAATGAAGAAGCCGGGAGATGGGAACCAATAGGCAATGAGGAAGCCGGGAGATAGTGATTCAAGGGGGAGAGTTTAACAGAAGGTAGGGTTGGTGTTTTTAAAGCCATTTTTAAAGGAGTAATTTTAAATCCAGTATCAATTATGCAGGGCTCGGTCAAGTCAGTGGAAGAGACGGTGACCCAGAAGGTTCAAGCTGTACGAAGGAATAGCGAACGTAAAATCATCACCACGACAGCCGATTTATCGTCCTTCCTGCCCCCCCCAGTGCCCCCACGTGTTCCCATTAGGTCCCCGCCACCCCCCAGGTTCTCCCCTCACTTCCCAGAGTATTTCAGCATGCAAGGTGGGGGTGGGCTGAGCACAATGGCATGAAACGGAGGGGCAGGGGGGTAAGAGGGTAAGGGTAAAATGAAATCAAACTAGAGAAGCTGTATATAAAAACAAAAAGTTAGCAAGATAGAGAAAATGGATGACAATCCAGTAGGGTAACAGAGGGATTTAAAGCAAGAGGTAAAAAACGACAGTGACAAGAAGCATTTCGTAAAATGCTAAAAAAAAAAAAAAGCAATAATTATTTTTCTTTATGAGCAGACAGCAGTTTGGATGGATGCAGTGATATGAAGCAAAAGCCGTAGGAGAAGTGGGGCAGAGAGGGATTTAGAGGCAAGCCTTTAACGTAGGGGTGAGGGGTAAAGCAAACGACTGCATGAACACTTTTTAAAGGTATTTATGATATTCTGATGGAAACATGAGACGTTAAAAAGCATAAAAGATGTAAATACTTGTAACCAATTCCGAAGTGCGTAGTTGTACAAATAGTGCCAGACCGTTGAGCACAAAACATTTTCATTTTATTTCATTGCGTACAAAAATGATGTCTAGAACATCCACATGCCATCAACGCCAGTGACTTTCGGGCAGCATATATGCCGTGTAGTGCATATATATGACATACAGTATATGTATACATGCCGTGTAGTGTGTGTGTGTGTGTGTGT
>JAODJU010000138.1:3386395-3401114 GCA_026776725.1 Gnathonemus echidnorhynchus | reverse complement strand
TACCACGTGTATTGTTAAGTGTTCATGACATGGACTGCCTGGGGGAAGAAACTGTTCCTGTGTCTGGTCGTTTTGGTTGTGTTGGTCGTTTAAATATCCCTTCCTTACGTTTTGCAGCACTTATGTTTGGGAACTTCTCAGCCAGGTATTGAAGACCTTGTGAATTAACTTTACCCATGGCCTTGACAATGTTCTTTATCAAGCCCAACTTGATATGGAGAGCAGGTAAAAATACTTTACGTGGATCAACCAGAGGCAGAAACTGAACACTATTTGTTCCTGGCTCATAAGTATCGCTTGGTTGCCAGACACATTTGATATAATGTTCCGCAGTAGATTGGCTATCCCACAGGCACAGTAAATAGCAGTATTTGGTAAATCCTCCTCACATTCCCATCAACATGCCAATGACCTTTAGATCACCACAGATGCTCCATTTGTGTGCTTTATACTGGATTGCTTCAAGCAGTATCTTCATGTTTTCGTAGGACTCCTTTAAATGAACAGAATGAGCAATCGGTACACTTGGTTTGGAATTACCATTATGCAGTAGGACTACCTTCAAACTTCTTTTCGATGAATCAATGAAGAGATGCCATTCAGTTGGAACATATTCTTGTGACAAACGGTTGAAGATTCCATTGATGTCACGACAATAGCACAGTGAACTGTTAGCAGTGAAGAACATTGTCAAGTAATTTTGTTTTCTATAGTGAGTTACAGTAACACCCTTTGCAAGCAAGTGCTTCTGCTTAAGCCTTGAAGCTAAAAGTTCTGCTCTCTCTTTTGATAGATTCAGATCATGAACAAGATCATTAAGCTCTGCTTGTGTAAAAGCCTCTGGTTCTGAATCTTCATCAGCCATGTAATCAGTATTGGATGATTCTGCACTGTAACCAGCTGCACCTTCTCCGTATTCCTTATCACCTTCTACAGAATCAAGACCATCATGCGGCGGTACAGGAACAGGCAATGAATCGTCATGATGAACAATTGATTGCAGAATCTAGGCTGGGATATACAATTTTGTGCTTAGTTTTAGCTGAGAATCTACTTGTATTCGTGTGGCAAAAGTAGCAGTCGTTGAGGTGGTCTCGCAGTTCCCTCCACACCATTGAAATTCCAAATGGCATTACGTTCACACTGCCAGCCACATTGTTCAGTTACGATTTTTTGCTCAGATCGGATATGTCTATCTTGACGGTTCACATTCATAACTACAAGTGACCTGTATCTGACTGTAATGTGAACGCATCGGTCCTCCGAAACATCATGCATGCGCACATTGATACGTTTTTACACGGGTCAACTGCATCACCAACAACAAAAAACGTCATATCTGTGGGACGTTTCATGGCATTAAAAATGGAGGCATTAGTAGCTCACGCATGTATCGCACTTTGCTGTGGAGGACGACAAACAGTGAATCAGCTGTACATGAGCAGGTTGAAAAGGAGAAAAAAAGTCAGGTGGTTAGTTTTTTCTGTTTTCGCAGTTATTGCTGGAACTGCTACACCAAGAGATGTGTGGGTACAAGAAAGGAGCCAGCAATGGTGGGATCGTGATGTGGATGGATATACAGATGAACAGTTTGTAGAGAACTTCAGAATGTTGAGGGCTACATTTGAGTACCTCTGTCAGCACATGCGTATAAGCAAAAAGCCACATGAATTCCGATTTGAGTGTTCATATTCAGGTTGCATGGCTGTGAATCGAATATACGTATGAGATTTAGTACCACATATGAAAGTGACACAAATCTGATTTGAAAAGATCAGATTTGCGTGTCCACACAGCCCCGAAAAGAGCAGATCTGTGTCACATTAAGGCAAAAAATCTGATTTGAGTCACTTCAGCATGGCAGTGTGAACGTAGCCTAAGACAAAAAACACAGGCAACTCTTGTAATACACTTAGGCAGACTACCTGTGTCACGACTGGCGCAGGGAAGCAGGCAAGGGAAGCCGTGGATACAAAGGACTTTATTGCTGGGGTAACATACTCCAAAACACACGTAACGTCAATGACCGGACTGGGGAAACGAACGGAAACGCGGACTAAATACACAGGACAGGCTGACCATAACAGGCAACAGGTGATTACAATCAGGAATTAACACGAAGTAACGAGGGGGGCATGGCACACAGGAGGATCGGACAAGCAGGTCATGACAACATGTACATAATATCAAACTACATATAGCTTCATCACAACTTGACGTGCTAGAGAAAAACTAAATACAGATTTGAAATCAGCATGAAAAACCCACATAAAATTACCTCTGATGAAAATGACCTGTTAACCTATGTAATACTTAGATATATGGACAAACGTATTGGCACACTCCTCTTAATCATAGAATTCAGGTGTTCCATCCAGACCCATTGCCAAAGGTGTATATAATCAAGCACCTTTCCATGCAGTCAAGTTTGATGTCATTGAACAACTCAGTGATTAAGCCTGGTACTGTTATAGGATGCCACCTTTGCCATTAGTGAGTTTGTGAAATTTCTTCCCTGCTAGATATTCCACCATCAACTGTAAGTGCAATTATGGCAAAGTGGAAGTGTTTAGGAACAACAGAAACTCTCAAAGTGGTAGACCATGTAAAGTAACAGAGCAGGGTGACCAAGTGCTTAGGCGTATACTGCATGAAAGTCACGAACACTAAATAAATGCAGAGTTCCAAACTTCCTCTGGCATTAACCCCAGCATAAAAATTGTGTGCCCAAAGCTTCATGGAATGGGCTTCCACGGCCGAGCAGCTGCATGCAAGCTCCACATCACCAAGCATAATGCCAAGTGTCGGATGGAGTTCTGTAAAGCACACTGCCACTGGGTTCTGGAGCAGTGGAAATGTGTTCTGTGGAGTGATGAATCACGCTTCTCTGTTTGGCAGCCTTATGGATGAGACTGGGTTTGGCAGATGCCAGGAGAACGTTACCTACTTGACTGCATTATGGCAACTGTAAAGTTTGGTTGAGGAGGGATAATGGTATGGGGTTGGGCTAGGTCTTTTAGTTCTGGTTAAGAGAACTCTTAATGCCTCAGCATACCAAGACATTTTGGCCAATTCTATGCTTCCAACTTTGTGGGAACAGTTTTGGGAAGGCCCTTTTCTGTTCCAGCATGACTGTGTCCCACTGCACAAGGCAAGGGTGAGTTTGGTGTGAAGAACTTGCCTGGACTACACAGAACCCTGACCACAACCCCTTAAGGATCCATTTCTGGATGAATGGGCAAAAATTCCCACAGACACACTCCAAAATCTTGTTGGAAGCCTTTCCAGAAGAGTGCCAGCTGTTATAGCTGCAAGAGGTGACCAGCCTATGGATTTAAAATGGGATTCATAGAAGTTCCTGTGGGTGTAATGGCCAAGTATTCCAATATGTTTTTCCATATAGTGTGTGTTGTATTGTGTGTATTTACTTGTAAATTGTGTTTTGAGCATTAAAAGAACTTAACTTTATCTGGCTGTTCCCTCTGACCCACACCCCATGTTTGTCACCTGACCTTGATGAGGAGTCACAACAATGAATAATAAGACAACATTCTCGTAGAGAGAAATTTTATGCTCAATACCCATTGTCTGAATTCCTCCAAGATTATTATTGGTACCCATCCTGGCTGGGTGACTAATTAGAGGGCATAGATCAAAAGGCTTTTAAAGAGAAAGGACCCTTAAGAATCTCCTTGTGACACTGTACTTTGTGATTTATAAAGAGATTCATAATTTCTAAAAGTATTCCTAATAAATAAGGCATGATATAAATTAGAATCATCCAGAATTTTGGTGTAATAGTCCTCTAAGTCTGCTCCTTCTTCAGCTGGAGTGCCAGAAGCTCGCCTCATTAAATTCATAATATTTTTGTTTAGAAAAAAATAGATAACATTTTTAATATAGGTTGTGTGTTGTGTGTCCCAGAGTGTTGTTTTAGCACAGTGGTTCTCAGTCCTGTTCCTGGTGCCCTCCCTGCCAGAATTTTCATCCCAACCCTGCCTTAATCAGGCTCATATGGTCCTTAATAGACTAATAATGAATGTGGCAGGTTGAAAGCAGGTTGGCCTGGAATGAAAACATTCAAGAGGGGGGGTGCTAGGAACAGGACTGAGAACTACTGTTTTCTTGACTCTTGGCCTTCTTGCCTAGGACACTTTGGAGTTAAGATCAATGAGAATGGGTTGTGCTTGTTAGAGCTTTGGTCTTACGACAGCTTCTGTACTAAATGTGAGGCGGCTACACACCGATACCACCAAGATGCAGTATCAAGATGCAAGTTGAGAAGTTTGTCAAGTCCCTTGAAGATTAACTGTTTGTAGACCAAATGCACAACTCTGTCTCTGACAAATGGGAACACCTCTAGGAGACCATTCAGAAAACAGCCTTTGCAACCATTCAATTCAATTTAAAAAACTTTATTTGTCCCCGAGAGGACAAATTTATTTGTTCCTTTGGGAGGAAGACCTCCATGAACTGCAACTGGTTTGTAGCCAAGTCCAGTGGGTTGACTCCCATCATAGAAGCAAAGCATGCTGCCTTTCTTGAGTACAAGTGAGAACCCCGTCAAAGTACTCAGAGCCGCCAGGAGTAAAGAACAGCAGACAGCAAGAAGATGTGCCAATGAATACTGACAGTAGCTCAATGATGACAACCAGACTGCAGCAGCAACAGGCAGCATCAGAGGGATGTACAAGGAGATCAAGAAAGCTTTAGGTCAGAGCAACTCAGAGCAAAAGAGCCCCTCTCAAATCATCCAGTGGGGAAGTGATAACCAACGAAGGCAAGCAAATGGAGGGATGGGTAGAACACGACTCAGAGCTATACCCCAGAGAGAACATCATTGTCACTTCAGCCCTTGATGCTATCAAGCCTCTGCCCATCATGCAGGAGCTAGATGTTAAACCAACACTGGAAGAACTCTGCATAGCTATTGACAGCTTAGCCTGTGGCAAAGCACCTGGCATCGATGGCATCTCCCTAGACCTGATTAAGCGCTGCAAAAACACCCTGTTGCAGCCTCTACATGATGTCCTTCACTGGTGCTAGATATGAGATATGAGAGATGCCAAGATTGTCACTCTGTACAAGAACAAGGGTGATAAAAATGACTGCAACAACTACAGATGCATCTCTCACCTGAGCATCATTGACAGGGATGGCCTCTTCAACATCCTTCTGAAAATCAGATGCCCACCAAAGCTACAAAGCATGATCAGGTCATTCTACAATAATATGAAGGCAACCATCCAGTACAAGGGCAGCATGTCTGAACCCTTTGAAATCAAGAGTGGTGTGAAACAAGGCTGTGTTCTTGCACTCATACTTTTCTGCATTTTCTTCTCTTTGCTCCTAAAGCAAAGAGAAGAATGGATGGATGGATGGATAATGGATGGATGGATCACCCATTACCATCACCATCAACAGTTATGATTTATATGTTGTCTACCAGTTCACCTACCTTGGGTCGACCATCAATGACAACCTGTCCCTTGATGTCGAGATCAACCAGAGCATCAAGAGGGCTGCAACAACTCTTGGCTCCATTACAACCCATGTCCGGGAGAATCCAAAGCTCGCAATCCTGACCAAGATGACAGTGTATCATGTCTGCATCATCAGTATGCTCTTGTATGGCAGCGAGACATGGTCAACATACACCAAACAGGAGCAGAAGCTAAACAGATTCCACATACGCTGTTTTCACCATAGCCTAGGCATGAAGTGGAGTGACAAAGTGCCAAAGGTTCTTGCATGCGCTGGCCTCCCCATGATGCACATGCAGTTCAGGCAGTGCAGGTGGCATTGGCTCGGCCACATGCAGTGAACAGAAGTGCCTGTCTGTAGAAGTATACCGAAGGACATCCTCTACGGTGAGCTCGCCTCTGGCAAGAGATCTGTTGATTCAAGATTCAAGATCTTTATTTGTCACATGTGTAGTCATACAAGTACAACACACAGTGAAATGTAACCTGTTGGCCATCCCCAGCAGTGCTACAAGGATGTCTGCAAGCGAGACATGAAAGTTTTGAATATCAACACTGAGAGTTGGGAGGATGTAGCAGCAGACCGTAGCAGATGATGCAGCGTGCTCCAGAGGACACTTAAGACAGGACAGGAGAGGATCTCAAACCAGGCTGAAGAAAAGAGAGCCAGACCGAAGGCACACTCCTGTGGAGACAACCATGCAATCACCTGTACCTATATTCAATGCGGAAGAGACTGCCACTCCTGAATTGGACTGATCAACCACAGCCCATGCTGTTTCAGCCGTGATCTCACCACACCCCTACACGACAACTAGGGCGCATCATTCATGGTCAACTCGACCAATGGAGGTCTTATTAGTTTCATGTAAGTGTTCTAGGCACCGAACACTCCAATACCCTCTCCAATTTCCAGTATTTCTGTGTGCTAGTCTTTTTAAAAACTGAATAATAAGCAAAAATATGAACTTGAATTGTAGCTTTGGCTGCATCCCAGAGAATGGCTGGCGCACAAAAAGTTGTATTATTAAGCAGAGAGGAATTAAACTGCCAGGTTATGCTTCTGTCTGCCAGGGTGCCCAAATTCATATGCATACGAACTGGAGCATGATCAGTTAATGCAATCGAGTCAGTCTAACTGTAAGCTATAAGATGAATTTAAAAATTTGGTCCTGGGTATGACTTTAAACTGCATCTGGCCCTGCAAGATGACCATCTTCCTCTGCTGTCAGGGGAGCTTTGTAAACTCCACATTTCAGCGGCGGCACTTTTTGAGTTATTCAGACCAGGGACTGGCCAGATCTCTGTAGGTAGGTACACCTATTTTTTGTCTGGTTGCTGTGATGGCTGCCTTACTTCAGGGGTAGCTGTTGCTGTGGCGGATCAGGTCCTCCTAATGGTGTCTAATGTCATTCCTTTCAATGAGCGAATTATGAGACTCAGGCTAAGGCACTCCTTGGATGTCTTGTCTGTTGTTTCAGTGTATACTCCAACTTGTTGAGGGAGACATTTTACTCACAACTTCACTCAATGGTTTATGGGTGCCCCCGAGGTGACACTCCCCTGGACATGGGAGACTTCAATATGACCACTGGCACTGACAGGGCTGGCTATGAGGATTGTGTCAATTCCCATGACCGGGGTGAGAGTGGCTCCATGTTCCTTGACTTTGCAAAAGGTAAGGGGCTGCGTGTCACTAGATCCTGGTTCCAACATCCAGTACTGGTGGTGCAGCAAAGGAGATTGATCACATCCTCAAGGGCAGACGCTGGAGGCTCCTGCAGAACTGCAGGGTCTACAGAAGTGCCCAGTTCATGAATTCTGACCACAGACTTGTTGCTGCTTCTCTGAAGATTCAGCTTAGATCCAGTAGGCTACCACCTACTAGTAGAATGAGGCTGGACTTGGCCCGACTCCAAGATCAAACTGTTACTGATGAGTTTGCATGCAGTTTGTGTGAGGAACTTGCAGACTTGGGTGTGACTGCCAACTCTAGTGTGATAAGGGAGACCTTCTGTGACAAAACCATTAGGGTTGCTGAGGGTTGTGTTGGTGTTACCAGTGTTCCTAGAAGGAGGTATTTAATCTCGCAGGGCACCCTAGATATTATCAAGAGGAGTCATAGTGCACAACTTCGTGGCAACATCAGTCTGTACCAGGAACGGAGGAGGACGGCTGTGGTAAGGAGGCATTTGTTAGAACAATCTGTGAGCAAGTGACTCACCATCTGTGGTCTAGTGACCCACGTCCTGCTTACAGAGGAATCGAGGCATTATGTATGTACGGTTTATTGGCATGTCAAAACATTCAAGATTTATGGGCTTGTCAAAATCACATCTCAATGGGGGATTAATGAGTGAGCGAGAGAGAGATAGTTTCAACTTGAAAGCAGTCAGGAGCACAGAAAAGGCTGAATTACACTTCTGCATTGAGCCTATGCCATGACCTACACAAGTGGCTTACACTGTTGCAAGAATTTGTTGCAAGTCCTGGTCATATTTGTGCCTCTCCAAACTTCCCAAAGATAAATTTGGAAAAATGTTGACTCCCAACAAAGTCACCTTTTATGCATTTCCAGTCTAAAACCAGTCTATACCACTTTTTACTTTTTTGGACTTGTATAGTGTGAATAAACTTAATGGTGGTAAGTGAAATGGGTTATATTAAATTACATGCATATTACATCACAGTTTGTGCCTAGCGGCCATTTTTCAGGTTTACAGGATATTCAAAGTCCCTGGCACTACACTGCCTCCCGCTCAAAGGTCAGCCATCCTGACGATCACCACCCCCAGTCCCCATCTCCACTCTGGGACAAGGCTCACCAGTCCCATGGCAGCCGCTGGTGCACCATCTCGAAAATGGGGGGGGGACTGGCCGCTCGTGAATGCTGCTGAGCCTAGCAGATGGAAGGTTTCACCTCTCACCCGTTTTGCCAGTCCTTATTGATTGTTCTTTTCTGTTGCTAGTTTATTTCCTGCTTCTTCCTGTGTTGCAGTGTTCCTGGACCTTATTTCCTTGTTATTCCTTGTAGTTAGTCATTGTTTTCCCATTTTGCTTTTTGACCCTACGTGGTCCTTTACGTGGTAAAGACCCTACGTGGTGTAGTTTTTCCCAGTGATTTAGTTTCTATAATAAACCCTGTGTCTCAGAGCCACCAGTGGATCATCACCTCTTTTTCTGCCTGCACCATGCCTCGCCTTCATAACAGTATAGGGTATTTATGGTTAAGGTCACTTAAATGTTTTCTCTTTTAATATGTTGTATGATCATACATATAAAAGGGGAGTGAATGTTTATATTGTTCTTGGTCTTTTCTGTGTGTTGACTGTTCACTTCTGAATAAAAATATTGATTATAAATAGATTAATGAATTTCTTACATTTGTGTTTTTCTGCATTGTATGTTCTGTATACTTTCCTTCACATAAGCATCAGCATTAAGCAGAATATCTCTGTCAAAAAGAGCTGTTTATTCACTTGGTAAAACAATCTAAAAACCAAATTCAAGGAGCAAAAGATGTTTTATTCAGTTGGTTACTGACACTTTGATCAGTGGAAAGTATTTCCAAAACAAAATTTTCAATAACTGGAGTAAGTGGAGAGTATTTTATGGATCCAGGGCAGCAAGGCGCAGACCTTGGTATAGACGCCGGGGTGATCAGGTTGAGCACAGCCATAACCCCAGGACACAATGCCCTGCAGCACACCACCGCACACAAGAGGGCCACCAGAGTCACCCTGCAGGGGGATTAACAACAGAGAATGAGAATTGTGTGTTGTACAGATTAACCTTCCATAAAACAGCCTTCTCACCAACCACACTGACAGTATACGGCAAACTAGACAGCTGTCCTGTACCTGGCAGGCATCCTTTCCGCCTTCCAAGTAGCCAGCACACAGCATGTTGCTGGTGATCTGGCCTGGGTATGAGTCCTCACACTCTTGCTGGGACAGGATGGGTACACACTGAAGGTTGAAGGGGTTAAATACTACAGGGGGAGGACAGGGTGTACAGAGGATGGAGGGTGAGTCTTATACCTGGCCAAAATAAAAATAAATTCATAAATAGAAAATCTGTGATAGACTGGTGCACCATCCTGGGATATTCACTGCCTTATTTGGGTAGCTTCCAGGATAGACACTTGTGACCCTGAATAGGACAAGAATATCTCTAGAATAGGACAAGTGGGTATAGAAATTGTTGGTTAAAAAAATCTAATAATGGCCCCTGAATGATTAGACGGATGGATGCGTAGAAAGTCAAATACTGTAATGCCCCCTGGATAGATAAAGTCAAATAATGCCCCTTCTGGCTGTAGACTATATTTAATTGCTCTGTTCTCAGACTGTAAAAAAAATGTAGAAGGTATAATGCAGTCATTGACAGGAAAACGTCCAGCCCTGAAGTATCAAAGTACTTGACCAAAAGTCCATGGAAACGTGAAAGTACCAAAAGTATGGTACCTGGTGCAGTGGGAAAGCACCCTTAGAGTTCTGCTTTTGATCTTTTACATATGCCTTTCACAAACTGCGAGACACTGCATTAGCTGAAAAAATATGGAGCGAGATTAGTCTATATTATTGATAAATGCATGTAGCACAATCTGTGTGTAACAGGCACTTCACAAATGTGTTTTATTATCCACACACAAATATCTCTCAACTCGTTTCTTGTCAATTTTAATTTGAAAAATGCATAATGATTTGTGCAGATACCACACAAAATGCGCTGCTGCAGCAAATTAATTATCTGGTTGCAGTTGGTATTCTGTTTACCTTCATTCACTTAAGCTGAACAGAGTTTGAGAACATGGTTGAACGTGGTGTACAGAAGTTGTAGTTGAACTGAAATTATCTCATTTCAATTCTGTAGCGCCAGAGCAGCTGGGATACTGTAAATAGCCATGTGTGTGTCATTGTAAATACTTGTATTGTATTTCCTATTGTAATGTGTCTTTGCCCATGTTATACCTGAACCCTGTTCGATTCTCATGTGTCTTTAGCCATTTTATATATTACCCACCGTGTATGTACCTTACAGTCTAGCGTCAGACCTGCCTGTGTTTTGTGAGATATGTTTGGTTTGGTAGTTGTAGGCGTGTATTAATCGTTTTGAGTACTGAATAGAAGTCGTTAGATAAATTTTCAGTGTTACTTATGTTGGTGGTTGATGTTGTGGAGTCTATTTAGACAGACTTGCTGAATCTGAAAACAGGTATGTGTAACAGGCAGTAAACTCAGTATTACACATCCATTCCACACACTTCCAATTCAGGATAGCAGTGGGACTGGAGTATATGCCAGGAATTCAGGCACTACAAGGCATTCTAGTTCTATTAATATTGTAATGCAAATGATTAGTAACATTCCTTAGAATTCATTTGTCATCATTTCAATAATTTAGGGTGCTAGCAGCAGTTAGACAACACAGAGTAGACAACACAAGCCAAGTGCAGCCTCACCCTGGTCAGAGTAGATGTTCCCCCAGCCGGACACCACGGACATTTGCCCTGTGACTGGGCAGCTCTGGGGCAGGGCCACTGGCCTCACAAACTCATTGATGGTGACAGGATGGGTCAGCTTCATCAGCATGATGTCATAATCCAGTGTCTTGTAGTCATATTTATCGTGCCAGTAAATGGCATTGACCGGCATGAACTGTTCTGTTCCCTCATACACCCAGATGTGGTGTTCACCTAGGATGGCGGTCTGGGTAAAAGGACTAATACAGGGGAATTAATTGGCAGGTTGCTTGGAAAAGATGAGTAGAAATGGATGAATTTTAATGGTGTAGTACTCACTTCATCCAGCAGTGGGCTGCAGAGACGATCCATTGGTCATTTATGAGGGAGCCGCCACAGAAGTGTTATCCGATGTTAATGGACACCTGCCAGGGCTGTGAATGGACTGGGCACTCATAACCCCCAACTATCTTTTCGCTCAGGGGGCTTGCAACTTAAAGCAGGAAACATAGAACATGTACTTCATTGCAGGAACAGAACCCCAGTTTGTCCTCCCTGTTCGTTTGATGTATGCCACTATAGTACACATGCAATCTTTATAACTTCGCCTTGTGTGCTGTACCTTTTTGACTATGTGTAGGTGTAGTATATGAGCAATATATCTGGGCTTGAATGCGAGGTTCCAGTGGCTTAGTTTCTGAGTAGGTGTTACCTGTTATACCCAACAGC
The DNA here is from genome assembly GCA_026776725.1 of Gnathonemus echidnorhynchus. Taxonomy (NCBI): domain Eukaryota; kingdom Metazoa; phylum Chordata; class Actinopteri; order Osteoglossiformes; family Mormyridae; genus Gnathonemus; species Gnathonemus echidnorhynchus. The sequence goes on along the minus strand of JAODJU010000138.1, from coordinate 3,389,438 downwards.
ACAAGTACAATCAGTATAGTCATGTTTCCACCTGAAGTCTTCACGGTCAGCTGCATTCCTCTGCTGTATTTATAGCTGTGTTTATCTGTTGTCATCTGGTTGTCTCCCTGCAAGTCTCTGAAATTTGTTACTGTTTAATGGTAAATTCACTTGGTGTGACACCTCGCATGCAATGCAAACTCACATGCTGTGAGTGTCTTTGGCACCTCCTGCTGGTCCTTGATGTTTTTTTGGAGGTAGTATTATTAGTGTTGTTAAGACTATACGTATAGTAATACTCTCCTTTTTTCTCATCTGATTTTTGGCAGTTAGTCACTCAGAAATATATTTACTTATATATTCAAGTTCAAGTTGTTCTGCATTTTTTCCTGATAATTAACAGGAGACTCAAAGAGGTTTCACAGATGATTCTGGTCCTAGTGAACTCAATTCTTTTCATTAATCCAACCGCAAATCCTTCACCAGGTTTTTTTTTTTTTTTTGGGGGGGGGGGGGGGAGTCTGCTATTTTTAAAACCTGCAAGCATGAAAAAATTTGCTGATCATTCTCTCAGCAATACAGGTGACAGTTATACCAAGATTTACTCCCCCCACACCCCACCATGCTAGTAGCACTGCTTCAAGGACATTCTCAATGTCTCAGCCCTCAGTAAAGAAACAGTGTTTACCTTACGCTTATGCACTAGCATATACTCCATCTTGCCACTGAGTTAGAAGATGCTTTTATCCAAATTTAATGTATTACAAATTTATCATACCAAACTGTTATCTGATGGAATAATTTACTTTTGTCCTGTTTTCATTGCTTTCCATTGCTTTGGATTGTTCACATGAACTCTCTCATATTCATTTAACTCACAGATACATCGTTACTATCCCTTCTTCCATCCATCCTTCATTCCATACATACAGGGTGGCTGAGTCTATTCCAGGAGGCACAGGGCACAAAGCGGGCAATGAACTGGCTAAGATATTTTAATAGATCATGAATCTGTGTTTATATTAAATCTAACCTGCATAAAATTAGGTATGATACATGTTCAACCTGAGCCTAAGTTTGGACAGAGTCCTGGCTCTGTGAAAAACGTCCTGTGTGGTGCTGATGCCAAAAACTGTGCACCTCAAGGACCTGGTGACTGCAGACCGGGGAATCTGATGAAGACCCATTAGTGGGTTATCCCCGCTCACCTTCCTGGTCACTCAATGGTCCCCCTGCAGGTCGCCTAGCAGCCGCACAACGGTTTCTACTACAAAGAGCCCTTGCACATCTGGATACAGGCAGGAATACAGTGAGGGTCATGTTTTTTTACTTCTTTGCTTCAAACAGCAGTGTGCAGTGCTGGGTTCCAGCACTGTTCCTCTTCACCTTCCACACAGCAGACTAGCAGATATGACTTGTTTGGCATACAGATGTTTTCTGATGATTCGGCCATTGTGGAATGTTTTGAGAACAACAAAGAGAGGGTGTAATGAGGGGCGATGAAGGACTGGTTCTAGGATAACCGCCTCCAGCTCAATCCTAATAAAGCCAAGGAGCTGGTGGTGGATTTTCACAGGACATGTCAGAATCCAGTCAACTTGGTGACTATCCAGGGAGTGGATATTGAGGCTGTCAGGTCTTATAAGTATGTAGGTGTTTACCTGAACAACAGACTGGACTGGATTGACAACACCAACGCATTTTACAGGAAGGACCAAAGCCAGCTCTACCTACTGAGGAGGTCGTACTCTTTTGGAGTCCAAGAGGCATTCCTTAAGCCCTTTTATGACTCAGTAGTTGCATCAGCAGTCCTATATGGAATTACATGCTGGAGCAAAGGTGTATCTGTGGAAGACAGGACGAGGCTGGACAAGCTGATCAGGAAGGCAGGCCTTTTACTGGGGTGTCCTCTGGACCAAACTGAGGAGGTGGGGGAGAAAAGGATCCTTGCTAAACTCTCAGCTGTTATGGACAATCCAGACCACCCCTTACAGGAAACCCTGGGGGGACTGAGTAGCACCTTCAGTGGCAGACTGCTACAGCCATGATGCCTGAAAGGACATTACTGAGGTCCTTTATTCCAACTGCCATCAGACTTTACAACAGCCACTGCTTTCAGTAGGATCGGGACTCACTGTGTCACTATATTACATTACACTACAAAGTATATGCAATACCTGCAAACAATTGCACATAGATACATGTATGTGCAATTTCAGAATCCAGTGTACACTCAAATGAATGGTCTTGTACAGTTTTGCAGTTTTGCACTAGACCAGAGGTTGGCAACTTTTTTAAAGTAAAGAACCATTTTATCCTAAATGTCTGACCCAAGATTTACAAACAGATTTACAAAATGGATAGAGAAGAGGGTTTGAGATACGATTTTTATGGCAATATCGGTGTATCAGTGTTTATGACACAAAATATACACAAAAACAAAACTTCAAGTACTTACAAAAGATATAGAAAAAACAATTTGGGGGGGGGCTCTCAGTTTTAAATCAATCAGATGCGTAACAACACAAAGGTGACGAATACCACAATATTGTTCAGTTCTGTAGCAATAGTCTTCATCCTCACCCCTTCTTTCTTGAGTTTGTTTGGCTTTGCAGTCATCTGGCCTTCACTCTCCACTTCACTACTTGTAGTATGAACTAAGCTGGCTATAATTTGTAAATCGGAAAAATATAATTATTTTATCAAGACCTGGGAAGCCATGGTGACGATTAACTATAAAAGGCATATGAAAGAATTAGGAATCCCAATAAACTTTGAAGCCTACATCTAATCTCGGACACTAAAGAAAACTCCGGAAAGCATACCATTTGACCGAAGACTATGGAATATTATTTAGCATTTTATAACGCATAGAGAATGTAATCATTAGGACTCTATTAAAAAGCTGATGTACACTGTATAGAAACTGACCTTGTAATCTTTAGAGAATGCTGACCAATTACTGCTGTGCACAATGTGCACAATTTGTTAGCGGAGCTGAATCTGTTTAGCCTTGAGCAAAGGAGACTAAGGGGGGATATGATCCAGGTCTATAAGATTCTAA
>JAODJU010000138.1:3357115-3384486 GCA_026776725.1 Gnathonemus echidnorhynchus | reverse complement strand
ATGCATAAATATTCAATGTTAGAATTTCAGTGGCATATAAAATTCAAATTCTGATGACACAGATTTACTTCCATAGTCATGTCAGTCCTCAACAGCACACAAAAGTTAAGGGAGTCTTTTTTTTCGGTCTCGGTCTTGGTCTTGTCTTGACTTTGTCTTGGTCTTGACTCGGTCTGTCTTGGTCTTAGTTTTGGTCTTGTCTTGGTCTCGATACCCTCTGGCCTTGGTAGTGTCTTGGTCTTGGTTTAGGCGGTCTTGACTACAAGTCTAGTTAGGACATGAAAATGTGAATGTTTATCATTCTGAGAAGAGCTGCAGCCTCGTGCTCAAAGAGTTGCACGTGGCTCCCGAGCTGCGGGTTGCCGACCCCTGCACTAGACAAATAATTTTGTATTCTTGTTTACGGGTTCCCTACAAATTCATGTCAATACAACCTATTGCTTTTAGTTATTTTATGTTCTAATTTTAATTTATTATTGGCCATGTTAAGAATTGTAACTGTTGTAAATTACTGTGTCATTTCATTTCTGTACTGGCTGCTGCAACACCCAGATTTCCTCTTGTGGGGTAAATAAAGTCAATCTTTTTCTGTTCTTTTTGTCATGCACTGTGTCATAGACAGAAATGGTACAGCTTCTTTCTCGTAGTATTTCTGTGTGTGTGTGCGTCTGTGTGTGTGTGTGTGTGTGTGTGGTGGGGGGGGTCCAGGTATACATTACTTGGTGGGGACCAGATGTCCTCACAATGTGATAAAAATCTGTTGTTTTGATGTTGTGGGAACCATTTTTTCAGTCCCCACAAGGGGACATTCACTTTTATAAAAATCTGTGACTGCAATCAAAAAACTAAAAGTGCCCAAAGTCTTGTATTTTGTTTGGTTACTTATGGTTAAGGTTAGGGCTGGATAGGGGTTAACTATAAGAATATTTCCCGTATATGGGAAAACTTCCATCTTCTCGCCTAGCTATCTTTCTGTGGCTGTATGTCCTTGTGTAACACATGGCACCAGCCCCACACTGTGGAGGCTCTTTGGCTGCACCAGGCATTAACCATTAACCGGAAACAGTGTGCATGTGCCTGAGCGAGGGAGGGCCATACAGCATATACTATGATGTGTGCTTTAGTTGGCTTTCACCGGACACCATGAGGCTCCTGGTGTTGTTTGTGTGTGTGGGAGCTGCTGGTAACAGAAATGCTTATAGACCAGAATAATGACGTGTTGTTCAAACTGCTGCAGGGTGTTTAGCTGAAGGGGATCATGCTGATTTGTTAGACTGTACTGTGTCCACTGTGATTTCACTTAAATGCTTATTATAGTAATAAGGCAGCATGCACTAGCCATAGTGATAAATATATGCTTAAATGATAATGTTTCTGTGATTCAGGTTGCTCACCATGGAGACTGGCAGCTCCACGTTCCCACTCATGCAGTGTCTCATGTTTCAGGGGCGGTGCCTCGAGAGGATGGCACTGGGGGGTACGAGTGCATTCCAAATTCCAGGCCCTGGATGGCCTCACTGAATCATGGCTACCACTTCTGTGGGGCGGTGCTCATAAATGATCAGTGGCTGCTCTCTGTTGCTCACTGCTGGTACAAGTTAGTATCATTTGAAAATGTAATTTGTTCTGTTTAGATGTTCAGATTTGTTCTTTTGCTTTTGGTCATTGCCGCTGTTAGGTATTATATGCATCTTCATTCATAAAGTTTTCTGATATATAGATTATATATTTTGTAGATAGTACAAAGTAATTGTATGTGAAGCATTGAAATTACTGTATGCTGAAAGTGTAATTAAACTCTTGCTTTTAAAAAGCTAATGAAAAGTCTGTACCCCACACTCTGACTCATTTCAGCCCTTATGCCATGCAAATCATGCTCGGAGAGCATGACCTGCGAGTGTTTGAGGGCACCGAGCAGCTCATGAAGACCGACACCATCATCTGGCACCCAAGGCGAGCACATTCGACGCCAGCCCTTGCTCTTGCACTGCACGGTCATCCAATCCACTGCCAATCACTAATGTTAACTGTAAATTCTCTGATCCCCCTTGTCAACCAATGGTCCACTCTAGCTACGACTACCAGACTCTGGACTACAATATCATGATGATCAAGCTGTTTCATCCAGTAACCATCACTGATTCGGTGATGCCCATCTCACTACCAATGGGCTGCCTGTATGCAGGTGCAATGTGCTCTGTGTCGAGGTGGGGCGACAAAAATTCAGAGGCAGGTGAGCAAACGGAGCACTCAACCCCCAGTGTCTCACTCTTTCCCTTAGTTCTTTTCTTGTGACGTGGTCCCATTTACATTTATTTACAGAGATTCACTCTTTGACTTAGTGCTTTTGTTGTGAAGTGGTTCCATTTACATTTATGTACAGAGATTCATTCTTTCCCTCCATGTTTTTATTGTGAAGTAGTTCCATTTACATTTATGTACCAAGATTCACTCTTTCCCTTCAAGCTTTTGTTGTGAAGTGGTAAATTTACATTTATGTACAGAGATTCATTATTTTCCTTAGTGCTTTTGTTGTGAAGTGGTTCCATTTACATTTAAATACAGAGATTCACTCTTTCCTTTAGTGCTTTTGTTGTGAAGTGGAGCCATTTACATGTATGTACCAAGATTCACTTGTTCCCTTAGTGGTTCCATTTACATTTGTGCTTTGTTGTGACAGCAGTCATATTGTGTTTCAGAGGCAGGCTGTTTCTTTAACCAACAAAAAAGTTTTTCAAGTCCCCTCCCCCGCCAAAATAAATAAATAAAAAATACTGAAGTTCCAGAAAAGTACTCAGCTGGTTTGGTACTTTAGGTGCTGGACATTTGGTACTGGTACTCAAAAGTGTGCTAGCTTAACCATTTCAAAACCTCTTCTAAAGTCAATCCAGTATTTGAAGTAACCATTCAATAAACCTATGAATTTGTTGAGTGAACTACTAATGTATCGTTTGTTTAATCAGTACCTCATCAATGTGTTTAACTAAGTAAATTAATTAAGTAAGAGGACTATTGGTGAAATTTAATGAACACATGGAATGGCTGAGGTGTCCCAGAGGAGAGGGCCAGGAATTGAAATGTTCATCTAGCTATCCAACTAGATATCAGTCACTTGTCAAAATGTGTTTCAATCTGAGCAAATACATACTTCCTGCATGGATAAATAGCTTTATACATAATTTCCTTTGCCTATTTAAGAGTCTAAAGTAATTACAGTAGTGCCTGGTAATTAGTGCCAGGGCTGTCTCCTGGGGCTGTGTTGGCATCCTCTCACATCTGATTTCCTGTGTCTTTCCCAGCCACTAGCCTGCAATGTCTGGATCTGCCAATTGTGGATAATAAGGACTGCCAGAATTCGTACCCCGGCATGATCACCCGCAACATGCTGTGTGCTGGCTTCATGGATGGGGGCCGAGATGCCTGCAGTGTATGTAGGGACCCCCTCAAACACCATGCCAGTCAGCAGTGCTGAGCACTATTTCAGGACCCCCTCAAACCCCATACCAGTCAGCAGTGCTGAGCAAACCCCAAGCTCCACAGGTGGTGGACTTCATGGGAAATGTAGTCACTCATTTAATGAGCACACACACAAGGGCAGGACTCAGACTCACAATGCTCTTGTCACTCAGGCTGAAGCTGTCATTGTCCTCTTATGCAACTTACGAGTTCAGTTAAATAGTCCTGGTCTTATCAGGGCCTCCGTTCACCCATGTCTACTCAGTTGTAAGCTCACTTAGTTTAATTAAACAAACTATATAGTAATGCAGTGTAGATTTACTGCAGCACTTGTTGACAGTCATTACGCTTGCCTTCTTACCCTCTCTTCTGGTCCTTTTCCTTTCTCCCTCTCTCCCATTAAAGGGTGACTCAGGCAGTCCCCTGGTATGCTTTGGGGAATTACACAGGCTGGTGTCCTGGGGTCAGGGCTGCGCTCAGCCTGGTTATCCTGGAGTTTACACCAAGGTGTCACTTGGGCATCCCCTTGGGCTCTTGAGTCCTCAACAATGAGGATCCTGCGAGTTGGATCACTCTCGGGAACATGTGCCACATGTCCGTAGTGCCGTGACTGATGCTCCCTCACAGTGCAGCTAATGTGCCTCATTCGGGACTCCCCGAGCAACTACTTGTTCAACACAAAGTAACAGTACCCACGGACTCTCCGAAGAGACACGGTACCGAATGAGTCCAGTCTTTGTTTTAGGTCACTAGATAGCATCCACTTCTCGCAGGAAGACTTGAACCTGAAGGAAGACTTAATTCTGTGAAGTCTCAGAATGTCACACAGGGCAGCTCAATCAACTTATTTGAACACTTCATGAAAATTGCCAAAGTCTACAAAGAAACTCTACCGATATTCATGTTTGCGTTTGATGAGAACACTCAGTGCCAGGATGCGGTTGATGGTAGAAAACCAGAATGCTTTGGTCACTGGAAGGCAAGCAATTGATCATGGATTCTGTTGAGGATGACCCTAGCAAGGGCAGTATCTCCTTGTAGTTCCCACAGTCCAGGTATTTTCACCATTCCCATTTCAGATAGTGACAACAATGCTTGCGATGTAAGGAGGATGCCAGACGTACACCCTGGATACCACAGATCCCTGTGGCCTTCCTTACCGCCAGCTGGTTCACCACTTGTGCAGTCTCAGTAAGATTGTGTGGTTCACAGCTAATCAGAGGTTCAGCCTCAAGAAGCATGCACCCAGAGATATCCAATATCCTAGCTGGGGGATCAGCTTCAAAAAGCAGCTCAAAGTTGCTGGCCTACAGTAGCAGGTCACAATTACAGTGTCATCTGTAAGGAGCATTCCATCACCTGCACTGACTGCAATGTCTGAGGAATAGATTCGGATGTGTGTAGTACTTTGATTCCTCTGTAAATAGGACATGGATGGACCATAGATGGTGTCACTTGCTCACAGTTTCCACTAACAAACGCCTCCTTATCTGCCCTCTGAGCTCTCACAGCCATCCTTCTCAGTTCCCAGTTCAGATTGGAGTTGCGTGACTCCTCTTGATAATATCTAGGGTGCCCTACGAGATGCACCTGCACCTCCTTCTGGAAACATCAGTAACGCCGAAGCAACCCTCAGCAATTTTCATGTCTTATCACAGAAGGTCTCACACATCACACATTAGGATCAGCAGTCACACCCAAGTCTGTAAGTTCCTCGCACTCCTTCGCCACACCACCAGTACTGGAATACTAAGTTGAATGTTGCAGCTCAGGGTACTGGAATCAGGACCCATGTAGCGGGTGATGCCTCAACACCACATCAGCTCTGATCCCCAACAGGCCTGACCCTAATGGCTCTCTGGCAGTTTCAACACTTCCCGAGGGATTTCCCCTATCCACTTCATGATGCCTGCAGCCTTCCTGTAGGTGCGTGCATCAGTGCTGATCCCACGGAGAGCAGAAAGGTGTTGTGTCTGCTTCTTCGGAGCTGTGGAACGTCGGTGGCTGAACCGTAAAAGTGACACAATATGACAAATTCCAGAGATATGTGCCACCCACACGTACAGGCATTAACCACTGATACAATTTGCTTTTACAGTAATACTTTATATATAACATTTAGTTAGTTTACAGAGGCATACTGTTTCATGGTATTTCCTAAATTTATCACCAAAACAAATGATACACTAAAAACATTAAATGCCTTTATTTTTTAAGGAGTAACAGACTAATATCCAAAAATTCTAGTTTTGTACATTTTATGACAGAACATTTAACTATCGCTTTTGTAAGTAGTTAGAGGTTTTTAAGCCATAACTATAAACTCAGGAGTAAAATAATAATTATAATGGTTAACTTGGTGTGTACTATGTATATTGAAGCCTATTGTTATGGAGTCCTGGGACAGAGGAAAATGTAGCTCTTTCCAATCCCAATGGTGTCCAGCCAGATCCCTGCACTGTTAAGAGGACATGGTTCGCTCCATTTCTCTGCGATCCTTAGGCCTCTTCTCCCTCTCTCGGCCCACAACCGATGACCCCATCCACAGAGCACCACCTGCTGGAGATGGAGGGAAGGACTTCGGCTCAGTGGTGCAGTGGAGCAGACAAGAAGGTACCAGCTGCACTATTATCAGTGAGATCATACTCTGAGCCCAGCAGATGTTTCCCGTCTGATACTCACTGGTTCTTCCTGACTGGGAGGATGAAGGCCTGTTTGATGCAGGGGACGATTCCTCACTAAGGAGACACGGGGGTGGGGGGAGTCAATGAAGAAGTTGACATTTAAATGTGGCCACCTGCTTTCCTGCTTCATGAACAGGCATGCAAGCATGGAAGAACTGAAAGCTAACTTGCTAGTCTTGATGATGTGACTCACCTACATGAACTGACTCGCAGTATGGGCGGGGGACCCCAGATGGTGTCCTCCTCACTGCTGCAGCTGTCGTCCGACACACACCTGAAGATGCACAACCATCCAACTCACATTGGTGTCCATGACAACCAGACACCACCCCCCTCACAAGCTAATGACATCCATACTGGAGCACTGGGCATACATGACCATAATCCATCAAGCTTCCAGAAGAGATTAACACACAAAGGGATTAAATCACACCTGAGGTGGTCTTAGTTTGGTTAGTTTCAGGGGGGTCTGAGTTTGTTCACATATGCACAAAAATGCTGACTAATCACTCTGAGTTCGTTTTGAGGGCTGAAAGGGATCAAGCATGAAAACAGCCTCTGCCTCTTAAGGCCAATTCATACTTCACTCTTCTAGCTTTCAGCTGTGAACTAGGGAACGTGACATAACTTTCGTCATCAGAGATTGGCTATGGATGGCTGCACGTGTAGCCCAGGATATTATGTTTAACAGAAACCGTATGTGTCCGTATGCATCGACCAAGCAGGTGCTACATAATTGATTACGTGTTTCCAATAGGTGGCAGTGTGGACTTTCACAGATAAACAGTCAATGATGAAAGAGTAGAGGAAGAATAATTATTGTTGTTGTAATAGTTATGATGAGCAGCTGAATGAGATGGGTCAGAGGTACCTGCATATCTAATTTTTCATTCAGTCCAGACATTATACCAATTGTATTTTAAAAAGCTGCACCTTACAGCATTTTGTAATCTTGGTGATAAAAATCTCAGAGTGGCTAATTTTGTTGCAAATATTTCAGTATACTTTGGAATGCCATATTACCGTAGTACCACCCGAGTCACAACTAATAATTTTAAAATTATTGATAAAAGTTTACCCATTGTACTACAATGATTGTATCTGTGTTTGTTGCAATACATCTGCCCTCTGCTGGTCTGGTGGAATATCACTACTGTATGCATACGCCAACGAAACCATCCGTATCCTCAGCTAAATGTAGTATGAACACAGGTTGCCGTGTGGACGATCATCCCCAGCCTGAAAGCGCGTATGGAAAAACAAAGCATGAACTAGGCTTTAGGGTTTGCGCTGATGAAGGCTGGCCTCCTATGTTACCTCACCTGGCGATCTGTGGGTGGGACAGTCTCTCCACGTCAGAGCTGTTGAGATTCTGCAGAGAGATTTCGTTATTTAGACTACTGTCAGGCAGCATGGGGGAGGGAGGGAGGGAGTGGTATTTTCCTCTCCATTTTTTTTTACTTCATTCTAAATACAGCACTGTGTTAAATGTTTCCCCTTAAAGAGAACAACCCCTGGGTGACCATTATAGTGATACCAGGGCTGTCAGCCTTTCTAATAAGTAATAAAAGCTAAAGGTAATGACCCTTAACTCGAATGATCTGCAGAACCTCAGAGTCAAGGTTGCTCATCCTACTATATAAAGCTGAGTCTGTACTCGTTATAACGATGCTAAATAAGAATGATGGAAATTCTTCTAGCAAGGTACTAGCTTAACTACAGGAAACAATGCTGGTGGAAGCTGTAATGTAAACCTGCGAAGGGCAGTTAAAATGTGCTTTTCTGGGCTTGGCTCTGATGTGTGCTATAGCACGCAGCACGGCGTGAAGCGGGGCGAGCTCACAGGATGAGAGGGGGGCTGCTCAGGGGGCAGCTTAGCAGGAGGTCTGAAGGTGGGTCTGGGCAGCTTGGGGGAGGGGCAGCTGGTCTTTGGAGGCAGGGGTGGGGGTGTAAGGTCAGGCTGCTGCTGGGCAGAGAGTGACAGCTGTGAAAAGAGATGGAAAGAATGAACAAAGGTGTGGAATGGAGAGATATCATGGTAGCCTGACTTTGGTGTAGAAGAACATGGGTAGCACAGCCCCAATTGGGAACATGTCCTTAGGAAACGCCAAAAGCACCTTTTTCATGGAGGCCAGCTGCTGCATCACTAGTGCCACGTCTTCCAGATCATCCTCGCTGTTGTCGGTATCCTCCTCATCAACTTTGTCCGGCAGGAAGGGCTCTACCACGACAGACTCTGTCCCTCTGATGTCACACCGGCAGTATGGGCAGGTGTGGCCGTCGGATCTCTGTGTGAAGGAGAGGCTCTGAGGACCCGATTCAGCTGAGCAGAACCAATCAATGTCATCGGTAATGTTGATGCAAAAAAAAGAGTACAGCCACGGTTCTTCACACTGTTCATTAAAATAAACTAACAGATTAATGAACAGCAAATTGGATTCTGACCTTGACTCTTCCAGTCTTCACATTTTACCTTTCGTAGACATGCATTTGTAGAAAGATATTCCACTTTATTTCATACAAATAATCCCCCAATCCCACATGTAATTTGAGCATTTATTATATATCATATCATAGTTCATAGCCCCAGAAATGTTACTTGTATATGTAAGATAATTTAACTTAATGACTTACTGACATTAAATAAGGCCAATCAATAAGGCTTATATGAACAAATTGAAATAAATATATAGATATTTATAAATATTAATTTTCATATAAATCAAAAAAAAAATTACTGTAATGTGTGGAATTTGATTATTCGTATTTTATTACAAGATATTGGCTAGGTGAACTATCTCCATCTTTGATATGTGACATCCAAACCCAATCATGCCTGGATGAAGACCACAAAAATATACAGTAAACTGGGAAAGAATAATGCTTTTCAGCCCCTATGGTGACACCAACATGCTGACTGAAGTTAATTAGAAAGTGCAGGTGCCATAATAGCTGCAAAAAACACAGCAGAGGATGCCATAGCCAGCGAGGTGTAGCAGAGTCAGGGGAGGCTGGGAAACGGTGAATCAGATACAGACTGGTCTGGCCAGATGCCAGGGATGGTGACCATACCTGCCAGCTGCTGAGGCAGGGTTGGCACAGCAGGTGTCCACATGGCTGGATGCGAATGTCTTTGTCTCGCTCGGCACAGATCTTACACAGCTGGAAGGTGCTGCCGATCTCACAATAGAGCTCATACTGCTCCTGTTAGGGTTTCACACACACACAAACACACGCACACACACATACACGCGTGCGCCCATCAGATGGACTCTTCAGGTTACTGGCAAAACATCGGAAACTGCTCACACACAAATGACTTCCGTTTGAGGGTGAGGTGTACAGGAACAGTGTTTTTTTTCCATACACATAACTGTCACTATGTGATAAAGAAATGTTACGTTACCGGGCTGACTCTGACTTTGCCCTTGTAAGTCGGCTCGCACAGACTGGTTAGGTCAGGGTTGTTGTCTCTACCATCTGGGAACAGATAGCTGAAACCACAAAGCACACCGTGTCACATTCAAACACAGACAATACTTAGCAGCCATCCCCGCCCACGCCCACACACAAGTGCCCTAACTCATACCTTTAGAAGCTATTATTCACTCTCCATGCCAAGTCTTCTATATTAAGAAAAGCATCATAGACTACATCTATATCAATATGTGTACAAATGCACGCACTAGCCTTCTTGGTAACCCTTGACGAGAGCCTGGAATAGAGGAATGTCCTGGGGAATGGTCTGCACAATGGTGCCGTCCTTGGTCACATGACCGATGGCCCACTGGCCCATGTGGGTGCAACTCAGGCGGAAGATGTAGCTAATGGAAAATAAAGATAAACCAGGTTCTGGTTATGCATCTTGTCAACCTGAAGCTTGTTAGATGACACTGAACAGCGGTCTGTTGATCTGTCTGTCTGCTGGGTAGTTTAGCCAAGATAACACAAGACATGGTGCCTAGCCTGTGGCTAGATAATGTGCATAATCATTGATGTGTCTGCACACACATTACGTATATATACAGCTCTAGAAAAAATTAAGAGACCACAGCAACATTTTTAGTTACGCTTATTTCTCATGATGAAATATACATTTTTTTTGCAAACTCCATCCAGGATCTTCCCTGTTTCTCATTGATGAAGGGCTTCTTCCTTCTTTATAGGTCTTTAAGGGCTATCAGGCCTAACTCTCCTTGCTGCGCACTTCACATCACTTAATGTTCCCATTCTTTTTGAAGGTCACTTGAGGTCATCCTCCAATTTATGAGGTACAGTTGGAGGTGCTGACGGTCATCTCTGGCAAAAGTTGCTTCTGCCCTCTACCTGGCTGGTTTTTGGTCATTGCCAGTGTTTCCTACTTCACATAGTACTTGTGTACTGCTGTCTTAGAAACTTTGAACCTGGAAGCAACCTGCCTCTCAGTGTAGCCTTCTGCCAGCAGAACCAGGATTAAACCAGGATTGCACATTTAAAAAAAAAAAAAAGTGGTCTCTTATTTTTTCCAGAGCTGTATATAAGGTTTCACGCCTGGTTTTCTGCTCCCTGCTGTGCTCCTCACCTGCCAGGCTGATGGGTGTAGTTTTCCAGGCGGGACTGGACCTGGTCGTAGGTGAGGAAAGCCATGAACCCAGGGTGGGTGACAGCCAAATGGTTCCAATTCCTTAGCAGGGATGACCATGGCTAAGAAGGAGAGAGAGAGGCCAGCAGAAATGACAAAGGGCCTTGCGGTTCAGTCCATGTGGCCAAAGACCGCCAGGCTTGTGACCCAAATTTAATAGTAGCCGAACGATAATCCTGCTGCAGTACCTGGAAGAGCCTAGTGAAAATGTCAAATTCAAAGATGGAGACGTGGTCATTGCAGGTGATGTCCACCGTGGACCTTAGGGCCATGGCCTCCATGCCCTCCTCGAAAGCATGAACCTTGCGAAGCTGCTCCTTGAAACTGTTCCACTGTATGATACACCTGAGGATGAGAGAAATTAGCTTAATACAGACTGTTGTAGCTCTTTTCTGATGGTTTCTTGCCACCAATATCACATCATGCTATTAATATTCCAATATTATGTGCTGCCTACATAAAGCTACACCTGAAGTGTAGTTGGGGAAAATGTTAAATTAACGGGGTAACTTCATGGATAAAACGTTCTTTACAAGACACAGAAGTTGCTGTTAGGAGGTTGTGCATTTACGTCACTAACAAAGAGGGTGATAAACGCTTCATTAATGGAGTACAACAAATGTAGTCAGATTTGTCTTGTTCCCGTTACAAAGTCCCCAGCTGCGGGGGTTAATTTTCATTTCCTTTCTAATCACACATCGTTTATATGACCCTGCCTCCATCCATCTTCCACGCTTTTACAATTCCTTCTGTTTATTTTGCCCATTCCGATCTCTCCATAGCGCTCACCTCTCTCCAAATGCTTTCCTCCAGAATTCCCCAGCTTCTGTTTTAGTCAGCCTGTATGTGTCCCCCTGAAAGTGTCCCCTGGGAAACACTGCTCGCAGTTCATGCAGCATGTGGCTGAACAGCAGAGAAATCTTCGTCAGGCTTCTCCTGGGAAATTGAAGAAAGAAAACAGAAAGACAGAGTGTTGGCTGCCAGCCCAGTACAGCAAATCTCCATGTCAATTACAAACAGAAAATAATATTCTGTGCTTATTTAATTGTTAAACTTCAAGACTGAAGATTCAGTTTATTCTGAATCTTGAATCTTGCTTTTTTTCCTGATCAGAAATCTATAAAATGTACAGAATTACAGACACAAACTCAGTTAAAAGCTGCCTGTAATATTCAGTTCAGTTTATTTTTGCATCACACCTTTCACATTCAGTTATCCTGAGGCAGCTGACAATAATATGTGGCAATCCATGATTATGTTGTTTATACAAAATGGTGCCTGAAACAGGGAAAAGAGAAGAGGGAAAGAAGGAATTCCATAAGACAATGGAGGAGAGGAACAAAAACTCCACGAAAAAGCAGAAAAAAAACATTTGAGTCCGAAGTCAAATGGGTGCTGAACTTCCCTGGGTATGCTAACGTTACAGAAAACAATGAAAATAGGCCTGCTGTAATCAAAGCGAGGTATGAACTGTGCTCATAGTCAGAGGTAATCAGTGAACCAGTTCTCTGAGCAGATAACATAAACAATGCACTGTTTTGTAGTTAAGCTTCCACACACAGGAAGTCTCTCTGAGCTTCCTGTCCTTAGGGTGTGTGCCTGAGCGACCAAATTTTCCGTTAGACACTGACCACTTAACACGAACACCAAGCAGCAGCCATTTCTCTGACATCAAACACGATGATGGCAAGTGACTTTCTTGACTGAAAAAATCACTGAATAAATAAAGATAGAATTTCGTAATATAATTTCATAATATGTTGCATAAGTATCTTTTCAGCTGATGATTCATGTAATTTTGTACTTGATTGTTAGATTAGTTGACAGAATAAATTGATAAACCTTTAACATGCAGTGAATGCATACTTCATCCCTCCTTGACCTGCTTACTGTGGTCACAATCGATCTTTTATGTATGCAAGATCTGTTGATTTATGAATAAAAAATACCCACTTGTGCCTTATATCTTGATGCACTCATCTATTTTGGGCAAAACTTTCCATGACTAAGTTCAGCGGCAGCCATGTTCATGTCTTCATTTCCACAACAGATGACATTTCCTGCCCATCAAACACCCTATTTGTGGTCATATCAACATCTGCAGACATCACCCCCTACTCCAGATTACCAGTGTGTATACATAAGAGTGCGAAGAAAATAAAACAGCTGTATGGAGCCAGCCAAGTAAGGCAGCCAGATTGCGCTTTGCATCTTTGCAGTGCCCACGCGAGTGCATTTTATGCCTTAATTTGGAGTGGTAACTGGTGCCTTGAAGCAGTGCTTCGCAGTGCTTCTGTGTTTCAGTTGTATTAGGAAGCTCTGTGAAATTAAAATGATAAGAGGACGAGACATCAGTACAGGTTTCTGTAGTACTTATTTCAGAAATATGTGGATCTGTATGGACAGCAGATCAAAAGGGGAAGAAGGAATTTGCATGAGAGTCTTTGATTATTTGTGTGAAATGTTTATCTGTGCTTCACTTTTGGTATCGAGGCCCCCCCAGCAGGCAGGTTGAGCAGTCATCCTTGCAACCATGTTATGCCAAAGGAAACCTGGGCCGAAGGTTTACAATCCATCTACCCTGCCTTTTTGTTTGATAGAGACAGCTGATTATGAAACAGCACAAAAACTGGGGGCTGAGGAGAGGTCAGATAAAAAATAAAGGAAGCTAAGGTTTTTTCACAGACCTGTAAATCCTGTTGACCAACATTTCCTCCCTAACCTACATTCCCCACTGTGATTACTGGTGTGTGTCTGCATTCCCTGACTGTGCTTTAGAGATTTAAGAACTAGATGAGCTGTCACAAGTCACTTAAAGTAAGACATTCTGGGACGGAGGGGCAGCTTGAGATATCATGTGCAGTAGAGATATCATGATACCATGAACTGCATACAAATCATGATACAGTGCACAACAGACACATCATGATACCATGCACTGTATACAAACCATGATACAGGGCGTAATGGACTAATCATGACACCATGCACAGTATACTAATCATGATACAGTGCACTACGGACACATCATGATACCATGCTGTACACGCATCAACATACTATGCTGTACATGCATCATGATACCATGCGCTGTACACACATCCATCTAAACAACATTACAAGTGCAAATTTGAAGTTATCCAGCATCTAGTTCTGTTTTTCAAAACAATTTACTACATTGTAGGGCTGTGAATTGATTAAAATTAAAATAAATGAGATTAATCACACCAAATATTGAAACGTATATGCATAAAAAATCATACACAGAACCCGCCAAAATTAATGTAGAATTAACACAAAGGGGAGTGTATGAGTCATAAATAATAATAATAATTATAATAATAATAATAATAACTGATACTTTATTGATTCCTGTGGGGAAATTCTCTTTACGCCTCCTCCAACTTGCTCTCTGTATGTGAGAGCAAGCTGGCCATGAAGGGCAGCCACCCATAGTAGCGCCTAGGGAGCTGGGGCTTAATGGTCTTGCTCAAGGAGCCACAGATGTGCTGAAGCCAAGCTTGAACCGGTGACCTTCTGATCACAGGCACAGAGGCTTAGCCCACTGAGCTCTCAGTTTTATGTTACCATTTATTTGTGTAATAAACAAAAGCAAAACTATACATGTTCTCATACAAATTGATTGTTTATTGTGGGAAAGCTGAAAGATTTAAAAACATTTTGTGTAGTTTTGTGTTACTGATTTTTTGGCTTCCTATTTGTGTAAAATCGATTTTTTTTAAATCATCAAGTCAGAGCTACAAATGACAATTTTAGTATACCTAAAAAGTTAAGGTATGAAATGTCAATTGCTCTACACAAAAAAAACCCAAAAGTTTTTCATCATCACACTTTTTCTGAAGTGCGTGAGAAATTACCTATATTTTAATATATGTTTGATGGTGTAACTTAAACTTTCCAACCAAAGCACTACCTGCTAGTAAATAAAAACTAAACTTCAACACTTTCAAAAGGCTCCATGAATAGATGGCATTAAGAAATGAGATGTTATTGTATTATAAGTATGGATTTTAAATGATTATTTTCATCGCGCACCTTGGCGATTAATGCCGTACACCACATGCATATATAATTGCTCTATTTAATCGCGACAACCTCTTCGATGTGAAATCTTAAACCTATTTGGCAAATGGCTCTATAAACAGAAACCTGACAACCACTGAAAGTACACCTTATAGTGAGAAAGATGTTAAATGTTTAAGCTGTAAGCTTTCAATACAATAGAAACATACAAATTATGACTTTTTAAAATCCTATGTATACCTCCGTCTGCCAAATTATAAAACGAAACAAACCAGATAACATAAGATTCCCCATGAGACGCTGTGATTTCAGATCTGAATTCTGGATTTTGTGCAAAGTCGCGACCTAAACTGTGACATGCTTACGGAATCTGGGTCAACCGTGGATGCGAGTCGCACATGTGCTACACGATCACAAGTTAACCGTGAACTATTCAAGTATTAAACTATTCGCGAAATGGACTTTAGAAAAGAACTTATGGTGAACCTGCACCCTTACCAGTTATAGAAAGTTAAGGCCCATCTCATGTGCTTGAATACATAATTACCTTAAATTGCCTGTGTTCCCAGCAGAGGAAACCAGCATAGACCAGTATGACCAACAAAATGCATATGGTGTGTTTTGATGCCGGTCTTTAGGGAAATATTGCTGGTGGACTAGCTTCATTTGCAGGCAGACCAGCAGTTACGCTGGTCCACCAGTACCCAACTGCAGCACTAACCAGCACAGACCAGCATGGAAATCATGCTGATCTTATGCTATTATTTTTCATCAGGCTTGGCAAAGCCCCTCACAGGTACTGGACACACACTTTTTTTTCTGTATTCAGCTTTCTATGCGTTGCATTCATATGTGGCTATCAACTCTCCGGCATGTGCGACGCCCATCCACGGTTAACTAGGATCATGTAGTGACAGTATCTGTTAAAAACCATGCTCATATTATTCTCCCAGTTCCGTAACAGCATTCTCTATGGATTAACACAATCAAAGAAATAATAGCGTTTTATGACTAAAATTAAAGCGACATGTTAATGCGATACATTTCCCAGCCATACTAGAGTTATAGTATTTACTTAATATAGTTGTTCACTTAATAACTCAACGGGATAGATTTTAAAAAGTATAAACATAGTGCTAACTGGGAATGGTTTATCTGAATCCGAATATCCGTATACCTCACAGTAATAAATAGTAGTGTTAACATCAGCCTGGACGTGCGCGAAGGCGCTCATCTGCATTTCAACATGATCCCAAATATTCAGTGTAAGCTTTGTGAGTTTCTCAACTATTATTTTAGGTCTTACCATACAATTTATTAATACTTTAGGAAAATTAAGAAAATTACAGATAAATAGTAGGTATGTAAAACAAAAACTTCAAATTATTTAGTTACGGTTTGTTGACAAAATGTCACTTAATATTAGGACGTATAACATGGAATGAAGTTAACCATCACAGCTGGTGCACATTTTATTTATCCAGGTCTGAAATGTGCGGTTCCTTCCACCTGATTTTGCAGCTGGCTTTTAAAAACCGTCACATGCATTTTTTTAGAATGACCTCATATAGTGATGATGATGGTGGCTAAACTGTGTAAAGCCGAAAATAACGAAATTACAGATGTCCACACTGAGCCACTACCACTGCACAGGAACCTAACAATGATGATAACAAATAAAAAACAAAAACCTCATGGCACATACTGTAGCATGATAAATACATACAGGAGGTTAAATATGAATGTGCTGCTTTTCGTTGGTCATAGTGGAGGCCACACAGCAGCCTCTGCAAAGTTAAAAATACAGTTCAGTTGCTTTTCTCTGCAGATAGGTATATTTAGTACCAAACATGCTGACTGGGGACTTTTGTAACCTAATTTCCATCTCATTCCCGTCATTCTCACACCTCCGGCTCCCATCATGTTCACGGTTGCTCATCTATGGTATTCAGGCTTTTTTCAGTGAAACACTGTCAGCTGCCTTCGAATGGGGCATTTCCTGTGTGGATTACTTGGCTGGTAATGGTTTGTTCCTACTGTTTTGTTTCTGAGAATGTAATACTCTACAACAATGCATTTAGTAAAGCATATCTAGTAAATTTTACAGATATTAGGGTCAGACACACAAAGCTATATAAGCTATACAACTAACAAATGAAATTCCCACATATGAAATTCCCCATTTGAGTACTACTACTCAGAATGTAAATATCTAATATTATTCCAGTGTTATGGACTATAGAGAATATTCCAAACACCAAAAACACAGTTTCATGTCCTTCACCTACCAATTTCATCCCTCTAAGAATTTTAACAGAAGATGATAATGCATTAACGTCATCATACATATCTGTAAATTTAGAAATATTTTTATACAGTAGTATTAATTTTTGTTTGTAACAAAGGTAACATGCGTCACAACTAAATATGGATTCGGATAAGAATTCGTCATAATAGTCCGTGAAACTTCAAATTGGCATTAATTTCCCAGGTATGTAAAAGAAAATGTCAATTTATTCCCTTGATTTTCATGAAATAAGGGGGAAATATTTTGTATCACAAATGGAACTATAGTCGTTGAGATTCCATCAATACACTGAAAATGTATACTTTGCCCTTAAATCCCAAATATGGCTGCAAATTATTTGAATTATGCAATGAATATATTCAAAAATTTTATTCAGGCTGGGTTGCTGAGTTTTTATTGAGGTGCTGTGGGGTGAATTAATGGGCATAGTTGCATTTTCTGAGGATGGGGGTTTGAAATTGCTAGATTAGAATATTGCCTTTAACAGCATAAGAGAATTATAATTTCACAATTATTTGTCTGGACCCCCCTTACATAAAATATTAGTTTTATGCCAGTGTGCCCCCCCCCCCTACATTCAAAATGCTTCTAACGCCCCTGATCACTGCAAATCCCATACTCAGCACTGGAGAGGTCCACATATTCAACAAAAGCCCGACCCCAGTGAGTCAAAGGCTGTGTCTCTACAGGGAAAAGTGGTCCACTGTTTCTTCCCCTTCAGTCACCTTCTCTCCTATTTTCCCTCTCATAGAGCGGGAGTGCTGGATCCGAAGCACTTTGCACAATGCCGCTGGATCTCGTGCGACTCCCCTCCCTTGGAGAGTAAAAGCTCTGGCATAGCCTGGCCTGGCCCTGAACTTTGCTAAGTGATTTGTACAGATGGTTTGACAAAGACGCACACAACAGGGTAGCTGTGCGGTCCAGCTACAGATAATCATTAAATTAAATTAAATTAAGCATATCTGTAGCTATAATGTTTGTGGTCCTACAGGGTTGTTTACGTTCATTCTACCATTACAGACCTTATATGCTTAAAAAAATAACATTTTCCAGCAAACGTTCTTTATAAAAACAAGTATTACTGGATTATACCTTTAAGCAACTGCTATTCAATGAACCCTCTCTCCTGCCCTTGAAGAGTAAAGAAGAGACTAGCAGAAGATACCAGTGCCTCTCACCTATAGCTGGAGTTCTCCTCAAAGATCTTCTCCTTGCCCTCTTTGAACAGGAGTATCGCTCTCTCTGTCTTAGTCAGCAGGTGCCTGATGTGGACCCTCAGGTATTCGGCCTCATCGCCGCGAGGGACATAGCCGCTTGTCTCACTTATGGCTGGGCCTCGGTAGGGTGCCCAGACCTCCAAAAGCTGGTTTGCCGTCTGAGACACCAGGTCAGGCAGGAAGGGCGGACTGTTCTTCAGGGCTAGCCGTGGGTTGGTACACAAAGTCTCCAGTTTTCCTAGCCTTTTCAGGGTTTTTTCCAACAGCCGGGAGTCTGCCACAGTCAATGTAGTGGTGCTGGACCTGGCTGAGTCGGGCCTAGGGCTTTGGCCTATTCCCCACCAGCTGCGCGCTGCTGCCATGACTCACATGTGTATGTCGAAGCAATGACGGTGTATAGGCTGCTGACTTGCTAAGGCCAGCATGTAGGTGTCGCCCCAGGGTGCTTTGTCAGTCCTCATGTGAAGTCATGAAGTCCCAAGAGATCCATGTCTAGCAGAAGACCCCTGGTGTTCTAGAAGGTTCTTCACTTCACAAGCCTGTTCCACATTTCCTCCTTCACGCCAATGTCTGCCTGCACATATCACAATGACAGCAGCACGGACGGAAGGACAAAAGCGGGATCCCAGTGAGCCACCAGCAGTTACTGGGTGGTAGCCGGTAAGCACTAAAAGATATTTCGTCCCTTAAAGACCTGAGAGAAGGCTACAAATCAAGTTCTCTACTTTTTGCCATCAGAAAGAAAGCAGAAGTGCGTCTTCAGATAAAACAGTCCCTTAATCTTAATTTTCCGCCAGAGAATGAGATAAAAGTCGGTTGGCTCAACTCTCTCCTCCGTCCTCGCTCACTCTTTCACACTTGTCCGTTCCCATGACCCAGAGGCGCCCACTTAGCTTTTCATGCCTTTAGTTATGTTCAGACCTGCCCTTCAGATACAGATGTGATGATGTGCAGCTCTCAGAGGCCGGCTGGCTGGCTGGCTGGGTGGGTGGGTCAGTATCCTTAGCGTGTAATGGCCCAGGAAAGTGGTCGCGTGCCTCTCTCGCATGCTCCCGCGGAGCCCCCTTTGAGCTCTCAGCTGCTTTCCTGTGCGCACTGCATTTCCGGGTTGTGCTCTGATAAACCGGTTTGTCGTAACTCTCCCTAGAAGGCAGAGTCAGGTAGGTGTGGGGCTCCAGAGGTCAGAGAGAGAGAGAGAGAGAGAGAGAGAGAGAGAGAGAGAGAATACACCCCAGGATTACGTAAATAACTGGAAAGACACATTCATCAGAGAACTTAGGTTTACATATGTTTGGTCCATTTGATGACCACAAAGCAGACCAAGTTTCTGTAAATGTTTCTCAAAAATGTATACCTTAACACACTCCTTTTTACATGTTTCTGTAGCAAAATAGCTTTTAGTTTTATTATTATATCTTTTGCAACATTAAAATTAAAAAAATTCAGATAAGCACTTTGTAATTTTAGAAGCTAAACAAGTTTACACATACTTTTGCTACCTGTAATACGCCTGATTTACTGACTTTAAAGTGATACACTGCCACCCTGTGGATGTAAAATGGATTTACTCTGTCAGATTTGTGTTTCAAAAGAGAATTACAAGTATTGGGCAATAAGTTGTTTCCAAAACGTATAAATATAATTTCATTGTCAATTAAAAAAAATGAAGGCTGCCAAATTTTAACAGAATAAGGCATTATTATTTTTAAATTGCATTAAGGCACAGTCTACTGTAGAGTCCTGCTTTGGGACAGTGTGTTTATTGAGTTTTCTGTACGACATTGTTCATATATGCCTGTCATGCTTTTTGGGCTTTGGAGGTTACTGTAGTTACTTCCATACATTTTGGAGTAGAAAAGGAGAAATATGGTGAGAATTTGAATAGTTGTTTTCGATTTTAAATATTGCCAGAAGGCTCAATTGATAGGTGTGTCGCAGATTGCACTCTTTGTGGTAGAGAATTTAAATATCACAGGAGCACAACATCTTTGTCCTACCATTTAAAAAGGAGTCTTTCTGGTTTGGCGTTTGAGAAACACAGCAGCTGTACCGATCAGCTGTAATGTCCTGCCCATCGTGTCCACCTGACCCTCCTGTCTCCTCACTTACGTGGCCCTTATGAGCCACGCCTGTTGCTTGTTCCCCCTCATTAGTCTTAGTATTTAATTACCTGTCCATCTCATCAGCCCCAGTCCGATCATTGAAACCAGTCCACTTATTGCCTGTGTACTTTCTGATACTCGTCTTCCTTTGTTCGCCAAATGCCTGCCTTCGAGTCCTTCAACTCACAAGTCTTGACACCAGCCCACTGCTGAAGAAAGTGCTGGTTATCGATCCATAACTGAAAGCCAGTGTAAAGCACTAACCAATGCAAGAACATAATTGAATTATTACTGACTCGGGTAATAAGCATTGCTGAAGCTTTGACCTCAGAGTGCTATGAAAGGAGCAGTGCATGTACAGTATATGATCAGCAAGAGGGACAACTGTGTCATGGATCAAAGGTTTATATGACAAACACAGACCTTACAAATTCAGTTAACTAAGATAACCGAAAATCATGGCATTGAAGAGAGACTCAGACATCCTAACTTAGGCACTTTCATTTCATGGAGACAGACGAGGGACAACAGGGGGCTGGGGTGCTGACTAGGCTTGGGTGGTGTTATGGAAATGCTGTATTGCTTTTTAATATACCGTGTACCTAAGTATAATGACTGGGTGGTATGATAGTATTAAATATTAGATACTGCCCAAGCCCAGTGTAGCCTTGGGTTGGGGGATGGGGGGGTGTGCTGGCTGTAAAATTTCCCAACTGGACCTGAAGGGTGGTAGCTAAACTTGCCCACTGGGGGAGCTGGGGTTGCAGCAGTAAAACTTCGAGTCGGCTAATTATACCTCCACTGAACAGTGGGATGACAGATTTCTGGGACATTCGCGTTATTCACCCACATCACCATGCTCGACCAAGATCAGGCTGAGAGAAACGGAGGTGATGTTAGAACCAACCTCTGCATTCCACTATCTCCTTCCATTTGTCTATTTCTCTGCTTTGTCTCTCAAGAACAACCACAACAATTGAAAATGCAGAACTCATACTGGTTGCCTTAGGTATTGCCAAGAAAACTATCCCGTTAAACTGGAAAACCAGACGCACAGTAAATATTACAGTATACAATGGTAAAACCTACTCAAAGAATACATATCCATGGAACTTATTACCCTACAGCACCAAACTAGACTAAAGTTTGGGGCTCATTTACCACCACACTGGACTTGCCTGTGAACTAAACCCACAGAATGACACACACAATTACACCCACACACACGCATAAACACACACATTGACACTAGAACTCCTCAATGCAATCATACCCCAATTGCTGCATCTCATAAGCTCTCACAACTTCAGAGAAAACCCCCAAATCTCCAAGAGAGTGTACAGTATGGCTTTGCTTCATCCTGTCTTGTCTTGTCTGTCTGTGTCAATCTACACAGTCTTAAAATGCCATATCTTGTCTGTCTTACCTGCCATGTCATATTTGTCCAACTGTGTACCATTATGTCATAATCGGGGATGGGCAGCGGGTGGGCAAGTTTGGAGTGGCTTTACTTAATGTATTGATCAGTTGTTCAGATAATTAAAAATAAAGTTGTCCTTTGAAGTAGGGGGGTGGTGGTTGGGTAATAAAAAAGGAAAGAACCTCTGCAAATTAAGCTGTTTACTCCATGATCATGAAACCTGTATCTTGTACTGCAATTCCATTTTCTCATGACAGTTGCCTGTTCTGGCCACTCTGTCACTTTTGGGGAGCATCCAGTTCAGGCTTGTACCCCCTAGCCTCATTTTGGTTTTCAACATGGCCGGAAGCAGAATAAGGTGAATTGCGTGTCATTCGCAAGTGTCAGGAAGCTGATGTCAATTTGCGGGACACTCCCAGAACTTCCAGGAGAGGAGGGATGTCTGGACTATTGGACATCACAGAATAACTGAAATTACCTTGGTGTTACCGCACACCACACTGACAATTCATGGACATTGAATTTGTTTGCCCTTGGAATAGGGAGCGCTGAGGAAAGACATTTCACTGAATCCGTCGTTAAACATTTTTCAGACATAGCAGCAGAGTGGGACATCAGTGACCAACCTACATCCGTGAGTACAGACAATGGAGGCAATACGGTCTCCGTAACCAGTCTCATAACCTACGGATACATGCCATACAATGCACATGGTTTACAAATGTTTAATAATTACTCTTTGTGAAAGTGGTGTGGACAACCTACTGGCAAAACATAGAAAATTAGTAGGACATTTTATGGTTTAACTTTAAACCATAAAGGCAGTAGTATATGAATGGCCATGGTGAAGACAACATTTCCACCAGGTGGAATTCCACACTGATGATGATCATGCGCTGTGTGCTACAATGTCTCAGCAGAGGAACCATCCAACCATGCTGACTGACGACCCAGAGTTTGAAAAGATTAACAAACCAGAGGAACTACTTGAACCTTGCAAGTAACCCAATGTTATGACCTTGGCTCAAAAGAAAACATAAACCTGGATATATGACATCCAGACCCAAAAGATGACCTCAACACACTGCTTAAAATGTCTCATAATTTATTTGAAAAGGGATGTGGCAAAAACAACAAACAGAACCCCAAATGCGAACTGAAACAAAATAAGCCACTAACTAACCTATTTCCAAAACAAACATGGAAAGAAAAGAACAAAAACCTACTACTAACCAAAACACAGGCACAAAAATCCCCCCCTGAAAACAAAGGCCCCCTTTTCCTATAGGGTCTATCCCTGGAACATATAGCTGTGTGCTAAGTGTAACAAAGTTCTCCTACTTGACAGCTTAATACAATAAAGACAACCAAGTAGAAGTACCAGCAACAACAATACCCAAACACACTAGGGCAACAAACAGCATCACACAGGTCAAACACAGAGCCCCCCCACCCCCCTTGAGATATTCACTTCCTTTTCCTTATGTCTTCTAGCACCCCCACCACCCGTACAGGCCAATAGGACAATAGCACCATCCACATGGCCCTAGGAGAGAGAGAGAGAGAGAGAGACAGAGAGAGACTGTTTTAGACGTTTTCATTACAGAGTATGACAAAGCAATGGTCATTATCTCACACTTGCTGATGTGTAGGGCATACAAGGTGCATACACAGAAGCCGTCACAGCCAACATAACATAAAAATTCGCAATAATTTTACTACCCTACATAACACAGCCCAGGCTGAATGAGATGTACTTTGGAGTCAAGTTAACTGTTTTAGTTCTGTTTCACACTCTCCACTCTCCATGCACCTTGGCCTTAATATCTCTGGCAGGCTGAGTTTGACATGAAGCCCTTCACTTATCCTCATGAAAGTCTGCAAGCAGCTTCACTTCCTGAGATGGCTAAGGAAGTGAGAGATGAGGGGACAACACTTTTGGAGATCTCCACACTAACAATATTACAGTACGTATGGTGGAACCAGTACAGGAGACCCATACAGAGAATTGTGAGGTCAGCTCAAAAGATCATAGCGACCTAACTACACTATTTGGACAGAAGTATAGGGACACAACTCCTAATCACTGAATTCAAGTGTTTCATTCAGTTCCATGCCATATGTATATAAAATCAAGCACCTAGCCATGCAGTCAGGTTTACAAACATTTGTGAAAGAATGGGTCGATCTGAAGAGCTTAGTGAATTCAAGTGTGGTACTGTCATAGGATGCAACCTTTGCAATATGCCAGTTTATAAAATTTCTTCCCTGGGCAACTGTAAGTGGTGGAAGACCACGTAAAGTAACAGAGAGGGTCACAAAGCAGCATAGTGTTCTGCCAACAGAATCACAATTAAACCAGGATATATTTTATATGCAATTTTGTGTAAAAACGTAGAGTGGTCTCTTAATTTTTTCCATGGAGATATATATATATATCTAGCACCCACCAGCAGCCCTGCATTTGCAGCCCACACCACTGCTGGTGGGTGCTATATCTGGCTGAAAATGGTTAAAAGCACAGGCATCTATCCAAGCGAAACCATTTCCCTTCTCTGTAACAAGGTGCAGCAGTTTTGTAATACTGGTGAAAGCCTTCCCAAAGTGTCGGTAGAAGGACACCAGCCCCAGAAAGCGGAATAACTCTTTCACGTCTCGTGGAATTGGCCAGTCGTGCACCACTGCAGGTGAGGTTAGCAAATGCAGGGCTGCTGGTGGGTGCTAGCATCGCAGATTGCCCCTGGCTATTGATCCTCTATGCAGCTTAGAGGAGACCTGCTGCCCCTCCTGCTCCCTCACACTGCTTTTCAATATACCACCCAACCCTCACGGTCTGTCTTGTATTATCTAGCTGAATTCAACCTTGATCAGCGGGTTGAATACTGCCCCCTGTGGCCCGGAGCACTTCTGCTTTGAAAACTACAACACATTAAGAAAACACAGCACATTAAGAGAACCCAACACATTTAAACATTAAATTTTCTACATTTTTTGTCTTGATTTTTTGTGTCATCCTAATGTTCTAGTGTTCTGTTCTGTTTTTGTGTTGCGTTAATGTTGACGTACTTTGGCTTTTCAGGGCCACCATACAGGAGCCATATTTTACCTTCACAAATACACACAAAAAAGAGGTCGCGTTTTCCTGCAACAGCTGACAAATGCAAGCAGGTGCGCGATACAAGACATGCCCTCCTGTGGTCTAGAAGCATAATGACCCCCAAAAACATTAATACACCAGTCTTTCTCTAAAGAGGCCTAAATAATACGAAATTAACAATGCAAAAATGATTGAACTCACTATTCTACATTAATAAATCAGATTTACTGATGCAAATACATTGCATACTGAGTTCATCCCAAATTGTATCCGGTGCCCACTTTTTAATTGGGTCAGGTGCATCATCTACTTTTATGCCGGCGCACCGATGTGAATCGGTGAATCATCCCCAGTGTAGATTGTGTCAGTCAGTATAGACCAAGGGTGGGCAATCTTATCCAGAAATGGCTGCGGCGTATGCGGTTTTCGCTGCAACTCCCAAATTAAATCACAAATTAGAGGATATTGGATATTATGTAATAACAAGCAGTTCATACTTTTTATTGATCCCCATAGGGAAATTCTCTTTGCACCTCCCCTCACTTGTTCTTTGTAGGTAAGAGCAAGCTGGCTGTTAAGGGCAGCCACCCATAGCAGCGCCCAGGGAGCTGAGGGTTAAGGGTCTTGGTCAAGGACCCGTAGATGGTGCTGAGGCTGGGCTTGACCAGGTGGCCTTCTGATCACAGGCATAGAGGCTGAGCCACATGCTGCCCCCCAGAGTCCTCAGACCTGGCTTTGAACAGCTGACCTAAAAGTTATCCCAAAAACCTGCATACATAGTGACCCTTTGCGGATAAGACTGCCCACCCCTGGTATAGATCATACTATAGATCACAGTCTCATCAATTTGCATGTTCCAGTTCCTTGATACTGAGTGCACAAGCGAATACTGAGCACTAGTTGAGAGAAGAGAGGTTCATCTTGAAGTCTGTTATGTAGATTCTTTAATTTCACTTTTTTTTCTACTTTTCACAGCATGCCGTACCACTGTTTTCCACCAGAGGGAAGAGTTTTACGTGTCAATAACAGAAACGGATTATTATATTAATTATCTTAGATATAAGATTTCAGAAAAAAAAACTCAGTAGCGCAGCCTCACTATCATTTATTATAGTTTAGCAACTCTAACAAAAGCCTGGGGAAAGTTGAGATTAAAGTGAAATAAAGGTTAAAAATAGAATGATTAGCCTATATTTGCATTAAGATTTGGTTTCCTTTATTCCGTGCATATACTGTGCATTTACCTGAAAGTTCACCTTTTAATACACTAAGCGAAACACAAAGAAAGAAATCGGCTCAAAACCATTATGTGTGAGATAGTAACCCCAGATTTAAAGATGCACATTTTTGGCGCATTCCTTTAACTTTATTCATTTTTAATTGATATACACCTGAATTAAATTACTAATAATGACGTCATAATTTCCATAAATTAATTAATTAAATTACGAAAAATCATTTCTTAAGAAATTATTAGCTCTGTGGGGAAGAGCTGTCACATGCATTAAAAAAACGCTGTTGGTACTGTTGGGATGTTTTTGGGAATTAAACAGTTAGTCTTACCTTATGTTTATCGTTGTAGATCTCAATACATATGTGGAAAGTCCCAAATTCACCCAGGTAACTAAAGCCCCCAGGGGGGAAGGCGGGGGGTTTGAGTAATACAGCTGCACAGAGAGTTAAGTGGATGTGTACAGTGAGTGATAAATTACAGTATGACCTCAGATCTCCGCTGATAACACTGCAGAAACATCTCCCCCGGTCCGTGTGCTTGGTCGGTGCCCCGCATCCCTAACACGGAGACATGCCCGGCAGCAGACGGATTTTGGAGTCGCCTGTACATCAAGTATGAGGCATGAGTGATGATAAGATCAGTTGACCTATATATAAACCAGTGGCGGCTACTGGTCTGTCAAATAGGGGAAGCTCATTTTCGGCCTACATCATAAAATTGTCTATTTATTTAAAAGTAAATTCTGCCCTACGTTCCTTTTCAAGAAAATGGTCTGTGACCCTGTCGTACCAACTAGGCGTCTTTTCCAGTGACTTGACCAGTGTCCTCTCAATGGCCAGCAGAGCTAGGCTGCTTAAACTTTGTCATACCAGGAGAGCTGAAAAGACCTGTTATTTTTCCCTATCTTTTGCACTAAATCAATCTTAGGTGTTGATCTGCCCTGCTGTTTAATTCTAAGTTTTTCCTCGTAAGGAACACTTTCAAATGGCTTCGCCAAAATCAGGTCGACAATATTAGCACTGTCTGCCATCGTGTGCAGTTTCACCCACGACGCTAGCCTAGCCTAAGCCTACTATATGAATGAATGAATGAACGATCTAAAAAAAATATTAAACTCTGTAAAAGTGAAACAAGGAATGTGGTGTATAATTGTGTGAAATGTATGATGAAAATCAAGCAATTTCGCCA
>JAODJU010000138.1:3314365-3324491 GCA_026776725.1 Gnathonemus echidnorhynchus | reverse complement strand
CTTCTGATATTCAGATCGAGTTCTAGGTCAAACTGGTTTGTTCGACTTTCAAGAAATTTGAGTTCTAGTGAGTTCGAAAACCAAGGTACCACTGTATTTTATATTAATATTAATTTATATTAAATTATTTAAAATGAAGGTTTATATGTTATATAAATTGTGTAGTTGTAATGTTTATACAGTATTTGACCAGTATGCTGGACTAAAGAAAGAGAAATGTTACCAATATTTGCATTTGCCATAAAGCCGCAGTGGATCACTGGAAAATAACTTCTGTTATGGGGTGAAATGCTTTTTGCTGCCAGACTTGTTTTCTTTTTGATATAACTATAACTTGAAGTCTGTCATGGCAGTGGATTTATGCATTATCTGTCTTTCCACAAACCAGATCTTTTCACCAGAGGAATTGACATCCAGGCTGTGAATGTTGTCATCAATTTTGACTTCCCAAAAAATGCTGAAACTTACCTTCATCGTATTGGCAGATCAGGTAAGGTGGCTGCAACGGGGCAGTCAAGCATAGTGGTATTCCAGCAGCTCCTGCGTCAGAATGATACAGCAGCCTAATTTCTATTGTCTTGATCATGTTAGATTTCCTTGTTTTATGATCCTTCGTTTTTTTTTTTTGAACAGGGAACATAGTCTGTTTTTTTGCATGTCTTATTTTAGGTGTTAACATTTAAGTTAACGAGTGCTATCATACCACAGAATGTTTTTCTGGAACCAAAAACTTTCCCCAGAACTAGCAACTTTTGTCACATTCTCACTGTAGGAACTGGACCCGATTGTAGTTCCTCGGAGGCAATTCCAGAACCCTTTTTTGGTACCTTCTCCAGACTAGGTTTCATTCAAACACAAAGTACTGAAAGATCGATCTGATGGCCAGATTTAATATTGAAATATAAACATGTCACAGATCATATAAATAAAAAAATATAAATAAAAGGCAGTGTCCCGTTTTGATCTGTCACTCCCCCCCCAGTAATTAACAAATAATGTAACAAAACAACTTGCTCATTCTTCATTGTTTTGGAGTGTCTGTGTAGTTTTTAATTGATAATTCATTGATCCCGGTTGGGAAATTCTCTTTACACCTCTCCCTACTTGCTCTCTGTTGATGAGAACGGGCTGGCCACCTGTTGCGGCGCTTAGGGAGCGGGAGGTTAAGGACCTGCAGATGAGCCAAGGCTGGGCTTGAACCGGTTATGGTCTGATCACAGACACAGAAGCTTAGCCCATTCAGTTTATGTATGAAGCTTAACCTATGTGCATTTTCCAACTTCCATACTTATTTAGCATCAAAGTAACTGTTCCTGTTGTGCAGTGTGAAAGTGACACATAAAAGTAACTAGGACCTTCAACAGTCCCCAGTCGAGACAGCCAGGGAATTTGTGACCAGGGACAAGGTTCTGGGACTAAAGTGTGAAAGTACCTATTGTAGTCTTGGTTCATTCAGTTACCTAAATTTTAATCAAAATTCTGAGATTTGTACTACTAAAGCATTCGGCTAAGTTGAAATAGTGACTTCGTTCCGTTGACCTCGGAAGTTGGAAGTCAGAGCTGGGAATGCTGTCACAACCGAGTTAACCATATTGCAGTATAACAAGTTAGTAACCCATTTAGCAATACCAATACTAGCCAGGTTCCTTGTTAGCCATTGTTAGCAATGCCAGTTGATAATGCATTACGTAGTATTTGGCGCATACAAACAACACAGCAACATGTAACATATAGCAGTTGGACAGTGTGGTGTATATGTACGACCAATTTAATGAGACACAAGTAATACATAGGTGTTAATAATTTGACATTTGAAATGTCAGGTCATAAAATCACTGTAGATGTTTGATCAGTTTTGACAATGACTACAGTGCAAAAGTTTAAGACTTTACCTTTCTTGTTTGTTTGTGACTAATTGTGACCCTCCTTCAGGGAGATTTGGTCACCTGGGCCTCGCCATCAACCTGATCACGTCCGAGGACCGCTTCAACCTGAAAAGTATTGAGGACCAGCTAGTGACCGACATCAAGCCCATTCCCAGCAGCATCGACAAAAGCCTCTACGTGGCTGAGTTCCACTCTGCCAACCCAGACTGCGAGGGAGAGGAAGGGGCGGGCGAGGCCGGCAACAAACCCTGAGAGCTTCATGGCCCCACCGGTACGAGCCAGCCCTACTATGGCATGTTCCGTTGAGTGCTGAATATCGCTCACTGCTTCTGCAAGCTGAAGCTTCTAGCTCCTCATGCACTAAATATTTTTTTTTTTGCTAAAATATGATGAGACAGCTTTCAAAGTTTTTAAAAATTTCCTTCATTTGCCGACATTTACTGTAAAAATAAAATGTTTGATGCAGCATAGTTTTTATTTTTTTTATGCTTTACCTAATTTCTGTTTCCTTTTCTAGGGGAATAGGACATACCTGGCTTTTGCACAAAATCTGCTTCTGCACAAAGACATCAGACTTTTTTCTTTTTTTGTCCCACCACCCCCAACTGGTCAAAGCTTTCCTTTCATTCTGATCAAATTGCCAGCAGAATTGCCTGTTGTGCTATTTTGTGTCCAAACTAAAAAATCCCTCCAAGTGAAAATCATTCCCTTCCAGCCAAGTTAACTAACTGGAGAGTGTCTCTCTGCGGTCACATTGTTTTGCTGTGCCATCAGCACATATTGGAATTTACTATTGCAATACATAACCAAAGCTGTGTGGGCTGTATGTGCGATTGTGGTGCTTTAAGAAGTGAAATAAACCGAACCGCCCTTATAGTGTGATGTAAACATGTCCAATAAGAAAGGCAGCTAGGTATGTGTCAGTGATTTTTCCAAAAGCTTAGAAAACCCTGCTGCATTCCGGGCCAGATTAACACTGAATCCCCTTCATTTGGCTTTCAGGATTTGCAGTTTGTCTTGCATATGCACTCACACACACACATGCGCGCACTCACATGCAGGCTCACACACACACACACATACACACACTAAGTGCCTTAATCCTTCCTGTAGACACTTCCATATTCTCAGAAAACCTAGCAGTTTGGCATGAGGCAACATCGCCTTGGCTTGCATCCTGCCCACTTTTGGCATCAGTATAGTGCAGCATACTATTTGCCTGAGTCTGGTTTCACTTTCTGTATGGAAGATGAGCATATGGTACCTAGAGAACTCCCAAACATGTAGCAGGATGAGATGATGTGGAAGGGGTGCAGTCGTCATCTTCATCACAGTTATGGGGCAGCTCTGAATTTCTTATAACCACAGACTTTATCCAGACTTTTCTCATAATGAAAAGATTGTTTTCTAGGATGAAGCATTGTGGGCTTGTCATTCTTCTCTGAAAGTGTCATGGAAGGTGTTTTATGCAATATAAACATACACACATCAGCACAAAGGCTTTTCACTTGTTCATTTTGTTTGTAGACCAAGGTGGGCAGACTGGATATGGTGCAAGCCATCTGTTCCTAAGCTTCATGAAATATACAAATTTACACCTTTCACAGTGATATGTTGGACACTGGAACCAATATGGCTGGTTCGGTTTACAGTGCTATATATTTTTAATGATCAGAGAATTTTGGGGACAGTAACTATCAAATTGTTGTCGTGGACCAGTAGTGTTTCTTTTTTTTCTTTTGTGACCTCAAGATGAATATTGGAGGACAGTTGGACTTTTTCTTCCTATGTTATTTTTAGTTTACCTTGTCAAGTGGAAGTGCAGCTTGTTTAACTGGAAAATGTAACAGGCAGATAAGCCAAAGCTTTTTGCTCCAAATGTTCCTGCCAGGTCTTGTCATGCCCCCCGGCTGCAAAATAAAGTCTCCCTCATACTCCAAACCTGTTTTGTTTTGTCCTTCTCCCCCCCCCCCCTCCAGAACACTTCAAATTGCACAAGAATTGTAGGAATAACCTGAGTTCATTTCTGTGTGGTTGAAATTATTGTAGAAAATGGTGCCTGTAAAGTAATGCACATTGGAAACTTTGATAAAAAGATTTATATATTTGAGAGTAAGTTAAAGCACTGCCGAAGCTTATTTCTTATATATAATTTTGTTCCAGGGAGAGTCATGCATACCACCAGTACCATTACATCTGAATACCCAATACATGGATTAAAATTTCTATGGAGCAAAAATCTTTGGCACACTTTTGAATGTTTTTTTGGTCAGTTTTCTAGCATGAAAGTACTTGTTTTCTACATATTTTTTCACAATGTAAATTGACTTCTGGCATCTGAGGAAAAAATATTTTCATGTTAAAGAGTTATAACATTTTAATCCTAGGCAGCTGTTTTTATTTGTTTGAGGAATGTTGGGGTGAAAAGGGAAAATTGAGTTGTCAGTGAACTTAATCCTAAATATTATGCTGGTATACATAAGATTAATATTGTGGTTGAGATTTTAGTCAGATGTTTAAAATGTCCACCCTATGACTGTAAAATGTATTTGACCCATTTGAAACCTTAGGTATAGGGCTTTAATTCAAATGCATGCAGTTTTGTATGGTTTTGAAATGCTTGTTCAGTTAATTTTCACCTTTGTGACCCCAGATTTTACAAGTGTTGACTTCCTTCCAAAATAGTGTTAAGTACATTTAAATGCAAAGTCCAAGATAAAAGGGGAAAAAAGTGGATTGATAATTGGTACATAATGTATATATCCTACTTTAAGTAGCGTGAAACAGTGGCAATTTTGCGTTATTTTGCTTTGGTTTTAGGGTTCAAATGGAAACTAAAATAGCTGTAATACTGATAATGTGTGTGTTGGCCTGAGTGGACGGATCTTGAAACTATGTATGAGTATGTCAGAACAGCTATTTGGCAGTCTAAATTATTATATTCACTAGAGCAGTTTCAATATTCAAATTGTTAAAAGGGGGAAAGGATGCATTGTTGATTTAAAAGCAACTTAATATAGTGACTGTCTTCATTTGAGTATATTTAAATACATACATGACATCTCTGGGTGTCTGGAAGGATGCATTTTATCGCATTCTTCGGAGTATGCACACATATACACTGCCACATATTTTTTTCTTTTTAAATGTCCCTGGTTCTCTTTTTTTGTTACAGTGGTACATGGTAATGTACAAATCGTGACTGCATTTTGCGTTGCCCCTGTACCTTACCTTTCTAACTCATGCAGCTCAAATACAGAGAGGTAGTCAATGGGAAAAGTAATATTTTTCTGAGGTTAGTTATTGTTTACTCCATGATTGTATAAATTCATGTTTGAACCACAATCTTCCATAGACATACGGAGACACCCTTCAAGCAACATTCGTTACCTCTTTCTCCATCCTAATCTGCATTTCCGAAGAAATGTTATTACTAAGCAGGGAGTTGTTGAACGTAATTAAAAGAATATGAATTCAGCAGTTTGGTTTTGTGTGTGTTTTATTTCGTATATATTATGAAATGTAACCGACTGCAGTCGCGTTTGAATATCTCACATTTCGAAGTAACCTATTTTCAGTCGAAGAAGGCAGGAGCGTTAAGTGCTTGAGAAGTCTTGATATATTTTTTTCTGGTAAAGAGTTGCTGAATTTCCGAGATAGCTACACCGGGAGAGCTTATTTAGGATTTTGAGAAAATACGTATACAGCCCCACGGCGGAACAGACAAAACGAGGTTATAAATGAGAATTCAGTTGACCTGTTGTGTAGTTTGCAATGTAACCAATCAGATGTTAGGTTTTGTTTATAGCCCGCCCACTGAATTTGAAGAGTGAATGACAGATCATTTTAATAGTTGCTAGTATCATTTAAATAATTATTTAAATAACAATTAATAGTTTATTGGTCCCCGTGGGGAAAGTCTCTTAGGCTCTTTATGCCTCCCCCAACTTGCTCTCTGTATGTGAAAGTAATCTGGCGGCGAAGGGCAGCCACCTATCGCAGCACACAGGGAGCTGAGGATGGCCTTGTTCAAAGACCCGCAGAGATGCTGGGCTTGAACGTGCAACACTCCGATCACAAGCACATAGGCTTAGCCGACTGAGCTACACGCTAAATAACCTAGTGATGAATAATTGTTTAAATGACAATTTCAATTATAATTTAAATATTCATCTAAATGGCATTTATTTACTGAATATTGTCAAAAAACCTCCATATATAGTCAAAGATTGTATTACCTTTATACATATAGCTATACCGTTTCAACGTTAATACCAGTACAGCGGCTTAATTTATCATAACAGAAAAATCAAATAAACCTCAGATTGAAGGGACCTTCTCCAAGTTCCCTTTCGATTGCGGATTGGATGTATTGATTTAGAAGCGAGGTCAAAGCGTACTGGCGCATGCGCCTCCTTGCCCGCATGAGCATTAGTCATAACCGCTATATAAGTATTTAAGCGAATCGGAGGACGCACGCAGCCTAAATTAGCCAATCTAATAGCGTTTCTTTTAACATGGTAGGCGGATCTAAGGCGGGCAGTTAGGTTGTCCCATTGCCGATATTGCACTGCTGTCCTCTGGAAATTTCAACGTGAGTATTACACGAGGTTTCATATAATGTATATATAATTATTGTGTACAACATCAGATGTTGAACATTGGTATTTCGTGTTATAACCCACATTGCCCCAATTGTTATCCCGACGTTAGCTCTTGTATTTTGCGAGAAACATAATATTATTGAATCAATAGTTTCAGTATATTAAGCCTTTAATTAATTGTGTAGGTATATGATTTTATTAAAATAAATAGATTGTGTTGGATACTTATTTATGCTTTAAAATGTAGTTTAAATACTCTCTTACTTTGTATTATTGCTATGGCTAGAAACTCTAGCTTGCTTCCTATCATTCCCTTCGCTAGAAAGTGCGGTTTAGCACACTGAGTTGCATCGATCTTATTTAGTTTCTATCTTGATTGTACATAATAGAATTTACAGTATTAAATATTGTCCGGCGATAAGCTAACTATCACCTGTTTAGGGGACCAGTATCAAGAATGTTTTAGCTAGCTAAAGATGGTGAAGGCCACTGAAGGATGGAAAGAAAGAACCATGCGGCGGCTGCTTGATCCGGCAGCTCCGTGTGTGACTTATGTAGTCTTTACTATAAAGTATGGAGCAGTGGGTATTTGTGGCCTAATTCGTACTAAGTCATCAGTTATGATTATTGTACTAGAATTACAAATTTCAAATGCAAGACCTAGAACTGTTGGTTTTGAAAATTGGGTATTGTTTACCGAGACAATTTTAGAGCTTTTCGGTCTGTTCTTTGGCTGATGCTTGATCGCATGCCACATAAGCTGAAAGTGTTTTCTGTCGTATAAGCCTGCACATGTTATTCACCCACTGTGAAATGAATGCTATCGAAGTTGTACATATTTCTTTAATAAAGGTTTCCATTTCCCGAAAAGGTAGTGCAACGGTTTCCTCCATGTTCAGGGCAAAACACTTTCAAAGTTTCTGTCATTTATGCATTCTTCTCATTCTGTTCTCCTCAGAATGGGCAGTGTGTTAGCTGCAAGTCCCCAGAATGCACCCCCTGCTACAAGCAGCAGTGGTTCAGGGGGACTGGTGTCAGTACCTCCAGGGTTCACCATGCCCCCAGTCTCCTCCCTCTCACCCTCTGGCATTGGCAGCACAACCTTTGGCCAGCAGAGCGGCGACACTGAAGGTTCTTTACCCAACCCAGGCACCTTTGAAGAATGTCATCGCAAGTGTAAAGGTAGGATAGCGGTGTGTGTGTGTAGATTAAATGCTGTTTGCCTGCAAATAATGTTGTGAACAGAAGTTCATTTCAGAGTGTTTCCCAGTGCATAGTACTGTGGATTCCCGCTTCCACGGTTTCGGGGTTGGTGGTTTGACCAAAGAATGACTGACTTTGTGTGTTCGGATGTGTATCCCATGTTGTGTGAATTTTCTCTGGCTACTCTAGCTTTCTCTGTTGGAAAAACATGGCTTTAGGTAAATTGGTCTTCTTGAATTTTCCTGACATGATCAATTCCTTTATTGCTGTTGCTGTTGCAATACACCATGTCACTAGTCACAAGTACCAGCGAAAAGCAGGCCATCAACCCGACCATACATATACAAACATCACATTATAGGGAGTAGACAGGTCAGGAAGACAGGGAACTGTAGGAAAAATCAGAGAAATAAGATTACATGTGGAAAGGGAAGGTGAATAATAAAAAAAAAAACAGGCCCCAGACTATACTCCAGTAGGGAGTACAATGTAGGAACAGAAAAAAAACACCTCAGCGACATAAGCACAGAGTCGTCACATCTTACAACATTTAAAGTCGAGACTTGCAATAGGGTTAGGGAAATGGGGAGTTGGAGGCAGTCCAGCATAGACAAACAGCCATCCTTTCCTGCAGCCTGACGGCGCTGTACACAGACCCGCCCGTCCATGCTGGGGGGGTATAAGCGGCGAAGGCGCTGGATTGGGGTAGGGTGTCCTTGGGGTTTGGGGAGAGGAATGCAAGAGAGTCCCACTGCCTTGTTCTCCGGGGGGAGTAGTTTAATTCAGCAGCGGCCTTGGCCAAGGCCCGTGCTGATTAGAAGGGAGCCAAAAGCAGATAATTGGGTTGTTTGGGTTTTCGGGCGAGAAGCCGGAATTTTGCAGCTCCTCTAATGTCCACGCTGGTCTCCGCCGTCCAAAATCCGTTGCAGAGCCGCGAGCTTCTCCGTGATGTTATCCAGTCTGCGGTCCATAGTCGCAATGATGGTATCCAGTTTGCGATCCATAGCCAAAGTCTGAGTGCCGACAGCTTTGCCAACTCCATCAATCATCCCGGCCAGCCTATTGGGGCTTTGAGCGGCTGTCACCGTTTTCTTCAATTTCCGATAACCTAGTGTGATGCCTAATCCAATCAGCATCAGACCTGTAATCACATTGCATCCAGTGGGTCCCCTGCCTAATGTCCTGGGTTTCCTGGGATAGGCTACATAATCACTGGACAATTGTCTGTGCAAACCATCCATCCATCGTGCAGCTAATTATCCTGGTTGGGGGGTGCTGTCACCTGTCCCAGGCAGCGCAGGACACAGGGCAGGGGACACCCTGGATGGGATGCCAGTCAATCACAGGGCACAGGGCTGGGGACACCCTGGATGGGATGCCAGTCCATCACAGGGCTGGGGACACCCTGGATGGGATGCCAGTCCATCACAGGGCACAGGGCTGGGGACACCCTGGATGGGATGCCAGTCCATCACAGAGCACAGGGCTGGGGACACCCTGGATGGAATGCCAGTCAATCACACGGCACAGGGCAAGGGGCACCCTGGATGGTCTGCCAGTCTATCACAGGGCACACAAATGCTCATACACTTTGAGATGCAGATTAACCAAACTGCCTGGAGTAAACCCACACAGCACCAGGAGAACATGCCAACTGCACACAGAGTTGAGGCAGGATTGAACCTTCGCCCCACCTCACACCACCGTTCTGTTTGTTATGCAGCTCGGTAATGGTTAGCTGATATATTGTTTTTTGTTGTATTGATTTATAATGTTGTAATCGGATGTGTTACGGGTGTTTCAGAAATTTTCCCTTTGCAAATGGAGGGAGTGAAGCTGGTGGTGAACAAGGGCTTGAGCAATCATTTCCAGGTCAGTAAAGCAGCGAGGAATGTTTTTTTATTCTCACTTAAGTAAAGATAGTGTGGTTTAGGCAGATTTGTATTATATGCTGAACTTTGTTTTTTAATAAGGTAAACCTTCACATAAACATTGGGGTGATGTCAAGTAAGGCATGTAGGCATGTTATGTTGCATTCATATAGTAAGTGTATATACAATACTACACAAAAACCTTAGACTGCCAACAGGAGTGTACATATAAGAATTGAGTTGTGATTGGCCCTGAAATAATATAATGCTATGAAATAATATGAAATAATGCTAAATTGTGTTTTGTTTCTGAGCACATCCAAATTTATTACTGAAATAGTTTTAAGCTTTGTTTTGACTAAGACTTTAGCACAGTGCTGTATATACATGTCCGTGTACTAGAGATTAAAGTGTGAAAATGATCATGGTTATCAGTATGGAAAGACCCTTTATTGCTGTTGCAATACCATGTCACTAGTCACAAATACCAGCGAAAAACTGGCCATCAACCCGACCATACATATACAAACATCACATTATAGGGGGTAGACAGGTCAGGAAG
>JAODJU010000138.1:3286280-3302141 GCA_026776725.1 Gnathonemus echidnorhynchus | reverse complement strand
GTGATTGGTTGATTAGATAATTGCATTAATGAGAAATTGAACAGGTGTTCCTAATAATCCTTTAGGTGAGTGTATTTCATACTTTCCAACATTCCGTTTATTCACAAATTAGGCTTAGGGTTAGGGTTAAGGTCTGTAAAAACAGACCTGTTTTCAGTATTGAATTTTTTGTAGCTTCTTAAGTGTGGTTCTGTCTTCTTGATTGTAACAGATTACATTTCTGTCAGAACAAAAAATATATGCTTTATAATAGAATACTTCTTTTTTGTCTTCATTTTGACAATGAAATATCTGTTTGAGAATGAATTTTCCATCAGGGACATTATTTGGTGTGCATGATGAAAGTTGAAATTGAAACTTGATTAGTTTGTTAACAGAGAGAGCCATGCAGTATTTTGAAATTTGATTGGTTCCTCCAGTGAGTATGCAAATTGTGAAGCAGTGGCGCTCTGCAGCAAGGTCATTCATGTGTATTGACTGCGCATGTGCAAGGAAATTGATTAGGTGTTTGCTATAGGTGACAACAGTAACTTTCACAGAGCAGAGGTCAACCAAGAAAGAGTAGAAGAAGAATTGTTGATAGAGGTGCAGAGGTATCTGCAGGCCTGTGTAATTTTTACTGTTTGGGTAATTTATACTGTCCAGACATTATACTGTGGTATATGGTATTTTCAAAGGTAACGCTATTCTGGCATTTTGAAATCTTGACGATATTCAGGGGTGCCGTGGAAAAGTTAGGACCATTGCAAGGGCCCTTAAGTGACAGGGGGCCTACAAAATTTGGAAAATAACTGGATTGGTCTGGACTGGTGCGGGGGGACGACGACAATATGATATGCCTTCATGGGGCCCAAAATCTCTAGCAATGTCCCTGACGATATTAATAAACATTTTTTATAAAACAACTTTTTAAATTTTAACTAATTACATTCAAGGAGAATTATTTTCCCTTAGGAATTATTTAATCCGGCCTCCCGGTCAACCACTTTTGGTATCTGCCACCCATTTCTTACTAGTTAAGTTCTACCGCTCATTGCGCTTCAAGTCTTTCGCTCTCTGTGAAGTGCTACACAAAACATCTAATTTAAACATATTTCCACTAGGTGGCAGTGGTGTTCTTTCCTTGACTGGGTATATATGATATGCTGCAAAACGGGATGATAAAACAGCGTGACCTCACCATTTTCATTAAAACAGACGGTAACCTGCATTTTTTAAGCAAAGACCTTAAATATCAATTAACATCCAAGCAGATATATAGATCATATTTTCTTTACCATAGAACAAGTACCATGCTGTTTTATGAGAACGTTACCTAGCTTGACAGTGCGAATCTGAGGTTTCTGCTTAGTAATGAGATTAAGTAAGTGCAGAACTCTGGACTAAGCCTCTGGCACACGCTCCACTGCCATCTGTTGTTTCGGGAAACAGTCACAAAAGGATTTGTAAGCGTTACTTTTCCATACAAATTTTGAAAATCTATTCTAAACTCAAT
Organism: Gnathonemus echidnorhynchus; assembly: GCA_026776725.1. Classification (NCBI taxonomy): domain Eukaryota; kingdom Metazoa; phylum Chordata; class Actinopteri; order Osteoglossiformes; family Mormyridae; genus Gnathonemus; species Gnathonemus echidnorhynchus. The sequence goes on along the minus strand of JAODJU010000138.1, from coordinate 3,300,646 downwards.
CTGAAGAGCAACTCATTACAGCATTACAGCAAAATATCAGGCATAAATATTTGAAAAAATATCCCACCTATAGTATCCAGCTGCGTTCTGACCTTTGCTTGTGGGGATCGGTTCTAGTCCAACCCCCATGATCCTGATCACACTGTCAGAAAAAAAGGGTACAGCCCTGGTACAGATTTGTTCAACAAGGTACAAACAACATTAATGTACCACCAATGGTACAAAAGTGTTTCTCCATTTCTGTACCTTAAGAGGTACTTTTACCTACAACTAAGGTACAATTGGCAAACCCTTGAGGGTACAGCCCCAGTGACAAATAATGGTACAAATTGATACTATTTTTCTGACAGTGTAGGATAAGTGGCTAGGAAATAGATGGATGGATGGACATACAACTGCTTCTTTCTCACCTCTTTCTTTTATTGCATGCCATGACCCTTTAGGGGCAAAGGGGGTTTGGAAGATGAAAGGATTTTAAACAGTATGATCGAAAGATAGATGAATAGATGATGATGTTAATGACGACAACAATAATTATGCTAGGTAGAATGTATAGAAAATAGATATGCCTTACAAGCACAAGCCAGACTTTGTGCACTGTGTGCAGTGGTGTGTCAACAATGAAAACTAATCACTTTCAAACCCTATCCCTGTTTCAAAACTCACATAACTCCTGCAGATAAACCCTCCAGGGCATTCGGGGCCAAATGCCACAATCTGCTCTCCATGCAAGATGAGTACCTCCCCCCTAGACCCCTGTTTACTGGCCTGTCTCTGCTTGAGTGGGGGCCAGGTGAGGCACTGTCCCCCTCAGTGGAGACGGCTTGCCTGGATGCCTCTTATCTGCGTGAAAACAATGCGTGTGAATGGAGCAGACACAGCAGGACTGGGCTTGCTCAAATGGTGGCACTGTCTGGCCCATCATCAAAACGCAACCGGCTCCTTCACATTCCTCAGCCAACTGCCCCATGTAAAATCCACAAAGGCTGTACTTATAATCTCTCTGCCATTTTCTAGCATACAATACAACACGGACATACTGGCTGGTGTATTAGCAAGCAGTAGGGCTACTGTGCTTCTCCAAATGCCCATTGAATACAGGTCAGCAACCCCCCCCTCCTATCAGTGGTCTGTAAGAGAGCTGTCTCCAAGCTAATTTACTACCAGCTGTCTCTGCTGTTAGCCCTACAGAGACTGATTTCTGCAGCTACATATTGGGGGCAGTCAAAGTAGAATATGAAAGGACAGTTTGGGCAGTGCAACAACCCTCTTTTTTTAGGATTTATCTGGAATATTCTTGAAATATTGTTCCAAAGCTCAGAACAGATCACTTTCTGAAGTCTATTCATGGCTTCCACACTGGTCTCTAAAGAAAGCTTGAGTATTGATATCAAACCATCTTATATGTCTAGAAAAGGATGTGTTTAAAAAATGTGTGAATGTGTTTTTCACTGTCTATTTATGCTTTGTGTATATATATATATATATATATATATATACATATATATGTGTGTGTGTGTGTGTGTGTGTGTGTATGTGTGTGTGTGTGTGTGAGATCAAGCCCACACGTACGCAGTATCAGTGTGATGGGGCAGCCTGCTGTCAATGGACTCTACCCCTCCACGCTGGCTGTCGGTGAAGAGCAGGGAAGACAGTTTCAGGGTGATGTGTCGGGACAAGCAAAAGGGTGATGCCCTTGGTGGGGTAATCAGATACTTGTAAACACAAATAAAAAAAAAAAACGTGTGCAGTTGGTGGGAGGGAGACATCAGACCAGAGCCGGCAGGATAGCGTCACCTCTTTGATTGGCTGAAGGAAAGAGGGTGGGATGTGAGGAGATATACATATATAATATGCAAATAAGAAAAAGTATTCTAAAAAAACACTCAAAGGACGGGGCCTGAGCAGGGTTGACAGTATCCAGTCCATGCCTCTCTCTGTGATTTGTTGTGTTGGAAGACTGTGACCACTATCAGCCATGGATATATCTGTGAGGGTGTATATTAGCAGTTTCCTATTCGATCTGGATTCAGGGAGCATTAAGGGTATCGAGGACTGACCTGGAGGCCCACGAGAGAATAAGTGGAGGATCTATTTGGTCCAGACCTACACTATATGAACAAAAGTATTGGGACTTATTACATGTACATGAACTTTTACATTCCATTCTAAATCTATAAGCCATATGGCATGCATATCAAGACATTTTGGAGACTGGGTTTGCGTCCCAGTGTAGCAGGGGTTCGAGGCCCCTTGCACGAGGACCAGAGAGGGTCATCTAAAGTACCACACCAAGAACATAGGTGGTTAAAGTCCCACGTCTGTGGTACCATTTTATGATGATGATGATGATTATTATTATTATTATTATTATTGAAAGTGATTCTATTTTTTTCTGTGCTTATTGTCATGCTTATTGTAATCCCTTTATTTTAAACCCTGTGGTTTAAACAATGCTACATAAATCATTAAATAAATAAACAAATAAATAATAAAGTCTACAGGTGAAAAGTGGCCCCCACAATGAGGTCAGAGACTAAATCATTATTTCACAAAATCTAAAGTTGACCTGACAGATAAATCATTCAACTGGAAGAAATGGTAATACATATATTCATTCCTCAGAATTTCCATAATTCCATAGGGAACTTTATTTCCAGAGCCATTGCAGTGAGTGATTTCAGTAAAATGAAAGCCTGTTTCTGTTTCACATTGCATAGACCAGGGATGTCAAACTCCAGTCCTGGCCAGAGCCCTGTGTAGCTTAGCTCTTTTCCTGTTCCACCACAAATGATTTAGCTTATGAGCTCTGTGGTAATTAGCCCAAGAAGTTGAATCAGGTGTGTTAAATGAAGGTAAACCAAAAACTGTACAGGGCTCTGGCCCTCCAGGACTGGAGTTTGACACCCCTGGCGTAGACACTTCTGGACTGGTGACAAATCCAGCCTGTAGGTGCCAGATGTTTGTTTTACACACTGGAATTGAGATTAAGTTTATATTTGATATTTCATATACGTTCATGATTTACCTAACTCATAATTTAGAATTTATAATGTACATGGATAAAATTTGGATTATTGCCATTGCACTTTAATGATAAAAATAGGTACTGCCACTTTAAGCATGTAGGGGCAAGGGCAGTGCGTTGTGCTTGATAGTGCTTTAGGATGGGTACGAGCTGAGAAGCCTGGAGTCACATGGTTTTCTGACCATGTTGTTGTCGTGTCGTGTCCTGTCAGCTTATAGACTTGCGTGAGCACGAGTCAGTATTTATTTAGAATATTTTGACTTGTATATATATATTGAATTTATATTTTGTTCGTTAAAATAAAAACTGCAAACATAAGTCAAGGGGAAGATTTGTTTTTGGATCCTGGAACATGCGACAGCCACAAGACTCCTTTTTTAAATTAGTTTCGGAAATACCCTACACAGCCATCAGGTGTGCTAGGGGACTGTGACCTCTGTGTGCCACAAATATTTTCACAAACACATAGAACCTATCTGTCTGTCCCATTTGGACTCAGTAAGTGTTACACATTGCCTGAATGCAGACCAAGGGAAGGCCATGATTTGTTTGCACGGTTTGGTATGCCCAGGTCTGCACCACAAGCCACCCAGGGCCAGCAGTGATGCATTCAGTGGAAGCTAGAGCTGTGTTTGTGTTTTACTCTGTATTGCCATGTCATCAGCCCTTTGGTGTGATGTGGAGCAGGAGTGTCTGCTGTGACAGCAGGGAGCTCCTTACTGGACTTTGGGTCCCAAACTGCAGCCCTCTGATCCCTATATATACAGCAGACACAGGCACCCAAAACAGAGAGAACCACTTCCGGACACTGGTAAGAAAGACAATGGACTTTATATGGAAGTCTATCAACCGTAGGCCTTCTTGACCAATTGATTGATTTCCTTTTCTTTCCAGAATTTTAAACGCAAACATGAAGGTGTTTCTGCTGTTCCTACTGGTAGTTTTTTCTGGTGAGTTTCTTACCTGCAACCTTTGTGTTACAAATAACAACTGCCACCAAAGTAATACTAAAATAGAGGTTTTGCAAATAGACACTACAATGACGTTTTGTATTTGCAGTATTGAAAACTGTAGTAAAGTGAAAATATAGCTATGGATCTTAAATACGAAAAAACCTTCATAACAATACTGCCAAATTTTAATCCTGCTTATGTTAGCAGGTTGCCAAGCCAATATTCTGTGGGCGGACCAACCTCAGTCACAACTGGAACAAGTTAAAGATGCATTCTGGGATTATGTTGCCAGGGTTACAAAGACTGCTGAAGACAGTTTAGAGATGATTAGACAATCTGAGCTGGGCCAGGAAGTGAAGTGAGTCCAAATCTTGTGTAAATGTGCAGGCTTTGGGTAACAATTACCTTGGATTGATGATGTAGTAATAGCACCTCTTAATTCCTCTTTCTTTGTCAACTAGTGCCAGGATCACAGAGAGCGCTGATGTGGCCAACCAATATGCAGTGGCTCTGCGTGGTCAGCTGACTCCACTCGCCCAAGACATGTTTACCAGGGTTTTCCAGGAGTCTGAGCTCCTGAGAGAGCGCCTTGAGAAGGAGCTGAGCACTGTGACAGGTGAGCTGGAACCCTATGCTGAAGAGCTGAGGGCCAAAATCCAGCAGCAGGTGGAGCAGCTGAAGCAGGAGGTGGCCCCTTATGCTGATTCTTTGGACACTGAAGCCCTGAAGACCACCCTGCTCCAGAAGAGTGAGGAATTGAAGGTCAGCCTGGATGAGAGCATGAAGGAGCTGCAGACCAAGCTGGGCCCATACACTGAGGAGCTCCGGGAGAAAGTGGACCAACGTCTGCAGGAGTTCAAGGACAACATGGCTCCTCTGGCTGAGAACATCCAGGGCCAGATGATGCAGAGAGCAAAGATGGTCCAGCAGAGTCTGGCACCTTATGCTGAAGAAGTGAAGGAGAAGCTGGATCCCTATGCCCAAGATGTTAGGGCCCGACTGATTGCACTTTGGCAAACTTTCTCCAAGAATGACTAGAGCTTCTTCTATCTTCTACTCCTAGGCGCTATGGGATTTACACTCATACTGTAATGTTTTCTATAGACCAAGTGAGCTGGTTTCTTAATACTACTTGTATCAGTGGGTATGTTGTGAACTACCTGAGCCAGACTGGAGACCATAGACACCCACAGAACCTGAATACCTCATCAATGAAATTAGTTAATAAAAAAGGTGGAAAACTGTATGGTTTTGTTAAGAAAACTCAGCTGTAGCTAAATATTTATACCAAGATCTAGTGTGCAGTTCATTTTAACTGAAATATATACTGTATAGTTCCAGTCAAAAGTATAGATACTCCAAGCCACCTACAAAGGAGAGTGAAAGAGTGTGGCATCACATGACCTGGCCACCTGACCCAAAACACAGTAGAGATTTGGAGGATTTTGACCAGAGAGTGAAGGAAATGTGACTGACTGCATTCATGTGGCTGAGTTCTGTAAATAAAACCTTAGATGAAATCACATCTTTTCTTTATTTGCTTTCTTTATCAATCCATGCCTTCCTTTACTTTTCTATAGCCACAGAATTATAGTCTAAAGATGTAATGGAAAATAAAGTCAAGGATTCAGATAAGTATCTTACATTCACAATTTACTGCTTGGCTTAGCTGAAGCCTTTTAATGCAACTTTTTTATGTACATAGCGTTGGCATCTCCAAATTGCCCTAGATATTTATGTGTGCCTTGCGATTCAGGATGGATGGAACAATAATAACTGTGGAATTATCAGGGAGTTTAAGGCAGACAAATAATGAAATGGCTCAGTGATTATGTAAGCATATTAAATAATGTAAATACAAAGAAATTTTACAAGATTCTAATTTCAGTTAAGATACATGTTTGTCTGGAATTCATGTGAGATAATTGTGCCAGAAATGACTTAAACCTTAAGAGAATATGCCAATTTTGTACCTAGAGATCACATAATTAATCAGTTCAATAAATTAATACGGTGCATATTGGCAAACTTGGACAATCTTTGGAATTTAACTTTATCTCTCACTTTAAAAATATGATCCCATTGATAAACATTAAAACATAAAAGTATTATTCAAAGCTCAAGAACAGAGCTTAAGTTAACAGACCACAGAGACGTAAAGATATAGAATGTATCAGACATATAAGTATCCCAATGTGCCCTTTGTCACCATAGGTTAAAACTAAGAAGTGTCTGAGCGTGGTACAGCGGCTCCACGATCAGTGCTGTCAGTGCACACCTCCAGGCTTGTGGATCTCCCCCAACTTTATTTTTCTGCACTTAAAGTTCAAGTTTCAAGGTTATTTCTCACAAAACAAACATACAACATAGATGTGTGCAGTGAAATGGAGGTGCTCACCCCTTAGACCAGCGGTCTCCAACTCCGGTCCTGGAGAGCTACTATCCAGTGGGTTTTCTGTCCCACTTGGCTTCAGGTAGGATAGAAAACCTACTGGACGGTAGCTCTCCAGGACCAGAGTTGGAGACCCCTGCCTTAGACTGTGCTTGTAAATTGTACCTAGGACAGCTCCCATTTTAACCTGGCCATTGGTGTGAGTTGTTATTAGGCAGTGGACATCAGGATGCATTCAGAGTCACTCAAATGGACAAGACACTGCAATATGAACATAATCCCCCTCTCCACTGTGTCTTGTTCTGATCATGTATGTGACCTCTTTTGATAATGATAGCTGCCCATAAATGACATTGTCCATTTCTATCATGTCCGGACTTGACAGGGTGATACCTCAGAAGCTGCTCAGAACCCTTCTGTCTTCCACTGAAAGTAGCTTTTGGTTGATGACTTTATTTCGGCTTGGTTTTCATATTTTCATTGGCCTACTTTTGGGGGAGTTTATCCAATGCAGGCTCACCACAAGGCTGGAGCTGATCCCAGAAAGTCCTGGGTACAGAATCCTCTATGATGCTCTTCAACGGCAATAAGGAAGCATCAGCTAAACTAAACGTCACAGGATTGCCAGGAGGAAACCTTCAGAAAGAGGAGGTCACACTGCTGCCTGCTTAGCCAGCATGGTGCTCCTCCCAAAAATTTCCCCACTAAATGAGTAATGTCAGGAATCAGCATGACGTAACTCAGCAAAGCTTGATATGGTGAAGCAAAGATAGAGCAGTGCCTAAGTGCTTCCCGGACTGCTTATGAATGTATGTACTTTACTCTCCCAGGTAAACTCGACAAATCTAACTCTGCAGGACAGTGATATGTGGAACCTTTTCTCCACTGAACATCGGACCACTTCGGTCTGACATGATATTTTTAGAATATCATTAAGGTTCACAAATGATCACTCTTAATGAAGGACTGTAGATGCAACATTTTTCCATAATATAAAATGACAGGAAATATACGATGAAAAATAACATTTCTTAAGTCTTCGTGCTTCCCTTGTGTCTATATTGGCTTATACATAGTTGTGTGTTGATATAACAAAAATTGTTGTATAACAAAAGTGGAATTCAGTCCTCAGCAGCTTCATACATTCTGGGTTTTCTTGTTTGGAGACAAATGTATTATCAGGGTCTAACTGACGCTAATACCTATCATGACCTTTTTGGGCCCAGTATCTGAGTGTTATCAGGGTTCAACCCAGTGCGGGTGTCAGTGTGATGTGGAGCAAGAGCAGCTCTGGTGACAGCAGGGAGCTCCTTACTGGACTTTGGGTCCCGAACTGCTGATCTCTGATAGCTATAAATGTAGTCACACTCTGGAGCACAGGCAGAGATCACCCTTCACACACATTGGTAAGTTCTGACCGTGTTGACTACACACATAGCTCCTTTCTGAACACAATTACTTGAAAGACGTTCTTAAGACGAAAACCAATCATTATTTATTCTTGCTTTGTCCAGGATATAAGCTGCCACTATGAGGCTACTTGTGGTACTCGTCCTTGCAGTTCTCACTGGTAAGCGAGTAGCTGGATACAGTAGAAGTGAATCCTCTGTACCAGTGTTCCCAAACTGAATGGACTAATACTACTGGTCTCTAATTGGTCAGACTTGAAAATAGCAAAGTCAATTAACAGTTTTAATAGACAATAAATTTTATTGGTAAATCTAAAATAGTTCTTAAAATATTTATTGAAACAGGATCTGAAGATATATTATTTTTCATACTTAGGTCATCCTGCTGTAATAAGCAACTCTACATAGAAAAATGACATTGGTTTACAATGCATGTATCAAATTATTTAAACTTCAGTCTGCCATTAATACCATCCGTCATTGTTATGTCCTCCAGGTTGCCAAGCCAAAGAGCCACATCTGGAGGATGTGGCCAGTGCATTCTGGGACTATGTTGCAAAGGCAACGCACACTGCCAAGGACACTCTGCAGATGATCAGAGAGTCTCAGCTGGGCCAGGAAGTCAAGTAAGTCATGACTGACATGGACGAATTATTTACAGTAGAAATTCAACTATATCATACTCCTCAACAGGTGTTCTAATGTTTTGCTTTTCAAATCTATAGTGACAGGATCACAGGGAGTGCGGATGTTGTCAGTCAGTACACCATGCTTCTGCGCAGTCAGCTAACACCGGTGGCCCAGGACATGTTGACTAAAATGCTGAAAGAAGCAGAGGTACTGAAAGACTCCTTGATGAGTGACATAAACACAGCCAAGATTACGCTGGAACCCTATGCTGAGGAACTGAGGGCCAAAATCCAGCAGCAAGTGGAGCAGCTGAAGCAGGAGGTGGCCCCTTATGCTGATTCCCTGGACAGCAAAGCCCTGAAGACCACCCTGCTCCAGAAGAGTGAGGAATTGAAGGTCAGCCTGGATGAGAGCATGAAGGAGCTGCAGACAAAGCTGGGCCCATATACTGATGAGCTCCGGGAGAAAGTGGACCAGCGTCTGCAGGAGTTCAAGGACAGCTTAGCTCCGCTGGCTGAGAACATCCAGAGCCAGATGGTCCAGAGAGCAAAGACGGTCCAGCAGAGTCTGGAACCTTATGCTGAAGACCTGAGGGAGAAGCTGGACCCCTATGCCCAGGACCTGAAGACCCAGCTGAGCTCACTCTGGGAATCATTTACCAAGAAATAAAAAGATATCATCCTGTCCCTTGCCCCCACAGTTAGTTATATCAGAAACAGCTTTCACACCATACAGTACATACACATGTGCTTGATTGCATTTCTGCATTATTATGTCTTAAAGTACATTTTCTCATGTATTCTATATTTCAAGGAGTATCAAAAATGCCTCTAATTAAGTGAGACATGGACAATTGGAAAAATACATTGTCAAGAATTAATGTCATTTGAATATACAACCCTTTTTCTCAAGTATAAAGGATGACTTCATTTGTCAAACATGTATTTAAATTTGTTTCACAGATATGTAAATATGAGTTTTTGCATTGTAACCCTCAATTCTTGGTTTGTCTAATTTATTTAAATAAATAATGTGTTCAAATGGTGATTTGAACTTTTTGTGCATTGTCTAGCATTAGTAATATTTCTGTATAACCTAAGATTCAGTTTAAATACATTACTTTGGAAAACAACAGCAGTTTGCTATGATATTTACTTCCATAATCTAAAGTCATATGTGACATTGGCTTATGTGCATTAAATAGCTTATAATCTAATAATATTTTAGAGCAGTTCTCAAAGTCCTGCCTTACGGAGTTGACATTCTTTCATTTTGTAAATGTAAATGTTCCAAATGCTACCATGCAATTATTTCAATAAACAGTAACTATTTATTGTACCCATATGTATGTATCTATCTCATAGATGGATATAGTATTTCTCTTGTTGAATGCATTACTCCAGCAATTGTATTTTAATTTACAGAAATACAACTGTCACAATGAATATCTGTTGTCTTTTGTCTACTTCATTTGTTGATTTGTCATTTTTAAATATTAACATATTGGGTGAAAAATAGAACCTGGACAGTTCACACTAACACATGCTTTAAGGACAGTGTACCTCTTCACCAGTAGACACATGCTTTGTCATCTGTATATTGAAACCATCACAATGTAACACCATGAAATCCAAGGTTATTCTTTCATGTTTTATAACCTGACCATGTAGTGTAATAATATTTCTGTCTCTGGCCTGTGCAATTCACACATCATCCCTGTATTTCATAGGATTTCCTCCAGGTACTCCAGTCCAGTATTTCCACAGTCTCAAATTCATGTGGTTTGGGGAAGTGGAATTTCCACAAATGTACGTGTGTGTGTGTGTGTGTGTGGGTTTGCATAGATCATGTTAGGGGACCAAAATGTCCCCAGTTGGCATCCTTAGATGTCGAGACCACTGTCAGTTTGAAGGAGCCACAGTTCAGTTTCAAGGTCCTTGCAGATTTCTGGACATCTTACACAGAGTGAGACAGGCAACCTTGTCGAGCAACTCGCACCCACAATATGTTTTTAAATCTGTACCCTCAGCTAATAACATTAGAGGATAGGGATTGATTATCTGCAAGCCTGAAGACTGGGCTCCCCTTTCATTACTTAAGACCTGTTCAGTGCCTATAAAACTGCAGCCACCAAACTGTTTCTGCTGTCAATCTGAAACTCCCTCATACAGTCACTTGTGAGCAGTATCCAGAGGCATTTTAGGCACTAAAGTCTTACTGAAAGGAGCAATCCAATCTTTTCCAATAGGGGCATATTCTCATTCTTCCAGCTTTATACTTGGCCTTACACTGAACTCATAAATCCATTCTGGAGGTCCACAACAGGTGAAGCTAAAAGTACAACATCACCTGCAAATAGTAGGGATGTTACCTCTAGCCCTCCATAATGAATGCCCTTAACGTTACGGCTGCACCTCGATACCCTGTCGATGAAAATCACAAACAATAGTGGTGGCAAGATGAATCATTTGTGAAGGGTAACATCCAATTTAAACTCAGTTCTTACTAGATTCATACAAAGACTAATTACAGTAGCAGCAGCCCTGATAGTCAAAAACATTTGTAAATCTTAAAATGACACATATTTGTTCTGGTCTGTTGTGCGCACATCTGCAACAATCTTGACATGCTGTTGTCTATGGGTAAACACAAAACGTGACTGATCAATAACTTGTCGTCTTTAAGGTAGTCTGGGCTAAATGTAAGTGAATGAAGATATACTCCATTTAAACTGGGGTACCCTAAACTAAGTGGAGAACAGGGGCCTGTATCACAAAGGTGGACTTCTTACTTAGTCACATAACTTGTCGGATTTGGGTACCCTTGTCACCAGCTCCAGCACCTCATTGGTAGAAATGAGGCATAGGTGTGTTTCAGGGTTTCAGAGCCCAAAACCAAACTGAAGCTAAGTTCATGTAACAAAGGTTAGTGGTTATTGTTAGTTTCCACTAAATTTTCTAGTGGTGTTTATCATTGTCAAATTAAACTTGGGAGTTAGCGGATTGTTGATTATAAGAGCTAACATTTTTCAGCCAGCTCTTATGTTCATGTTTATATGTGTGTACAAATTGTATTTTGAAAATATACAGTATCTATGATCAATGGAGTAACAAATTCAGAATCACATTTGGAGTGATTCATGAGCTTAATAAGAAGGACTTTAACCCTACATTACTGTTAGCTGTTATCGTTGACTAACTGAGTTTTATTGTGAAGAATCTAGTAGCACTAATTATGTTTTACAACAACTTGCCTACTTTCCATCTCAAAGGGCAAAATCCATTACCTTGAACTGATTATAAGACAAACAAACATTTAAACATCTTTTGTCTACTGTCATCCCGATTTCCAAATTCATATGTGAGACTCATATAAATGAATAATAAGTAATCACAATTGTTGTAGCAAGGAATCATTAATTGTTCTGTCAGAGGAACCTTACATATGATGCATTTGAATATAAAAATAAACACGCAAGATGAGAAAAATCTAATAAAGCAATATGGAAAATTATATTCTTAATTAAGAAAATGTCCCATTGGACAAAAAAATTATTACATCCATGCCCCAAGAGCAGTTTAAATATTCGCCTGCAATGGGGATAAAGCTTGGCACAGTACATATGTATTGTGGCGCTATCTGTGTGTTATCAGGGTTCAGTCTAGTGTGGATATCAGTGTGATGTGGAGCAGGAGTGGCTGCAGTGACAGCAGGGAGCTCCTTACTGGACTTTGCGTCCCAGACTTTAGGTCTCAGCTCCATATATAAACAGCCAGACACTGCCACACTGACACAGAGAACCTCAATCCCAACACAGGTAAGACAGGACATTGGCTTTTAGCAAGAATATGTAAAATGAAGACCTTTTGAAACTGAAATGTTTTTGTTTATGAGGAGACTGATAGTTTGCTGTTTTTTTTCCTAGGAAACGCCTCTTAAACACCAGCATGAAGGTCTTTTTAGTACTTGCACTTGCAGTATTTTCTGGTAAGCAATTTGTGTTGTTGCTATATAATGTATAATGTAATCATATAAATTGATTATTTTCTGTAGAATATCGGCATTGCTGATGAAATAAATTCACTGCAAAGTGTAACAATTCACCTATGGATAACATCTGAGCATCTGTAAAGAAATGTTATATGAAAGCAAAGGTTTTTAGAACTATTGTAGTAAATTATATCTTAAACTATGAGAGGTTCATTTGACTCAGTAGACAAAGATTATTTATACCCTTACTGGATAAACTGTTATGGAAGATGAAAAGATGGATGGATTATTACAATCAGATCTATTACATCGTGGGTGGAGTGGTGGCTCTGAGGCTAAGGATCTATGCCAGCAATCGGAAGGTAGCTGGTTTAAATCCTGTGAATTCCTGGAGCGATTCTACTCCATTGGGCCCTTGAGCTAGACCCTTAACCTGCAATTGCTTCATCCTGGACATGATGTTAATCTACATCCAGCCCTGCAAGCAGGTCCTCCAACTTACAGGGAAATTCTGGGGTTGTTGGCAGGATTGGCACTCCAGCCACCAGAAAAAACAAACACTGTTACATTTGGACTAGTGTGATGCTGAGGTATTACCTGCCACATGGCTTCACTCAGGTTCTCACCCCTGAGGTGGTTTGTTGTGTGGTGGGTGTGACAATGTGCTGTGATCAGCGCATGCTCCTTACTCCTCTCTCTATCACATCCCAGCAGGTTGTCATGCCAACATTCTATGGGCTGATGAGCCCAAACCACAGCTGGAACAGGTGACAGATGCATTCTGGGAGTATGTTGCCAAGGCTACGCAAACTACTGAAGAGACTCTGAAGATGATCAGGGAGTCTCAGCTGGGCCAAGCGGTCAAGTGAGTCAATTAACAAAGTAAGATGAAAAGAAACTTGTTAGTGTTTGTGTCCCATTGTAGTAAATAACATTCATCATTGTCTTTCTCTGTGTTAAACAGTGCCAAGATCACAGAAAGTGCTGATGTGGCTAACCAATACACAGTGGCTCTGCGTGGTCAGCTGACCCCACTGGCTGAAGACACGTTAACTCAGGTTTTCAAACAAGCAGAGGTTCTGAGGGAACGTCTGGCAGAGGATGTGAGCACGGCTAAGGGTAAGCTGGAGCCATACACCGATGAGCTGAAGGCTAAAATTCAGGAACGAGTGGAGCAGCTGAAAGGGGGAATAGCCCCTTATGCTGATTCCCTGGACACCGAAGCCCTGAAGACCACCCTGCTTCAGAAGAGTGAGGAACTGAAGGCCAGCCTGGATGAGAACATGAAGGAGCTGCAGACCAAGCTGGGCCCATACACTGAGGAGTTCCGGGAGAAAGTGGACCAACGTCTGCAGGAGTTCAAGGACAACGTAGCTCCTCTGGCTGAAAACATCCAAAGCCAGATGATGCAGAGAGCAAAGACGGTCCAGCAGAGTCTGGCACCCTATGCTGAAGACCTGAGGGAGAAGCTGGATCCCTATGCCCAGGACCTGAAAACCAAGTTAAGCTCACTCTGGGAATCCTTCATCAGTAGCAGTTAGAAACACACAAAACTCCAAGGCCTTTCTGAACACTGCTAGTGAGCATTTCAGAGATACAATTTCTCTTGATCCTGCTTTGTCAAAACAATGCCTGGCCAATACAGTCACACTAACAGGACCACACTGCATTTGGAACAAAACCAAACTGTGAGACCACTCTGAGATATTAGTTTCTAACTACTGAGCACTTTATTTTACTCATACAATGTATGTTTGGTTCTGTGATTGCTGCATGAAATGTATATGGTTGACTTCACACTGTAATGAATGAAAAGGTATTTACAATAAATATATTTTAAAGCACCTGAAGCATCCTGTTAAATTAATTCACAATACGATGTCATCAATGGCAATGGCAACTTTATTTATAACGCACTTTCACACAACGAAGTTGACCAAAGTGCTACAAGTGTATCGGAATAA
>JAODJU010000138.1:3242572-3280976 GCA_026776725.1 Gnathonemus echidnorhynchus | reverse complement strand
AACGATATAGTACCACGTGACTATGCGTTATTACTTTGGAGCAGTTATTATTTGAAAAGAACGAACCTGCAAATGTCCCAACTGACCAATCAGAATCAAGCATTCCAGAGAGCCGTGTAATAAAGAGCAAGAAGACAGTTTCCCCACAGGGATCAGTATTGTTATTATTACTATTATCCCAGCAGGCTGTCATGCCAATATTCTGTGGGCTGATGAGCCTAAACCACAGCTGGAACAGGTGACAGATGCATTCTGGGAGTATGTTGCCAAGGCTACACAAACTACTGAGGAGACTCTGAAGATGATCAGGGAGTCTCAGCTGGGCCAAGCGGTCAAGTGAGTCAATTGATGAAGTGAGAATAAATCAAATAGTTCATCAGCATCTGCATTGCTGGATTATGCTAACACTCCTCTGTATGTTTGTAATTTCACCCAGTGCCAGGATCACAGAGAGTGCTGATGTGGCCAACCAATATGCGGTGGCTCTGCGTGGTCAGCTAACTCCACTCGCCCAAGACATGTTTACCAGGGTTTCCCAGGAGTCCGAACTCCTGAGAGACCGCCTTGAGAAGGAGCTGAGCACTGTGACAGGTGAGCTGGAACCCTATGCTGAAGAGCTGAGGGCCAAAATCCAGCAGCAGGTGGAGCAGCTGAAGCAGGAGGTGGCCCCTTATGCTGATTCCCTGGACACCGAAGCCCTGAAGACCACCCTGCTCCAGAAGAGTGAGGAATTGAAGGCCAGCCTGGATGAGAACATGAAGGAGCTGCAGACCAAACTGGGCCCATACACTGAGGAGCTCCGGGAAAAAGTGGACCAGCATCTGAAGGAGTTCAAGGATAACGTGGCTCCTCTGGCTGAGAACATTCACAGCCAGATGGTCCAGAGAGCAAAGATGGTCCAGCAGAGTCTGGAACCTTATGCTGAAGAACTGAGGGAGAAGCTGGACCCCTATGCCCAGGACCTGAAGACCCAGCTGAGTTCACTCTGGGAATCCTTTTCAAAACGTGTCTGAATATGCACTAGTTCTAAGAGTCCTGTACTATGCCTCCCATGATCTGTTAGCAACTGAATGACGTTAAAGGCGAACAAACATGGGATACTGATATAATAATGCAGACAAAGGCCTCCTCAACCAAAGTTAAGCTTTGTAATTCTATATTTAAATATTTATTACCATGTTTGTTTATATTCTATTCATTTATTATATGACAATGAACTGCTTTAATCCTGCACTGAAACAAAAGAGGAGCTCATAATGTGTCTCTGTTTCTACTCTGTTTTAATTGGAAAAAAAAAATCAAGTAAATATGAAAAGTCTTACAAATAATTTGTCTTATTGAAAACTGGTTTATCTGAAAGCGGATACTACACTGGCATGGTGGTCTTGACTCGGCTATTGGGCATGTATGTATATGGGCACGTTTTCCTAACTATAATCAGTGTGCTCTTTAATCTCCCATCTCCTGGCTTGCCTGTTGTCCTTTCCTCCCCACAGTGACAAAGGCAGGCACGTCCCCCACACACAAAAGGGCTGCTCCCCTTCCAACTCAAGCAGATTCCAGCAGAGGCATGTTTTGATCTGTTTCTTCAAGTCTGAAGATGTACTAGTGCCTCACTGCCAAAAATCCCCCACCCCGTTCAGCATAATAAAACAACATTCTTCCGCTATTCACTTCAGTTCAATCCACAGGACCTTAACTTTACCCTCAGCCAACAAATTGAGATTCTCAGATTACCTACCATGCCTATTCATTAATGCTCTAAGGAGTAGAGTTAAATTAGAGCAGGATAATACTTTATTAATCCCCGTGGAGAAATTCTCCTTTCGCCTATCCCACCTAGCTCTCCATGAAACACACAGACATATACAACAAGCTTGAAGGTCACAGCTCTGGTCAGCCATTATGCAACACCCCGGGAGCTGGATGGATGGATGGTCTTGTTCTGCAGTTTTTTTTCAGTTGTTTTGGACAATTTCTCTAAACAGTCTTGAGGTTCTCTTATCTGCTTGAGCATGTCTCAGAACAGTTTGTACACTGCAGCAGAATAATTTGGATAACCAGTAACATAAAATAATTCGTTCAGAAACTCTCCTTCAAAATGCAGTTGTCCTGTCAGTCATTTAGTCAATGCCACCAAAATGTGAAATCTATGAAACGTTGCCTAGAGACACACTAATCAAAATGTTAAGTAATGTAGTCAACATGAAAATACCCTATGGAAGTATTTTAAGAATTAAAATTCATCCATTGCTACCCAGTTTACTTTACTCTCATTTCTAGATAGCCAGCTGAATTTGCTTATGCACCAAACCACATGTACTTATGTTCTAGAAACCATTACAAGGTTCTTCCACATTGATATTTTCTGCAAGACAGGAATACTGTAACATAAATAAGGTGAATAATCTTTATTCAGGACAATATAAATGACAATGATACCCATAGATCCAAACAGAAATCTGTTATAGTACAAAGGTACAGTATTTTACATAGTTATGCTGGCAATAGAAGGTCAATTCCATATCATGGATGTCCTGTCGCTGGTCTGGCCACCTGTCTTCATCTACATCACATCTATTCTCTCTTGGAATACAGTGAGGAAAAAAATCTTCTTGGGTCTCATCCACCCTCTACAAGAATCTGCTAGGATGTCATCATAAGCAGCATCCACAACTGCATTAACATTTTTGCATGTGACAACTTACACCATGCACACGTTTAAATATTATGCAGTATGAGTAGAAGTAAAATGAGAAGCATATATTTAATTTTAGCTGACTAATACAACTGATTTTTGGCATAATTCAAAGTAAATATACCTAATCTTACAAGAACAAAAACTAAATCATTTGTAAATGAATAACAAAAAATGAAAAACAACATATTGTTGTGAGAAACTGATATAGAGCTGTGCAGGTTTACATACTCGCTTATGAGAAGTACCATTTTCATTTGAGAATTTGTCCAAAACAATTCAGAAAAACTACAGTTGCTCACAGATATTGTCAGACACGGGTAAGAAAGGAGACGGAGATCCAGGGATGCAGGGACAAAGAGCCTTTAATGTGTGTAGCGGAGAACAAGCAAAGGTGGGCGGTGGTTCCGTGCAGCGCAGGAGTGCTGTCTCCGCAGCCAGGATGCAGATGGTGAGCGTCGTGGGCGTGGATGCGATCCCTAAGGAAGGGAGCCGAGAACGAGGTACCGAAGGGGCATGCAGGAATCGAGGTCTTGGTCCGGATGCAGGGTTCGTTACCAGGGGAGTCCGTCCAACAGGAAGACACAGGACCGGGGCACACAAGGAGAGGAGAACAGGGGACGCTGGGCTCAGCAGGAGAGGTAGGTTAAGGACGGGAGCTGGTCTGTGGAGGGAAGGTAAGCAGGTAAGGATCGCACACACGGTTAACAGACAAGGCGAGGAAAGGTGGGCAGACGATAGACAAGAATAACGCTCAGTATGGCTATGAAAAATTGGCTCAATACTTTGTGAGGCAGCTCTGTGATCGCTCCGCTTATAAGGGAGGTTAATTGTCATTCGATGAGCTGCACCTGTCGAGCCCCGCCTCCGTGGGCGTGACAGTACCCCCCCCGACGGCCGCCTCCAGGAGGCCGACGACATTTGCGGGGCCGACCCCTGGGACAAGGAGCCGGTTTGTCTGGATGGGCCTGGTGGAAGGTGGTCTTCAGAGCCGGGTCGGTCACTGCGGAGGCCAGTACTCATCTCCGTTCATCTGGGCTATCACCCTCCCAGTCTACCAGATACTGGAGCTTCCCCCGACGTCTACGTGAATCTAGGAGGGTTTGGATCTGGGCGGAGGGTCCCTCGTCACCCACGGGTGGCAGATCCTCTTCAGCGATGTCGGCAGCTGGCCGTAGCGGGCTGTATTTGACAGGCTTGAGGAGTGAAACGTGAAAGGTGGGACAAATTCTGTAAACGCGCGGAAGCTGTAATTTCACCGTGACAGGTCCTACTCTTTTCAGGATCCGGAACGGCCCAATGTACCGGGCCGTGAGCTTCTTACACCCCGGAATTCGAAGGTTCTTTGTTGACAGCCACACCTGTTGCCCCGCCCTGTAGGGGTACCCCGGTCGGCGGTGACGGTCTGCTTGAGCCTTATGGTGATCTGCTTGACTACGGAGGGCGGTCTGTACCCGACGCCAGGCACGACTGCTGTGCTGATACCAGGCTTCCATGCGAGGCACTGTTCCAGGGGGAGAGTCCCATGGGAACAAAGGCGCATGGAACCCTAGCACGCATTGGAAAGGAGTTAGTTTCGTGACCGGATTCACCCGCGAGTTAAGGGAATACTCCACCCAGATTAGGTGAGATGCCCAGCTTGCAGGATCAGTCTGGTTCAGCAGGCGGAGAGCCTTGGACACCTCCTGGTTAGTGCGTTTGGCCAGCCCATTCGCCTGGGGGGTGATAAGCAGATGTTAGATTGAGCGACACTCGTAATTTGGAGCAGAACTCTCTAAACACTCGGGATGTGAACTGGGGTCCTCTATAAGAAACTAGATCTTCGGGGATGCCTGTAAAACGGAAGAGCTCATTAACCAGGATCTCAGCGAGTTCCACCGCAGAAGGTAACTTTGGAAGAGCAACCAAACGACACATCTTTGAAAAACGGTCGACAATAGTGAGTATGGTGGTTTTACCAGAGGACTGGGGTAGGTCTGTGATGAAATCCATCGCGACATGTGACCAAGGTCTGGAGGAAACAGATAAGGGCTGAAGGAGACCAGCGGGGCTTGCGGTGATAGATTTACATCTAGCGCAGTCAGGACAACTATCAACAAAAGCTTGGACCTGTTGCTGCCAACCGGGCCACCAATATCGACGGGCAACAAGAAGCTGGGTGGCAGAGACCCCGGGGTGTCCTGTCCCCGGCTGAGCATGAATCCAACGAAGCAAACCCTGGCGATGAGAAGGCGACACATACATTAGACCAGGTGGGCAGCCTGCAGGGGGAGCTCGGTTCTTATTCTCTAATGCAATGGTTTCTTCCAAACCCCAGGTGATGGACGAAACGAAACAGGAGGGATGTAGAACTGGGTAAGTACATTCTTCACTTTCGGGGGGGGTCGAACTGCCTGGATAGGGCGTCAGTTTTCACGTTCTTGCTCCCAGGCAGTTAGCTGACACGAAACGTGAAGCAGGCGAACCACTGTGCCCAGCGAGCCAGACGGGAGGTAAGTCGTTTGGCTGATTGAAGATACTCCAAATTACGGTGATCGGTCAATACTACGAAGGGGTGTCGGGCTCCCTCCAGCCAATGGCGCCACTCTTCCAACGCTAATTTCATGGCGAGAAGCTCTCGATCACCCACCTCATAGTTCCGCTCCGCGGATGTCAACTTCTTCGAGAAGTACACACAGGGATGTCGTCATCCCGTCTCAGGATCACGCTGTATTAAGACGGCCCCCACTCCTGCCTCAGAAGCATCCACTTCCACCTCGAAAGGGAGTTCCGGTCGCGGTTGCTTCAACACCGGGGCCGTGCAGAAAACTTGCTTCAATCAGGTAAAGGCGAGCTCGGCCTCAGGGGTCCAGCTGAGCCGAGCAGGTTTCCCACGAGTGAGCGAGGTGAGAGGGGCCGCAATCTTGCTGAAATTGCGAATGAATCTTCTGTAGAAGTTGGCAAATCCAAGAAAGCGCTGCAGGTCTTTGAGAGTTTTGGGCTGCGGCCATTCTTGTATCGCCGAAATCTTCTGGTCATCCATGGCCACAGCTCAGGGTTGAATGACGTATCCCAGGAACTTAACGGAGCTCTGGTGAAACTCACACTTTTCTCCTTTAACGTACAGGTGATGCTCTCTGAGTCGTTGTAATACCTGACATACGTGATGAACGTGATCCTGCTTAGAAGGTGAGTAAATCAAAATATCATTGATGTAGACCACCACAAACTTGTACAACAGGTCATGGACCACTCTATTCATAAAGGACTGAAAGATTGAAGGGCTATTAGCCAACCCGTAGGGCATCACAAGGTACTCATACTGCCCCCTACTGGTGATAAAAGACGTCTTCCATTCATCACCAGCTCGGATTCTCACCAGGTTATAGGCACTGCGCAGGTCCAGTTTAGTGAAAATCACAGCTCCCCAAAGCTGCTCCAGGGAGGAAGGGATTAAAGGAAGTGGCTCTCTTCTCTTAATGGTGATTGCGTTCAGGGCCCGGTAGTCCACCACCGGGCGTAGACCTCTGTCCTTCTTCTTAATAAAGAAAAAGCCGGCTGTCATAGGTGAAGTGGATGGTTGAATGATTCCCTGTTTCAGCCCTTCACGGATGTAGGTCTCAAGAGATTCCTCTTCCTGCAAGGAAACAGGGTACAACCTGCCACGAGGTAAGGTAGCGCCATCTAAGAGTTCAATAGAACAATCGGAATCCCGGTGAGGAGGTAAATTAAAAGCCTTTTGCTTACTGAACACGTCTTTGTAGTCCTGATATTCCGCCGGAATAACCTCCAGGTTCTCTGGTTCGGGACTTTCTACTCCTGTAGCTTTACACGGGAGAGACAAGCATTCACGTTGACACTGGTCCGACCATGCTACAATCTCCCCGGTTCACCACTTGAGGTGAGGATTATGTCTTCTCAACCACGGAAGTCCAAGTATCAGCTGGTCCTTAGCTTGGGGAAGAACAAACACCTCGATTTCTTCCCGATGAAGGACCCCCACCTGCATCACAAACGGGCCAGCACGATGGCGGATTGTCCCCTCCGCCATCCTTTCCCCAGTAACCCCTTGTATAGAAATAGGGTGAGTGAGCATCTGCAGGGGTAGATCCATCTGATTAGCCAGGTCTGCATCAATGAAGTTACCAGCCACTCCATTATCGATAAGTGCTCTTACCTTACGTTGTTTATCTCCCCATTCCAAAACCACCGGTACCGTGATTTGAGAAATAGAAATGGGGGGTAAGGAAGACACACCTACTGGAAGGGGGGCATCGTCGCGGCCGGGCCGAATGGGGCAGGCTGAAATGGTATGCCCGGTTCCTCCACAATACAAACAGAGACCCCCTTGAATGCGTCTTCTTCGTTCTCCTGAGGTAAGGGGTGAGCGACCGACTTGCATGGGTTCCAGAGCTTCGATCGCTAGGTGGGGCGTTCCTCGAGGGGCTTCTGTTTGGTGTCGTCGGCGGCGATGTCTGTCCCGAACGGTATTGTCAAGCCGGACCGCCTGTCGAACCAGGTCATCAAAAGAGGGAGCCTCCCCCTTGTGGGACAACTCGTCCTGTAGTTCTGGATTTAAAGCTTTCAGGAAGATGGTCTGGAGACAATCAGCCGGCCATCAAAGACTGGCGGCGATGGTCCGGAAATCTAGGGAGAACTCAGCAGCTGAGCGATTACCTTGGCGGCATTCTAATAGCCGGAATCCTGGTCTTCTTCCCACAGCTGGATGGTGGAACACTTCCATCAAAGCCTGATGAAACTCTCTTCCCGAGGTCAGGAGCGGGCTGTTATCCGCCCACAAAGCCGTTGCCCACTCTCGTGCACGGCCCGTCAACAAGGAGTGAATCTGACCTCCGCTCCTGGGTTGCAGAACATCTCAGGGTGTTCCTCCACATATATGCCACATTGCATGAGGAATCCTCTGCACTGGTCTGGATTTCCGTCATAACGCTCGGGCATGGCAATCGGCAAAGGGGCAGTAGAACGCGGGGGAGAATCTGGGAGGGGTACCTGGGCAGCGTGTTAAGCGACCAGTTGCTCCAGGGCTGCTATACGATTTTCCAAGATCCCTGCTGGATCCATCACAAGGCGAAGTATTCTGTCAGACATGGGTAAGAAGGGAGACGGAGATCCAGGGATGCAGGGACAAAGAGCCTTTAATGTGTGTAGCGGAGAACAAGCAAAGGTGGGCAGTGGTTCCGTGCAGTGCAGGAGCGCCTTCTCTGTAGCCAGGACGCAGATGGTGAGCGTCGTGGGCGTGGATGCGATCCCTGAAGAAGGGAGCCGAGAACGAGGTACCGAAGGGGCGTGCAGGAATCGAGGTCTTCGTCCGGATGCAGGGTTCGTTACCAGGGGAGTCCGTCCAACAGGAAGACACAGGACCGGGGCACACAAGGAGAGGAGAACAGGGGACGCTGGGCTCAGCAGGAGAGGTAGGTTAAGGACGGGAGCTGGTCTGTGGAGGGAAGGTAAGCAGGTAAGGATCGCACACACGGTTAACAGACAAGGCGAGGAAAGGTGGGCAGACGATAGACAAGAATAACGCTCAGTATGGCTATGAAAAATTGGCTCAATACTTTGTGAGGCAGCTCTGTGATCGCTCCGCTTATAAGGGAGGTTAATTGTCATTCGATGAGCTGCACCTGTCGAGCCCCGCCTCCGTGGGCGTGACAGATATGATACGATTCTACCAAGACCAGGACTTAGAACCAGCAACCTTCTGAGCAGAGGTACAGAGGCTCAGCCCATGGAGCCATCATGGCAGAACAGGGAAGGATCTGTACTAGTGGTTCTCTATTTTCATCGGCCATGGATTGTGTGGTTAAAAAAAATATTTTGGAAATGTCTTATAAGGTCAGCCTTCAGTGGTCGCAAATGATGCCCCCCCCCCCATTTTTGTGGGATGGATGGATGGATGGATAGATAGATAGATAGATAGATAGATAGATAGATAGATAGATAGATAGATAGATAGATAGATAGATAGATAGATAGATAAAAACAAAAAAAACATAGGGTCTTGACTTAATGACTGAGGAATACTGTGGCCCCTCAAACTACCCCAGTTGAGAGCTGCTGGTATATACAAGCCCCAGAATAATATATTCTCCTTGTTTGTTGAGGAAGAAGACAGCTTTTGTGGGAACAAAAAACCAGTTGGTCGGGTGAGAATGACTAACACTACCATTAATGATTAGCACATTCTTTTGCAAAGACTTTTTGCTGCTGTTTTTTATATTATCACTCGTCAATCAACAATATAACTTAGGCCAATCAGGATATAATTATCTTGGGCCGTAATTCACCCATGGATGAAATAATAGAATCAGCCAAATCCCATTTTCAAAGTATAAATCACTAAACAAATCACTGTAACCCTTCAACTTTAGCTCATCTTTCTTTTGATTTCTTCAGCCTTGAATCATTTTGAATGATTCATTCTGAAATGATGACAAAACATGACTTAAATTTCTTAAATGACAACTAACATTTGTAAAACAACAAGTGTGATCCCTACACCATAATGTCACTTCTGCACAGCAGAACATCATTTCTCGTTGCTTCAAACAGGTTTCCAAATGTTTTAGTACATATATACAAATGGTTTTGTACAACTGTCATCATTTGGAACAATTTTCAGTTGCTTTAGTCTTGTTGGTCAAAATAGATTATTGTAACAGATAATTACACAGAAAACTATATATGTGTATGATCATTGTGTTAGTCACCACATGCAAAACAGCCAAACTTCCAAGATGATTAAAAAAACACTCCCTACATTGCAGTAATATGGCATTGTTGTGCTATTGTACTGTGTATGATGTGACACTGACATACTTACTCTGACAGAACTTACTCTGACATACTGACAATAAATCTAAGCATCTATGCAAATTGTACATTTCATTTTGGTGGAACTGACTAATTTATTGGTGGAATTATTAGTTTTTGAGACATGAGTTAATTGTTTTGGATAAATTACAGGCTTTTGCACCCAAACCATAGTGTTGTGCTATATGCATAAAATGTTTTGAGAAATTATCTCATGGCATTGAAAATGTTAACTATGTTTCATGAAATGTGCCGAAGTAAATGAGAAAAACTGTAAAATGGACAGACTAAAACCTACAAAGAAAAAGGGCAGTAACGGGGGTCTCTCAGTATAGTAGACCTAATTCGATCAGCAACACAAAGGCAGTGTCCACTGATTCCAAAGAAATGTGGCAGCCTGTCTCATTTTTCAAAGGTAGGGCGGCCCCTAGGCTATAGCCTCAGATAGCTATGCATTAGTGAACTCCCCCACACTCTATAAAGTATGTTTGTGCAAGACATTTGCAATATGTCACCTGACATGTTTATGGCACAATGCCTATCTTTCAATGAAGAGGAACAAACTTTCCACTCATGTCAAGACATCAGAACATACCCTTTGCTCGAAAAGACTGACGTAGACATTACTCTGCACGAACAGATGGGCAGAGACAGCCGGCCAGCTCCAAAGGGAAATGAAAGACAGCAGATCCTCCGTGTTCCTGGGTCCTCTGGGCTGTGAGGTTATTTCAGTTCACTGCACTTCCAGAAACTAGCACAAAGTGTGATGTGTTGCAACAGTAAGGAGATTCCGCTTGAGGCAACACACTTACTTCTGAGCATAGCTATAATCCTATATATAAATGAAATGATAAGACTGTAAGTCCTGCTATAGGTCTTTAGGTCTTACATTTATCCCAGGACAAATCACTCCTATCCTTTTGTTAGCTACTATCACAAAGTATTCACATATTCACTGAGTGCAGGTTCAGATACAGGTGGTATTGAAGCAAACCTGGGCAAAGTTCATTACAGCTTCATGAAGCAATCATTTCACTTTCTCCTTGTCACTGACTGATCTTTCATCTTTATAACAAACTGGTAGTGATTCATGTCAAAGACCCTAGTTTCAACATAGCAAAGCTCTACATTACAGCATGCAAAGTTGACTGGCAAGAGAATGCACTCGCATGGATATGTAACTTCCTCTGATGTCAAAACACAGTACATCAGCAAATAAAAAAATCACACAGCACTATGTAACACAAAAACAACAAATGGTTGACAGCTGTAGGTAATTGTACCTTTCAAGGTACAGAAATTGACTCTGAGGAACATTTCTGTGCCATTGATGGTACAATAATGCTGTTTGTACCTTTGGGATGTTCCTCAGAGTCCATTTCTGTACCTTAAAAGGTGCAATTACAAGGGTACAGCCCCAGTGACAAACAAAGGTACACATATTACCTTTTTTCATAGAGTGTAGGGTGCAATATTTTGGGGGGGAAATCCACATCACCATCCCACCCCCTCCCGGTGTGAGGAGCATTTCACACTCTGCTGGGTGGTGGTGCACAATGTGGGGGATAACATGGCCTTTTCAGTGCGGATATAAAGAACCTCCAGAAGAAACTGCAGTCCCTCCTGCTGCCTGGGACTGGACCTTTACTAAATAAGCCACCCTATCAAACAGATGGTGTGCAACAGGCCGTACTCATTAATGTAATTGCTATGTTCCCATTATAAGTACTGATATAATAATTATATTTTGCCTGTACTCATTAAACATTTAAGGATATCTTTAAAACATCAGGGACAACAGTGCAGATTTTTTTTTATATTAAAATCATCAAAATTTATTTGCAGATGGTTTTCAAAATGTGGTCTCTTGTTATTTGGATGCCATTGATAAATAAGAATATTTTCAAATATGTAAGCCTTCTCGCTATAAGTGCGGATGATGAACTTTATGTCACTTGCTGGGAGCTGACATTAACATTTATCACCACTGTGGTCATCTGATTTGTCTCGGACAACCGCGACTCATGACTTCTTTTTTCTTTTCTTTTTTTTTTTTACAAAAACCATAATAAAGGTCGTATTGGCTATGCGGTTTTTCATGCTCGAACAAAATCCAAACTCAGCAGAAAACAAAGGGACCACAAAACATCCTTCCCTCTGAATCACTCACGAAGACAGATGCGCAAACACACTTGGTTTACCGATCATGAGAACCTTCTCAATTTGAACATAACTTTAATGAAACAAACGGTTTCCTTTGAACTACACCCAACCAAACCCGCAATAAGTCTGACATTTGATATAAAACAAAAGAATTAATTCATTAACATCCCATAGGTAAAGACCACCCCCCCCCCCACGCACACACACACACACACACAAACACACATACAATGAAAGCGATCTGGGTAATCATGTAGCTTAGATTAATTAAAATTTAAAAAGGGGGGGGGGGGGGTAATTTAAATTATAAACTTGGATAATCTATCCCAAGTCATTCAGCTGGTCCGTTCAAAGGTTGGTGTAACACCGTATCGCAAGATTATAGGCTATAAACTTGCGTTGCAGTTAACCACCGTTATCAACTGAAACTCCGATAAAACCTAAACAATGGTAGAAAATGCAACATTAAACTATTTTTTTAAATACATGTTAAACTTTGTTGACACTAAACATTTTGTTCATAGATAAATATAATTCTTCATTCAAACACACGTACATTTCTTTAGAAAACAGAGAAAAACAGAATTTATTTACATAATTATTAAGCAAGATGGGATGTAAATTGTAAAATTTACATAGTAAAATAACACGCACCGTTTAGAGCTAGTGAAAAGCAAAATAAACTGCATGCAACAACGACAGACATGCATGATACTAAATGTGACCAAGTGACAGACGTGACAAGGCGCTGTACGCTTTGCATAAGAAAAGCAAAGACTGGAGAACTTCGGACGCCCGGACGCCACTTCATCGCTCGACACTTCACAAGTATTAGTGATATAAGTGTCACGCGCGCGCACCTCTCGGGACGCCCTGTTGAGGTATAAAAGCGGTGCCGGCTGTGAGGCACGGAGCACGAAGGACGCAACTTAGGTGAGTGACTATGAAACTACGCATAAATGTGTTTGCTGCAAAACATTCTGTAAAAATCTTATGTGACAGGGTTACTTTATTTAGGTTTTATGATGCCGTGGTACTTACATGTGTATATATATTACCATTTAATAGAGCATGTGTTTTTTTCCATTATTAACTTTTTCATCATGGAAATTCACGTAACTTTCCTTTCAAGCTAATCGAACAGGGGGACGAATTAAGAGTACTTCGCTTAGACTATACATGTAAATAGGAATATTGCCGGAGCGGATGAGTAAAATAAGATTTGAATGATTTCAGTAATAGCAAAGACTGTTGCAGAGGACATGTAGATGCTTTTGAGATACGATAATTATCCTACTACACCTGCGGCTTGTGAACTGTTCTATTATGCTTTTGCATCTAAATATGTTTTTAACTTGTATTTATCGAAATAATAGCGGCCATTAAGCTGCTCTGTTAAAGAGCACACAAAATCATGACCTTCAATGGCAGAGTGATTAAGGGAGATCCCAGAAACGCCAGATAGCTCCCACCTTTGCCATTTACAGCTTGCTTTTCTCCTGCCCATTCAAATTTACACTGATCTTTTCCCCATTGTTATGTGTATGTCATTCCTGAGGATCTGCGGTCTATTGGTCTGGCCTTTTGATACATGGTACAGGCAAACTGAATGACCTCTATGTCTGTTTCCTCACAGGTGTGTTGCCCATACATCAGGATGAAGTCCATTGCAGTGATTCTCGTTTTGGCCGTGATTTCAGGCAGGTTTTCCTTACCCACGTGGCTATAGTAATAATTAAATCAATAATATTCAGAACTCAGAATACTTTATTGCCAGTACATGAGCATACCGGAATTGGTTGTGGCTTGGTGTAAACAGTAAGTGCAGAGATGACTGCAGTTTACAGGATACATTGCAACAGGAATGAAGGACAACTGTCCAGTGCAAACCTAATACTGTTTTTTTTTTAATTTTTTTTTTAAAAGTACAGACACATTTGGTGTACCTATTATGAGAATCTTCTCAATTTGCTCATCACTTTAATGAAATATACGGTTTCCATTGAACTACACCAAACCAAACCCACAAGAAGCATCTGTGAGCATCAGTTTGCACTGCAACTGGCTAGCTAATCAGGAAGTAGATATGTATCTTTTATAAAATTTGGCAATAACTATTTAGCATTAATTTTGTGACTGTTCACTGTACTGCTCCCTAAAGGCTGCCAGGCACGTGCAGTGCCTCAGGACGAGCCCAAGACCAAATGGGAGGAGACTGTGGACCAGTTCTGGCACTATGTGTCAGACCTTAATGCCAAGGCCGATGGAGTGGTCACAGATATCAAAGGTCATCAGATCAGCAGAGAACTGGAGTGAGTAGAGCTGCTGTCACATCCCTCCTACCAGGCCTCTTGGTAACAAGGCCTCCTGAACATTTGCTCTAGTGCATACATTTTCTGATGTTTTTTTCCATTGCATATGCATTTAGGATTATATATGTGTACATATAATTTATTCTATCACCACTGTCCCTTGTCCCAAACCCACTCGACTATTCAGTTCTTCATTGCCATGTTTTCGTGATGCAATTCCCAACTTTCTGCTCCTGCAACACTTTTTTTTATGCTATCCTGTTTGTCACCTGCCTACTGCCCAGCACTCTGATAATGGACACCATGGCAGAGCTGAACAACTATAAGGATGACATCCAGACCAAACTGGGCCCCTACACCCAAGACACAGCAAACCAACTGGGCCAGGACTTCCAGCTGCTCGTCAACAAGCTGAAAGCTGACATGACTGATGCTAAGGACCGAACTGCTCAATATGTGCAGGAGCTGAAGACCATGATGGACCAGAATGTAGATGATGTTAAGAACAGGATAAACATCTACACCAGGAAGCTCAAGAAACGTCTGGGCAAGGACACTGAGGAGATCCGCAAGTAAGGGGAATGGCACTGGCATCCCAGAGGACAGGACAGGAATACTCAGGAATACTAAGCAAGGGAAAATTAGTGTGTGGTCCATGTAGAGATTGTTTTAAATCTACCTTTTTAAGATTCATCAATTACCTCAAAGGACATTAGCCAGTTCCTAGACTTTACCTGTTAGGCTCACAGGCAGAAATCAGATAGCAGAAGCTGATGTTGTCTTGCTGACTGCAAGCCTAACTTGCATTTCCACCCACAGTACTGTAGCTACCTACCTTGGAGAGATGCAGTCCCGTTCTTCCCAGAACATGGAGTCGGTGAAGGACCACCTTGAGCCCTACTTCAACCAGGCTCGGCAGCGCACCGGGGAGCGACTGGGAAACCTGAACCAGCTATTGCAGTCCCAGGTTCAGGACCTGGGGCAAAAATTTGAGTCCCAGGCTGAGGGCATTCGCGAGCAGCTAGAGCAGACCGCCGAGGACCTGCGGACCACCCTGGAAGGAAAGCTGGAGGAGATGAGCCAGTGGTTCGATCCCTACGTATCAAAGATCCGTGAGCAGTTTCAGACGGTCATGGACAAGATCCAGGCTAGCTCTTAATATCACAGATGTGGCATTTGGTGGGGGCTGTGTAGGGGGAATGGGTTTACAAGTGTCCCACTCATCTTACAAGGCATTTTGCAGTATCATGTCATTGCTCCTCAAGAAGCGAATTGTTAGCATATTGCCAAATTACTGGTGCACTTGAGTTGTTCTTTTACTTCCTGCCTGATGGGGGGGTTGGGGCAGCCCCCCCCCCCCCCCCCCAATTTGCTTTAGCATCATAAATAAGCAGCTTCATCATTTATATACCATTTCGGTCCAAACTAACTTCTCTTGGCCTATTGCACCGCACTCTGAAACTTGTCCTTATAAACAATTTCCAATGAAAATGCTTCCTGGAGTTGTAGGAGTCAATTTATGTATTTGATGTCCTTAAAGCAATAGAAGTTACATTCTTGTATGTATGTAAGGACCTAGCGTATGAAATATGGAACTGCTTAGTTTTTGTAACGCTGTACTATGTTTGATCATGTGTGTGATTGTACTGAGAGGTGACATGAGTATGCTGCTGCGGTCCACACTATCTTTGTCCAAGCGGCATTGCACCAACACTGTAGCCTCATGACGTAGCCCTCGCTGACACTTTTTCAGTGTGTTAGCCATAGTGCGAAAGGTTTCTGCTGAACCAATAAAGAGTATTAAATATGCTTGGCTTCTGTGTTTTTGTTGTGGGTGGCTGAAATGCCAAGCAAAACCTAAAACACCCAAGGTTCAAGTGGCGCCGTAACGAAGATTTATTTCCCAAAAATCCCAGTGCCTCTGGCAAATAATAGCTGACACTTGTTTAACAGTTATGTTAAATCTTGCAGTTTGAGATGGAGGGAATGACAGAGTACAATGGTCACATAACTGGTTTTTTTACTTTACAGACATGTATGAACAACATTTATTTATTGCGAAACTGCTAATGTTACATTATATGTTATTTTTCAGCAGTACTGCTTCCTGTTCTTGGCTAAAGTGTTGTTGATCAGAGATTATATCCATCCATCCATGACTTATCCAATACAGATCCATGGTGAACCTGAAACCCATTCTAGAAAACACAAAACAGAGATTGCTTGAACAGGATGCTACTCCATCACGGTGTACACAGACCATAAAGCTGACCCTCAGCTGCTTACTCCCAGAACTGCTGGTAGCTGCAGTGCTACTCAGGGAGCCCCTCAGCTGCTTACTTACAGAGCTGGTGGTAACTGCAGTACTACTCAGGGAGCCCCTCAGCTGCTTACTTACAGAGCTGGTGGTAACTGCAGTACTACTCAGGGAGCCCCTCAGCTGCTTACTCACAGAGCTGGTAGTAGCTACGATGCTACTCAGACAGGCCCTCCGCTATTTACTCTTAGAGCTGTTTGAGGAGGCTGAGGGAGCCCCTTCCATTTCTCCATCTTTTGCAGAATGGCACACCAGTGATAAACAGAGATTATATTCTCATATTATTCACTAAAACCTCTTCTGAATTGCATTCATTACGGTATGTCAAGAGTTTGGCATCGGTTTTTCACAGACCTTTTGAATAAATATCCAAATCAAAATTAAAATCAGGTTCATATGGCTTATATCACATAGATGCTACAGGTATAGACACAGTTAAGATAAGACCCTGGCCACATAGAATTCTCTTGGTAATTCAAATCTTAAATACTATGCAAAAATAATTTCAATAACAATTAAAGCAATTTTTTATTTTATTTTACACCTCTGAGGGTTGAGATTAATCTAACTAAAACCAACACACCTTCCATTACTTACCAACTTGCCTGGTAAAATGTGACTTGTAGGTAGCCATATAATTTAAACAATTTTAAAAAACCAAATCGAATACATCAGCAAGATCAATCTGTCGCATACTTAAAACATCAAGGCCATCTTGTTCATTCCATGTCATACCGCAACCCTAGAGGGCGCAAATAATCATATTATGGCAAGTGCATGAGTCATCTTGCTAAAGAAGATGACAGCTCTTTTATGGAACTTGTTTTAATAACAGTCAGCATTGGTTTAATACTAGCCGCAGCACAGACAGGGAAGCCAACAACTTACATGACATGCACGGTTACACACTGATGAAACACATGCATTCCACTGCAAGCATTATACAGTTACAACAGTTATTAACAGAAATACACAAATACACATATTTATCTACGTTATTTAAAGTGTAGCGTGGTGAGGTGCAAAGCATCCCAGTAACTGCATTGTTATTCTTGCTGACCAACCCTGCACCATCACATTCATGTCAGCCAATTGTGGATAGTGGGTGGGATCAGAACAAATTAATAAGTTTACCTCTGGGACCCTGCTCAGGTGACACGCCAAAACGGTGATCAAAACAGTGATCACCGCGGTGAATAAGGCTCTTACGATGTTCATGTACCAAAAAGATAGAAATTCTGTTGATTTCCTCTGACGTATACCAGCTTCATTTGGCATTATTTGGTTATTGGTCATTTGGCTATTTATACTGTTACGTAACAGATTGCTATCCATGGCCATAAGCGGACTGATGAAGCCGATTTCTAAATCACATTTGTTCTTAGCAATTGCTAAAATGTAGTCAAACCATAAGGGTTAAAAAAAAAAAACGACTGACATCTCAGCTGAATGTTGCTGGCCTGTGTTTTTCAGGGGGTGTCTCATGATTCCTCCCACCCAGCCTGCCTATTTGCCATTTGCCGTGAATACATATCTAGGATCACAGTAAGTGTTTACCTTGGCTTTTACATTTCTGTCCCTTGTTTTTCTCATTTTGTCATGTCCCACTGGCCCTGACATGTTGGGCCCCACTCTCAAATTCCTTCCAGCCCTCCCCCGTGGGGCGTAAGAACATGCCGTGCTTCCCTTTGCTTTGCTTTGTTTTTACTTTTCAGATGTCTGAGCCTTATCTTCATCGCAACCACACAAACGAATAAACATGTGTATCCTGAGATACTTCCCATCACGAACCAATAGCACGGACAGGCCTGCACGCAGAAAATCGCACGATCGTCCCTGACACTCAGCTAATGCCCTGTTACACGCAAGACTCATTTTCCAAAGTACAATTTTCGGAACAGCAGTTCTACAAAAACAGCTAAATTGACAGACCTGTTTCACCACAGCATACAGTACCTTTTGTCTACTTAAACAGCACCAATTTAAACAGACACCTCATTCAAAGTCACAAGACCTATCTAAGCACTGTAAAATCTAACTTAAGTCCTCGTTCACTTCCGATACTTCCCACTTTTAGCCCTATTTTTAAAATCCTTTCCTTGCTCAAAGAGTCTGCTGTTCTCTGACTCAAAGTGTTTTTCCTCTCAGCATTTATTCCCTTATGTAAAGACAACAATGAGTGTTTTCTTATATCCTGCAAGTGTTCATGGGAGACAAACTGTGCCTTTATAGACAAGTGTACCAAGGGTTCTGTAGGACTATACCAAATCTTGTATTACAACTGCTAGTATCCAACATAACCCAATCAAGAATCTAGAATTCTTGGTAATCTAGCAAATTCTCTGTGGATACAGAATTCTAAAGATCTACGTAAATCTACCCTTGCCCGTTAGTTACCCCTCTCTGAGCAACACAACAGACATCCTGTGAGCTGTGGGTGTTTACGAGATTTAAAAAGAAAAAAAAAAGAAAACCACAATCACTCAGTCAGCATGTCTTCTCAATGTGGCTCTCTGTTGTCTGACCAAGCTACGGCAAGCAGGTGTTGAAATTAACCGACAGTAACCCGGAGCATACGAGCAGCCCGGAGGAACATCTCCTCTGACAAATATGCTTAAGGCAGAACCTCGTTTGCAGCCCATTTTTAAGGCTGTTATTATTCACCGCCTCACGGCTTCAGCTATTATAAAACTGCCTTCTGGCTCATTCACAGGCAGACAGTCTCACACAATCAATGAAAGAGATGCCAAAATGACAGACTAACACTAGAAGGAACAGAATTGCCACCATCCCATGCAAGACAATGGGCACAGTCACATCACAAAAAGACACCAAACGACAGCCATTGGTTCCTTGCTTGCAACTATAGGAATGACTGTAGTAATTTGCATCTCCTCGCCATTACATGTTTAGGAGGTTCCTCTGGCTCACCGCTTCCTCAGCTCACTCCCACATAAACACTTACTCAGCTCTACAAACAGACTGGCTTCCCCTTATTTTTGCCAGAATGTAGACATTCTAGGGCAAAGGTCTTCAGTTTGACCAATTTCATGGTTTTTTTGGCTAATACTCACCTGATTTGAATGACTCAATCTGTACCAGATGTCTCCTAGGCAAACAGAAGGAGGAAGATTTATCTACAGTATATCTGCTACCTGTTGTTGATTGAAATCTGAACCCTGCTGATATCTATACTGTGTTACATATGGTAGTGGGCACGGGGAGGGGGTGGGGGTTAGATGGGGGGGTTACGTAACGACAGATAGTCTGATATGGTAAACTATTGTAATACTTTGCCCAGATAACAAAGCCCAGTATCTCACAGCTCCACAAAGAATAAGCCTGCAATCCTCGGTTAGTACTGGGCAAACCTTTCAACGTTAGCTGGATGGTTTCTGGATTGAATCGTGTTGATCATGCATGGGACCCTGCACAGTTGGTACTAGAAACCTAGCTGCTTCAGTGACAGGAAAATTGCTGACTGGACATTGCATGAAATCTATATTCATATATTTTCTATGCCTGATGACTACATAATTAAACTCTGGAGGAACAAATAAATAATTTACTAAACAACATATAAAAAGGTACTGAGCCATGGCTGGTAACAGTGGAAAAGTAGCTACATATAACTTAAAGCCTTCTAGATTAATTTTCTTTGTAAAATCAAAGAAATATATAAATTAATTGATACAGTGAATAATTTTGCCATATCTGTCATAGAAATTGGGCTGAGTAAAGTTTGCGATAACATAATGAGATAACAACGAATAAACACTGCCGCTGCCTCCATGCAGATGGTGGCTTGTAAATCGGTCATGCTGATATATATATATATATATATCGATCTATAGACGTGCAGGTATATTAAGATCTGCAGATCTATAGACGTGCAGGTATATATCGA
The DNA here is from genome assembly GCA_026776725.1 of Gnathonemus echidnorhynchus. Lineage (NCBI taxonomy): Eukaryota > Metazoa > Chordata > Actinopteri > Osteoglossiformes > Mormyridae > Gnathonemus > Gnathonemus echidnorhynchus. The sequence continues at coordinate 3,260,769 of JAODJU010000138.1, read as the reverse complement.
TCTATAGACGTGCAGGTATATTAAGATCTGTGGAATTCCGATAAAAGCTGTACTTTAAACTTTTCATTCATTACAAGACCAAATGCATGACTCTTTTTTGCTGTGCAAGAGTTGCAATACAACCTTATACCAGCGCTGATTGATCACGCACCACAAATAGACCTCAGTCGTTTTGTTTTTCATTTAGGAAATAAAACTTTTCAAATTTATCACTAAAAATACACAAAACCTTATTAAAGTAAAACATGTGGATTGGAAAAACATTGGTATGATAACATCAGTCACTAGTTTAGATTTCATCAAATGTAGGTAAAACGGGTACACACATAAAGAAAGAAGAGCGATACTAAGAGCTCTCGCATCGCGGACCATGAGATGCCCGCATACGGAAGGATGAGAAATGAAGAGGTCACTGCAGTTCAGAGGCGGTAGTTATCAGTTGCGTCAGAGAGCTGGTGAGGACTATATAGAGTGGCGCCAGCAAACAACACTTAGACAAAGACAAGTTTTACTTCTGAAAACCGAGAAAACAGGTGAGTGTTTACTTATGCGTAGATTGCATTGGTTGTTAATATTTTGGAATTAATTTAATTTTACTTTGAATGATTGTTTATTTTATACAGCGCATCATGATGTAGATTTAATTATGCGTTTAGTAACTGCAATTATATTTTAGGACCAAGTTATAAAGTGATTTCGTTTCATTGCATCCGATAACCGTTTTCATTGGAATAGGCTACTCATATAAACAGGCTGTATTCGGGCGACATCTACATGTCGCGTTACACTGACCGCAGATACGCATATTTGACATATTTCACATTAAAACGCAATAAACCGTATAGTGAAATTTATGGCATACCGATAGTAATATTTCAAAGAATTAGGACTCATGTTGCAAGTAATTAGCAATAAAATAAATCATTTTTACCATAAAGTTTACGGCGAGATGATTTTAAAACTACTACAATTAAATTATTTAGAGAAGAGAACCTCATTATAAAAGTGCATGGGCACAATGATAGTTTTTTTCAAGTGCATGCATAAAGTGTCAAAGGAATCTAAGGAAGTTTACGGGCACGGGGAATTTATCATGCGAGTCACCTAGAAACAGCTATTCACGTCATTAGATGCTGACACACAGGAAAGCGGGGCATTTGTACGAACAGTAACCACAATGTAAAAAGGACAAAATAACCATAAAAGCAATGAACAATGGAGAATAAGTAAACAGAGTTCGAAACCTAAAGAATGCCAGCTGCATACAGTGTATTGATTATGCCTGTATTACATCTTATTGCCTGGCAGATCCGTGCTCTGAAGAAATGAGGCTGTCAATCGCCATCGCTGTGCTCGTTTTGGCTGTGATTGCCAACTCAGGTGAGCTATACCCACGTGCCACCCTGCCAAACTGTGCATCAGTCATTTCTGCCTGGCATCCCCCTGGTCACTGGCTACCGAAGGGGAGGGGGGGTGTTGATGCAATGTTAGGCTTTTGCCGGCTTATATACCTCCTTGTCCACATGCAGAAGCGGAGGAGCCCACACTGGAGGAGCAGTTTGCTAACTTTCAGAACCAGATGAAAGACTTCGCTGATAATGTTGCAGAAAAGACTAAGTCCACCCTGGACCAGATCCATCAGAGTGAATTCGCTGCCAAGACCAGGTAAAAGGATGTTCTGTGGCAGCTAAGCTATAACATAACCTTCTACAGAAAGTCCTTAAGAACCCTTCAACATGTATTCCATACAGGAATGTTATAACCTGTGACCACAGATAACGACACAAAGGCGGGCTCTGCACTGTGTTTGATTCTTACTGTGACCATTTCTGCCATCACAGGAACTGGTTCACTGAGCAGTTTGACAAGATGAAGCAGAAGATAGACGAGGCCTTCCAGCAGAAATAGGCTGTTTATTTGACGATGCATCTGTTCTCTACCTGTTCTCCCTGTTTTCTATGCTGCCCCATTTCCCCTGGTGCTGTGGTGACTTGGCTAGGTGTGCCCTGACCGAAAGCTCTGCTCAAATTTACTCTGTTTCAGTCCTTTTGTTGTTTAAAATTACTCATCACCTGCCAGACTAAAACAATGCTGAAATGTTAATACATGCAAAAAAAAAAAAACAATAAAAACTGAAACAAAAAGCTATCGGCCTGTGAAACATTGTGTCATGATAATGATCCTGCTTTTATTAAAATCTAGAAGGACTAAAAACATTTATTAGTGGAGATTATTCATTATTCAATGTACCAGAACATATGCATGAATAGAGGGGAATCTCACAGAACAAAGAGAGTCATCATAGCCTTTTGTGCAACTTCAGAAATTTTTGAAAAAGGCATATATAATTATGATTATGTCAGGGTGTTATCCCTGTGAAAGATCTGGATGGTCAAACTGATGCCTCCACTTAATAAAACAACAGTGCCCTCTGGTATAAAACATGTATTTCAAATACAAAATATACATTTTTGGAGTTGTATCCGACATAAAATACGAACCTGCAGTGGTCTTCAGACAGAATCAAATTCTCTAATTTCACAGATGTGGAGTACAATACTGTGTTAAATTACAGTTTGATAAGTATTCCATTCTTTAAGGCTGCTGTATACAACTCACAGAAGTATTTCTGTTTGGAAAATAGCTCTCTGTTCCAAGCGAGCAAGTTAATATTTGCCAGGTTCTTCTAGCATAGTCAGACATCACTCTGTCAGTATACTTCTCTGTTCATTAATCACTAGTGTCCACTCACGAGGCCTGTGGCACAGGCCTGTCTCATTAACCCTTCATAGATACACCCATTATGAATAATGTTTTTATGCAAAGGCCCAGTCAACAACTGAATTTCACCTGAAGGCAGAACACACCATATTCAATTTAATCAAAAGGCAGGTTAAAGTCACTATTTATCTACTGTTAATGAATACTAAGATTGCCCAATTTCATGCTGACTTACTAGAAGTTCCACCAGTAAAATGTTTTTGGTGAAGGTTTTCAACACACACATTTCTGAGAATTTTGATGCATTATTGGATTTATTTAACCTAAAACTGTAATGCAAACAGTGCGGTTCTCACACATAGTGCAAATTAGAGATTTATCAAATAGGATATCTGAAACCCAGAACACAATAACATACAATACTTCAAATATTTTTAGTGATTCCACAATTAATATACCAACAAAGGTATATTAAAAAGGCTATTTCTCAATTTCTATACAGGTTTTCTTTTTCTCAAAATACTAAATGACAGATTTTTATGGTAAATTACATAAAATTTAATATAGGTGCTTGCAAAACTGTAGCTAAAAATGAATACAATATTGTGATTGATGGTCAGTAGTAGTGAGCATAAATGTGAAAATAGCCGCGGAGGTGCTGCGGTGTGTTAAGGTACCCTTACGTCACACGTTGTTACTTTGCCTTGATGCCTTTATGAGGTGAATTACAGTCAGTCTACGCACTGAACAGCACATAGACAACTTCTCTCAGAAGCCAAAAAAAGGTAAAACCTAATAATTCTGTCATTAATTTAAAAATCCTACCAACCATAGGACTTTGTAGTACAACGGAAAATGTCATAGGTTGAAAGATGTTTTTACAGAAATTTATATCAGACTTTTTGTGTACTTCTCTATTCATTGACACTTTGGTGTCCATACTGTAAGATAGCAAATACTACATTTTTGTAGTTATCTACCCCATTTGAGTACCTCAGATGTCTGCCTGTAATCTCTGTGTCTGTTGTCCTCTGCTAACACACCGGTTCCACACTATGCAGTAGAACCTCCATATCGTTCCCGGTTCCTAGCAGACATGTTACGGAGTCTCATCACGCTCACCATGCTGCTGCTATTGGCAGGTAAGGTGCAGGTTCTTACATGCATGGCTTGGTTTTGCAGCTGTTTGTCTCACCCAATTTTATTGAAACATTTCACCCTATTCTAAAGAAAAAAAAGACTACATAAAGAATGCACTTATTATGCTGAATATTAGTGTTGAGCACCAGTGTTTAAGAGAACTGAGGTGAGATGACATGAGCAATGGATCTTCCAGGGCCCTGTTCACTCTCCACTTCAATTTGCCCCCCCCCCCCCCCCCCCCCCTTTGCCTTAATATTTAGCAAAAGCTTTTGCACATTCTTCAATGCTAATAGTTCTGTCTTAAATTCCTTTTCCCCCCTCTGGTGTTTGAACTTTCTTTGACCTTATATCTTAAACATTTAAGCATCTTTATCATTCAGATTTGTCTTCAGGTGGCACAGTGGTTAGCACTGCTGCCTCACACCTTTGGGAGTTTGCATGTTCTCCCCATGTTGTTGTGAGGTTTAATCTAGGTTCTTAGGTTTCCTCCCTCAGTCCATAAACATGCTGAGGTGAAATGGAGTTACTGAATGGTGTGTTTGTGCCCTGCAAAGGTGTGTGTGTTGTGTCCGTAGCCCCCCAGGTTAAGCTCCAGATCCTGCAGGACCATGACAATGGATGGATTTGTCCTCTGACTGCTTTCAGCACCTTTCTTCATCTTTGCACTTAGTTTTGGTTTTTACCTTGCCACCTTGTTTAGGGACCTGTCTCTCTCCACATATGTGCTTCTATCTCTTCCCTTGTCGTCTGCAGCACAGATGTCACTGTCAGACACAGCAAATGGGGATAACTCAGAGGCAAACATCTCAGAGACACTGCAGCTGCTGGCAAATACATACCGGTAGGTGTCACAGTCATACTCTGAGGCCACTGTCCCAGCCCTGACTTCTCAACCTTGGAAGAAGGCCACTGACATCCTGTCTATCAGTATCACAACAAGTCAGCACCTACGCAACAGGGAACGAATTCCAAAAGTTCATAGTTGCATTGGGACTTCAAACAATCAGCAGCCCTGCATGGGGAACAACTTATTAATATAAATTATTATTTGTATTTGCATGGCAAAAGCTTTTGTAATAGTTACAAGCTGTACCCATTTATACCACTCAAAGTCATGGTAGAATTTGAGGGAACCATCCCCTCAAGTGAGCTTGGCACTGCAGGTACAGTCATTCAGGAACCATAGCCTGCACACTCCTGCAGCTCAGTGAACATGGGTGGGAGAGGGAACAATGAAGGATACAAGCTACATTTTGGTTTGTTCATAAGCTATGCTATCATCTATCCATCTTCAATCCCCTTCTCCTGGTAATGATGATGCTTTATTTGCCATTTGTACAAGTAAATAATACGCCAGGAGGTGCAAAGTGGTGGGGCATGCTGGAAGCCGCCTTACCTTGGCTTGCACTGCATTAATCACTAGGCAGCTTAAGAACACAGTTTAGGGATACTTATCTATCTACACCATAAGCATGTAAATAAGTGATTGGCTTCCCTTAGTGGCAGTGTAGAATACTCTTCTATGAGAACCGCCTTCAGTCCTTCCCAGCAAACCATGTGGTGTTATTTTATCTTCACTATGCATTTTCATCTTCTAAAGCCATTATGAAGAGTCATTGAGTTTTGTGGTACAACTGGCTGCTTCACATCCCTGACTGTTTCGGTTGCATTGTTTTGTGCCCCAGGACAGCCATGACGAGAGCAATGGACGTTGGACAAACCCTGCTAGACTTCAGCAAGATGTATTACCAAGACCATGTCAAGCCCATAACAGACAAATACGTTGAGCTGGCTTCTGACACCACAAACTCCATGTGGGAGCGCATATCCAACAAATGGACAAAATATTATGAAAACTAGTTGCCAGTAGCAGAAATACGCAATACGTCTTGCTCCCCCCATATCTGGGAGTTGACAGAGCCATTCAGACAAGTCTCATTTAGACTGCTGTCTCACCATATTCCTTAGTGTGTTCTCAGCCGATGACAAAGACAGAAGGTAAAGAATGTTGAAAATTGGTTCAGAAATGCAACATATACACAATACTTTATTCCTACAGGTTTTAAAGAGTATGTTGTAACTACGCAGTACTACTCAACGTCATGCATCAGAGTTCTTTCTGAGCCTGACTGCCTTGTACGCCATCAAACCTGCTGAACAACTTGCTTTGAGTCAGATGTTCCTGGAATCAGGAACATATGAACATATAAGGAAATCAGGCTCCTCTTCATCTATAATTACTGGTTCTGTGCCGGCTGAACTGCTGCTCTTTCTTAATTAAACCAGTTACATTCCACAAGTTGTTTTTTTCCTTCATGCAGCCTGAAACCACATCACAATGCAGTGAACCTTGATCGCCTGAACCTTTATTGCTTCTGTTTCCTTTTACAGGATCAGCGTATAAACATACAAAAATGTATAAAACAAATTTGTATTTTCCCAAGGAAGGGCCTAAGCTTTGTGATAGATATGAGAAATGTATCATAAACATTTGTTAAAGCTTAAAGATTTGCTTACAGATGATAAGCAGTACTTTGTCCAACTGAAATTGTCAAAGCTAAAAAGCAACACCAGTTAATGCCACAGGAAAGCTATTTCCAAGCGTGCAGCAAAGCATACTTCCAGATCTCTATTGACTTGACGGCATCCATTAATATTTATGAGTGGCATCAGTCAACAGAAGAAGCACAATGGGAAGGGGAGGTACTTTGAATTACATCCTCATGGCCCTCGAGCCAATCAGCTTGCACCCCACACTCAAACCTTACTACAACCCACTGACTTTTTCGCATATGAATTTAGGAAGAACTGTGAAGAGCAGCAAAAGGTTCAAATAACAGGACAACATCTGCATGCTAGGAGCAGACCTGTAAGATAGCACTTACAGCTTATGAAGGATCTTTAGGGTCAGCTGTAGATAAAGAACAAGTGTTTTGTATTTACGTTAGGGAGCACTGTTGCCTTCATACCTGAATCCTGCCTCCATTCTGGGTGTGTGGAGATCGCATGTCCCCATGCTGGGTGTGTGGAGATCGCAGGTTCCCAGGTCCCCATGCTGGGTGTGCGGAGATTGCAGGTCCCCATGCTGGGTGTGTGGAGATCGCAGGTCCCCATGCTGGGTGTGTGGAGATCGCAGGTCCCCAGGTCCCCATGCTGGGTGTGGGGAGATTGCAGGTCCCCAGGTCCCCATGCTGGGATTGTGGAAATCACATGCCCCCATGCTGGGTGTGCGGAGATCACATGTCCCCATGCTGAGCGTGTGGAGATTGCATGTAATGAAGATGGTCTACATCTGAGGCAGCTGAGGAGGTTTAAGGTCTCTCCTGCTGTCCTAGAGGCCTTCTACTCAGCTACTGTAGAGAGCATAACTACCATGAGCATTACACCATGGTTCAGGAACTGCTCTGTCCAGGACCAGAAAGCTCTGCAGAGGGTGGTTAGAGCAGCTGAGCGCTGCACCAGATCTGCCTTGCCCTCCCTACAAGGCATTTACACCAGCCGCTGTAGAACCAGAGCAACAAAAATCTTCAAGGACCCATGCCACCCCAATAGCTCTCTGTTTTGCATGCTGAACTCAGGCAAACAGCTCCGCAGCCTTATGACCAGAACTGAAAAGTCAGAGGAGTTTTTTTTCCCCAGTTCATAAGGCTCCTAAACCAGGACAGTTCTCAATGCCCCTAGGTCTCCCACTGGACTTTACAGTGATTCTTTAGCACTGTAACACTGACATCACTCTGTGCACACTGTGCACGAGTACCCATAATTCTATGAGCGCTGTTTTCATTCAGTTCATATTGTCCAAATTGTCGGTACATTTCTCAGGTCTCTTGTACATTGCACTTATATTGCACAGCTCAATCACTTTTACCTTATCACTTATGTATAGATTATGTACAGCTGAACATATTTCATATATTTTTTATTTTATATTGTTATTTTGTATATTTTATTATTCTCTTATCATGCACAGCTGCTTGGAGTTACCAGGGTCTTGTGTACAACTGTGTACGTGACAAATAAATGTCTTGAATGTCGAATCTACACATAATCTACATATGATGTACTCCCACATAACATCCTTTAAATCACTGGAGTATCATTACTAAGTGACACTGCAGTTTTCTGAGTTCAGCTCACAAGGAGGCAGAAACATAAGAATACGAACAGGTAACAGGTAAACAGCAGAGCGGAGGCTGCTGATCTGACAGAGGCAGAGAGCTTGAGCTGTTCAGAGCAAAGGGCAGAGCAGGGAGGGCAGCTTGGCTCTGTGAATGTGGAAATCTGCAAATGACCTTTGGGTTGTTCCACTGTGCTCTTGCACTGGACAAAGAGTATTGATTCTGGCACATGCTCACCAAACAAAAGCAGACAGAAATGTCACCCATAAATGTTGCACCCATCTCTAAAATATAATAATTTACATTCACAAGAGAAAACTGGTGGTGAGCCTTTAACATGCAAATCTCACTAATATGAAACATTGTGTTAAGTAAAGCCTATATTACATGAGCAAATGGGGCCAAAATTTAAGGTTCTGCTTATGCATTGGTGCAGAAACCAGGTGCGTGTTACTTTGCACCTCTGATGAAATATTTCTTATCCCCCTTTTCCTCCACATCTGAATTTCATGCATCAGAAAGGAGTTACATATGAGTACATGAGTATCTAGCATTTGGGAGTGTCAGGGGGTTAACAGGTCTGTCTGACATGGAGTGGACTTTGGGTATTTGTGTGGGTGTAACTTCCAGACTGCAGCTATTTGTTAGGCCAGGACAGTGGGTCCCCGTCAGCTTCGCGGTTCATTAGGTGACGTTTGTTTACACACTTCCCTTATATCACGGTGCAGATTTTGCCGGGCCACTCTGCCACAAACCTGGGCACTGACTGGAACCACATCCATCAACCTGGTCATCCGTTGCAATCCTCAATCATCTCAAAGGTATTTGGGGCAATTTGGAACGGGTACTATTAACCACATTTATAACAAAAAAAAAAAAATCTTGTTTTACCTTATTTCTGGGCCCTCATTATTTTCACAGGTTGGCTTCACTTCAGCCATGAATAATTCACACAAAGATTTCACGCTTTATCTCCGCTAAGTGATTTGGTGCTTAAGTTGTGCATGCTAATGGATATGGCTGCAGGTAACACTCTCCTCTTTCGCACAGATGTCAGGGAGATTTGCCATTGTGCTCCTGATCGCGCTCCAAGGTAAGAGTGGCTCAGTGCGTCTCCCGCCACTTCCTCCATGCTGAGTCCTCCCAGGAGCTTGGACCCGGCCCTTAGTGATCTGCATGCCTCTCTCTTTCCCCCAGTGTCCCTTTGCCTGTGCGACCTCCCAGAGCCCGACAAGGAGCTTGTGGACAAGTATGACGAGCTGAAGGGGGCTGTTATCAAGAGGATCACACAGGTGTACAACAAGGCTCACTCCGCCATCTCTCCCCTTCTGGAGGAAAGTCAATATGCGAAGGCGGCAAAGGACTATGTCGAAGAAGTACAGGGGAGGCCCCAAGTCCAGAATGGAGTTAAGATTGTGACGTGAGTATCTCCTTATTTCGCTCCCTAGCTGACACGCATTTCCGAGTACTGTAAACATAAAGGGTAATAAATAAGCGACAGTGCTAATTTTTCCAATGAATCTGCAAAACACTGTAGAACTCCCAATCTTTGTAATTCTTAAGCTAATAAATTCACGTTTCAATGCGACAAATTACTTGTTTGCAATATATAGTTCAATGCAGGTTAGTTATCTAGCAATAAAAATAAATGTTGTTATGTATGACTCATCATGTTTTTTCTTATCCATGGATTTATTTATATATGCATTGTTTTTGGAGATACACAGCTCAGCATGCAGCTGCAGCGCTGTTCCCTGACTGCTTCAGATTTCTGTTTGGAACTGGGCATAGGGGTGTAAGAAAGGCATTATGAGGTGCCCTGATGATGTCGTCCATGTAGGGGTATGGCCCAGGAAGTCGTGCCTTTGGTGGACAAGGCTCGCTCTGCCGGGCTCGGGCTCTATGGGAAGTACGTGCGTCCCTACGTTGGACCCTTCCTGGACCAGGGCATCACGAACTTCCGGGCTACTCTGGAGAGCATGTGGCCAGCCGAGCACTGAGATCCTAGCAGCAAATGGATCTGTCGCCGCTTACAGGAACTTCTCATAAATAGCTTCAGTTTTACACAACACATCTTCCCAATGATAGCAGAATCTGATTTAAAATGCAGAAAAGGCTATGCTCTGCACTATTAAATCTCTTGCCAACAATCATGCATAAAAAAGAAATAACAGAAATAATATTAGAAATTACAGCAATTTCCATATTTCTCAAAAGAATGCAATTTACATTGTGCATGTACATAAATGCTTATTTCCTATTCATATATGAAGCGAGAAACAACAAAAGAGGTCATTTGTATTTGTATACTGAGCTCAATAAAATGATTACAAACTGCAAACTGTTTTAATAGCTGTGTTGTGTTTTTCCAAATAATCCCATCTAAGGAGGTAGACAAGCAAAATTATGAATATCCCTCTACTGAAGACACTTTGTGCCTTGAGAAAAGAGAGCTTGAGGTATCATCCATTTATCTCCCAAAACTTGTCTGGGACAGGGTCATAAAAACTTTATATAACATCCATCCACCTTTCATAAACATTTATCCTCTACAGGGCCACAAAAACCTGATGTAACATCCATCCATCCAAGTGCTTATCTCATACACAGTCGCACAAACTTGATATGACACGTGAAAGCAGACCCTTTCTCCTGGAATCCTGGAATACTAAAAATATGTTTCTCATTGTAAAACAGATATAATCTGCAAGATTATGCAGTAAAACTCACATAAAGGATATTGACAAAAAAGGTATACACTGGTTGACTAATATTTAGCATAGAGAGAATTGTGCAATACTGATACTGAATCATTTTTATGATCATCCTTTATTTTTTTCTGTCTTTTATACATTTAATATTAAAATACTTCAGTTTAAAATCATTCATTTCATTTAATTTTTCAAAACTGAAACATTCACTTGATTAATTTCACTTAAACCATGATTTTATCCTTTATTTGACAATTTATTAAATCATTTATTATTCTGTGATTCAACATAGTCAACAATAAATAGCTGCTTAACAGACATCATACATAAACTGTAAGGTTTCTCTGAGTTTCCTCTTCCTGCCCGACATTTAAGCAGAGACACAGCAAAGATTTCCTATACACCAACTACAAAAAGGTACTTCACTGGAGTACTTCAGCTGACCGAGTGCAATTTCAAACAGCACTCGATTTTGTAATGCTGCTTAACACTGCAGCCCTGTGTATCAGTCTCTAGGTCCAGGGGTGAGGTGCAGTCATGACCTGTTTTTTTCCCTCTTTTTTTTGGAGGGGGGGGGGTGATGTGAATGTTAGAGCAAATCCATAACAGCTAAGAACTGCTTAGTAGATAGACATGTGACTCTGAGGTTTGCACAGAAGCAAGAGTAAACAGGCCAATAATGGCAAAGTCATGGGGCCAAAGAGGAAGAGATATACAATCCAGAACATTACACTATCAGATATCAGATTCACCGGTGTAGCGACACCAAATAAAGGGGATTTTCTAAGCAATGCTGCTTGTCTGACATCAGTGAAAGAGAGACATGCAGAGATCATTTCTTTGTTCAGCCTCAGCTGGGGAGCAAAGTGCCACCGTTCACTACGGGTGCCTTTTCACAGAGCTGCCCGCCGTTCCCCTAAAGCGCACACCAAGCTGTTACTTAACTGCGGGCTGATGTTGATTCACAGCAGTCCTAAGTCTAAATCGCCACAGACACGTCACCTAATCAACAGGACAGTACCTGGACCTGCTTGGAAAAGAGAACTGTGGCTATCTGGGCAAAACAGATAAATGAAAAACAGATGTGTTTCCCTGAAAATGTGATCAACAACTGCATCCCCCACACCCCCACTGTTCAGTACTTAAATACATTGAGCTGCAATCCACATGCAGACACCACAAAAACAGTCATAAGCTAGTAGTTTATCAGAAACTGATGCACTTTGACTTAGGATTCAACAGGTCAACGGCTGGGGCCTCATATATATATATAGGGTAAGCTACTGATCGCTCTCGGCTGCTATCATTTCCATTACGTTTCCAGGGAAGGAAAAAGGGAAAAGTAAGTAGACCTGTTATTCTTCCACTTAGACAAAGATATAATGGAGATTAATAGCACTGAATATGTCCCAAGGAGATTTACAGCCCCTCTTATTTTCAGCTACTGTCAATTTATTATCAATGTAATACCATATCAGGCATGATTCATTCTGCCGATCAGTCACTGTTAACCTGACAATGTAAAATGGACATGGTACACTCTGCCAATCAGTCACTGTCTGCCTGACAATGTAATATCAACATAGTACACTCATGCCGATCTGTCACTGTCTGCCTGACAATGTAATATCGACATGGTACACTCTGCCGATCAGTCACGGTCTGCCTGACAATGTAATATTGACATGGTATAATCTGCCGATCAGTCACGGTCTGCCTGACAATGTAATATCAACATGGTACACTCTGCCAATCAGTCACTGTCTACCTGACAATTTTCTTTATATTGTGGTACTAATAATGGCAATAAAAGGTTGAATTAGCTATATATTTTCAAATTTGAATTTATCACCTCAAATTTATATTCCTTTCTAATAATTAAATGTTATGAATACTAGCTGAGTATAAAACAACTGTTGGCATCTTTTAGTATCAATACTGGACAGGCATGTAGCTATAAAGACTAAAATGAGACTGAGTATGTATGTGAAAATCAGGTTCTGGGACTAAAGTTGACGTAGGTAGGTGGTGTAAGTGCAACTAGGTCTGCCACCTAGTGGAAGGCAATGAAAGTGTCACGTCTTTACCCATGATGCTGTAAGCCACCTGTCGCTGTCTCCCCAGGTGAGAGTCTTCACCATGAACAAGCTACTAGCTATTGCTGTGCTTGTTGCTGTGATCTCCTACGGTAACTACAATATCTGCACTGACCTTTGTTTTTTAAATTATTTTAAATGACCTAATAATAAAAAGCAGCACAATTTTCTATTAGCTAATTACTTAGCAGCAATTTGTACCACAGACACATCACACACCTAAGATTCCCAGTATTTTATCATGACAGAGAATGCATCGTAATTAAGGAGGGTATTACCATTAAACAAAGTTTGGCATGGGCTTCAGCTGCATGACGCTTTGGAAACAAGCCAGTTTTCGGATGGTGTTTGTATTTTTCTGGAAGATTACAGGTTAGGAAGAAAGCAAACGTGACAGGCAGAGAGAGAGAGAGAGAGAGAGAGAGAGAGAATGGATCTTCAAGAAAGGCAACAAAGTACTATAAATAAAATAAATTCCACTGAAATGTTGACAGGTAGCACAGTGTAATATCATTCCAGAAGCTGCTCTGATTACTCCGCCTTCACTGGCTGATACCCACTGATTTCAGATGCTGAGTGCTTACGTATCATAAGAGAAGTTCCGGAGGAGACTGGGACAACAGTTGCTGACACAATCTGGTCCTACTGGGACAACACAGTCCAGACTGCTAATGGCTGGATGGAACAAGTCAAGGGCTGGAAGCTGGACGAAAAGGCCAAGTAAGACTCAGCCAAGCATATAATCCATATTATACAGCAGCCTGTCCTGAGCTGGTCCTCGGTGACCATAAGACAGTCCATTTTTTTTGCTCCCACCCTGCTCACATCCCTGAGAAGCAGGCCAAGAAACACTATTATACACTGTAAAACTAAATATACTGTAAGAGACCCACAGACTAGAAAACTAAAGTTTATATACCATAGACCTGGACCAATACATATTTTGGACTGAGGCCATTTATGATAGCTAATGGTTAGTTTGTCAGAGCCAAGAAAGATCAATGAGTCACAGACAGAAATATGTAGCATATTTTTTTTAAAAATCGGTAAATGTGTGTGTGCTTTGCCCTTCCCAGGGACATGTACGATGACACCACCAAAGCTGTGACCACCTATGGAGCCATCTTGCAGGACCAGGTGTACCACCTTTTCTACACCCATTAACATCTGCTTGCACAGCGCGTATCACGGCCACCCTCCTCCCTCTCAGATACCCAACACATCCATTCCTACACAGCTACCAGAGGACATTACGCATTGGACAAGATCACGTGTCTAAGGTTGATGCCCCTCATTACCCAAGAGAGTCATATTAAACATGCTGACCTTTCGTAACCTCCAACCTTACTGACACAATAACACTGACCCTATATCAGTGTGAGAGTAATAATACTTGCCATGAGCATACCAAATACTCCATCTCAGTAAAGGGTACTCATGTACAATGCAATCATTGTAAATGCAGCAGAAAATTGTGAGTTGCTTCTGACACCCATTTTTGTGCAAAACATGCTGTTCATCTAACATCTATAAAGAGCATTGCTTTTGTTAATTTCTAACAAAGTGCATTTATAGAAATAAATCAGTGTATTTGTATAAAGTACTGTCTTATGCACCATGACGATTGTTATTTACTGAAAATTTATGAAAATACTTCAATAATTTTAATTTATAATTTTTAAATTTATATTTTTAAAAATACTTATACAATAATAATTTATGCAATAAGAGACAAGTTCGTGTATAATAATTTTTTTGTTGAAAACCAACAACGCCTTTGAAAAATCATTTAAAATATTTTGTGTATGTACCATTACATAATCCCTGAGATGGACTGTGGTCCATCCAGCTGCCTGCAGCCTCTCACGTGTGCTCCCTGGGACAGTGTCTCCCTACGACCCTGTACTGAGAAGGCGTGTCCAGGTTGGACAGATGGATGCATTTATCATATGTAATTTTCCAGTATTTCTCCATATGCAGTGTGTATAGAGAGCCTCCACATTGTTTAAAACAAAATGCATTATGTGCAAAACATGTAATGTGTAAAACAAATGCTCAGACTTAAAAAATAACTTGAAAATACAAGTTGAATAACTGTATGCATACACCACAGACTCAATAATGAACTTAGTCTTGAATTACTGCCCTAAATCTTTCTGGGAAGTTTCCACCAGTGTAGGACATTCATATATAAGAACTCTTCCTCCTCCTCGCGAGCTTCAGGGATACTGTCATCTCTGCAGACTGACGGTCACACGCTGGTCGCAGCTGCTGTTCTTCAGCCACAGTACTGTGCTGTGCTTCGGCTCACTTCAAACTTCCCTCCCAGATCAAGCTTCCTGGCAGAAGGCAGCGGTAGTTCTTTGAACCTGCCCGTAATGGGCACTGTCCAGCTTCACTCCTATCTTCACTGTCCGGCTTCACTCCTCCCTTCACGACTGCTCTGGGGCCAAATGGGGAGAAAACTTCCATTTGGTTTTAGAAACCTCAGGGTGTTGTCTTGTTTACCTGCAAACTTCAATGTAGGTTTCCTGGTTTAGAAATTCTCCAAGGTACAGTCTTGGTTGTTATTTACAGTTCCTTAAAATGGTAATCATGATGTCCCAGGGTTTTTTTTTTAAGCTGGTTCTCAAAATGTTTACATTGTGTACCATATTAGAAAATATGTACCAAAGTTATCGACCCGGGGTGATGACAGTTGTTGACCATGGAGGTGTTCCCTTGCCCATGTGTCACCATTACAACTGATGCTTAAGTACATTCGTTTACGTACCGGTAGAGGGGACCCTGTGCTCCACCAATGGTACATGGACCATAGTTTGAGAACCAGTGAAAATCCACAAATTTGTTCTGAAGGTCTTAAAGGTTGGTTGAGTCTTAAAGCCAATTCATGCTTCACTTTTACACATGCACTTTCGGTTGCAGACAAGGGGACATGATGTACATTTCATCATCAGGGATTTGCTACGGACAGCTGTGGTTGGAGTATGTGTAGCCCAGATTTTTATGTCTAGTGGAAACCTTGCACAACCGTGCACAATGACCACACGTGCAAAATAATGGATTAGGTATTTCCAGTAGGTGGCAGTGTGGACTTTAACAGATCAGCAGTCAACGATGAAAGAGTTGAGGAAAAATAGTTGTTGTTATTGCAGTAGTTATGGTGAGCAACTGTAATTGTTCATACTTTCCTGACACTATACCGAGGTATACGGTATTTTAAAAAGCAGCACTATTGCGGCATTTTGAAATATCAGCGATAAAATTCTCTGAGCAGGGTGAGTCCTGGCTAATTTTGTCAAAGATTTCAAAATACTGCAGTATGCCATATTACCATAATAATACTCAAGCCTTGCCTGATAACTTAGCAGAATCAGAATTAGAATCAGAAATAACTTTACTGATCCCAGAGGGAAACTGCTTCTGCTACAACTGCAGACAGAGACACCAGCAGACCTGATGAACACTATATAACAAAATGAAAAAAAGTAATTTATCACAAACAAATGTTTAAAACTGTTGATTAAAGTTTACCCGTTTCACTACACTGTTTGTATCTGTGTTTGTTACAAATCATCTCCCCTCTGCTGGTCTGGTGGAATATCACTGCTGTTTGCATGCACCACCCGTGACCATTCACAACACGACAGCGCAAGTGGAAAAGTGAGGAACAAACTGGCCTTTAGCCTTATCTGGAGGATCTATACTACAGTTTCATGCCAAACACCTGAAGTCATTAAAGATAAAAGGATGCTAAACCAAATGGAGATTCTAAGGCATAGTTGTTTAACTGTGAATGAACCGCTAATGTATGTATCTCAGAACTCTAAAGATCATCTTCAAATTTTTCTTTATTATAGACTACTCAATACAGTAATTAAAACAAGTTCAATTACAGCATGTTGCTGCCACACATGGGTTGAACTTTACCCATATAATCATATCTGCAATGTCCCACATTGAACTGGCCAATGCAGGCACTCTACTGTGAACCTTGGGGATGGAATTACTATGAAATTCAGCATCATAATTTTTTGGACGTTGCTTTCTGCTTTATTTTGGTTGCCAATATGTGCATCTTTCATGGAAATTCCCCAACCAAAATCTCATGAACCCTCTGGTGAAAAAGCTGGAAGCAGAGTGCTGCTGGGAATGGTGGTCTTTCCCAGACATCCCTGGGATGTAAAAGGAGGGGAGGCTACAAGCCGTCCAGCCCACGCTTATCACATAAGCAGACAGACCTGAGGCTCACCGTTTTGGCTGCCACTTTGATCAGTCTGGTGAATCTGACAGTGACATGGTCCCACAGGTGCTGTGCCTGTCCTGCAAACGCACTGGCATTATACCTGTGACTCACCCCCTGAGGAGGGCACCGAGCAGCACATCGAGGATTCAGAGGGCATTGCCCACCCCAAATACAACTCCAGGACTCTGGCAGGGGTATTGTGCTCATCAAGTTGGCCCAGCCAATCCTATACAATCAGAATGTGAAGCTCAGGCAGATGAGAAATGCAGGAACACCATCAGCAGTGCAGCTGGGCAGAGAGGGAAGGGCGCTCATTGAACATACATCTAACTGGCACTAGAGCATGGTATATTTTATTTAGAATGATGCCTTTCCATTCACCAGTAGAGTATCCACAAGTTCTGCAGTGCCTGAACCAGCCCATCATCGATCACGCCATCTGCCACCATGCCTATCCCCATCTGTTCATTGACATGATAGCACGCTCCGGATTTATGGAAGGCAGAGCCAGCAGCTGCCAGGTCTGCCCACAGATTTATATAAATGTTAGACTCAGTCTGCTCTTCCATCGTACGTGCCTCTGATAAACAACGTAGTACCCCAAAGCCTAACCTTAAACCTAACCCTTAACCTAACCCGAACCATAAACTTTCTTTTAGGAAATCTTGTGTGCAATGGCCAGCTGTAGACTGTTTTCCTGGGCTTATAGGTGCACAGAGAGGGGCCTCCTGAGTGTCTATGTGCAGGTACCCCATAACATGGACTGGATCAACAGCAGCTGAGGACACACCCACGCAGGTATCGTCTGGGCAGAGGGATTACAAACATCACACACTGGTTTCCACAAACACACAAAGAAATATTCAAGCTGCAATGTCCTATTAGTCTTCTTGACACAGGCTTAAAACTTCCTAAATTTAGAGCAAATTAGACCCATATTAGTGTTTCAAAATACAGTGGTACCTCGGTTCTCGAACTCACTATAACTCGAATTTCTTGAAAGTCGAACAAACCAGTTTGACCTGGAACTCGATCTGAATATCAGAAGTCGAACCATGAATGCTGACCTAATATAAATTGTACGAGCCAGGAAATGAGTCATACTACAATGCAATTCTTACTTGAATGCCTTCTTCACAGACTGGACGATTAACCAAATAAA
>JAODJU010000138.1:3231360-3242472 GCA_026776725.1 Gnathonemus echidnorhynchus | reverse complement strand
GGTTTTCCATTATTTCTTATGGGAAAAATTCAATCAGAACTCGAACTTTTTAGGATTTGATCCGGAGTCCGGAACGGCTTAAGTTCGAGAACCGAGGTACCACTGTAAATGCATGCAATCAGACATAAACAAACAAAATGAATGCAGCATATGCTGTTCAGGGACTCAACAAATGTAATATTCATATAGGAAATAACACAAATAGATGTAGAAAACTTCTTAAAAATAGAAGAAACATTAATGTCCAGAAATGTATTCAATTAATAAAGATGACACAAAAGCCTTCTATGATCTTCATTATCTGAAAAGTCACACAGGGTACATTGCCTTTAAAACCCAAGCAAAGACAGAATTCACTGGAGTGCCACATTTATACAAAACAACAGGGTCGCAAAGATATAACAAGATTTTATGATGAATAATGAGTGAACTGAAGTGAAGTAAACTGCATAATTAACATATATGCAGCTGTAATTCATATCAAATCTACTGAAGTTAATTCATAGATTAGCATGCACTCCGTAAATGATGCTGTAATGCTGAGTAAAAGAGCAAAGCCTAAAGCTTCACAGATTGCCTGTGTGAAACACAGCAAAAGGAGATATGCAACAAATGGTAAAACTGCTGTGCTTATTTTATAGATGACTTTGATTTAAAATATAAAGCCAACTTTTATTATAACAGTCAAAAGTGTTAAGAGGGAATTAATTAAAACACTGCAATGGGGAATAAAACCTCTTCAATTCCTTCATCGACTGCACATTTCAGATCAGAGGAATGACCTTGGAGAGAACTGCTGCCTCACATTTCCAGAACTGTGGGCTTGATTCCTGTGTGTGTGTATGTGTACGTGTATCTGTGTTTATGTTTGCGTGTGCGTTTGTGTGCGAGTATGTGTGTCAGTGTATGTCTGTGCATGTATGCGCGCGTATATCTGTGTATGTGTTTGCGTGCGTGTGTGTCTATGTTTGTGTATGTGTGTGTATCTATGTATTTGTCTGCGTGTGTCTGTGTGTGTGTGTGCGTGCGTGACATTTGCATGTTCTCCCTGCATTCAGGCTAATGAGTATCCCTGGAGTGGTAGCATGTGCCATATCATGAACTGGCATCCTGCCTGGTGCCCTGGCCCGAGGCTCACTGCGACAACGTAGGCAATAAACACCAATGAACAAATATAGGGCTGCATAAGTAAGCAGTTGTTAGTCATATCTATTGACCAGCAAGGCTTACCACTAGACAAACTAAAGCAGGATTATATCATAATCCTCACCAATAAAACAAAAAAATACATATACTACACATTTATCCATGACTTCACACACACAATGGTTAGAGGCCGTAACTCAGAAATACCCACTTTCATAAAAAGAGCTTGAACAGAACCATCCATGCATGGTGAAATAGCATTCAGGATGGCAACATCACAATGGCATAATGGAGATAAAGCACATTTAAATACACCCATCTACCTTCCATAATCACTTATCCAATACAGATTTGTCCTGAGCATTGAGCCTATCCTCAGGAAGCACAAGACATGGAAAAGAAGACACCATGCATTACATACCAGTAGTACACATATAAGCAAAAAGAGTAATTCAATCCCCATATGTTCTTGCTGCTTGTTTATATTTGATTAGTCAAATTTATTTCCATTGGTAAGATGTATTATGGATTTTTTTCCCTGTCATGTTGCCTTGTAATAATGAAGAGATATAGATGATGAAATTAGACTTATTCCCACTAGGGGGAGCTTTAGCTTCATAAGAGCTTGTTTGGTGAAAGATGAATAACTAAACAATCAAGGAAAGATGCTGAGCTGTGAAAGCTGCCATCTCATTTTGTTTGCCATACTGCTGTTATTTGTTAGTGTCATGTGTAGACGTCCCCGTACTGGTATAGGCAAACATAAAAAAAGCCGGACTATGCCTACACCACTCCATTAATCTTCCATAACCACTTACCCAGTATAGGATCACCGTGTGCCTGGAGCTCATCCCAGCAAGGGTAGAGCATAATGCAGGGGACACCCTGGATAGGATGTGGGTCCATCACAGAACAGGGGACACCCTGGACAGGATGTGGGTCCATCACAGAACAGGGGACACCCTGGATGGGATGTGGGTCCATCACAGGACACAAGGCAGGGGACACAGTGGGCCAGCAGCATTTGCACTGGGTAATGCAAGCAATCAGATGAGAGAATAAATCTTAGATTAGACCATCTTTCATCGTGAAATTTAAATGAAAACTATTAATGCCATTAGTTACATTTCTGCTTATACTGCCATTGATTTAGAAGCTGATTTAAGTCTAATGAAAAAAGCAATCTGTTGTATACAACAAAAATGAGTTTCATTATCAGAAATGAATATTAATGTGACTACCACTAATATGTTCAGTCTACCACTCCCCCCATTTGTAGTTTATTTTAATGCTATAGCTGATTATGTTTCAGTGGGTTTTTCTATTCTATTCACTGCATTTTACCCATAATGCTTGCTGGGTCGAGGTTGCTTGCCTGCTGAGCGGTTCCCTGATCCTCTGCACTTTGCATTGCAGCCAAAATCCTCCCTAGGCTAAAACACAACGCAGTGCCCATGCAAACGTCCTACGTACTGAGATCTCTTCAGGTGAGCAACCATAGCTAATGAAGCTGGTTGAGTAACGTCCGGAAAATCACCAGGGTGCAGAGATCTCCCCCATACCTCAACACATGCAGGATGAAGCCATCATCGCTGGCGTGATGCATCATGCATTGGAGGTGTCTCGGTGCTGTACTGCATTGCATAAATATCACTCCAGTCTTTAGATGAAAGTTAGCCTTTTCGTGTGTATAATATACAACGGATGCAAAGAAGCAGTATTATCTCACAATACCCATATATAATCAAACTTTCATCGTGGTTATTTAAACAGTCACGGTTATATAGACGAAGACGACGTCCAATGTTTGAATACCATCCCCACTTAAGCGGTAATCAGCAGTGTACCGGATGTCATCCTGCCTGTCTTCTCATTGCTGTTTCCTCAGTCTGTATAATTCACCGCAGCTCAGGGGTTTATCACACCAATTTATAATAGTCTGTGCAGTCGTGTCCAGTTTCTCTAAGCAGTAACGCCCTGCTTCTGCCTGCCTCGCTTTGCCAGTCACTTGGGGGGTCGACGGTGAGCCAAAAGGGGGGACTTGCCTAACGGGAGTGCTCCAGCCTTGCCTTTCACTCTCACTGGTGCTCGATCGGGGGTCGACCGGATCAAATCGGTCATGACACAGCTGAGTTCACACGTACCCATGAAAACAAGTGAATATAAACCAATAATACGAAAGACACGCTATTTAATAATAGAAAATTAACAGCAATAGATCTACTACAGAAAGATTAGATTAGTATACATGCACTTAGAGTACAATATTGCCCTAATCTTACTATATTAATTGGTCGTCCCCTGGTGAGTAACTATTCCTGTGTTTTTTTCCAGACTAACTCCAGGTTTTCCCCCACCTTAAATAAACAACTGTATCTAGTTTCCATACGAAGTCAGTATTTTGTCTTAGTTATTTCCAATACAAATGCTTTCGCATATTGGTGGCATAACCCTCATGGTATAACACACTGCATTAACCCATACAAACTCAAATGCCAATAGAATATCTCACGTATATGAATCTGATGAGCTGACAACGACTTATGAGAAGAATCCCGATCAAAATACCTTCCCGGGAGAGCACAGAGGGAATCCGTGTTAAATTCACCAGTGCAGTTAATTAACTTCCCAGTGTATCTGTTTTATGCTACACCGTGCACGCATTGATTTTTCCTTTGGTCGCACTGAGAATGCTGGGTAAAATAACATTTATTTATGCATACCACTAGATGGCATCAGAGGATGCCATGAGTGTGCCGAAATTTTCCGATGAAGTTAGCGGAACAGTGTCCTGGGAGCCCGCCCAGTTGGCCGTATTTGAATGATTTTGCGGGTCAAAATTGCTTTTGGTGGGTGAACAACATTTCGGCTGGTTTTTTTTAACCGTTTTGGAGTCCTGTACATTTTGTATAGGCTAAAACGCAAGAGTTCATATACTCCATCCAATCAGTCAACGAGACATTACCAGACAGCCACGATCTCCCAACACCATGTGACAGTCGTGAGCATTAATGTTATTGGTAGTTAATCCTGTATTGTGCAGAGAAGCCTGGCTTCCAGGGGGGTCTAAAATATGTGACTGCAAGTCCATCTGTCCCATCAAGGCTGCCTAAGCAAAAACTATGTATACATGCATACAGACATACATACATACACACATACATACATACACACACACATACACAGACACACACAGTTTTTAAATGTATTGTACGTATGTAGTTTTTTCATAAGCCCTTTTCAGACATACACTGCAACCCTGAACTTTTCTAGGTGTTACCCGGAGGGGCTGTATGCGTGATTGCAAATGTCCAGTCATACAGGACATTAAATGGACTTTACACTGCTAGCTGCCTAGTACAAAGTCTGGGTAATGTTCACCTGAGGTGTGAATAGAACAGGAAATGGTCTGGAGATTTCCCTGCAAGCGAGTGGGCTTGTTGATGATGTTTCTACCATGCGACTGGCATGATAACAGAAGAATACAGTCATCCGAGGGTGAAAAAGAGGGGTCATTTACACAAGGACCCCCCCCAAACATGGCAGACTGGAGAGATTCAGGAATTTCTGTCAGTAACTTCTGTCCCACATCCCGCATGCTCTACCCAAGTGCCACCTCTCACCTAAACCAGCTGTGTGCCACATGTATGCATTTCTAGTAGGTGGGAACGCATCTGACACAGAATGTTTCCAGCTGTATGAGTGGGCAACTCCGGACAATGTCAGGAGTTCATGTGTGAAAACAGCTATAGACTCCCAGTGATCGGAGCATATTCACCAATAAGCTTTTGTCTATTTTCCATTTAGACAAAGCTCACATCCACATTCTTAAATGTAGCTGTAACATAAATTCCTCATACTTCCAGTATAGCGTGGCATGAATGGGCGTTTATAGGTTGTATTCATCCTCATTTCAAAGGGAAAATTAATGTATATGTTGTCAAAACGATTATCGCTGTGGTTCAGTTAGTATGATAGATTAAACTTTTAATTGCAAATAAAATGAATTTATATTGATATTTTGACGTTCGATTCTTGTGGCAATTTGATGTGGGAACCTCCTGACTTTTCACACTGCAGACATTACAGTTTTTTGATTGCTTTGGAGCATTTCTCAAATGAAAATTAACATTTGCAAAACAACAAGTGTATTCCCACACTATAATGTCACTTTGCACACCAGAATGTCATTTCTCATTGCTTCATACAACTTTCCAAAGATTTTAGTACATGTATGCAAATAGTTTGATATGATCATCATAGTTTGGCACAATTTTCAGTTGCTTTAGTTATGTTGCTCAAAATAGATTAGGTACTTTACAACTGTATTAATTTTACACCCAAAATTATATATGTAAGTGATCATCATGTTAGTCACCACCTACAAAACCTTATCCAGCTCCTTGGAGAACCTTATCCAGCTCCTTCGAGGACCTTACCCAGCTCCTACGAGGACCTTACCCAGCTCATACGAGGACCTTACCTAGCTCCTTTGAGGACCTTACTCAGCTCCTACGAGGACCTTACCCAGCTTCATTGAGGACCTTACCCAGCTCCTACGAGGACCTTACCCAGCTCCTACGAGGACCTTACCCAGCTCCTACGAGGACCTTACCCAGCTCCTTCAAGAATGTTACCCAGCTCCTTTGCGGACCTTACCCAGCTTCTTTGAGGACCTTTCTCAGTTCCTTCAAGGACCTTATCCAGCTCCTTTGAGGACCTTACCCAGATCCTATGAGGACCTTACCCAGCTCCTTCGAGAATGTTACCCAGCTCTTTTGTGGACCTTACCCAGCTTCTTTGAGGACCTTTCTCAGTTCCTTCAAGGACCTTATCCAGCTCCTTTGAGGACCTTACCCAGCTCCTTCGAGTTTCTTTTATTTCGTTTTTTGCACTCGGACCACTTCATATGTAACATACAACAAAGTATAACACATCTTCAAATCGCATTGCATTCTTCTGCCTTACCACATCTTGTTGCCTGCTGCTCTCCTCCCTCTGATCTCTATTTTGACTTGGAGCTTTGCCCCAACATCCACCTGAATAATGGCCCACTCACAGACTGAGCATAGCGCTCATTCTTTCCCATCCTCCTTGGCCATCCTCTCTGCCCAGTACACAAACCTCCCACCAGGCAATGAGTTGTATCCAGGTGCCCAGCATTCCCTGACTCCCCAGCAAGTCTGAGGCACACACATATTGCACCACCTGCCACGTGACTCAATTCCTGCTCCTTCTCCCTGGGCCTCACTGCCAGTGCAGGACACCTCCTTCCATCTCCTCTGCTTCCCTCTCTGTCCACCCTTGAGATTGCAAACCACCACACATGAAAAAAGACAACCCCGTGCTCCTTACTCACTGCCAGTGTACATTCCCTGCATTCTCCCTGCTGGGCTTATCTGCTCACAGAGGAAGACATTGCAGCAGGTAAGAGAGAATTAACAGGATAAAAGGCAAAGGGGGGGGGAAGCAACAACAATTCCAGGAAAAATGCATTAGCACGGTCCGGGAAACCAGGCCAGAAAGAGAGTGACAGGTTCAGAAGCAGCTGATTGTCGCTGAGATGTGCCTGTAGACTGAGAAGATAGGAGACAAATGGAGAGAGAGGGAAGGAGGAAGACAAAAGGCAGAACCACATACTGCACTACAGAGCCTTCAGCCCTCATCTTTGCTGACAGGAGCCAGGCCCGCACCCCTCCACGCAGCCATTAATGGACGCTAACGATGAGGAAACAGTCGCTTTAAAACCCCACCCGGAACAGCCGCAGGGGCGACAGATCCCAGCTCATTAAGGCTAATCCAAACAAAGAGCTTTAACGATTCAATCTCACCAGTTAGAGGCGAAGAAAAACAAACCAGGGGATTAGGAGAAAGACTATAAATCTAGCTAATTAAATAAACGTTTCTTTATGCTATGGACGAGCACAATTTCTCCCTTGCACTCTCCACTGCTGTATTCACGGTACCCCATCTGTTGGGGGGGGGGGGGGGGGGGGGGGGGCACAAAAGTTGGTCTCTCATGAAGAGGCTTTTAACAAGGTCCATCAGATTGGTACCTGAGACTGAGAGCTTGCAGGCTGCAGACATAATTACTGTAAAACGCACAGCGTAGCCCAGAACTCTACTCAGCTTTTCCCGGGTTACCCTGTCATGTTGGCTTGTCCTTCGAAAGAACATGCTAGACAGCAATTACCCCAACTGACTTGGCCAGGACCAGAGGGATGAACGGGAACAAACCCAGAACCTGTTGTCTTGTGGAAACAGAAAACCCACATAGCACCTAACAGCAGCTTGAGGCGCTCAGGAACAGTTTGGCCAAAATGGGGCAGTCCACCAGTGACTTGATCTATTTTAATGGTTGGCTGACATATCTCCCTTGAACATGTGCAGCATCCTCACAACCCATGTAAGGTTAACACCAACCAGGTCTCAAAATCTTATCGGCTCTGCCTCAGGCTCATAGCATTCATGGTGTAATTGTCACCAACAAGAGGTGAAATGTGTGCATGCGTACAATTAATCCACCGTAGCCATCAAAATGCCAAAGCACTGAGAAAATTGAGATTATAAAAACGTGCCTTGATCACCTCTAGCTCCTGAAATCAGTATGACCTCAGTGTGAAAGACACGCCCATGGAACACCAAAAACAGAAGAAAGAAAGTAATGTAGTTTTCAGGTTAATTCTACGCACAGAAAGTGTGTCAAAGCTATATAAATATCTACCTACAAATTAAGCCAGCTGGTCAGTGCTGGCAGAAATTTTACTAGGGCTGCATTTCCAAATGTATATGAGCTGCAAGTCTAAAGATCTATTAATATTTCTGCACTCTGGAACATGTACATCTCCCCTTGAGCGGGCAACACTCATTACCTTCGATACAGACAAGCAGAGTTCTGATCTTCTTCCCAAAAGGCATACTAAGCCACATTTTTAAGTTTCACTAAAAAATCGAATATAAAATTATGTATAAATTATGTATATAGGCCAGATCAAGATGAGGAGGATATGCATGAAATATATGCAGTTGTGTATTTTGTAATTTTTTTTCTTGTGAAAAAAGCAATAACTACTGGAATTAATTACCAAAAACAACATGAATCAAAAGTGTGTCCCACAATGCACTGTCAAGATGAATTATTAAATGCTCAAATAAACTTATTTTCTCAGACACTTGTCGCTAGTGCTTTTTTCACATGGTAAATAATCTTCGGCTTTGTTTTTGTGACTGTATGGACACCCAGAACAAGATTCTGAATAACTAATAGATACAATCTGGATGATTTACGAGCAATTTTGAACTTAATTCTACCCAAGGCCTGAAACCTGTGCAGAAGTTTAAATTAACACAGAAGCTCCTGCTGGATGATTGGGGTTCAGAACATCACAGAGAGTGACTTACGAGTATCTGTTAATTTTAAGAAACTGAAGGAATGTTAAGGGAGGGGATCCATTCAGATGGCTCCCCAGCGTGACAGAGTTGCACTTTTTGTAGGCGCCTACCCAGCTTCTGGGCTGAGCTAAATGATGTCAATAAATCTGAGGTGGTCATCAGATTATGGTGAGCCGCAGTGATTTATCACTTGAGGCCTGGCTTTTTGCCCACGGACGTGCAAGCTCACATCACAGAGCCAGAGTTGGTCTGCATTATCGAAAAGGGGTCCAGGATACAAGTAGAAATTATATCAATGTCAGTCACCCAGGAGTTTTCCTGTCGTTGTTAGCTAAAGATACAGGCATGTGACCTCATTAGTGAAGTGGCTAGCTTACAGTATAGTAATCAGCTAGCAAAGCCATTCCTGATCTATTAACCAGAATGCACATGTGTGTTTTCATCATAGATAATAAATGATTTGCCATTCTATCGCCTCTTCAGCTAGCTAGTTTTTCTTTTTAGGATATACTTTATTCATTTAGAAACAGTATATATGATTTTTTAGATTTTCACATACACCACTTTATTTTCCGTGAGAGACATAGACTTGAGGTCAGAGCACAGCATCACCTAGCATGGAGCAGTTTGCAGCAAGTTATGGTTTAAGGACCTTGCTCAATGGCCTAGTGGTGTTACAGTTACTCTCATGACCTTCTGTACTTAGCCATAAATCATCCCAGCCAGTGGAGAAAAACTTTTAAACCTTCAGAAGATGCACATTTTCTTATTCTCCCATCAGAGGACTGGGAAGGCATTTGAGTGTTATCTGGAGAATGTAGGAGTAACGTACTGGGGGCCAAAGACCCATATAAACCATGCAAGTAGCAACACGCCTGTTGAAAACATCCAAGTTGAACATTCTTTAAAATTCACTCAACAAATAAAAACTTGCTTGGGACAATAAAGACAGGACAAAATGGTAGAGTGTACCTCCATAAATAACCAGTTAACTGCCGATACTGTGAGGTATGTAGCTATTGAGCACAGTGCTGAAAATCTGAGCGTTAATGTAATGGAGAATTGTACTTCTAACACTGTCATGATGCTGCATTAAGTTACTGTTGCTAGTTTGACTTATCTCTGAATTCCACGGTCCACCAAAAACCATAAACATCCCCAGTATCTCACCGAAGGACACACTAGCTCAAAGTGTGTGGGTCATTAAGGAGCAAGAGTCAGTAATGATAAAAGGGTTTGGTGCAATGTCCCATTAATATTCAGTTATCAAGGATCAGATATGTTATCAATTTATATTTGCCCTGAGAACAAAGAGCAAAAACAACAAAATATATACAGGAACACCACATAAAAAGGAAAAGAAATACATTACAATTCCAAATGCAAGTACTAAGGTGAGCCTGATTAGACTGGATTTCAGCAGTATGTGTGTCAGCTGTAAAAGAGGACTAACACTCAACACTTCAATATATGAGGCTTCTGAACAACGCGAGGCAGCTAACAGAACCCTTTACGGTTGGTGCCTGAATCACAGCTGCTTCAGTCACAAGTGGGCTAGATGGCAACCTGACAGGGAGGCTGCTGTAAAATCACAAAAGCAGAGCCTGAAAAATTAACACCCAATCAGTGCCTGTGACCCAGTCTCAAAGAACTGTACGTTCAAAACATCAAAAAACTGAAATTTATGGCATGGCTGCTGTTCAGAAACCATTTGTATCTAAGGTACATAACCTTGTATAAGAGGACCTCAAGCAACAGAAATGGTAGCATGGTCTGATGAGCTGATGGGTCCTTCCTCATTCTGGACAGAAGTACGTGTAGAGAAGACAAAAAAACGCCTTGAAAATATTGGTAGGGCAAACCATCTCTTTGGAGTCACTAGGTCCGATGACTGCTCTGCATGGGCATTTACAGAACATTTGATTCAATGAACCTAAGTTGTGCAACATTAATATTAGTTTTTGCAAATACACTCATCACCCTGATCTATCCACAATCCGTGGACCGTCACCCATTTCCCCTGACTTGTCCCTCCTGCTGGCAGCCAGGAAATGACTATTACTGTGCTCCATCCACAACACATTTGTTGTTGGCAGGTAATTAAAATAAAAACATAATGAGATGATGTTAGACACCATCTGTGGGAGACTCACCTGCGACTAAGGTTTCAGCCTTGATGCAACTTGCCGTAATGCAAAATGTTCTTCTGGCTTTGGTGGCTTTTAAAAGATGCTTCACTGTGTCCACATCACCAAATGAGGTAGCCAGGAAGGTTTGTTACACTGGTTTGTAAAATGGGCCCTTGGACATCACTGCCATCACTGCGAAGGACAACTGAACCATTCTGGAGCACCATGTTCACCCAGTGATTCAATCATTATACCCTAAAGGTGGTGCCATGTATCAGGATGATAATACATCAATACACACAGCAAGGCTGGTGACAGAGTGGTCTGATGAGCATGAAAATTAAGTTGAACATCTCCCATGGTCTACACCAGGGGTGGCCAATCTTATCCGCAAAGGGCCGGTGTGTGTGCAGGTTTTTGGGATAACCTGTAGGTCAGCTGTTCA
>JAODJU010000138.1:3196369-3224224 GCA_026776725.1 Gnathonemus echidnorhynchus | reverse complement strand
AGCCACCCCCTCCCAACCCCCTCCAACCTCCCCCATCCCCCCCCAACCTGCTCTGTAGCTGGATGCTTGCTGAGCAGCTCTGTATCCTCCTTGGCTTTCTCAGACTTCATCTCCACCACAATGTCATTTTTTATATCCCCAGAAGCACTGCAACAAAGGAATTCAACACAACCAATGAGCAGGGCAAGGGCACGAGGCCAGACGAAGACCCAGACAGAGTGACCAATCAGTGCGGCTCCAATGACCACCCATCCTCAGTGTCTATCACTTACACTTCTTTCTTATCCTCTTTCCCACAGGGCAACTTTCCGTTCTTCTGCAGGCAATACAACAGAGTGACCAGCAGGAGGAGCAGCAGCACGCACACTACAACTGCCACCACGACACCAGCGGCGCCGCCCTGCTGCTTGTCAGCTGTGGCACCAGAGAAGAAGGGGAAGCATGGAGGGAGGTGAGTGGAAAAGGGTGGATTGGGTGGGTGGGGGTGGACAGAACCCTGCTTTACTACATCAATACTGAAAAGATAATGAGTCCAGGGAAGGACACAGATAGAGCAAGACAGTGGCAGCTATCTATGAACAAACAAACACACACACACACACACACACACACACACACAGCCTGAGAAACGCATAATGGGCAAAGTAGCTCACACAGACTGATGCTCACAGGCACAGGCACGGCTGCCTTCTTACAGACCTGATTTAAGCATGGGATTCCCTTTGAGCAGCATATGAAGAAAAAAGATGAGGCTGAGTCTCATAGCACAACAGGAACAAATAGTCTACGACTAAGCAAGGCCACACCACCGCCTCGAGACACAGCAACACACAACGTTGGCAACACAGTAGGCAAAGCAGCAGACCCACGGCACAACATGGCAAGATAGTGGAGTGTCAGAGAAAACCGTGCGAAGAGAAGAGGAAAGAACACCACAGGAGAATAAGAGACGACATTCTCAGAGAAGAAAGAGAGAAGGACATAGAACAGAACCGAAAACTTTATTGCCCCAGGAGGGAAAACTGAGGTGTCCACAAAATATTGGACAACAATGACAAATATAGTTTCTACAGTCCCTAAACAATATATAATTTACAGAGTGCTCAGTAACAGTATACAATGTGCAATGTACAATATACAAATACAGTGCTCAATTACAGCATATACAATATACAATGTACACTGCTGAGAGGGACCCAAGGAGGTTAGAAAAGACAGATGAATGTCTACCTCTGCCCGTACCACCGTTGTCTGTGGAAGATTCTGGAACACAAAGAGAAAATCCAATTAAATATGACTGACAGTAGATCACGATTAAAAATAAGGATAATGGAAGCACCCAAACCTTTGCTAATGACAACCATGAACTGCCGGGTATCCTTTCCATGCTCATTCGTGGCCTCACATGTGACCCCACCATTAAGCACAGTTTCCGTAGCTTCAAGCGTTAACGTGCTAACGACCTTGTTCTCCTGGACCATAACCGCCTGTCGGATGGAGAGGAGCTTTTCAGCACACCAGGATTAAGAGAGCACACTCAGGCTGGTCGTAAGATGCACTCTGGAGAAAGGATGTAAGTTGGAGCCACAAACCTGTTTGCCTGAAGGAGTCCAGGAGAACTGAGGGTCAGGATATCCATAGGCAGAGCAGGAAAGTGTCACAGTGTCACCCATGTTATGTACTTTGGCCTCGGGAGCAGGAGCAATCTCTGGCTTTCCTGGAGAGAAACAGAGAGCAGGGTTATGGAGGGGTTAGAAAGGAACAGAATGTGGGGTTCAAGTGGGTTATTAGGGAACATAAAGTGGGGTTCAGGTGGGGTTAGTAAGGAACAGAATGTGGGGTTCAAGTGGGTTATTAGGGAACATAAAATGGGGTTCAGGTGGGGTTAGTAAGACAGAAAGCGGGGTTCCAGTGGAATTAGTAAGGAACAGAAAGCGGGGTTCAGGTGGGGTTAGTAAGGAACAGAAAGCAGAGTTCAAGTGGGGTTAGAAAGGAAAAGAAAGTGCGATTCAGGTAGGGTCCATAAGGAATAGAATGTGGGGTTAGGAAGGAATAGAAAGTAAGGTTCAGATGGGGTTAGTAAGGAACAGAAAGCAGGGTTCAGGTGAGGTTAGAAAGAAACTGAATCCGGGGTTCAGGTGGGTTATTAAAGAACAGAAAACAGGGTTCCAGTAGGGTTAGTAAGGAACAGAAAGTGGGATTCAGGTGGGGTTAACAAGGAACAGAAAGTAGGTTTCAGGCGGCGTTAGTAAGGAACAGAAAGGATGGTTCAGGTGAGGTTAGTTAGACAAAAAGCGGGGTTCCAGTGGGGTTAGTAAGGAACAGAAATTAGGGATCAGGTGGGGTTAGTAAGACAGATAGCAGGGTTCCAGTGGAGTTAGCAAGGAACAGAAAGTGGGGTTTGGGTGGGGCTAGCAAGGATCAGAAATTGGGGTTTAGGTGGGATTAGTAAGGAACAGAAAGCAAGATTCAGGTGGGGTTAGTAAGACAGAAAGTAAGTTTCAGGTGTGTCTCAGGGTTTCAAAGCTTGTGTTTCCTGTCAGACAGCACAAAACACTAAAGGAAATCCCAGCTGCGGTCTTGACTGTTCCCTTGACCCCAAATCTTGTGCTTTTTTTCTGTGTGCTGTGACTCCTAAGTTCAAAGCTTCAGATGACAGAATCAGGCACTGACATCTTCCCTCCAGATGAGGGGCTATAAGCAATAGTGACTAAATGACTAAATGAAAACTACTCATTCTACAAAACAAGGTTCTTTGCCCAGCACATCACTCTGTTATTTAATTTCACCCACAATTGATGAGAATTACTTTTGTGAAATGTGGGAACAATGATCCAGGATAGTCCCCATCCAAGTTTGGTCAAGAGATGGATTAGGGAGAGAGTGGAATAGTGTTTCGCTAGGAATGGGTCATAATATATAAAATCAAAACCAACTCTTTGAGGCCCAACATAGATCTAGTTTCACTCCACAGAAACACAAAAGCA
This sequence comes from Gnathonemus echidnorhynchus, assembly GCA_026776725.1. NCBI lineage: Eukaryota > Metazoa > Chordata > Actinopteri > Osteoglossiformes > Mormyridae > Gnathonemus > Gnathonemus echidnorhynchus. The sequence goes on along the minus strand of JAODJU010000138.1, from coordinate 3,221,237 downwards.
AGTTTAAGATTTTTTTAAAATGTGATTTTCTTGAAATGAAAATTCACAGAATCATTCCACCAATATGCTCAAACCAGCCTATTTAATTAAGGCCTCAGGTGGATCAGAAGCCCTCAGGAATCATGGTCTGTGAGAGCCAGGATGTAAGATGCAAGCGTGCAGCTCTGGGGACAGAAGGCTGGCTTACCCAAAACCCGGATCGTGACATTGCCTCTAGCGTAGAGCCCGGGAACAGTGAACACGCTGCCCTCACAGATGTAGAGTCCCGCGTCTGCGTACGATGCCGGGTTTATCACCAGCATGCCGCTGTTGGATAGTGTTGCTGTCCCCTATTTTGAGTCACATTAAGAAGCAGAGCCGGGGAGAGAGTCAGGTCTCCTAGCAAGGAAGTGACGTGGATCTGCACAGGTAAGTGCTTTTCCTGGTCAGGGTCAACCTGCAGTCTGTCCCAGGCAGCACAGAACACTAAGCTGGGGAACACCCTAGATAGAATGCAAGCTGATTCACAGCTAACTGCTATTCAGAAAAAGAACTTAACTGCAAATATCTTGTTATTTGTTTTAATTCGTTTTTAATCTGCCTTACAAAGAGTCAAAGAGAACGGCCTCCAACACAAGTACAGTGTGTGTACAAGTGTGTGCGTCCCCAAGTAATTTAGGGCACTGTCACAAAATATTGCAAGTGGATTAAACTGCACGCTCAGTGTGTAACACAAAGAAAAAACACATGAGTGCAGTCATTGAGCACGCCAGGAAGCAGTGAGCCAGCTCAACAACATGGCCGAATATCTGGCTTCCAAGAAATGCTGTGATGATGGAACCCGGAGGAGACTCACCTTCTTCCACTCTAACGTGTGAACATCAGAGCCCTTGGTCTTACACTGTAGCTGGATGCTCTCCCCAAGAGGCACAACATGGGGTCCAGCAGGAGTGATCTTCACTGGATCCAGATCTACAGAATGGGGGAAGAATGAGGCATGGTGGTCCTTATTTTAAGTTTATTTTAGTCCTTAAGTACAGAAATTATTGCCATAAATATGATGCTGATGGTAATGCTAGTTGAGGGCTGACACTTACAGTGAACGATAAGCTTGAGCTCTTTGGTGAGCTCAACATCCTTCGCATCAAAGTCCAGAGCTTCACATCTATAAGTCCCGTTGTCTGCCCGTGTTACAGAATGCAGGGTCAGCAGTCCATTAGTAGCATGCTTGGGAGTTTCTTTTCCCTAAGAAATCATGGATAGAGAGCAGAACTTCACGTTAGAAATGTATGGTTTTCCTGCACTCTAAGAATATTTCACATTTGTTCCTCTGTGCCCCACTGTCAGCTACGACCTGTATTCTTACTGTTACTCTCTAACTATGGCAGGAAATCAGATGGATCTTCCAGGAAGACAGAGCTGCCTCTCCACCCTCACCTTATCAATAAAGGTGAAATCGTAAGTCGGTTCAGGGTTGCCATCAGCCTCACACTTCATCGTCACGTTATCACCCTCCTTCACTGGCACAGAATTCATGAGGCTGAAGGTCACTTCCTCTGTGGGATCTGATCAATGAGAAATAAAAAAGATATGAAGACAGACAGAGAGGCCCAGTGGCAATTTTTATCACTGTTGTTTTCCTCAGAGCAAAATATCAGATATCATATTTAACCCAGTAATGTTGTTTGAGAGATTTTGCACAAAGATAGACAATCACTGGAGGTTAGACAAATGCACTGGACTTGTTACTGTAATTTAATTTCATGACTGGTGTCGAGATAAAGTGAGATTTCTCTAGACTTGGATTCTCTGCAAGACAATTATTTTGACAGAAAGACAAACCAAACAAATAGTAGCTTCAGCAGCAAGATTAATCTTTATGTCAGGGTTTCCCTAATTTTGGTCCTGGAAGGCCAGTTTGCAACACAGTTAGCAGATTTCCCTGCTCAGACACAGCTACTAAACCTGCTGATTAGTCAAGTTAGATGTGTCTAAGCAGGAAAATACATGGTTTTGGATTCTGGCCCTCCAGCACCGTAATTGGGGAACCCTGCTTTATGTTGGGGTGTTTTTATGTAGGAGAAGTGGGAAAAGAATTACTCTGTGCTAGAAGGTGCTACAGAATACAAGCAGTGGGAGGCCAATAAACACAGAATCATAGACATTTTGTGTCAGTAGGATGGGGCTCATTCAGTTCGACCCGACTGTGCTGTAAGCTTAAGCTGTTAACTATGTTATTGGCTTCAGAGAGTCAATGAGAGCCGCGTGACTCACAGAGGAGGTTGAGGGTGAAGGACTCAGAATCCTGCTGTTCGATCTGGTCATTGGGCATGCTGTACTCCACAATGCAAAGGAACTTGGCATTCTTGTCCTCCTTTTTAGGGCGCAGGTAGAGGGTGCTGGACACAGTGAAGAGGCCTGAAGCCTCTTTCACCACGCTGGAGACCATGTATGTAGCTGAGAGGAGGGCAAAGAGAAGGAGGGACAAGGAGAGACTGCGGTGATCACCAGTAGGACTCAACACCATGGCAAATTGCAGCTGACATTTTTTTAAAATGCCACACTCGATATGTAAAACTAAGCCAGCGTAGTTTTTCTTCCTCAGTTAAAACATTTTGCTATGGACACGTTTGTCTGTGTATGAACATGTTGACAGTCCCTGATCATCAGCATTACTGTCATCAATCATCATCATTACCATCACTGTTATCATCTTCACCATTACCATCATCATCAATATTGTCATCATCACCATGGTGTTACACTTCTGAGAATATTATTAATAACAAAGCTGTGCTCACGCTCATTGTGGTCTTTGACTTCTGGGAGAGGATTTGAGTTCTTGTACCAGATGAGGCGGGGTGCTGGGAAGCCATTCCGGCTGGTACACTGGCCAATCTGATACACAAAGGGAGCCAAAGTGAGGCAGGGTAAACAGAACAGCATTATGGGAAGTGCATTCCTGCAGGGTCCTTAAAGCTATTATCCAATCAACAAAAACAACAGGCAGGTTATACTATTTACAAAAAATAAAAATACATGAAAAAATACAACTTTAATACAGCCAGAGTTCTTTATACCAAGATGGCAACTCCTTACACTGTTGTTCCCTCAGAAGACCTACAGTCTTCATTTGTAAAAGAGCAAACTGGCCTGTATCACAGGGCAAAACTGCGGCCAGCTTGAGAATGTAAAGCAGGCTCACCTGAGGGCTGGGGGTCTGGTCCACAGGAATGGGCTGGCTGGATCCTGCCACCACAGGCTTCTCCGGTGCAACTGGATGGAAGAAACAGGGAGTAAGACGAAGGATGAAAAAGTCTGCAGCGCCTCGGGGCACCCCTGGAAGCTCTTTGGTTTATTTGACACCTTCCAGTGCTACAACTTGTGTTGACCATTCCCATCCTTTATGTTCAACATAATCCCTATGAAAGTTATTATAGCTTCTATGATCAGGGCACCTCACGCATTCAGTCCAAAACAGTAATGCTATTTCTTTTTGAGCCATTACTATAGAATTTATTTGTTATCTATTTTTTATTGATACTGTCCTTTAATGTCTAAATATCTTTTTACTGTCTAAATGTGTGTATTCAGCTACTGTAAACTTGCAGCTTCCTTCAATATTAATAAAGTATCTTTATCTGTCTGTCTGTCTGTTTCATAGTGTCAGTCACTGAGATACTGAGACAATTGCAAATATCCTCGCACATTGCAGACATATTACTACTTTAATATGCACTGTGTACATGTTCAAAATTCACACAATTACTACTGTAAATATTTTTATGATTGTTACCCTGCCAAGTCTGGTATGAGCGGCAGCGATGAGAGGCAAAGAGCACAAAGTAAACAATTCACATAGCAGTGTACTCCGTTTCTTCCTGCCGCTCATATGCAAGGTCACCATATCCCTGCTCTCAGCTGTCCCCCCCTGCACCCCCCACATAAAAATAAACACCCGCCATTAAATAACATTCAGTATCTATGCCCTGCTGAAAACGCTTTCACTGTCCCTCAGTTAACATCACCTTCCAGCTCTGTCCTAGTTTGACTGGCCCTACAAGGCCACCGCTTTGTTCAAAAGCTGGAGAAATTCCTCATATATTATTAACTCTGACACTAAACAGTAAAAAAAAGGGTAACCAGGCTGGGAGAATAAGGCATTCTGGGAAGTTTAGCGATAAGGGGATATGTGCTTACAATGACTGATGAGCAGTAATGGCCAAATCTATGTTCTGTTGGGTGTTTCAAATTGCTAATATAAACACTCTCCAAATCCCATTGTTTTAAATAGGATTCATTATTTCACAGTGAGTCTGTTTCTTTAACACCTAAAGGCAGACCGGGAGGAATTCAGCTTCAGCATAGTCACACCAAGGGGACAGGCACACAATGGGACAGCCAGGGTGATGCACACACCAGCAGATGCCTGCTGGGTAGTGCGATGACTATCTCACAATTCTGACCTGGGGGCTGTGAAAATTAACCTTTGGATTAATCAAAATGACCCTTTGCAGGGCAATGGTCAAAAGACTGATGCATAGTAAACATGACAGCTGGGAATAGAGCAATACTCAATCCTGACCAATGAAATCTGATACAAGGATAATTAAATAGGAAAAAGTAAAAAAAAAAAAAAAACACATTTAAAAATAATGGCAATGGCAAGAGTAATCCATAGAGGTGTTTTAAACCTACTTTTTCATGGCACATATAAATAAATAATAAATATTTTATTCAAAGAGCAATGAACACTGATGTTCGCAGAGCATTGATAGAAAAACACTGAACAATAAACAATAAAACCGAACACTGTATACCGAATTTTGGCATGGCAGGGCTCTCACATAAAAACAATGAATACTGTACTCTGAACACTGACAGGGCGAGGCACTCACAAAAAAACAATACACATTGGACCAAACATAGGGTGGGGCACTCACAAAAAAAGGAACACTGACAGGGTGGGGCACTCATAGAAAAACAATGAACAGTGAACACTGACAAGGTGGGGCACTCACAGAAAAACAATAAATACTGTCCACTGACATGGCAGGGCATTCACAGAAAAACAATAAACACTGCACACTGACACGGCTGGGCATTCACAGAAAAACAGTGAACATTGTACACTGACAGGGCTGGGAAAACAATGAACACTGATAGAGCGGGGCTCTAACAAAAAAGCAATAAACACTACTCCGACAGGGTGAGGTACTCGGAGAAAAAACAATGGACACTAGCAGGTGTGGCACTCACAGAAAAACAATGAACACTGACAGCGCAGGACTCTCAAAGAAGAACAATGAACACTGAGAGGGCAGGACGCTCACATAAGAACAATGAACTCTGACAAGGCAAGGTATTCACAGAAAAACATACCCTTAAACACACAACATTGATGTTCACAGGGAGAGAGGTAAGGAGCATGCATTGATTACAGTGTGTTGTTGCACCCACCACACAACAAACCACCACAGGGATGAGAACCTGAGTGCAGCCAAGTGGCAAATGAACCAGTGTGAGGTTTTTTCCAGTGACTGGAGTGCCAATCCTGCCACCAACCCCCAAGTTATTCCCTGTAAGTCGGAGGACCTCCTTATAGGGCTGAATGTAGATTAACATCATACTCAAGATGAAGCAATCGCAGTTTAGGGGCTTTGCTCAAGGGCCCAAAGGAGTAGAATCACTCTGGGCATTCACAGGATTTGAACCAGCAACCTTGCAGTTACTGGTACAGAGCCCTAGCCTCAGAGCCATCACTCCATCACAGGGAGGGTCACTCATAAGAAAAAACAATGCTCACTATTCACTAATCACTAATGATTACAGGGTGGGGAAGTCACTGAAAAACAATGAACAATGTACACTAACAGGACAAAGCACTCACAGAAAATAGTGTACACTGACAGGGTAGGGCTTTCACAGAAAAACAATGAATACTGACAGAACAGTGCTATAACAGAAAAAACACACTGTACACTGACACGACGTTGCACTCACAGAAAAACAATGAACAGTGAACACTGACAGGGTGGGGTTCTCACAGAACAACAATGAACACTGAACACTAACAGGATGGGGCACTCACGGAAAAACAATGAACACTGAACACAAACAGGACGGGGCTCTCACAGAAAAACAATGAACACTGAACACAGACAGGACCGGGCACTCACAAAAAACAATGAACATTGGACACAAACAGGGCAAGACTCTCACAGAAAAACAATGAACACAGGGCATTGACAGGGCAAAGCACTCACAGAAAAACAGTGAACACTGAAAAGGCGGGGCACTCACAGAAAAACAATGAACACTGACAGGGTGTAGCACAACAACAATGAACATTAAACACTGACGATTACATGGCGGTGCACTCACAGAAGACACTGAGCTTGGTAGTTGCCTCTCCGGTCCCAGAAATGCCTGCTGTCACCTGGCAGTGAAAGCGCCTTTCGTCTTCCACCCTCACTGGAGAGATCAACAGTGAGTTGTTCTGCCCCATGGACACCCGGCCCGAGAGCTGGTTGCCCCCATCAATGCCCTCAGTCGCGCCTGACACAGTCCTGAAGGCCACCCGCTTTCGTGATCCACCCTCCTCCTAAGAAAACACAGGAAGAAAACTTTAAATTAATTATTCATGCCCAACTATTGTTTTTAAATTTTGTTTCTAAGAATCATTCCCAACTGCACTATAAATCATTGGTGAACATTATAGAACACTAAGGATTTTAGCAATCTAATTTGTGTTTTGCTGTAGGGGATTGTGATATTCGCACATAGCAGGAACATTACAGGAACGACACTGTAGCAGCTGGTATTAGAACAGGAAACTCATGGAAAATGTGAGAGTGAAAGAAAGTAAGGAAGTTATTTAAACATTTATAAAAAATACTAAGGGGGGATAACAGAAAGGGGCGGGGCATGTGAAACAACAGCTACTCAGGTAGCCAAGGACACGCTGGCTCTGGTAGGTAACTCACAATGAACCATTCAATGAAGGTGTTGCTGTGGGTCACCGGCGAGCTGAAGGAGCAGGGCAGGATGGCTGTCTCTCCCTTGATGGCGTCCACTTTGGGGGTCACTGTAACCATCACTGCACACCAGCAGTCTGGATAGGGGTAGCAAGAGGGTGAGTGGTGCCTTGCAGGATCTCAGAGGGCAAGACAGGCATGACGGAGAGCGTGTGAATGAAAGACAGAATGTGGGAGAGAGAAATGGCCAAGGCTTCTAGGGTCATAAAGAAATCTACGCTACCCTAAAGTAGCATCAACACAGATTAAGTTAAGGAGGCCCCAGAGACCTGAAGCACATGGTCCATTGCATTATGCGTACAGTGTTTAGAGCAGGCAGTAGGTGGCGTGATTTTTAAAGGCTCAGACCGAAAAACTGAGTACAGTTCTTGCATTCGCACTCCTGGGGTACTTATCCTGAAAACTAAATAGGCAAAGTGGACTATATTTGGGCAGCTTTTCTGGGTAGAGGCACCTGCAGATCGACTGCAATTTGCGCTATAGACAGCCTGGGAGAGAAACCTGTATCAGAGCAATTTGTTGAAAAACAAGATCTCTCTTCCTACACTCCAGCTCTTGCTGTGAAATCCTGTCCCTGGGGGCCACAAACGAGGAATGAGAGGTACTGCTGTCTTAGTGCCTGTATCTCTCCTCAGACACACCTTTCCTCTTTCAATTCCGTCTCCTTCTGGACAACGGAATGGTATGGTGACCCCTCTGGCTCCCACCACACACACCACTCGCCGCCAAAGCAGCCCACTCCCAACTGCCATGGCGCCACCCCTTGTGTTACAAGTCCTCAGAGCGGCTCGGATTCAGGGGCAAGGATACAGGTCAAGGAGACGTGGCAAGGAGATGGGGTGAGGAAACAGGGCAAGGAAACGGGGAGAGGAGACAGTCTGAGGAGACAAGGTGAGGAGATGGGGTGAGGTTGAGTCCCCGGTGAATCATTGAGAGCTGACTAAGCACTTACATAAGCAGAGGCTTTGATCAGTTTGGGGAGATCAAGCAAGCTGGATCAGAGCGACTGCTAAGGGGATGTCTCTTATGCACGGGGGTGACTGGTCTGTGTTAGACCATGGATTTGTTCACACGGGGGGGGGCACATTTACTAAGCAGATAGTTGTGGTCAGGGCTAAATCGGGTCATGCTTGGAGTGCCTGCTTCCTGGGGCGTTTTGCCTGCAGATCTCAGGGATCGCTGGCAGTGTGTGGAACTTTCTGGTCAGCTAATAAAGTGAGTTTTATTGGACTGCTTCAATAAACCAGTGCAGAAAAGCACTCAGTGAAAAATACTCAGTGAAAAATAACGTTTCAGCAGCTTCAATCGAGACTCAGTTACTGTTTTATACTGAAAAGGCTGTTCCTGTCTGATCTCCACTTTGACAGACCAAAAGCCACCTCCTGTCGTCACCCTCTCGTGAATGGTAAGGGCAAACAGGGCCGTGCTGGGGGGTATTTCAGAGCCTGGGCTGTGTATACATGCTCTGCCACGTGGGTATGTGACATTCCTTGGGTCGCTCCAGCGATGTGCCCTGCATTGTCTCCCAACAGCGACCGCGAGGCGTAGACTCGGCTTCTCGACCTCGCTGTGACATTAGGGAGGTTTTGAAGAGATACTAAGTTTGCATGGGAAATGAGGGCTGAGAGGAACCGAAAAAACTGAGGCACTATTGATACCAGACCCTGAGCTAAATGCTGTGAGTTCCCCTGAAAGGCACACAAAGTTAATGGATGCCAATGAGAGCGGCACACAACTCAGATGCGGCGACGTCTCTGCGGCGCCCCACCTCTCCCACCACTCCCAAATTCACCCCAGGAGCAGCTGTGCAGACAGAGAGGGGCAATTAGGTGATAATTAGTGCCCCCTCCGTCCAGTCTCATCCCACAGCGGGGGAGACGGGGAGCTTTCGTTAACCAACGAAGGGTGGATAATCGGATTTCTATGAAGAAAGGGAGAGAGCGGGGGCGGGGGGGAAGGGCGAGGGACAGATGGGGATGAGACAGTCTCACTGTGACCCGCAGACGCTCTGACAGACTCTCATACTGCGTGCGGAGTGACACGCTTTCATGTGCAACCACACGTGCACTTTTTACAGGCGGAGTGAGACGTGCAATGGTGTGCACTCACACTCGGCATTTTCAAAAATCAAACAGATCCACCCCAATCCATACTGCAGCTTCTCACTCCCCATAAACCAACAGAACCTCTGATAAACTAAAGAAGGCTTAAATTCAATACCATTAAGGCTGAAACTGCCTTCATTATTAATAGTTATTATCTTGTTTGCTATCCTTTAATGTTTCCCAAACAATAGCACACCCTCAACCCTGTCAGGATAAACAGAGGCTTATTCCTGCCTCACTATTGAAAGGCGCCTTCCATTGTTAAAGCAGGACTCCAGCATTCACTGGTATCAGACACAAGGCTGCCATAGCCCACCCCCCCAAAAAAAAATACCCCACCTAATACACCGTGGAGTCTCATTCTTCAGACAATCTGGAAAACTATCAAAAAAAGCCTTGTCTAGGAAACAAGCTGAAAATGCATGACTCCTCTACATAAGTGTAAATGAATGAATACAAATTAATTAACTCAAATCACACTAATTAATAAATACATTTGACAAACCACATAATTAGCGCAGACTGAGGGCTTCCGAAGAGCCATCAATCAGCATGGTTCTTCGACAGAGTAGGGGTGTCTATGTCGGAAGATCTGAGTCTCCAAGCACATGAAGTGGATCAGCAGGTTTCCTTAAGGTGCTGACAAAATAAACAAGGACCTCTGAGGGAAAACTCAGGGGAACACACGGAACCCCAGGGTGCGGAAGGCAGGGAGTGCAGAGGGTGAGGAACAGGACACATGGAGGCCAAGGGTGCGGATTCGGGGGGTGTGAAGGACACGGAGCAGGGCATGGAGAGTTCGGGAATGTGGAGGGTAGGGAGTGAGGTGCACAGAGGCCAGCAATGGGGAGTGAGGTATGCGGACACAGAGAGCGGGACCTGAGGAGGTCAGAGGTGCAGAAGGTGGGGAACGAGGCATGCAAAGGCTGGAGGTGCCAGACACTTTGAGGTTGAGGGTACGGATGGTAGGGAGTGAGGCATGCGAAGGCATGGCGCAGGATACATGGAGGCTGAAGGTGCAGAGGGTGAGGAGCGAGGCACACAGAGTCAGGGAGAGGGACACATAGAGGCCGGGGGTGCAGAGGGTGAGGAGTGAGGCACACAGAGGTAGGGAGAGGGACACATAGAGGCCGGGGGTGCAGAGGGTGAGGAGTGAGGCACACAGAGGCAGGGAGAGGGACAGAAAGAGGCCGGGGGTGCAGAGGGTGGGGAGTGAGGCACACAGAGGCAGGGAGAGGGACATATGGACACGGCACGTTCAGTCACAGAGGCCCCCCTGCTGCACGGTGGCGCTGCGAGTCTCAGAGATGGCGTGACGGCCACCTGTCTGTCGGCACCCCGTGATCAGCAGCTGACAGGTGCTGTACAGCCCAACAGCTGCAGTAGAGCACACTCCCGTGACGGAGAGAGCCCCAGAGACAGAGAAAGAAAGGAGCGGCCCGTGAGGAGTTTATTCCAGGCCCCTGCTGGTATCTTTATATGCAGCCTTTCTGCAGTCATCTATCAGCGTGTCTGCGTTTATTTAACTCTGCTATTTTTGCAGCATCCGCTACATTCGCTTCTTGCCAACAAGGGGGGTCAAGTTGGGCAGAGGACAGGAGAGCAGCAGCCGGACAGAGAAAGAGCTGGGAGCAGAGATGAGCCTGGGGGTGGGGTGGGGTGGGGTGGGGTGGGGTGGGGGGAAAGAGACTGGCGTGAGGGGCAGGAGCAGATGCAGGCAGCCCAGGCGGGGGTGAGGGTGGTTTAAGTTTGGGCGGTTTACGTCTCGATTTCAGCAGTGTGCCTACACAGTGGGAAACTACCATTATAAAAATCATTTAAAAAAATTACCTACTGCTGTGGAATCTTGGAATGAATCATATCAGTCATAAGATCAGTCCCCATGTGCTGAAATGCAGTCATGTGCCCAAAGATGTAGGAAGAATTATGAAACGCTGACATTTTATCTGAAAAGTCGTTTACACTGTTAAGAGCATGGCTTGTTAAAGGACGGGGGGGGGGGGGGGGGGGGGGGGGTGGCTAGCGGCTCAGTGGACCCAAACATTTTGGCAGCAGCGGCTGGCGTTCACCCCCATCAGTCGAGAAGTGATTGCTTACTAAAGCACATCTGCCATGCAGCTGACGCAGGTCACAGCCGACAGCTTGTATATAGGCTGCCTCTTTAACGTTTACACATTTATTTAATTTTGTTGTATTTTATATGAAGCATTTATCTTTCAAATCATACACTCCCAATAAACTGAACTTTGAAGCAAGCAACGTCCTTTAATACAAATTCCAGTCTTTTCCAAATAGACATTCTTCTTGACAAGCTCTCATTCCATCATACTTCACTGCTCTTGAAATATGGCTTTTGCAATAATACTACATTTGCAATAACATGGCACAGCTCACGCTCAAATGACCCGGTCAGCAGACACGCAGCTACCAGCAGCCGTCAACTGTGAAGTTCAGTCACCCCCCTCCACTTTGTTCCACAAACATTCCTAATTCGAAAATCCAGATCACTTGGCTACAAAATCAGAGGTCAAACCCATTCAACTGTGGCTCCTGCCTGTATACGTCGTCATATGAAAGGAGAAACTCGAGGAGAAAATACTGACAATGCAACTGGCAGAAAAAGAGGCAAAGGCTACGGAATGCTACCAGCAAGCAAACAACCTATCACATACTGTAATAAGTAATAAAAATAAGTATTACAAATCAGGAAATGGACTGAGGCTATGTTATAACCGATACACTCCCTGAATCGACACACCAGAGAGCTACATGTTATTACACCGAAGGTTTAAAAGTCTTTTAGGATTGAATGACTAGCTAAATAAATTAGTGGAGCATTATGGGTGTAATGCATCATCGTGAGAAATACAGAGTACCCAACTTGCTGACAGTTTACTTATCTACTCATTTCACTAAAACATAGGATGCTCCAATTAAATGATTTCAAACAGGCTGTTCTATTGATTCAGCCCGACTGAGAACTCTGAGTCACAGTCTCTTCCATGGACTGTTCTAGAAGAAAATAAATGACTTTTTGTTCCATCCTGAGCAGCCAGCTTGCAACTAAAGTTACACAACCTAAAGCCCTGCTTAAAACTGCTGAAACCGCTGCCAAAGAGCATAGAGAATCTGCTTTATCACATTCAACATCGGATCTGTCTATAGGCCACTATTTTAATCAGACACCACATTTATTTTGAATGCTGGGCCTGAAGGGGCTATGGAAAAACTTATATCTGAAAGAGAAAATGAAAAGAGAAGACTCCAGTTGGGGAATGTCACCAAAGAGATAGAGATGAGAAATGTGTGAATATTTGATGTTTGGGGACAGTGCTCTGGCACTCCCTGCGGCTCCCTAATGATGCCCAGTCCCCCCACCATCCTGCCACCCTGCCATCTCGTCACCTCTGCGATCCCATTGCTGATCAGAAATGAGCTTAACAATGAAACAGAGACAGCAGAAAGGGCCAGGTGTGGATAGGGAGGAAAAAGAGACAGCAATTACGATATGTGACTGTGTCTCAGGCTGTGAATACTCCCCAACTCTCACAAAATAACAAACAGTGAGGGGATAAACCAGAAGAAGGCATTAAGTACAGAGAGATGACGTCACACCTTCGCTGACCTCACCTAAACAGGTGACGAACATTCTGGTTCCTAATCGTGCACATCTGTGTTATGGGTCACATAGCTGAGCTGCTGGGACTCTCACCTCATTGCAAAGTCTAGTCTGTCTCCCCAAGTCACGGTCTACATGTTTGTTTGGGTTTCGGGTATGACCCTTGGCTTGATTCCCTCGTGATTTCTTTGTTTTCGCCTAATCTACCTCTGCAGGGCACTTGACTGAGATCTGGGAATAGCAGAATTAAAATCCGCAACTGGATCCTGACTTGCAAATTTCTCGTCTCCGTGACAACACTAAGATTAAACGACAAGATGAAACGAGAGAGAGAGAGAGAGAGAGAGAGAGAGAGAAAGTTTGGGACTCCACTCAATTCCCATCTGCCTTTCTTTCATTTACTTTGGCAGAGCAGTGCTCATAATAGGAGAAAATGACAAGCACTGCATAGAGAGGCAATCTTCTCAGAGATGCCCTAATGTCAGTCCCATAATAGAGATTTCAAATCAGGTGAGGAAGACAGGCAACTGGAACAGAGACTCGCTGCATGGGACACTCAGGACAGCCGCTTTCTCCCAGTTACACATGGGGTACTCACGTCTCAGACGAGACATGGGGGCATCTGTTGTGCTACTTGAGCTGCCTTGTTGGGGGGGGTAATGTGAGCAAGGGCGGGAAGAGCAGCAAAGGGCTGAGTCACAAGATTAATGGCGGAGCCATGTCACAGCGACATAAAGACTGTGGCTAATCTCGCTAAAAGGGTTAGGGCATGGAGCGCTGCCACTGTCACTTTCCCTCCCTGCGCCCACGCATGCTCGCTTCTGGCCTCACTCTACCCTCCCTCAAGATGTTTTGTTCCGTATGAAATCGACTGGCGTCCAGCAAAAACACTACAGGCTGAAAGATGTCAGAAACTCAGAAACAGCGAGCGGACTTGTCCCTCGAGTCAGTGATAACGGCAAAATGTCTGCCGAACCCTGTTCAGGGGAGCACTGCAGCGAATTTATATATTCCACCACTTTCCTTTTTTCTGCTTTTCAATTTATTCATGTATCAGGAAAGGGCATCAGCTGTCCCTCAAGGCATATGAAAAGGCTCTCTACAGCTGCCTACAGCTGAGTTTTTGCGCGCTATTAGCAGAATCGGCATTCCTCAGAGTTTGGCAACTTCCAAAACACGGGTCCATCTGTTTTATTCTGGTCGAAAAAAATGTGTCCGTTATGCAAATACATTTTTTGCATAGATTCGGCCTCGCTGGACATTCCCTGGCTCCTCCCCTCCCCTCCCAAACTATTTATCTCAGCCAAAGGCCCCTGAGGCCCTTCCTCTCCCCAGCTCCCTCTTTACCCCTCTGTACTTTGCTGTCCTTTCCTGTCCATTCCTGCTGTTTCCAGTCAATTTCAGTCCTTTTCTGTCTAATCCTGTCCTTTCCAGTCCTTTCCTGTCTGTTCCTGTCCTTTCCAGTCCATTCCAGTCCTTTCCTGTCTGCTCTTGCTCTTTCTTGTCTGCTCCTGTCCTTGCTTGCTGTGACCCCATTTAATCAGTAGGTCCCATTGACACTCCAGTTGCAGCCAGGCTGTGGGTCCTCAATCTGCTGAGTGCCTAAAGATGCACAGCGAGCAGGCACAATAACTGTCCAAGGAGGGGCGACCTGATTCTAAGATGGCAAGGTGCTTTTTTGGTACAACAAAGGGGGCTGTTAGCCATGGGCAGTTGATGAAAAGCCAAGTCGGCTTTTAATGAGAGTCCCAGATGACATGTTATTAAAGCCCCACCCCTTCACAAACACGATTCCAGATTTCAAACACATCGCAACATTTTTAATGACAGGTTCCCTGCGGGGCACAAGGCAACCTGAATCTGCCTGAGCACAGTGACCCCTCTGACTAGAATCTGAAAATGTGGCCCCACCACTGACTGCTAATTGTTGGTTTTAGTAGCCAACACGCATCAGAAGAAGTGCCCCCCACCCCCTCATGGAAGCCCAAACCACCAATAAGGCACTACTGAAGCAGACCAATGGGACTGAAAAAGGAAATAGACACTTCAATAAACCTACTGATAGGTTCTGTGAATGTATCCCTCCTTCACTGACATCTTTTTTACAGATTTCACAACCAGCTACAGGCAATAAATAACTGCGAGTAACATACTATTCTAAAACAGAATGACATTTTCATTCTGACTTAAACAAAGTATGTAATAACTGCAACACTGTAGCTTCTAATTATTGTTACATTATAATAATTTTTACAAAGTAGAATCAAATGTAGCCTCCATTTCAGTTATCTGTCAGTCAAAATACTAAATCTGTAGTTAAGGTATGTTTTAAGGGCCTGCACGTCAGACACAGCGACTCATCAGAGAGGTGAATTCTGTTTGGCTTTTAATCGGATCAGAGTTACCTGTGAAGCCCGACAGTGTGAGACAGAGTTTCTTTGGCTGCAAAAGGAGGGAGAAGGGAAATGAAAGAGCACCGTCTGAGGGGAGGGGCCAGCAGGGCAGTCACTGTGCATGGACGAGTGCACGCTTTAGAAGCACCCGGCAACCTCTACTGCGCTCACAATCTGCTGCTCTCAGCAGCCAGCCTGCCCTGCCATATCGCCATAAGCCCGGCTACCCACCCCTCCCACCTTTACCACTCTCAATGCAAAACACAAGACGCTCGCATTATTATCACAGAGGGCACGTCTGCGCCAGATAAACTTACTATAACAGCAATGCTAAGAGCATGGAGTGTTTCTGAAGAATTCCCCCCTCTGTCACTGAAGAAAATCTAGTTTCACTTCTCCAGGCAGTCCTATTACATCCAATCATCTTTGTGACCCAGTGCTACGCAGAGCGTCTCTTCCGGGGCTGCTGCCTGCTGCCTAGCCCCCCATCTATGTCTGTCAACCCCTCTGAGGTTTTATCTTTCACATTTTGAGACACAGAACTAAAGATGTCGGACCTCAGCACTCGTCATACCGAAACAGGGAAAAGTCCTGGTTCAAAAGCCGTCTGTCTGGATCTCCACCCGCAGCCAGCCCCGCTGATGCCGTCTGCTGCTCCCCTCCAACTTGCGCCTTTAGCCCATTACGGAAGATTAACTCACAACGCTTGGACACAGCTCAGAGAATGTGCCAGAAAGAGTGACGTACTGCTTTATGAACCGGCATGTCCTGACTCTCACCTAAATGCACACACACTCACAGGTAAACAAGTGTCAGGTGAGAGCATCAACATTTCTCAGCAAGTGAAAATCTATAGCTTTACTGCATAAATACACATTAAAACACAAAAACTGACCGTCAAACATTTTACAGCCATGCGAAACTAACCCTGTATAACTATAAATCTTGCCACGGGTCTGGCTATCACCTCTTCACATCAAGATCAAATCAATAGATGGCAAAGAGACGGCGGGAAGGCTTCACCCTCAGAGCCAATCTCACATCAAGGGAATACGTGCTAGCGGTGAATGCTAGGCGCTACACTTCAGTAAACTTCAGGTATTCTGGCTAAACAACACTGACCAAGTCACGGGTCTTAACAGCTGAGAAAAATGCTGTGGTATTTTTATCATTCATCTGAGTCAACCAAGCAAGGTCTAGGACACTCAGTGACTGCGTGATCCTGTCATCCCTCTGCTCCTGTATCTCATTTGCTTGTAGTTACAAGTCGGAACAACATTATCTTAGATGTTTTAACAGAAATGAAAGGGGTCTTAGCTCCTTGCTATTGCCCAGGACATGTTTCATTTGCACATGACACAAATGCACATTCCTCGCTAATGGGAGTGTGCTGGGTTGTGTGCTCGTGCGTGTGCCCGTGCGTGTGCTCGGTACGTGCCATACGACACACCAGCTTTGTGCAGTTTCTATCTCACACAGATGTGACTGCTGCTCATTGACTATTTATGCAAAGACAGAGGACATGCAAGCACTACAGTCTAATGTACCCCCCCCCCAGCCTAATTATTTCTATAATAATACACCTGTCCCTCTCTTTCATTCTGTACCCACAGGGAAGAGGGAAGGGTGAAAGAGGGACTGGAAAGAGGGTCAGAAAAAGCGCCTACATATTCATGAAAATCACCCCCCTCCCCAACCACACTTTTCCTGTTTCCACAGGGGATTGTCGAAGGGAAAGTGGAATGTTACCACGGTGACAGACCAGCGGCAATCGTCATAGCTGGACAGACAGATTACTGTGAAAGAAGGGAGAAACTGAGAGGGACAGAAACAGAGGAAGGAGAGAGGTTTGGCTGAGGTCAGGTCAATGCTGTGCAAATGGGAACAGCAGGATTCCTTTCCCAGTCATATCACAATTGATTGCATTTTTAGCAATTCAGCTGCGCTGAAGAAGTTAATTTACACCCCATTTCAGAGACAACAAAACAAAAGAATTCCAAGAACACTGATTCTACTAAACCAGTACCGCTAAAAATATTTCTATAAGTGCCTGAACATTGTAATCACTGTGGCCTTCATTGTATTAGCTGTGATAGCAACCTCTTTGAAGCTAGACAAATATTGCCAGAGGGAAAAAGGCCTTGAAGCAGAATGACAGATATTAAATATTATTAAGCGGTTCTGTAAGTTTCTGTTATCTATACGGCTACTCTAGGATAAAAGCACTGGTTAAAAAAAACAAGATTGCAAATAACACACTAAGAAAAGCTTGTTTTCTGGCAAATCATCCAACGAATGTAACTGGAAAAAAACAGGAGCATCTCCGAAAGTGCTGTTCTTCATTTTTGCCGCCCGATAGACTTAAGGTGAAACGAGTTTGCTGGCAATCGTGAAAACAATCCTGCATGTCTGAATCAGCGCCCCACCACCCCCAGACGGCAATCAGCTTTGCGGATGAAGGCCAGTGTAAGTGGGAATTTCAGAAATCCAAGAAAGACATAACAATACAAGTCTCAACCTGCACTGCCCAAAAGTAGGAAAGATGTGGGATAGCAGGAATGACAATGGACACGGTTGGACAAAACGGGAAATGCACAGTAGGGTAACCTTGTAAAAACTACAATTCCCAATGGGGAAACAGACATGTAAGTATGACATGGCTATCATCTAGGGTTGGATAAAATCTAAGTAGCTGGATAAATAAATTACATTCAATGTTCAACACAATGTCTGTGGTTTACATGCCATAATGGTTCACCAAATCTAGTACTGAAATACAGCCAATGAAATTTGTGATGTATTTAACAGTCCGCCTGTCAGTCTAGTGGACAAATGTCATTTATGGGGATAGAAGAAGTGCACATTGACGCTAAGTGCATCATGGACTCATTATTGTGTATTTATCCCTGCTCTCGTTCCCTATAATTCCAGTAATCTACAGGAGGAGAGGTAGGGTTGGGTGAGCCTTGAATGATGGTATCAGCGGTTCCTCATAATCCTGCCCAGTCACCTCTTCAATGGTCCCCTAGTAAACAGGTATCCAGTTAATCTCCAGGGTAACAGGCCTTCCTCCAATGGATGAATTGTGCCAGCAGCGATTTTCGGAAATGCTCCCCGAAACACAACCCGAAATTCTTCTGAGAAAACGATGCATAATACGCAATAACTACACACTAAAACAGTCATAACCTACACAGAGATTAACATCCACAGACCTATGGACATTTTGAGCACACTGTCAACCTGTCTTTTCATGAAAACATTCATGTAATGCTTATCACTTATGCTTATCACTTTTATTCCTCAGATAGTTACAGAATGGGCTCAGTAACATTAGTGTATCTTCCTTCTCTTGTATTACATATTTTTCTTGCTCCCCTTCACCTATTTTTTTACATAAGCATAAAAATAAGAAAAGGACAGATTTTATCTCACCAGATCAAGATGATTTGATGGCTCTGGAGCAGATGGTGAACCAGGCTACTGAGATAAAGGTTTTTCTGCTATTTGACAGTGCCAATGTCAGAAGGTCTTATGGGCCAAGGACCACCCCATGAGAGACACCACCATCTCTGCCCAAATAATGGATGTTGACTCATGGAACATAGACAACATGTGCACACTGATAGATGGGGGTCCCCTAAGGCAGAAGTGCATCTTCAAGAACACAGGAAAGATACAAGAAGGAAGCAATGGTTCAAGAGAGGCAGAAATGTTTATAGATGGATGGATAGATTCAAGAAGGGCAAAAAGGTTCAAAATAGGTGGAAAGGTTCAAGAAAGGAAGAAAGGTTTATGATGGACTGTAACGGTCCAGCAGAGGTATAGGCAGAGTTAAGAGGGGTGGAATTGTTCAAGAAGGACCAATAAAATAATGCAGCTAAGTGACCATAACAAGGAAGCAACTGGACTGAAACACATGCCTTCATCAAAGCAGAAAGGAATATCGCAGAAAAATGTTTGTAACTGATGGTGACTTTGATCATCACTTAAGATATTGTCTTGGTTGTCATTGTTTTGTATGACATCCGGAGTAAATTCTTTGTATGTAAATGTACCTGGCAGTAAACAAACAATTCTGATTCTGATGCTTCTTAGAAGGTGAGTATGGATCCAAAAGATGGAAAGCACAAGAAACCAGAAAAAGGTAGGTGACAATGAAAAGTATAGTCTAAGAAGGTTTCTGTTTCATTGAACAGGAGCAATAAACTATGCTTAAATTAGGAGTTGACAATCCTGTTAGCTGAAGGAAGCAGGAATGGGAGAACCATTGAAAAACAAGAGAGAAACAGCCCTGATTTTGAAAAGTTACAAAAAGCTTTGTAGCCCCACGGAAAGCAGCTGAAACAGAAAGCAGAAGGAGACAAGCAACAGGAGAGGAGGCTAAGGCTGTATTCTTAGGTTCGTTCCTGTAGCCAAAGAAAAGGCAGAAAAGCAGATAGAAAGAAGAGGAAAGGTATAATGAAAGAGGAGACTGGGGAGCTCAGGAGGAGCAGCCTGTCAGTGACTAGGAAGGACAGTGGAGGCTGCAGCTAGGCACCTCATGGAGTTTTAATGAGGAGACCACACACACACACACACACACAGAATCAGCCACGGTCTGGAGGCATCATCTGATAATCCTGAAGCCCATGAAAAACATGCTCCATTCATAAAAACCTGACAAAAAAGACCCAGAGCACAGTACAGCCAACAACACCCCCCCCCCCCCCAAACACGACACTGCAGGGCAGACATTTCTGGGAAGGGGACGGTTCAGAAAAGGTATGACTGGGAGAGGTGGGGAGCTCACTACCTGCCCAGACAGGTACGCATGAGAAGGGGGGTGGGGTGGCAGCAGAGCTGATAAGTTATGACGACATCAAGGTTTGTGGGGGGCAGGGGGGATAAAACATGAGCCACCCCCATATACAGGAGGGTAAGGATGTAGGGGCAGGTTTTTTTCCAAGTTACATCCATATTAATTTATATCAGCCTTGCAAATTCGATGCTAGAGTTTAAGCTTACAGGTTAATTATGCTATGCGAAATATGCCTTTGGCTACACTCCACCAATCCCACTAATGCAGAGTGACTTGGATGAGATGTACTGGAAATGTGAGAGAGGACAGAGAGGCATATGGGGGAAGAGAGAGCAAACAAGGGGTACAGGGACTGAAAATCGCCGAACGGCTGTAACCCAATCCGCAGAGCTATCAGGCCAGCTGTCTGTCTCTCTCTTTCTCTCTCTGTCCCTCCCACCATCACTTCAACACTGCAAAGCCAACTGTTTATGCTGGCATTCCCGGCAGGGCGGGGGGAGTGGGGGGGTGAACAAAGCAGAAAGAACAACAGCAGGGGAGCGACATACGGGCAGCTGCAGAGCACGCAGAGAAGCCCCACCCCCCACGAGGAGGGCACTCCTTGGCCGTCTACATGGCGTCGCGGTTTACGTCGCGTGGCCGTGTGTTGCGCTGATCCTCGGCCACCAAGAGCGCTGATGTGCTCTGGCCACCATCTCACACCCATCCAACCCGCAGGTTTAACACGCGCTCAAACTGTTCGCCCAACTGGCCGGCACTGCCTTTCTGCCAAGCTGGCACTCAAGCGGGATGGAAGGAGGTGGCACGCGAGAGGGAGGGAATAAGGTGGCACTGTAGCGGGATGGAAGAAAGCAGCATGCGAACGGGAGCAAAGAAGGTGATACGCAAACAGGAGGGAAGAAGAAGGCAGCAAATGGGATGGACGAAGGTGGCACACGAGGGGGGTGGAAGAAGGCAGCACTCTAGCGGGATGGAAGAAGGCGGCACTCTAGTGGAATTGGACAAAAGCGGCACACGAACGGGATGGAAGAAGGTGATACGCGAGTGGGATGGAAGAAGGCCGCACTCTAGAGGGATAGACGAAGGTGGCACAGAAACGGGATGGACTAAGGCGGCACGCGAATGCGATGGAAGAAGGTGATACGCAAATGGGATGGAAGAAGGTGGCACACGAGCGGAATGGAAGAGGATGCAGCAAGGGCTAGCCGGATGGAGGAGGGAGCCTGGATGCCCGCTTTGGCTACATCGGGAAGCGCATCCCGCCAAATGAGCTGAGTTTGACTTTGACAGAGATCATCCCTCCTG
This sequence comes from Gnathonemus echidnorhynchus, assembly GCA_026776725.1. Classification (NCBI taxonomy): domain Eukaryota; kingdom Metazoa; phylum Chordata; class Actinopteri; order Osteoglossiformes; family Mormyridae; genus Gnathonemus; species Gnathonemus echidnorhynchus. Next base: position 3,199,998 of record JAODJU010000138.1, on the reverse strand, counting down.
TCGACTCTGCCAAGCTGTGGCCAGAGATCTGGCAGACAGACTGACTAACAGATGCCCTCCGCGTCAGACACCCCCCATCCCCAACCCTGGCACACAATGGGCTGATCCTGGCACGTCGCAGGTGCCCCATTGGTGCAGAGAGCCTCCCTATTGTGTCACATGACTGTAAAGCCACAGTCAGCAGTGGCTTGAGGCTTCCCCCACTTTTGGGGTAATGAATGCTTGAACACGACACCCTCACGCACCACTGCTGGCTCGGGTAGGGCTGGCTCAGCTGACGGAGATTTCCAGACACACACAGCACAGCCCGTAAACCTGGCAATTCAAAGTAGCCTTCAGCTCCCCACCCTGACCCTAGTTAAACATCAACGACTCCTTCTGTGCTTCAATTCCCCTCTCTGTCCTTCCATCTGTCTCACCCTTAGCTCCTCCTGTCCACACCACCCCCGTCCTGCTCACTCTCCCCCTCCCCAACTCTCCCCCTCTCTCCCTTCTTCCCCCACAATTCCCCCTCTTGCTCTCTCCCCTCCCCACTCATCCTCGCTGTGTCTAATCACCCTGCATTAATACCTGCATTCCAACAGCCAGAGGAATGTCTTAACAATGCAGCTCTGTTCTAAAAGCACACAGGTACTAAACAAAGCACAGAACCTTCCAGAAAGGTGGGCGGGGGCGTAAGGGGAATGAGAAGTGATGGGGGAACGAAAGGGAGGTTAAAAAAAACACAGGCCATCAAACCGTTACATCCAGCCAGACTCTGTACCAACATGTAAAAAACACTCTGGAGTAAACAATGTTTTTTAATATAGATATATTATTATTACTGTTAAAGATGAAAGATCTATAGCCAGAATGAAAATTGGACAGAGAGGAAACTGTGTGAAATGGGGATGAGGGAAAAAAAGACAGGTGGAGCATGGCAGCATGAGGGAACAGGAGGAACAGGGGGGAGGAGGAGGCTGGTGGGACGATGAGAGGCAGACAGGCTGTAGATGGAGATTCGGGAGCGATGGCAGCGCAGGGCTGATGGCGGAAATACTCCAACCCCATTCGCTAAACCACAGTATCAAATACAGCCCACCTGGCAAAAAAAATAGGGAAACCGAAATGTGAACTGTGCCGTTTGGACTTCCCGTCCCCTCCCCTTCCATGCCCTCCTTTGTGAACAGGGCGAGTAATGAGGCCGCCTGCCCGCCCTCCCTATTAACCCGCACCACGGAAAGCCCCCGCACTCCCCAACCGCAGTACTCGGGCGTGAAGGCTCACAGTCTGTTCAGTGAACAGGAGGGACTCCACACATATCACCAAGAGCGATGAGGGGGGGCATTTCGGCCAGGCCACCCATCAGCCAGCTGGGACCAGACGGCACTTAGGAAGACCAAAATGATCATAATGGTTGTGTCTTCGCTTCAAAGCACCAAGGCATATGCTGACCAGATTTAGGCTCAATACGCACGTCACATTCATAGGAATTCCTCATAAATTACTCTGAACGAAGATCAGTGGACAATGTGACTCTACACCACGTTCAAATATTAACACCTTTTATTTCCTGTGGCACAGGCCTCTATCAAGCATCTCTTCTTCTCTCATTAACCAGGGAATCTAATCAGCCCTGTTTTAGTTTCCTTGGGGATGGATGAGCCCTTCCTGTGACGAAACCACCAGTGCCCCCCCATCAATTTGAATAAACATTCAGTGCAGCAATTAAATTAAGTTACAAATGATGGAAACCTTGGATACCGCTTCTGTAGCCACCATTTATCAAGTACTTGGCTCAGCAGATCACATGACAGCACACAGCCAATCATACATTAGCGAGTGTGATGTAGAGATAGCTGCTCCATTTCTTTATTAAACCAACATGAATTATGTTACCTGGATAACAGAAGCTTTCTGTGCTTTTAAAAATCTCTGATATTCAAGGGACTCAAAGTAGCAGGTGACAGTAAGAGCATGGCCAATAAAGCTAATGTTAAATGCATGAACTGCAGTGTCGAGCCTCAAACGGCCAGACTGAAGTGCACAGCCTCAAACAGGGAAACTGCAGTGCTGAGACTATAACAGGCAAACTGCATTGTGGAGCCTCAAACAGCCAAACTGCAGTCCCGCACCTCAAACAGCCAGAATGAAGTACACAGCCTAAAACAGGCAAACTGCAGTGCATTGCCTGTAACACTAAAACTGTAGTGCTGAGCCTAAAATAGCCAAATTGCAGTGCTGAGCCTGCAATGGCCAAACTATAGTGCTGATCCTTAAATGGATAAACTGCAGTGCAGATCCTCAAATGGACAAACTGCAGTGTTGAGCCTCAAATAGCCAAATTGCAGTGCAGAGCCTGTAATGGCCAAACTGTAGCGCTGATCCTTAAATGGACAAACTGTAGTGCTGATCCTTAAATGGACAAACTGCAGTGCTGATCCTCAAATGGACAAACTGCAGTGCTGATACTATAACAGTCAAATTGCAGTGCTGGGCCTCAAACAGCCATATAGCGATACCTGGTGTTTCAACAGCCTTGGGGAAGACATCTGGCTACTAGATTAAAGTATTTATAAAATCCTTTTTTGCTGAAATTGAAAAAAATATATATAAACCTACACATTGTAGAAAGAATCAGTTACTCTTAGGATCTGGTGGCATAATTACAATCAATGGTGTAAAAATAAATCAGAGGTGTAATTGGATGCAGGGTGTCTGCTAATGGGCGTATTGGTTCCTCCCCCGAGATCCTAAACCCCCCTGCTGCTTCCTGCCTGTGTGTGACATCGTTAGTATTTAAGAATGTAAGGTCAGTGCAATAACTAATCATGTCAGCTTCGCAGGAAGTGAGGGAGAGGTGATGGATGTCAGGGGGGTTAGCCAAATTACATTTATGAGAAAATGTTCTATTCTTCTGCATTGGGTGTCATCATTCCCTAGCATCCAAAGTCAAGTTCAAGCAGGCTTTTATGCATATCGGAACAAAATGATGTTCGCATGGAAAACTACTAAGGTAAAAAAAAAAAAACGTAAACTTCAGCTGTAATAACAGTCTTTGTCACCCTTAGGCGAACTCATGACAGGCCCCGGAGGTGACATCCAACACGGCATAACCCCCCCCAACTCACTCGGGGATCCTTCTCCATTTTTTTGCTGAGACGTGCATTTCTAAGTGTTTACATGCAATGGGGTACCAGTCAGAGAGGAACTGGACAAGAACAGCAACAGACACAGGGTTTGACGTCCCTTCAGACCAGAAGGACCCACATTCCCAGACACTGCACGTAAAAATCTTCAGCGGTTACCAACAATAAAAATAAAATATTGTTTTTTCCAGATTCCTGTACCACTTCATTCCACGCCCCCTCCTCCTATTACTATACAAAAAATGACATGATTAAAGCCCTTATTAAAATATTAATTTATGCGTAGCTAAATCTCAGCATAACAAATAGCACCTCCTCCATCTGCCTTCCTCTTTTTCGCTGTACTGTTCTGTTTACAGTAAATGCTTTTATCGCACTTGACCTTGATAAAATGTAGGCCCAGCCACAACTCCCCCCCCCACTCCCCCCGCACCAACTGCCCCCCCCCCCCCAGCCAGAGGACAATGGCTGCCACCATAGCTCCATTCACATGCCTCAGGC
>JAODJU010000138.1:3173428-3196340 GCA_026776725.1 Gnathonemus echidnorhynchus | reverse complement strand
CCACCCACCCATCGCCCAACCACCCTCTTCCCACCTACTAGCCCCCAGCCCTGGTAACACTAATGACAGGACAGGCGTGGAGGAAAAACTTGGGGAATCAGCCGTCAACCTCCCCATCTCTGCCTTATGATTGCGGTGTTGATGTGTTCAGATATGGGACCGGAGATATAGGATGACCCTCTTTTTTGGCAGATACCCTGCTTATGTTACTGGGAACCCATCAGCAATCTCCGCAAATAAGCAAAGACAGTTTTGTAGTCATGGAACAAATGGCACTCTCTCCACGCATCCCTCACCTGCGTCCCCCTCCGAACCACCCAACCACCCCCCCTCACAGAGTGCTCAGGCGTGTGCAAAGGATGAACAAAGCAGAAGGGGGAAAAAAACCTCAGCACACAGGCACAGACTTCAATAAGAGCCAAAAGCTACCAATTAAACAGCACCGCTCTGGGACAAAGGGAGGGGGGATGTGCAGGGTGCCAAGGTCCCGGGCCGCTCCCGTGTCTGCTCTTTAATTGCAGTTTGGGGTTTGCCTTGAAAGGCTCACCCAAATGCCGATTACACACCAAGACCCGTTTCTGGTAAAAAAGACACCTTATATCAAACCAGGACAAGGTGCATGAAACAGCAGTCAGGTGTGTTTAATTAGTCAAGCTGCTCCAAGAAAAAATTCAAGTTCAGGCTTTATTCTTCATTATTACTCCTCTTAAATGAAATACAACACGGAGCTCTCCCCCGAATCCTCTCTAAACACTGTACTTAGAAGCAGTTCAAGTAAACTCCTTAAACATCCTTATCTGTAGTGCATTCCTAATGTAGACCCCTCTGCCTGAGGAAATCAGCTTCTTTCTAAAATATAACTATAGGTCTGGAAAAAAAAGCAAAAAACATCTTCTTTCCTCGCACATCACCCTGCAGGAGCGAAGCACAGTGCTCAAAGAACACTGAACCTAAGAGACCACGCAAATACATGCTTCGCGGTGCTGTAAACTCGCAGATAAGGGACTCGAATCCAGCCTCCGGGGGTTGAGGGTTGGGGAGGGGCACTCAGACTGTAGCATCAAACAGTGGAGCACAGAGCCTGAACCTTTCTGCTTGACTTAATGACTCTTCTCAACTGTAGTTTATCAAAGAAGGTCTGAATGCCTGAAACAGCCAGTTACTGCACTCTAAGTATACCACTCACTATTCCTCTATATACCACTCAGCATACCTGAGTATACCACTCACTATATCTCTATATACCACTCAGCATTCCTGAGTGTACCACTCACTACATCTCTATATACCACTCAGCATTCCAGAGTATACCACTCACTATACCTCTATATATCACTTAACATACCTGAGTATACCACTCACTATACCTCTATATACCACTCAGCATAGGCTTTGGACCCCCCACGACCCTGAATTGGGCAAGCAGTTACAGAAAATGACGGATGGATAGCAAACCTGAGTACTGAATACCACTAAGCTTACCTGAGTATATCACTCAGCATACCTCAATATACTACTCAACATACCTGAGTATACCACTCACTGTACCTCAATGTACTACTTTGCACAGCTGAGTATACCACTCAGAATAATAGATGCAAGTAAAGCACAGAGCATTACCATTTCGATAATTAATCACTGAGTCATTGAGTGGTTCAAGACTACAAATCAGTCAGATGAAAGAGCTCCCTAGTTCAATCACTAGCAAAGTCATGGATTCTGTCCAGAAGGTACATTACTCTGAAAGCACATGGGCAGGCTCAAGTTTATCAGCGACAAGACTATGTAAACGCAAGGCTTAAGGATTATAAGCTGGCCTTATGGTGCCTAGCCAGAAGAAAACCGTTTTTAGGGAGGAGTCTTCTTGTAGCAATACCCATCGTTTACTATGGAGGGCAGAAATGGCCCTACATGAGCAGCCCTGGCTGAGTGTGGAGCACTGATAAGACGGGACGGGACCTGTCCTCGGGGATCTCATTCTTTCCTAGCAGAGACGTGACCATTAAAATAAAGCGTGGTGCAGGCAACACTGAGGCCTGTCCCAGTGAATCAACAAATGCTTGATCTAACAGCTTTGGAGAAAGAAAAAAAAAAAAGAAGTCTTCGTATCTGATCTCAGCTGAAGTTTTTTTTCCATCTCCTCAGTCTGAATGGTGCTCAGCTTAATCCTCAGAAGGCTGCGTCCACAGCCTCAAGACACTGGGGGGAAAAGAACCAAACTTTTATCTTTGCCTTCAGTCCAAAGTAATGAAACTGTGGCCCTAATTACACAGAGCTGCAGGGGTGAGTGTTTGATGCTGCCGGAGAAGATATTAAACCAAGGAAGTGGACATTGGCATTAAAAAACCTCAGACACAAAGATCACAACCCCTCTGTTTCCGATATGCACCTTCAGCTCCACTCAGATGTCGCTACAATTTTTTCCAGTGCCATCTGCTTTGCTACTGCGATCTTCAGACATGGTTGTGAACAAACTAAGAGGGTTATTGTCTTGGAGCATTAAGGTAATAGGAGGGGTGGCCCATCCACCATTGGGGGGGGCGCATTTAATTTATTGGGCCTAAGTCTCATGTAAGACTGCATTAGGGATTTGTAACACTCTCCTCTTCGCTCCACTTACTTCTTTATAAACATATTTGTGGTGGCAGTTAGGTATGTCTTTAGATTAATCGTGTTATTTCCCCAAGCTGAACCGCTTACATCCATGAAACACTTGCTCTTATTAGAGTTTGAATTGTATTCAAAATGGTTCCACAATGTGCTTCCATATTTGGTGTATGTCTATGTTTAACTAATCCCTCTTCTCTGATCTCTTTAATCCCACAGGGCATACATAATTTTGCCAGTGTCATACCCTTATCATAGGTTATGTCGATTGCGATTATTCAAAGAATGGACATCTCGTAGGCCAATATAGACTGACAGTCTATAAAACTCAAAAAGAAAAGCAGAAAATATAAATAAGTTTTGGTTTCTAATAATTTTCATTTAAGTTAGTTTTGGAGTTACTTACTTTGTGTTTAGTTTTCATGTCTCAGTCTATTGGTTGTGTTCGATTTTGATCAACGAAATGCTTTGGCTGCCGTTTTAGTTTCAGTATTTGGTGACGATAATAATCCCGGTCCTGTGTGCGTGTTAGTCTTACTGTTGATCGGGTCCCTTATCTCTCAAAATTTTCAACGACGCGTTGGGAAAGAGATGTGCTGCAGGAGGGCTACTCAAGAACCCCACTAATTTATCTATTATTAGCTGAGGTGCCCAGGAGGTTGGGCTGAAACTGGGAAGTGAAAACAGTGGAGACTTCGCAGCTAGACTGAGGTTTTATTTTCTTTTTTTTGTGTGTGTGTGTGTGTGTGTGTGTGTGTGTGTGTGTGTGTGTGTGTGTGTGTGTGTGTGTGTGTGTGAGCGCGCGTGGGTGACTTTTAGTTCAGAATTAAAGTCAGCTTCTTGTGCCAAGAAAAACGCGGAATTGCCAGTATGTATGGTTAGTCTTTAGTTTATGTTTACTTTGCGATAATAATTTCCTTTGGTAATTATTATAGTGAAAAAAGATACAATTAACAGACACAAATTATATAAAGTGAAAGGTACTAAAAGGATAAAGTATATGTAACACATGACACAGTCACTGATAGTTTTTACTAGGAAAAATAGTGTACATTTTTCTAAATAACAAACATACTGAGTACAAACAGAGGTGAGCTAAAGGGATTAGTGATTCAATCAAAACGCAAAGAGATATTTTGAGGGGCGTAATACAGCCTACATAGAAAACTTTAATATGTTTCCCAGACACTAGGAGAGTTGGTTTCAAACGGGACAGTGGACGTTTGTTTGGACGATTCAGGGCCAATCCTCCACCGGGCACAAGCGCACGTAGGCTGGTCAGGAACCGGCATACGGATCTTCATTAGTGTTATCACAGCAGCACAGAAAAGTCAACTTACAGCACATCACGGCCTTATCAAGAGCGTAGGAACCAGGGGACGGGTGGACGTGGTGTCCCCCTCGATATCAAACTATCTCCTGCGCCATTAGGCCTTACAGTCATCGATTACAGTTCATGCACCGGCTTTGTACACTAGAAATACTTTAAATTATAAGACAATTAGAAACTACTCAAAGCTACTTGATTTTCTCAGGCGCACCGAGAGTGGTGTGGGACTTCCTGTGCGTTCTATATCAAGAGATGTTAACTCAAGTGAGTCAAAACTCAAGTTTATAAGTGTATTCAGTCCGCAAGAAGGCGGAAAAAAACATAGTGCGGCTTTAGCGGAAAAGCGCACAAGGTGCCCTCGCCGATCAAAGCAATCACAAATACTAATCTCCTAGCAGGCAGAGGAAACCTGACACTAAACTGAGTATGAAGTATACTGAGGCTCAGATCAGCCTGGGAAAATGTGCGTTTATTCGGGAACCGCTGTCACATAATGATATTTTAAATGGCCGCGGTGCCTAGTTTTCACTTTTGTCCACTTAATTGACGTCAGGACGTCCACTCCTGCATTAGTTTTATGCACATGAGACCCACCAACTAAAGTTACCTATTCAATGTGATTACTGAAAACGAAGAAACGTTGCCACACAGACAAATCAATCGCAATAATACCGCTTATGTGAAATGTGCACGAATGTAAACATTACTCATACAGACTCCGTAATCGGTAATATAAAACAAGATATGCATTATTAGTACAGTTTTAGTACTTAGTATTTCAGGGGGAAAAAAGCATAGAAGGATTTTAACGCAAACAGGGCAAAACCAAAACCGGTAAAACAAAAAAGAAATACAAGTGAACATATTAAGTATAAAATGAAATGTTTTTAACACACACTCGATTATTAAAATAATAATTAAAAAGCATATCCAAAGTCTTACCTTTTAAAGACCAAAGTAGCAAGGTGTATACGAACGACGTCCGTCCCAGTACTACCATCCCTTCCATATCGTTTATAATATTTGATGTGATTTGCACTGTTTACTGTGGCTGAAGTTCGTCTCCTCGGTCGCTAACAAATCTGTCGGCTTTCCCTCTCTAGTTTCTCTCCCTCCCCTTCGTTATCTCTCTCTCTCGCCGGAGAAATCTGAAGCTGGTCTCCGTGTCTTGCTTGATATATCCGCACAAAAGGTGACCCCCTCCGCCCCCTTCCATTCCGCTCCCCCACCATGCTCTCTTAAGGTAAAAAAAAAAAAAACCCTCGTAGCCAGCCTTTAAGAAACAAATTTTGAGATCGATTCGTGTTTAATTGCAAAATATATAAACATTTACCTCATTTCATTATTAAAATAATAAAAGAGAGTGAAACTTATTTTTAACGTATGATGTTATATCTTCAAATGTACACTATACAATGCAATCGATAAAACTAATTTCACATTTACACTCTGTAGTAAGTAGCCGTTTTTTGTTGAAAACGATTTACAAGAGAGGCAGATAATACTAAATACATCACAAGCAATTAAGATTCAGCTATTGAAATTAAAACATCGATTCCAAAGTAACTATTGGATTTTGGCGCAATATTTTATAGTGCAGTTTATCGTGTATATGCAGTGGTATACTTGTAGTTTTTCTTAAGTCCTTTATGCAGAATTTGTGTATAATATTACACATATATGTTAATCGGCATATACATTGCTTTACAAGATGGTTGTCTCAGCATTAGGCCAATTGGTTCTTTGTTAGTTGGTACTTTGTGAGTACACCACACACAAATGATACCACAGGCAGTTGTTTTAGCACGCATTCCTGGGATATTTAAACATTTGTTATATATACAGTCCGGTATATATAAGGCGTGTATTTCATCAAAGTACAGCTCACACGTGAATCACTCGGGCGATTTGATGTAATCGATTTTATACCGATCGTGCGTTTTAAACATAGTATATGATTTAGCACTATGTCACCGTCTGCAACAACTATTCCCGGTCATGACAACACAGCCCAAAAGGTCCAGCCGAACGGTACATTATGTCAATAATACGCACCATGAAGATCATCGGCGGGAAACAACAGCCACTTTAAATATCACTAAGTCGTTAGCGACAGGTTGACTTTAGGGATGAGAAAAACAAAGAGCAGGGTGAGATATTGATAGGATGAGAGTAGGGGCAGATCAAAGGGAAAGAGGAGGATTTAAATTTGCCTTTACGGTTAAATGGAAAGCCTGCAAGGGGGTAGGAGAGAGTTTGATATTGGAGGGCGTGAGAGAAAAATTGAACAAAGGGTATATTTTTCAAAACCAGCTTTTAGAATAACTGCTTTTGGAATGCATTTTTATATTGTTTCAAGAATGCCTGGGTGACAGACAGCTGACAGAGAATTGAGGTTTGAGCTAAGTGTTGCAGTCATGTCTTGGAACATAGTACTTGTTAAAATTCAAAAGAAATAATGCAAGCTAGGGGACAAAGCTATGAGCGTTGAGCGCACTTAGCAGAAATGGCAGGAACACCACAAAAACAGAGGTCACCCCCACATGCCCCTGACCTGCAGCATGCAGATTATATGAAGTACAGTGGTACCGCAGAACTCAAACTTAATACATTTAGAACTCGGGTTCGAATCCTAAAAAGTTCGAGTTCTGATGGAATTTTCCCCATAAGAAATAATGGAAAACCAATTGATTGGTTCCCGGCCCCAAAAATAATACACCTAAATATGTTTTTTTTTTAGCATTTAAACACAAAATAAACAGGATAAAACAAGAAGAGCATTTTTTTCTTACTGGCTTCCAAAACGATAAAGAATGTACCCCAACACTACCCCTGTCCTGCCCCGATCATCCGCTCCTTCCGTGTACCACGCCCCCTTATTAACCTCATGTGGAATCAGTTGTTTCTGGTTGTTGCCATTAGTCCTCTGTATTTAATCCGCGTTTCAATTTGTTTTCCCAGTCCGGTCATAATTGTAATGTCATTGTGTTATTCTGACCGTTCTCAATTAAACCCCATGTTTCCCGATGGCTTGAGTCTTGTCCCTGCTTCACCGGTCTCAGCTCGGCAGATCGTGACAACCCCAAGCCATGCCCCAACACTGCGCCAACACTAGACTATGCCATGCGGTCCATTCTTTATTTTTATAATTACTCTGTATTCGTTAATTTATTTGTATATCGCAAACTTTTAGGTTGTAACATTTGTACAACTATTGCGTAACTTTTTGGTGAGCAATGGCTACCAAAATGATATAAAGTACAGTGTATTACCTGATATTTCCAATAAAAAAAAGGACTATCACCAGAAATCATGCTATCACAGCGAATGCGTGACTGAGACTGAAGCGTTACCCTTCCTTTCCACTGAGAGACGTGCCGCGTGACGTACAAGTTCTTAGGTTGGCGATCACGGTTTGACTTCTGAGATTCAGATCAAGTTCTAGGTCATTTTTTTTTCAAACTGGTTGGTTCAACTTTTAAGAAATTTGAGTTCTAATGAATTTGAGAACTAAGGGACCACTGCATATACATGCTTGCAAGATGCGTGCCCTACCTTAACCGGTTTGATCTGGTTCTGAGGAGGGGGTGCAAAGTTATGTTAACCAGAAAGTTCTTTGAGCATTACCACGGAGATATCATCAAAGTGGTTGTTCCCTGACCTCAGCAATAAAACGACGTCATACTCTAAAGCACCGACTAAGTGTCATAAATTTCTATCACAGGGGACACAACTTAATCATGTAAATGCAAATGTAATTTTTTGTGGGGGTGGGGGGGCAGGCAAATGATGAAAAATTAAATATTGGGGTGTATTGTCACCCCAATTGCATTCACTTGGACAGATACTGGGGTCTCATATGTCCTGCTAGCTTTGTTAGCTGGGAATGGCAGCTATAGGGGTACATTTAGACAGCCCAGCTGCCTCACTCTTTGCCAAACACCGAGGGCACAATGGCTCACTGAGCAACACTACTGCCCCAGACTTCCATGGCTGGGGGGCTTGAGTGTGGTGTTTGTGTCATCTCGCTGTGTCAAGTGGGATTCCTCGTACAGTTAGGCTAAGTGGTCTCACTAACCTTACACTTCTTACCTGGGGTCATCCCCAGCCCCCTACTGCCTGGAGTAGGCTCCAGACTCCGCTGTGACCCTGTCCAGGCCGAGTGATCAGGAGATAGATGGACGCTCAGAGCACTTTTAGTACACATTTCATTTCAGCAAACATAATTCACTGAATTACACTTTCTGCCACAGCACTGCAATCTGAAATAAAAAAGAATGTGTAAATTAATGGTTATTGTGAGTTTTTTTTTATATATATGAAGCATTTCTTTTGGTTTCATTCAGAAACGTTCATCAAGAACCTTCTCAGCTTCTTCCTGTCTGAAAGCATCCATCCCAAACTGACCCCTCACTCCTTTCTCTTTTCCCTGTCACATCTTCTGCTTACCTTCCAAATTTCACTTGCTGTGGTCACCCCTCCCCATGTTAATCCTCTCTTTGGTTTTTCCACAAAATTCATTGGGGGGAATTGCAGAAGCATACTTCTAGAACAAACAAAGGCGCCTACCCTGCTACATACGCACCAGCCGGCTCCTGGTGCCATAATCAGGTCACAGTTTCTCAGCTGCTGCTTTTTTGAACAATCTGTATGTTTTTTTTTTTCGTTTGTGCATTTGGCAAACCACCTCACGCTCCTGCTGTTGGACAGGATGGGGGGGGGGGCTTCCTCTCTCACTATTGTGCTGGTGGAGAACCCCGCCCGGCTGTCAGGAGCGCCAGGGGTTTGATCTGAGGTCACGGCCATGAGCCATTTGTGGTAAGTGAACACGGCGTGGGGGTAACACACTCATACAGCAAAAAACATCGGGGCCATTATGAATCCTTTCACCCTTTGTTGGAAAGGGTCACCGCTTGATGTCCCCTTTTATTTCACCACAATAACCCCCCCCCCCCCCAACAACCATCCCCGACAGGATGAGATGAAGAGAGGGGCTTGTTGAGGAGCCTCACACTGGGCTTATCTGTTTGGTGCTTAGTCACAGATTGCTGGATTAGTGCTGAAATCCTACAATAAATAACGCAAAGCAAAAGGGGAGGGGGTGCTGAAATATTGAAGTAACCAGAATAATTGGAAGCAGAATACGACAGGCTTTTATTAATGCTTTATCTCTCACAGCTACTTAACAAATCTGCTTTACAATATGGAAATATTACTGCATAAAAAATGTAAATATTCTCGCTGCTTTACTTGGAATATAATGTTAATTTTTCGCCGTTGTTCTCCTTCTGTCTCCTGTGGAGATCACCTCCTACCTTCCTCAGGGTTAAGGGCGTGAGACACCAGCTCTTCCATGAATAATGACTTGCTAACTTGGAAGACCTGCGATAGTTAAATATGAACCCATACATTTTTTTTTATTTTTTTTTAACAAAACAGCTATAGTAATCATCTACTATAATTCTATAATTGAGCAGCTGATACCAGCACCAAATTCAACAAAATTACATATAAATTATATATTGATTTTGCTTTGAGACATCATAGTCAGCCTTTCCTTGGTGCCATCTGCATATGCAAGCTCTTTATTCTAATGTGTTTTTCACTCATACTGACTTACCTGCCTGGGTGCCCATCCTTCTGTCCCTCACACGAATATCCATCTATTTTTGGGCACCCCTCCCCCCACCCAACATCAGCGTGGTCCCTTGGTGTGCCCCCTACTGGCAAAATCCCCCTGGGAATGGACAAGCCACCCACAGGCTGCACGGCTAATTTGGGGACGACAAGGAGACCCACATGGTACAGGGATCGGAGTGAGGGATGGCGGGGAGACAAACGTGGTACAGGGATTGGAGTGAGGAACAGCGGGGAGACAAATGCAGTACAGAGATCAGAGTAAGGGATGGTGGGGAGACCTACGCGGCACAGGGATCGGACTGAGGGACGGCAGGGAGACCTACGCAGCACAGAAATTGGAGTGAGGGACGGCGGGGAGACAAACGTAGGACAGGGATCGGAGTGAAGGGACTGTAGGGAGACCAAGGCTGGCGTCTGGGCTGAATGAGGGCAGAATGTCCCCACAGCTCACACTCACATAGCTGATTTTTGCCAGGAGGGGCCCTTGTGGACTTTGCCCTGTCCCAGGAGACCTATGCCCCCTGTCTTACACAAACAAAACCCCACCCCTTCTTATGCTTCCTATCAATCACACACACAAATGCCTGCCACTCTAATCCCCCTTTTCTTTCTCTTCTCTCCTCCTCCCCCTCCCCATCTTTTCTCTGGCCCACCTGTCCCATTCCTTCTATTTCCAGCCACTCCTCTCTGCCTCTCTCTCTCTCCCTAATTGTATCTCTTATCTCTCTATCCCGGCAACCACCCCCCGTTTTTTCTGGAAAAGAAGGCAATTATAGCTTTACAGTGGGCTGGCAAATGTGCCCCCACGCACGCACGAACATACACACGCGTGCACACACACACACACACACACAATGGCAGATCACTGGAAGCAGACCCTGTTGGTGTCAGCTGCTCAGGAGTGAGATGGAGTTGTCAGAGCTATGCGGCAAGTCGAGTCTCTCGGCACGCTCTCCTGCTTATTTATTGCCCTCTTCATAGAACGGCGTCCCCAGTTTTCTAGCACCTTTTTGGCTGAGGTACTCAGAGGCTGCAGATTTTACAGGCAGTGAGGCTCAATTTTAAGTGTTTCCTTCAATCTGTATAATGCGTGTTGCATCTGAGTGGGGAATAATCAATAGGAAGATAATGGGCATCCCCAGGATATCCCAGCTAAGTGTGGGACCTAATGGGAGCCCATAACGGGCTTCACCTCATTGAATGAACGTGTCCAGCCCTAAGAACCCGCAGTGGTGACGGGTTGCCCTTCAGCTTGGGCCTCGTCCTCTCACTCTCGAGTGGTAGTGTGGCACATGGCCTGCCAACAAGTGTCCTATCCAGCAAATCATAATTAATGACTCGCTTGACCTCTCTCTTTCCACAGGGAAACGTCATTCCTATAATGCCACTGGCACCACCTACGGGGATGATGTAATGCCACAAGACTCAGTGTTTCCTGATCATGGCGAGTCACAAGGATTCTACTCCACAGCCCTTTGGTCATTTCTGGTCATTGCCAGCTTTGGATGACGGGTTTTGTCACAGATGAGTAAGAAATAGATGATATCATAAGAGCTGTAAGGAACATACAACAGACAAGCAGTTTGTACAGCGTAAGCATAAAATTTCAAAAACCATCCTTTTTTGTCTGTTTATTTCAGTTCTCTGTACCTCACCAATAGGCAGGAGAAAATCTGGGGAGCGATGGAGGCACCAGAGGAAGGTGAGTGCCGTCACCCAGGGAGGAGAAAATGATGGAGGTGTGGAGGCTGAGTACAAGTGAATTCAAAGGGGAGAGGCAGGGAGCTGACAGGCCCGGCAGCATGTGGGGCTGGGTGGGCGAGGCGGGTGAGGCTGTGACAGGCCTTTGCCAAGACTTCACAGGAAGGCAAGCTGTGGTGTGACAGGCCAATTGCAGCTGGCATGCGTGTAGCCTGCGCTTGCGCAGAGTTTCAGCGCCAGTGAAAATGCTGACGGGTGACAAAGTCGGCACGCCGCACAGGCGGGGAGCACCTGGTGTGCCCCCTGCTGACCAAACACAAGCCTAAACAGGAAAATGTGCACAGGTTCTAGGCTACTGGAAGTGAGACTCAGCTCAGAGGGGTCTGAACATGCTACTGCTTAGGCCTTTAAAGCTTCTCCTGCATAACCATCTATGGTGACAGTTCTCTTTAAGGCCCTCTCTCATGGTCACTGTGAGGATGTCAGGTCCTCTCTCTCGCAGTCGCTGGCAGGCCTGCTCTTGTGGTAGCTGTGAAGCTATCAGGCCTGCTCTTATGGTCACCCTCATATCCTATCTTGCAGTCACAATGAGGCTGTCAGGCCCTCTCTCGCGGTCACTGGCAGGCCTGCTCTTGTAGTCACCCTCATGTCCTATCTTGCAGTCACTGTAAGGCTGTCAGGCCCTCTTCCTCGTTGTTGCTTGCAGACCTATTCTCGTGGTTGCTGTAAAGTTATCAGCCCTTCTCTCATGGTCACTCTCATGTCCTATCTTGCAGTCACAGTGAGGCTGTCAGGCCCCCTCTCGCGGTTGTTGTGAGGCTGGAAGGCCCTCTCTCGAGGTTGTTGTGAGACTATAAGGTCCTCTTTCACGGTCACCCTCAGGCTTCCAGGCCCTCTCTCATAGTTGCTGTGAGGCTGTAAGGCCCTCTTTCATGGTCACTGTGAAGCTGTCAGGCCTTCTCTCACGGTCACTGTCCCTCTTCTGCTTACCTCTGCAATCTCTCTCTCTGTCTGTCTCTTCCCCCATATCTCCTACATGCTTGCAGGCTCCTTCATCTCAATGCAGAGTGCCCCAGCTATAGCTGTGGCTGAGAGATTGAAATGCAAGTGGAGGGGGGAAGGAAGGAGATATCCTTTCCTCCGCCTTTCCACATGTACACGGACTTCAGGGCCTAAAAGACGCCACCGAGAGGCCCTGTGTGTGGCCCCTACAGGCCCTGGCAAAACATTGCGCATGACATTGCGCCTTATGCCAGAGAAGCACTTAATGTAAACTGGTGCAATGAAATGTCCAGCTGTATAAGCATGTAAAAATCACAATTTACTTTTGCTTTATGATTAGTCTGAATCAATCCTGATATGAGACAAAAGGAGCCGTCCGGTGGCCTGGCAGTGGAGGAAGGGGGCACTTCGGTGTGCCACCGATCAGGGAAATCATGCTTTTAGCTGCAGCCGATCGGAAGCATCGCTCTTGCTCTCGCGCATATGCAGAGAAGGAACGTAGAGATCTATTGAAACAAACCCAGCGAAATTCCAGCCATGCCAACCCCTTGGACTCAGATGTAATGGGGACAGAAGAGCTGATTATCCAGCCTCTGTATAAACTGCGTTACGCCAATTAGCCAGATGGACGGCATAGAGTCAGCCCGTTTACAGGAAACGCTTCAGATGAATGCGAGGTTGAAAATAAGATCAGCCGAACTCAATCAATAGATCATGATTCAGCTGGTTCTTTTCAGGACTGCAGGCAAGGACAATGGACACGAGTGCCACTCGCAGCCTTCTGTAATGCTTACGGAAGGCCGGCATCCGCGGAAAGGCAATTGGTATTCATGAAGCTCATATGTAAATTATGGGGCCCAAATAGGGGAATGTGAAAGAGATGTAATAATCTGATTTCGGGGGGGGCTATTAAATAGTTATGAATCTTGCAGAGTGTAAAGTTGCGGACTGCATGAAAGCCTATAAGTCTTTGGGTTTGTCTAGCTCTGATGATGGCCCCAAGGATTTAAAAATCCATCTATCCACCCATCCATCCGTCCACCCGCCCATCCATCCATCCATCCATCCCCCTTTACAGCTTTTGCATTACAGGGCAGTCACGAGCTTGAATCAGCTCCCAGGAAGCATAGGACACAAGGCAGGCAACAGGGGGCTCTGTGGACATGATGCCAGTCCAGGGCAATTTAGAGGCACTAAAAGACCAACTGGATGTTTTTGGATGGTGGGACGAAGAACAGCACGAAGACTGCCAGGCCTGAGGGTGTGAGGCTGCAATGTTATCCACTACACCACCTGATTAAAACAATACGAATTACAGAAACTAAACTCTTCAGGGTGAACATGGAAGGTAAATACATGTACAAAGATACATATGGTGTTCAAATGTATTCATGTTTTCACGCCCCCAGGGCATGCACAAATCACACGTATGACAATTGACACTGATATATTACAACCAAAGAAAATTAAGTATATTGTAGACATATGAGACATATATTAAGTGTCTTATGAACCTTATGAGCAAAGGACACAAAAGGTGTTGACTCTGCATGACCTGAAACAGGCATGTCTCACACCCATTAACAAAGGCTGGACTGATTAATCAATCACAGTGACTTAGGCCATAAGTCAAACAAAGCTGCAGGGAAATTATGCAGATTAAGCAGGACACTCGTCAGCTGGGAGGCACCGCGTTCGGGTCCCCGCAGGGCAACTTCAGGCCGTGCAACCCTGCCTGGACAATGCCAGCCTTGGATGTGACATGTAGACCTGGGGTGCCCTGGCAGGCACTAGGACCTGCCTGCGACCAAGGGCAGAATGCCGCCAGCCTGTCGCTTAAGCAATGACCTTAAGGTTAAGAGAGTGCACATGCCTCGTGTGCATTGAATGGGATGGGTGTGAGGTCGAGAAAGAGAGAGAGAGAGAGAGAGAGAAGGTGAGGAGGAGATGCAAAGGAACCAAAGAACAGGCAATGGAATCGAAATCCTTACAGAGGCTCGAGGGCAAGGAGTGTCAGACACAGGCAGTGAAATTTAGCTGGAATATTCCTTATGGCAGACTGGTTGGTTAAATTTCCCTCCCACCCCTAGATCGAGCAGTGTTGTTTTTTGGGAAGGGGGGACTGGGAGCCCAACCCGTACATCACACTGCTGGAAAGTGAGCACTGTGAACAAACACAGCAAGCTCCAGCAGGCTTCTGCTGTTATCACGGCTGGCATGGCCCCGTGACAGCTCCAAGGCTGTGGTTCTCCGCGCCGGGCCGCTTCTCTTAATTGCTGTCACTGGGGAGCCAAGTGCCGATTGTTTAATTACCCTTAATGCAGCAGGGCTATGCTTCTGATTAACCGTGCCTATATACGTGCAATGCAGCCCTGTCATTTCCCCTACACTGAAAGCATGAAAGAGAAATAAACAAACATAAACATTCCTGCCGGATCTGTGGGAGGGAATCCCTGCAGAATGAGGGAGAGAGGAGCGCGACATGTCTAATGAGGGCCATGATATGGGGGTCTGAGAATGTGGCAGAGATTACAGAGGGGGGCAGAGCACGATCTCACAGCACCGTGAAACAGACGGGGAGGGCACCATGACGGAGATCCCGCCTTACTGCAAGAGCACAGAGGGTGGCCATGTGATGGGCAGACAGACGGCCTGTTTTTGTTTTCGCAAGCGTAACATAATCCCGCTGAAGACAGGTGATGAAACTGTAAGCAGTATTTTCGGGTGAGCAAAGGTAAACAACACAAAGCGGGACGAGCCACATGTGCAGAGGGGTGCCACATGTGCGGCAACAAAAAACACAGAGTATTCTGGATCTCTCTCTGTCAGCAGTGTTTTGCCAAGAATCAGACCCCCCCCTCCCCCCAAGTCCTTTCAGTGTCCCTCTCCTGCGGGGAGCCACACTGGCACCAGTCAAGCCTAGCAGCTTCCCATATCGCCGCATCTGCCACCTCACATCCAGCCCTGACGCCCCGCTGTCACACAGCGACAGGTGTGCCACGCCCCATACTCTGCCGGCCAATGTCCCCACAGCCGCTGACCTGAGCCCACAGCCTCCCTCTCTCTCCCTTCCCTGCATCTGTTCCCTACTCTTTCATCCCTTCTTCATTTGCTGCCAGGCCTGTTGGAGTGCAATTTCTGCATGCTTGTTAAGTAAAGAACAGGCACGCACAGAGAAGAAAGAAAGGAAAAAAAACAGGCTGCCTCACACAGACACGCTAGTCACTGGCCCTGCCTCTCAACACCACCTGTCCTGAAGACAAACACTCAGGGGCCAACAGACGCAGAGTAAGACACACACACACTTGCAGCCACCCACCCTGCCAACAAAACCACTGTAACGGTTTCATTACCACCATTGATTTTCACCCAGCGGCTCGGCCCCCCCTCAACCATCACACTTAGAGACAAAGTACTTCTCTAAGACCTAAATGGTGAACGGTCAGTAGATCAAATACACACACACTTCATAGGCACATTGTATTTCTTCAGCGAGAGTGTGTTTGGGGCGATGAGAGGCATTGTTAGCTAGCTGTGAGTTGCTTACAGCCATACAGGACTTGAGAGAAACTATTCTACCACAGGAATTCATATCATATCTACACCAGGTAGTATTATGTTGCGATGCTGCTGGCTAAAGTAGCCTGAGACTCCTTCTGCCATCTTGTACGGAGCAAAGAGAGGGGGGGCACATAATCCCCTTTGGGACACAGGCTCTCAACGAGAAGATTATTGGCAGCGCAGCTTTATAGTTGGTCAAAAATCATTACAATGTGTATAGATATACTGTCTTACGGCTAGCGCTCACGCGGCTGTGAAGCAGAGCGATTCTGGGGGTTCCGTAAGCTGCCCACACAGGAAATAAGTAGGTGCCGTAGCACAGTAGCGATAAGGACGGGGGAGCTGTCTTTACAGTAGTGAGCGAACAAATAGGGAGCTCACAGCAGGCATTCCAAACATTTTTCTCAATGCCTCAAGGACATGTTTGCCTTTCTCCCTCTCTCCCAAATTACAGACTCGGACAGGGGATGGTGAGAGAGGCCCACAGATGGGCAGTGGGGGGGGGGGGGGGCAGGTGTTTCAAAACAGCCGTCTCTTGCTCTTGCCTCAACACTGACAGGTAGGTACACGATTTTCTGTATATGAGACGGGGGCAGGGTATGGGGTATTTACGCACTTCACTCACAAAGATATCAGGAGCCAGATGGACAAAGAAACAAACCTTTGTAGGTGCAGAAATGGGAACAGGCAACCGTGAGGTAGCATCATGAAAATGTGAAGAGAAACAATTACTAACCTGAAAGAAATGCTTAACTTACAGTCAGAGTAAACAGTCACAGAATCCAAGACATAGCTGAATAAAATCACTGAAATACATAATTTCCTTTTTAATCCTGAATCAACAACAGCTTATCAAATAAGGATTGTAATGCAGTGAGCCAATGGCATATCCGGACTGCCAGCCCATGCCGGTAAACTCATACAACTTCAGAGTAAGCAGTTCATCTGAAAAGCACTCAGTTGGGTTTTGAGGGAGCACACACAACTCAACATGCGAGGAAATGCCACCCTCGGCATGGCCCAGCATTTAGTCAAGCGTACAAGGAAACCGGCCTCTTCAGAACATTTCAGGATCCCACCCACGCAAGAATGAGCACTTTATTACTTTCCTGTCAAGCCCTGGAACCAGGATCTGTGTGTTGAGTTTGCTTGGTCTTTCTGTGTTTGCGCAGGTTTCCTCCAAGTCCAAAAACACAAGGTTGAGTGAAGTTGGTGTCTCTAAATTGGCCATAATGAGATCCTGTCCCAGTGCAATTAACAGGCATCCCACCTAGGGTGTCCCACATCTTAAGCCCTGTGCTGTTTGCGACTGGCTACAAACACACCTGGACTGGACTGGACTGAATAGATTCTTTATAGGCACATTCAAAACACACGTGAGGCATTTTTAATATTGCTTTGGGTCAAATCTGCCAAATGAGTATAAGCATGGTAAATATTAATAGTAAAGACCATCGATAATTTTAATCTCATATCGGCATTACTGCAAAAAAACATTTTAGGCTTTAGCTCCACCTGCTGTTACGAAGAAGAATTGAAGCTGGAAGCCACATCACCACTCGGCGGTCCCATAATCCTATTGTTATTACTCTAGGGATGCAATCGCGACAATGTGCCAACGCCTATAACCGAAACCGAGTAATGAGGTACCAGCGATATCATTAACGAACCAAAACAAACGAAACAAATTTTTAACTAAAAATTAAAGAGATATCATTTAAGATGCTTCACAGGTTTTACCCAACTAATCACAACTTACAGCAGCTTAAAAAAAGACATTGATGTTAACTGCACCTTTTGTGGGGATCAAAGAGAAACGCTTGTGCACTTGTTTTGGATGTGCCTCATACTAAGTTACTTTGGAGTAAACTGCCCAGATATATTGCAGACCTTATTTACCCTGATTTTGCATTGAAATGGGAAAATGTTTTGTTTGGCTTTGTTAACCATGACAATAACCTCACCTTTGTGTTTTATTGAATAAATCTGATTATTTTAACCAAGTTTTACATTCACAAACCAAAATTCCAGAATATAAAACCTGTTTTTTTTTACCTATTAATGTAAAATATTACATCTCCATTTCCTGCTCACTGAATAAGGCTTTCAGAACACATTTTTCTGCTTTACAATGCATTTCGTGATTTTTTTCTTCTCTTTAATTTTATTTGTCTTCTACCCTGGCGTAACTACAGATTTGTATACACAAGACGTTTATACTTGATGTGTACTGTTCTTTCATATTCAATAAAATAAATAAATAAAACGAAACAAAGTTAACGAAATCCGAAGCATTCCGCACCTCAAACTGTGCTCTACTGAACCAGCAGGGGGAGGTACGAAATCTAAACAACTTAAAAAATAAACATCAGAAAGATAAAATCGCCTCCAGCAGCAACATCCGGCAACAACCAAACGTGCAGCAAACGCGAGCACGGACAAACCGTATGTTACGTGCAGTGCAGGGAAAGAAACCGGAGATTTTACCCAGGATCAAACAGGCACGATGTCGTAATGGTGGTACTTGGAGAGTGTAATACTCTCTGAGGTGGAGTTTGGGAGCCACTAGTTTAGAGATTTCTTAATGACATCTTTCCAAATCATAATTAAACACACCGATCCATCGTTTACCAGAGCACCTAAAAAAGATTATCAGCACTGTAAGATCAGCCGTCCCCCGGCAAGTCTTAGCGCTGTTTAGCCCATCGTGTTTACCGTTTTGTTCAGGTTTTCACTTTCCGGAAAAAATACATACAAATAGCTCGGCATGGTGCTGCGGAGGAAGGGGTTCAACAACATTTGTCGCAATCTTTTCATGCTATATCACTTAGGGCAGTATGAGCTCTAAAAACTAAGTATCGTTACTTACAGAAACTGCTCACCGGTACTTGGTCTAAAGTTGTATAGGTGCATCCCTGTATTATTCCACAACTGAAGATGTGGAAAATCAGTCATTAAGTCAATACCACATGAAAGCACAGTATTCACTGAAAATATACAGTAGACAACTGATTTTGAAAAAAGTGCTTTGTGGAGGGACACAGACCTCATAAGCCACCTGACACGAGTGAGTCTCAAAGCAATCAATGTATCGCTCCGTATCAGTGGCCTGTACTACGAAGAAGGGTTACTGGCTTATCAGGGTAACTAAACTGGTACCTTAAATCCAACAAGTTACCCTGATAAGCCAGTAATCCTGCTTCAAAGTACAGGCCCCAGATGTCTGATCAAGTTAGATCAAGGTAACTAGCACAGTTTGATTTCAGTACTTCAGTTGCTCCACTCACTTATAACCAGAATGTAAATATCTACCTATGCAACTGACAAAGGAATTCTATAGTAAATCCAGGAGGTTTCTCCAGAAGCTTTAATGCACCCAATCTCAACCACTCCACTTGAACACTCCAGAAATGCCTGAAATGCAAGCATCTGCACACATTCTGAAATACTTCAACAGACACCATGTATCACCCATGTAATTCTCTTCACATCTAATACATACACTGACCAGACAGAATGACAGCCTATGGGGCATCCACACCACCATGGCCGAAAGGAGAACACAAAACCCTCACACAACACGCAAGGACTCCAAATGATGCATATCCAAACAGCTGTTTTGATGGAAATAGCTGTCGTTCAGCAGTAACAAAACAAAAGACTAACCAGCCCATCCTGCAACAAACTTGTTACATATTAAACTGCAACTATGCTAATCCTATTCAACACCAACATCGGCTTTTGGTACCTTGTATCACAGTATTTTCTGAAAACTCATTAAGCAAAATTATCAAGAAAGGTATACCCTTAAGGCAAAGAAACAGCTTTGGAATAAAACAACAAGTCAGGCAATTGGCTTCAAATTATTTATTATATCATTCAAGATTTCTTGCTTGCAGCTGCAACCTAGAAAGGGGCGAAGGAAGAGATTAAAATACCATAAACAAAATGCATTAAGGAAATTGAGATTCACTGAAGGTAGACTGTGGGACCCGGTATTAACTCACCTGACCAGCAATCCTATCCAGGTCTCTCTGGCCCTGGGGAGTCAGTCTACGGCCACTGAGGAAAGAACAAAATCTTCAGTCTAGAAACTCCACACGGAACAAGGCATATCAACAAAGACAGAAAATTAACGTGTCCTGTCAACAGTGCAAAAGCTTTAGGCCAGTCTGTATAGACATACAGAGAGAAAGGGTCTGAGGTCCTGAAATAACCAGGATGTTCCAGAACATCACAAACACAACATGCAATCTAGAGACAGACCTGGGATCAAGTTCAAGTCCACCAGCCTGCAGCAAAGACAGGACTACCCAGAAACCCCTGGCTCATACACCTGAATGTGCCAAACTCACTGACAACCATCATGTCACAAGTCACTCCCATTCAATGTTGTCAAGGAAGCACTAGGAGACACTACACAACTCGACAGCTAAAAAAAAATCTAAAAACATCTGACAAGCTGGAGGTTCAATTCAAGCCTGAGAACAGCCAAGAATATAGCCACATCTTCAACAACATCCTTCCTGGGGACTTAAAGGTGCAGCTCACCCATTCGGGTCCTTCTCCACCATCTTCAGCCCCTCAAGGGCCTGCAGCACCTTACGAGCGACGTTCTTGGAGCCGCGGCTGAAGTGTGCAGGGCAGACACCATTCCTCTGACGGCCACCGTAGATCTTGGTCATGGAGCCAACACCAACGCCACCACGCAGATACAAGTGACGTGCCGTGGAAGCTAAAAGGAGGGTCACACTGAAAAGGCATCTACACAGCACATGTACCAATGCACCCAGAGAGATCAAAGTATCGGTGCAGAAGTTGAACACCCACTTTCACAAAGCCAGAACAAGATTTCAAAACACACGGAAAAAGTGGAGATTACATTTAACAATGATTTTATCCAAAGTAAAGTGAAGATCAGAGAGCAGGGACAGCCAGTGTCCTTGGAGCATTTGGGCTTAAGGGCTTTCCTCAAGGTCCCGACAGAGACACCACTCAGCCAGCCACGGTATTTGAACTGACAACCTTCCAATCACAGGCAAAATCCTAACCAGCATAGTAACACATCCCCCTAAACCAGAGGCAAATTTTTGTTCGAGCTTATTTTGACAATCTACATATCCAAAATGGCATCGGAACACAGACCGGCTGCAGGTGTGTGGCTCTGTAGGTTAAGCCTCTGTGCTTGTGATTGGAAGGATCCCAGTTCAAATCCCATGGTGAGCAGAGTGATGTCACTCTTGAGCCAACCAGCTCCAGGGACCATCTGACCATATTCTCAGTGTGGATAAAGACATAATACAGACAATGTAAAATTTCACAAATCCCGCTGTGCTGCCTCAGCAGTCTCTTACCAGCTCTGGTGTAGAACCAGTTCTCGTCACAAGGGGCCAGCTCTTTGTGCTTAGCCAGCTTCACAGTGTCCACCCATTCTGGGACCTTCAGCTTCCCAGACCTGAGAGAAGAGGGAGAGACCATTAACCACTCCACTGGCTAACAGGCTCACCCAAGAGTAAAATATTAACAATGAAAAGTTTGTGAGTATACACAAAATCAGACATTCTGGAATAAACAATAGCACAAGAAACTAGTGAGGCACACACTTTTTAAGGAAGGCTGACAGCGCTCGGACAAACTCCTGCTGGTTGACGTCTTTCACTGTGACACCAGGCATCTGTGAAGGCAGGACAGAAACAGTAACCAAAACAAGTAAAACCTGGAAGTGTCAATTATTCTAAACACATCACGTTGTGACCCAAGACTTCAGACTGTAAAATCTGTTGATAGTGGACTACTTTTCCATGGAGAAACTCCACATACATCATGACACTCTTCCTTTTACTTTGACTCCAATCACAACCTACAGTATGTTGCAGGACAACAGAACTGAGAAAAATCAGGAGTCACAGGAGCAATTATACTCCCGTTGAACATAAATATACAGCAACGAGGTCAGGGACTCGAAAATATCCAATAATCTAACGGGGGAATAGAAATTCACAACTAACATTACATTTCTGGGAAACACTTCACCTTAACGGCAGATAATCAAAAGTATATTAAAAGGGAAAAAACTACGCCACTTTGTAATCGTCTAACTTTCGTCTTTTAAAATACATCCGTAAAGCCATCATTTTAACTTAATATTGCCATCATGCCTTCTTGCAACCAGCCGCACATTGTTTTTCGGGCCAAGCAAGGTCTTGCGCTGTTAGCTAAAAAGCTAACAGCAAGCCACTCTTCAGCCTCTACTTAACCAATAAATCGGCAAATTAATTGTCAAAAATTGTTTTACGGATGACTGTTGAAACCCATAACCTGTTCAAATGTGACTAAAATTCCAAGACGGTCCAGAGGCCGTTTCGGAGAGGCACGTTTGAGAGGCCCGACCGAGCGCCGAATGGGGGCTGCCATTACGGCAAGCGCTGGCTAGCGGCAAGGCTCCCCATCCTCCGTACAAACTACATGAATATAAGGAGCCATAACCATCTAACATGTAAGCCGTCGCATTGTAAGACTCTTATGCGCTAAAAATGAAACATTACGGCCAGAAAGTGCACATTTTAAGACAAGATTAGCAATATTTATGAAGACATGGAGCGTCACTATACCTTGCTCGTGGACAGCTAAAGGAAAGAGAGATACAGGGTTTCCAGCCCGTATTGAAAAGGGCCCTTCACGTTAATTCTCGCGAGAGTTGGACTTCTTCCGCAATACGGATTAACCACGTGTACCGGCTCCAAGCAGAAGTTTCTTTCTACCATGGTCATGATAGCTCACTGGTTTTATTTAGCTACTGGTTGAATTGATCTTTTCATTTGAATTTTTTTAAATAAAGTCACATTAAACGGAATGTGTTGATGACCCCTTTTGTTTGGTTTTGTCTTTTAATTTTAGGCCACTTAAAATTAATAAATTGTTTTACATGGCCGCCCGCCTCAATATTTTGGTGCCGCCTCGATTTTTTTTATATTTTATATTTGCTGTTTTGCTTTTGTCAGGAGGACGCTTTTATTGGGCCATTCTGTGGCAAGACCATTAAACACTTAGACTAGGCATTTGTTTTGAAGG
>JAODJU010000138.1:3135710-3165458 GCA_026776725.1 Gnathonemus echidnorhynchus | reverse complement strand
AGACCCCCAGCCTGATGACCGCCTAATTATTGGCCAGTATCTCCCTTATGGTGGCTTCCTGTCTAAGTTCTGTGTTAAAGACTGGGGGAACTGAACCCACGCTGAGATCCATGGGAGCCACTGTAGGGTGTGTTCCCCTGACAGTGTCCTTGTATGCATCTATGCTGTCACTGTCCTCTTACTCCCCCTGCTGGCCCCAGTGGAAATCCACCTGGATCTGATCTGTGTGACTCCCAAGTGGCTCCCCATGTCTGCAGGCTCTGCCAAGCGACAGGCTGCCAAAGGCCGCCAGCTGTCCTGTCCATTTCCCTCCTGGTGCTAGTCTGCTTCCCCCTCCATACCTTGCAAGGCCGTATCCTTTTTGACCCGGGCAGCTTACAGCCCTCTAGTCATCTCTCCTGGCTTCCCTCTCCTTCAGGGCTATGGCGTGGTCCCCCCACTCCTCCATACCCCACCCATCTGTTACGCCGATGCTTCCGTGCATTGCCCTCTCTGTGAACCATCAAAAAGTGGTGGTGCTGGGCTCTGCTGCAGTGCTTTATACCAAGCAAGCCACCCCCACAGAGAGAGTTTGCGTTTTTTTCCCTGTAATGATGTCAATAATGAATCTCAGTTCTGTGGTATGCATACAATGAAAAAAGTCTCCTTGGTGGGGGAAAATAAAATATTGCCAATACAATTTTTTACCTGAGTCTCAATCAAAATTAATTGTCTAATTTTACTGTAATCCACTTTATCATATTAAACCCTGATAATACTACCCAGTTCAATGGCTTTAATTAAATGCATTGTACAAGTCTTATTCCTAGAGACAGGGGAAACTATATTGTGCTGGAATATAATTATTTTCTCTGTCAGACAGTTTTGCCTCTGATTGGATTAACTGTGGAATTCCTTTTCTCTCATACAAACAATGGGTGCTTGTTGTTTGTCATTCTTCATGCTTTTTTCAGTAAGGCTCATGCCACCATGGCAACGTACTGGGATGTACAGGTACACAGGGGTCCCCATACCAGTGGCTGCCAGCCCCAGACAGACTATTCAACAACAAAATCATGAGGTATTGATTTTCACGTGCAAAGTTTGTAAAAAAATAAAAAAGGAAAATGTTCCCTTCAGAGTAATAGGCTAAGATTATTGACAAGAATATCCAGCCTCCACTTATGTCAACAATAACTGTTTGATCAATCTCTACTCTGGTCGTAAAAATGGCGCAAGATATGGACAAATCCACCATGGAAAGTGCAGCCATAGAAAGAATAGCAGGGATTCTTAAGCAGAGTTTTCTTTGCAAAGGAAGTGTTTGAGCTACAGCATGATGGCCAGTTCTGTTGACCTATCCTCAGTCCTCAACCAGAGCTCATAGCCTCAGGCAGAGGCTACCCAGCATGTATTTTTTATGACAGGTGACAGCCATACCTCACTCCCAACATAGACCCAAAGCTGCCTTTCCAACTGCCTTTAAATTCTTCCCACACACAAACGATAAATGTGAAACCCTTTTAATCCCCTGTCCTGAATGATTGATTTCACAAAAATAATGGAGGCATATCATTTTAAAACAATCTGTAACTTTCACAACCTTTGAGGCATTTATTTTTCCTTAAATCATTTATTCAGACATTTTTCCTACCACTCCATCTGGTTTTGTGTCCTTTGCTTTTTCTGTTTCAGCTTTAATAAAAGTACCTGAAGCACTTTTTTCTTTACCTCAATCAACTTTAAGAAATGCGCTCTGTGCCGTGTGGATTTTTAAAGTACTTTTATTTTGTCGTGCTTTGTATCTTTCCCCTATAAAGAAATACAGTTAGCTACATCAACAGGGACGCGTGGACTACAAAATAAAGGGGAGTTGAAAGGAAGCAGAAGACAGAGAAAAGGGGGCACAAGAGACGCACAAAGGCTGAGAAAACAGCCGGAAGAAGTCGACGGAGTAGGGTGAGGCAGAAAGAGAAAAGGAGGGAGAGAATACCGGCTTCTACCAAAAAAAAAAAAAACAACCTGGCATAGTGTACAATTAATAATAACAATTATAATAACAGTAAGAATTATAATAGCAATAACAACAACTGTAATAATCCAAAAAATAACAATAATAATAATAATAATAATAATAATGAGTAAAAATCAATAAGACATCAGGTATCTCCTAAAGACAAACGGAAAAGACTTTTTTCATAATTTCCTTTTTTTTTTTAAATCACTTAACAGTATTTTGTTCAGTTTTGTACCACTAGGCTAATATTTTTTGTGTTAGTATAGTAACATCACTTCATAATGCGTTCCATAATAAATCTTTTTTGATGACTTGTTTTGCTTTACTTTTCTTGCTGTCTTTTCTATACAAATAACATTTGAATTCAAAGATATGTATTATTGTGAAACTGTACTTGTATACTGTAGTCGTCTGTACTATAGCATTAAAAAAAAACATCTTTTTGCGTCCACTGTACATCCCACTTCATGTTTATCCAGCCTTCCTAAATTTTCATTTCTCTCTTCACTGGAAACTTTACATCCTTTTATATCCTTTCACACAGGATGGGACACAGCATAGTTTCCCATAATTATTAACAAAACAGTACCAGAGAGTTCAAGGAGAAAGAGAGAGAGACAGAAAGGAGAATGAGAGGATCATTCAGTAATACTACCAAACAAAATCTAGTGCAAGAACATAAAACCTCCTAGCGAATAAAATAGTAACATAAAGTTTTGATATAAAAATGTGCTGTATGTCCAGACGAAATGTATCATTAAATTCATGTATATGTGGTATTTTATAAAAAGTGCCAATGTTGTGCTGTGATGCTGACCAAAGTGTGTGTGTGTATATATATACATATATTTACTTTGTAACTAAGGTGCTTTGGCAGTTGTGATATTCCAGCTTGCCACATGTTAATTGTTCAGCAGTTCATGGGGTTTCATTGGGGTTTGCTGTCTGTGCAAAATTATTGTGTTTGGAACAAAGAGAAGCTTCTTATTTAGAGTGAAAATATTCATCTCCCTCTCTCTCTCACAGTGCATTGGGAGTATCAGGTAACTTTTTCTGACACCATAACGCTAATTAGTGTCTCTCTCTCCTTCCCCCTCTCTTGCCCCCAAATATGCAGGTAAGCTTCTGCTACCCCTCCCCCCACCCCCTTTCCAGTGTATGGCACAATTGTGATTGGTGGCTCATCTTTCCCTCTTGTTCATTGTGACAGTCTTGCAGTGTGTGGTGTGCAGTATGCTGTTGTACAATCGCAGTTCCGGAGGCTGCCAGTAGAGTACGCTACAGTAAATACTCCTTCTTGCCCTCCCTGGAATCGCTGCCATTTAGAAAGGCTTCTTGGACATCTCCATGCTCATCCAGACCACTTGCCTCATGGGTCAGATAGGAACCTGTGGAACCATTAAAAGTTAGACATAAGGGAGAGAGATTGAATGTACTATTCAGGGCTATTGATTAGCTGAAGTTGTAACTTTGATGGACAAAGCACTGAAAAATTGTTCTTTAGTCGTGTTCTAGTTCTTGACTCCACCCACTGTCTTCTTGTAAAGCTGCCATTACTAACCCAATATTTTTTGTTGGCACAATAAAATCACTCAAAGTGCCTTTTAAAGGATGTCAGACTAGAAATTGACTTTTTATAGACAAAACATAACACAATTAAATAAAAGACTATAAAATAAACCCACATCATTTTCTCCCTAAGCTCATTCTCCTTCACAACTAAGGTCTCCACTTCTGAAGATTGCAGTTTAAGTTTAAAGGTGCCATAGAATGAAACTCTGACTTTACCTCGGCATAACTGAGAAAGGAGAGTTCGGTACTTGAAAATGACTTACTGTCTCAAACGCTGTCGTTCAGTCTTTCAGATATAATTATTGAATATGTAAAAGAAGGAAGTGAAACAGGCTGTTTTGAAGTTCCTAGATTGTTATATAATAGTCTTAACTATGCCCCCAAACGTAACATGTGCACCCATCTCTAACAGGTAGGTATGTTTCCCAGCAGCTCCCGTTAGCGACTTACATAGTTGGAAACGTTCGTTTGCGCGGTTCAAACTATGCAAGCTGCTAATTACAATGCCAGAAACTAAGCTTTGGGAAAACGTATCCCAGATTTGCAGGGGAGTAGTAAACAACATTATGAAGTCTGTGATATTAACATTAATTGACAAGAGGCTTCTGTACTTCCTGTAGCCTACTTTTGGTTAGCTAAACAAATATGTAATCGATACTGCAAAAAAAAAAATCTTGTTCTTGATAAAACTTCCATGATGAAGATAGCATCGTGAAATCATTTGTTGCCTGAGATGAAAAATAATTGAAATGTTTTTGTTACAATGCTGAAAACAAAGTTCTGATTATCCTAACGTTGTGCCTCGACTGAAGTGAAACTGTTACGGCTGATATATACTTCTGCGTCAAATTGATGCCTTAGGTACGGTGAAACCGTGTACCTTACACTAAAGCCCTGGCTGCAGCCTAACACGCACCTCCCCAGAAATGTAACTTCGGTGTTTTTATGAGCGCAAAGACAGGATACATCCCAGGTGTACTTACACTGCTGATTGAAACAGAAACGCTATTTGTATCTAGCATTAGATAATCCACCCAAGGCATCGTAGCAAGAGGTCTACAAAGCAGTCACTTACCTCCATTAAGTTTATTTGTACTTTACAAGACTAAAAAGGTAGTACTGACAAAAACTTTAAAAAGGAAAATACAAAAAAATTGACATTGTAGCGGCTTGACATTTTTCCAGATTCGACTACAGGAAATGTGAAGCAGCACAAATAAAACCAGGACTTGATAAATGGGTACCTGTTAAAAGCTTGTTTTTCTTTTATATGCGTGATTCAACAATTGAATTGGGTGAGAAGACAATAAATGCAATAACCAAAGCTATGTATCAGCAATTCTTGTAGTGGTGTAGACACACCAGTGCACAAGTATAAAGTATCACGGTGGAGGCTCCACGTAGAACTATAAATCCGCCTTCACAGTTACGTGTGGCAAATTGGTTCAGTGAACCATTGTAGCGCCTCTCTCTCAGAGCAGAGCTTATGAAGATATTAATGAGCCCACGAAATAAGTGAAAACAGCCTGTTTTATTCTAGGGCCAAATTATATGGCTAGAAATGGGCCTGTAAAACAACTTCTGGATAATTTCCGACGAAACCAAGTTCACACACCTTCTATGTAAACACCAGAGAACAATTTGGTAAAAAAAAAAAATGAATGCATTGTATGGCACCTTTAAACATAACACTGCTCTCCCTTTCACTCTCTCTCCTGTCCTCCCTCTATTTTTCCTTTCCACATTCTCCATGTAGTTTTTAAAATCCCATACTTCCCCATACAAACATTCTTGAATATTTGTTCAACAGCATGAGAAAATCATATGACTCAAAAATCAAGAAAATCAAGCACAATGCTGGAGGACGGACACAAAGGCACGCCATCTTGCTTGGTCACCTTTCTGCCTGACGGAGCACCAGACTGTCACGATGAGCACACAGATGACAGCGAAGACCAACAGGGCCAACACGCCCCCTATCACGGCATATGGTACTGCACTGTGGGTCTCCACCACAGCCCCGGGATCTGAGATGGAGAAGAAAAGGTTTTAATGGCCAGACACTGATGATGAGGGAGGGAACAGCACAGTGATGGAGCTTATGTATGCCACATGTAGGAGAACAGCCGGCAGGGCATGAAGCAAGCTTCAACACAGCATAGAGATCCAGGAAAACTGATCTTTCCCAGCACTGGGATAAAGAAAGAAATATCTTATTAAATCGGCTTTCTGAAGGGGTGAAAACAATGTGTTACACTGTGACAGGCTGGGAAAATAAAAGCGCTCCATTCGCTCTCAGTAACAGAGACGTCCACAGCATGACCAGCAACTGCAGAAGGAGGACGGAGGGATGAGAGGATGGCAAACGGCAAAGGGGTCAGACTAAATGCCAGGAGAGATCACAAAGCGAACAGCTGCATTAGCAGGATTCCGACATCTGCACATGGGGAGATTAAAGGTCTACTGAGTAACATTACACGAGAGAGGGGGAATTAACATGGCGGCCTGGGGATTTTTTTTTAAATTCCCAATATGTCAGAATCTGCCCCTGTGATGATTAACTGCACAAAAGGGGCAACAACTCCAGATGTCTCCTCTTGACATTTTTGTGACTGCCTGCATCAGGGAGTATAGCAGGGTGCTCGTCTGCCCAGGGAGGGGTGCGGGTCCGTCAATTTCCTGTCTCAGGGAGGCGGCGGGAGCCTTCGGCACCTCAGCTTCATGCTGCTCACGTTCCTATTTTCTATACTCATTCTACGGATTTTCATAAGTCACAAAGATTTTTCATTTTTTTTTGTCCCCGAGGCAATATCTGGTAGATCTAGCAGTCTTCCATGGGTCACGTATCCCAGCATCCCTCATATAAGGAGCCCACAGGGCATCTGGGACAGAGGACAGGGTGAGCGCCAAGCTGGATTTGGGCTGAAACAGGGCAGCTGAGGGGGAGGGCAACATCACAGTTGACCAAACAGTCCATCTCCTCCCCCAGTCCCACAGAAAATCAAGCAGGTAAGGTGAAAGCCGTGCAGACAGGAAACAGTGAGATGGACACCGAAAGCAAGAGTGGAGGCAGAGGCCTCACCGTAGTAGGAGCGAGACGAGACAGGGGAGGGTCCTTTACCTTTGGCAAACACAAGAAACTCGCTGGGGTTTAGGGAGGCTGAGGTTGAGGTGAGAGGGACCAGAGGGGTGCCAGACACATTCTATACCAGAGACACATGTAAGGGCAGTTTACACTTGACGCTTGCAATATGTATGCTTACTTGCGCTCTTGCTATGCAAGCGGTGTTGCTGTTCATACTTGTGTGCGTAGTTTGTGTCCATCTGGAGGATTAAAAGTTATGTCCACCAGGGGGCAGCGTAAGAAAACCATCTTGGTCGGTCCCTTTGTGCCACTTCATACTGCTACACTACTCTGCCATATGTCACGTTACTATTTACATGTTGAATGTTGTATTATATTTAAATATCTTATAATAGTATTTTGTACTTAGTATTATAGCTGCAGCAGGGATGACAATGATTATGATTGGCTTGAAGAGCGCATGCAGAGCCCATGCAAAATGAATAGATACTAGACAATTTTGAAAAGGAAAAATCATTAAAATTGCAACGCTTCTTAGGTTTTCTTTTGTATGACAGAGTAGCAATGTTTTAGTGAAACGTAACCCACCTAGTAAGAAGGTATGCAAAAGCCACAACCCAGCAGACTATCGCGATCCATGCAGTGAGAATTGCATGTGCGTGACATGCAATGTCGATATTAAAATTGCACATCGCCCAGCCCTACTTAATCATTTTTGTATTGTAATGTTGCACTGTCTTGTAAATTGTCTGTAGTCTGTGGGGAAGGAATTCAAGTAAGAATTGCATTGTACTTTGTACATATAGCACTGCATTCTTAGCTGAGATTGAATTCAGAAGCAGAAGAAACTGCCATTAAATTTTGAAGTCACTGCACACAGAGGCACACAATAGTGTTCAGAATGTTTTTTTCTCTTGCCTTTGATAATATTGCATTTTGAATATCTTCTGGCCACTCATTCTAAAAAAAAATAAAATCAGATGCTACTTTAATACCAACTGTTATACCATACTGTATAAAACACAGTCTCACGACAAAAGGTTACCATACTGCCCCCAAGATTGTTGGCAGCAATTCATCTCGTGTACGTATAGCATTAATTCCATCTGTAGCTGCACAAGCAGCGTGCAGAATGAATGCAGGGTATGTGCAGCAGCCATGATGCGTAAGCGTAAGTGTTGTGAGCGTCGAGTATAAACGTACCCTCAGACACAATGACAAGGGATAGGTTACATATGGAGGTAATGGTATGAGGGGTTGTATGGGTAACAGTGACAGACGAGGTAATTAGGTAACTGTAACAGCACAAGCATGCAAGAAGTAATCGGTCCACAATGCATGTATTGCCGCATAGGAAAATTTAGCAAACAAGTGCAGGGGCTACATATAAATACACATTCATTTGGGGGCACATTTGTAATGTGTCACCTGTGAGACAGACGCCAATAGCAGAGGGAGAGCCGTCACTGAAGCTGGGGTGAGAGGAGGCAGGGCAGGGTACGTTACCTTTGGCAATGGCGGGAAAGTCGCTGGGATTTGGGGTGTGAAGGGCCGTAGGGGTGACAGACACATTCTCTACCAAAGACACATATAGAGACAATGGCAATGGTGACGTTACATATGGAGACAATGGCATGAAGGGTCGGATGGGTAACAGCACAGGCATGCAACAAGTAATTGCTCCACAATGCATGTATTACCACACAGGAAAATTTAGTGAATGGGCGCATATAAACATATATTCATTCCAATCTTGGGGGCACATTTGTAATCTGTCACCTGTTTGCAAACAGATGTATGGAAAGGTGTGTTTTGACCACCAGGGGGAAGTAACAATCCACAGCCTTTTCTCCACTGGTCTAATAAATCCCCAGACAGGGCCGTTCATCATTCTCCTGGCTGCCTGGACAGCACCTCTCCCCTCGCCCTCAAAATCCTTTTCCATCACGTCGTCCTTCTCTTTGCTTCACGCTCCTCTCTTGCTTATTCTTATTTTCTGTTGGCATTACTCTACACCTGGACGGTCCTCCATCTCTCCCTTATCTCCCTCCATCCATGCTTCTTCTTCCACACCCCCATCTCCCAGCCTTTCATCCCTGAATCCCCGTGGGCTGTCTTTTCACCCGCCAACGCATCCTGTGTGTGTTCAAACGATCACGAGTTAGCTGACCATCAGCTAGATGCGGATTATGAAAAATGGGAAGTACAACCCTGCTCAGATGCTCTCCACACTAAATCTGTCTTGTTTTCGTTGCTTTTAATAAAAAAACTCATGATCCATGGCAACCATAACAGGCAAACTTCCGCTTTTATATGAGAGAATTCAAGTAGTAGTGCATCAAATGGAAAATGTCTCTTAAAATGAACCAATACCACCCTTAATTTCCTCTCCCACTAACTCCACTTCCCTCCATTGCTAGTCACACTTCATTAAATCAAGGGGCCCCTTGCTTTTCCATCCAATTAAAACCCCAGTTCATTAACACAAAGGCATGACTTCCCTTCCCAGAACAAGCACCCCCCACTTTGCCTGGCTGTGACTTAGTGCCTCGCTCCCGCCTGCCCCCCCACTCCCACCCTCGGCCACCCACTCAGATTCAAAGTGATCGAGCCCTTTGCTTCGACTGCCTGTACCCTTGACTACACTCTCCAAACCGCGCATGGGATCCAGTGCGCACACACCAAGGTCCTGCTCTCCCTCTCTTTGCTCCTCTCTCTCTCTCTCTCTCTCTCTCTCTCTATTTCACCCCCACCATAAAGAAAAAAATCCCATCAATACATCACGGGCCGTTGAAGACGGGCTCCCTGAAGAACGGTAGGTGCCCTTTAAACGCATTCTAGTTGGTAGATATCTGACTACATCGGACTGACACAGCAAAAGTGCCGGCTACAAATTGGCCCCGTTTTCCTGCAGATTTTTCGCTTCACGGGCACATCAGATGCAAAGAAGAAAAAAAATCATGAAAGAAAATTCCATGGGGCGGGGGGATGATGTCATGCCACATCGTTCGGCTGACTCATCCCCCTTGTGGTTTGGGAGGTTCATCTCCGCAATGGACGGATTTCACCCCCCCTGGCTCCGCAGTGTATGGGTACGGCTAATCTGCTGTTCACAGCCGTGCGTTACCACTGGGCCCCTACCTGACTGACTGCCACAGGCCCAGGGAATCCATTGCGGGGGGGAGCACTCTCGGAGCTGATATGGAGTCTCCCGCTGTGGCTTCTTACAGCTAAGCTTAAGAAACTAGATTAAGGTGGGGGGAGGAGGTGTCACTTTGGGCAAATAGCTCTGGGTGTTTGGTGTCACCGTGGTGAGATGGACCTGTCCCCGAAAGTGTGCTCTCGGACACTCCATGTGTTTGGGTGTGAAGTGGGGAATAGGAACCTTTACACACAACCAGTGAAATACAGAGAGTAGGGTTCTGCTGTACTGTGAAACACAGGCAGCTTGGGGGGAATGAGATCAGGGGGCAGTCTGTCCCTCCTCACCTGTACCTGTACCAGAGAGAGGCAGCCCAGCTTGCAACGCTTTGCATGTTGTTTGGTTCACCTGCCTGTCTGATCCCCGGAAACTCTGCCCTTGCAGGCTGCCTCACGGGCCCGCCTGCAGGCCTGCTCAGGTTTCATGTGTGAACGTTGAAGGGAAAGTGCTTGTGGATATTGTCCAGCATGCTGATGAGCCCGCTGATGGACCATCCCCCTGAAACAGCAAGGTGCTGAGAGGAAGATCCCTCACACACGGCACCCAGGCAACTGTGGCGTTGCTTACCGTACACCAGGAGAGCGTAATGGTCGGCGGCACGGCCGTAGTCGTTCTGCGCCTGGCAGAGGTACGTGCCGTTGTGCGATTGGCTGAGCCGTGCGATGCTGAGGGTGGTTCCGGAAATCTCCGTCCTCTCCGGCAGCGTGTCATTCACCCGGGACCACTGAGGATTACGCGGGCTGGATGGAGAAAGGGAATGAGGGAGGCGAGAGGAAGCAGAGAGATGAGCAAGGTGAATACAGGTAGAGAGTGAAAGGGAGTTAGGGGACCATGGAGAGAAAAATGGAAGGAAAAAATCAGAGAGAGGAAGGGAGAGAGGAAGGAAGGGAGTCAAAGAATGAAAAAGAGGTGGTGCGAGATGAAACCAGTATCCGCGGAAATCTATGTGGCTCCATAAGCAAGCTTCACCGCTGGCACGCCCTGTCTGAGACAAAGTGAAATTTGAAGTCTGTGCCCCCTCAGAGGATGGTGCCCTAGGCTGCCGCCTGTGTTGCATAATGGGTTGACTAGCCCTGGATGAGAGCATTAAGTCATCTAAACGCCACAAAAGGAGTGCAGCCTGTAGGAGACCTGTGACTTGAGCCAACTGCAAGCTCCCCTGCAGGCAGGAAAACCAGATTAATTTGCTCCTCCTTGCCAGGCAAATTACAATCTAGGAGCATCGGGACCGTTAATCCAAGGAGAAACTTTTAATTGAATCCCAGCCGGGCGTAGCCCGACGTCAGCACGAGACAAACAGAGGCACCAATAGACGGGCTCGGGCAAACAAAGCAGGCGGTGTTTAATGGGAGATTAATGGCTGACCAAAGCACCGCTGCGGGGATTATTATCTTACGGTAGCTCAGGGGACCATGCCCGTCCGCAGCAGGCAGGCGTGGCCACCATGCCAGGGGATGCGAGTGTATCAAGGGCCACTCAATCACTGCTGCCTGCTGCTACAGATAGGATGAGGCCCAAATACAGGCTCGGGGGGGGGTGCTGGAACAGAGCTTTGGAAGCCGCATCAGGGGCTGGGCAAGGGACAGTGTCGCTGGCAGGCAGATGGAGGATGATCCATGCGAACGTGCCCACACAGACTCAAGTGCAGATGGACTGCAATTCACACAGTTTCTGCTACTTTACCCCTCATATGCCAACGCAGACAGGCAGAGAACATGCAGCCACTTACAGTGGGTTCCCCGTCACCGAGCAGACGAGGCTCAGCGAATCGCCCTCTCGCAGGATCCCAGGGGGAGGCACGATTCT
Organism: Gnathonemus echidnorhynchus; assembly: GCA_026776725.1. Lineage (NCBI taxonomy): Eukaryota > Metazoa > Chordata > Actinopteri > Osteoglossiformes > Mormyridae > Gnathonemus > Gnathonemus echidnorhynchus. The sequence goes on along the minus strand of JAODJU010000138.1, from coordinate 3,153,797 downwards.
CACCGTAGGGGCAACTGGAGAAAGTGGGAGCAAAGGAACACTTTATCAAAAGGGAAGAGCAACCAGAGGGAAACCCGCATTCCTCAGGGATGTCCAGTGACCCTCATAAGGGTACCGGCGGTAATGGCCTCACTCACAGTGCACGTCCAGTCGGTAGTGGCGCACTTTCTTCTGCCCACCCAGGGACGGGTGTGTGGCCTCGCAGCTAAGAGCTGCGCCGTTATCCCGGCGCTCCACAGGGATCTGAATAGTGTTTGACACGCTGACCGTCTTACTGTTGTCCTGCTGGGACACGACCCCTGCCCCGGGAACAGACAAGCAGAATCCATTATGGCCGTCCATCCACCATCATCTTTCTTGTGTGATCACAAGCTTTGCTTCCTTAATGCTGCTCTAATCGCTCCGTGAGTCATGCGATGGGTGTTCGATTTAACAGGCCTGCCGGTTCTCTACAACACAACAAATGAGACAGATGGAAAGGAGAGATGGGGGCTGTGATGGGAGAGAGATCTCCTGGACTCAGATGGTTCATTTAAATGTAAGTTTTATTACTTGGTTCTCAATTGCTTCTACTTCCTAAATCAAAGACCTGAAGAGGTCGCAGAAAGAAAGCAAAAGGGAGAGATAGTGTCTTAATTAAACTACGGTTCTGTCTGTTGGGATCTAGGTGAGCAACCTTTAATATCGGGCAGGATTTAATCAACCTGCCGGCACAGCCCTGATTGGGTCCATGTAACCTTGTCACGTCATGGAACGCTTGCATGGAGTCATGTAGTGTGACAAGGGGAAGAGGGCGACAGAGACAGGAGGACTGGGGAACAGAAACACATGGGTGAAGAGTGGGAGTCAGCCAGGTAGGTGAGGGGTGGACACTGAGAGAATCAAAGGGACGGGCTATGACAGACACCTGGGATCTCGCGTCGGTCCCTCATCCAGCGGAGGGTGGCCGGGGGCTTGCTACGTGGTGAGTGGCAGGTCAGCTCCACCTCGCCACCCTCCACAGCCTGCGTCTTGACCTCGACAGTTGGCGTCTCCGGCGGCACTATGACGGTGAGCGTGGCCACTTGGTGGTGCGTGTCATCCGTGTAGAGCTGGCAGAAGTAGCCGCCCTCGTCCAACACACTGACATTACTTAGGGCGATGCGTACCAGCCGGGGGGTGAAGAGCACCATCTGGAAGCGGTCATCCTTCAGGGCTGAGGGAGGAGAGAGGCGGGAGAGGCAGAAGAAGAGCGAGGGGAGGATGGACGGGGGCCAGTGTGAGGGGAAAAGGGAGCAGAGAGAACAGATGAAGAGAGAAATAGGCAAATAAGAAATGAGTACAGAAGAGAGAAGATGCAGGAGAGAGAAACAGAATGATACAAATGGGTGGGAAAGTTAATTTGGAAGATAGCAAAGGGGGGGGGTGGGAACGGATGTGGAGAAAGGAAACAGAGTGAAGGAAGCGGTGGAAAAGGACGAGGTGAGGAAGCAAGAAAGAAGAAGCAAGTTAATGCAAAATATTTCAGCCAACCTACTCTCCGGTAACCCTTGTGCTTGTTAACTCTGCATAGATAAAAAGCAAGAAGGACAGAGAAGAATATGGAGTAGAAAAAAAATCTCTTTTGTTGTCAGAGAAAAAGAGAAATCAATGGCAAAACGGGGGTAATAATAACAGATAATGATAATGACAGTCATTTTCTGACAGAAACTCAATGTGCATTGTGTGATAAAAATCCTCACATTTGCTTCATATCAGCTGCGTCAGCCTTGTTTAGATCCCCGTCTCTTTCTTTTTTTTTTCCCACCAAGCCTTGCGGGTGTGAAACAGCTCGACGTCTGTTTAACATCGCTCATCACGATCCAGAGATTTGGAGGTCACGTATTTGCAAGCATGCGTGTGCACATGCATCTGCACGCGCCCACAATGCCACGGGCATCAGAAAAGCAGGGAAAACACTCCCCCAACAGCGCCCTGACGAGATTCTGGATGGCACTCGCCACCAGACCCTGACGAAATGCCACAGCTTTTGTTGCACGCATTAGTTTTGTGTGGACAGTGCTACCGACATCAAAGGGGCACCATGTTAAAAAACCTCAAAAGCCACGCTTTAGGATTCAGTTCCTTTTCGTGGTACTCTCTATAGCCCCAATACCCACCATCTATGGCTAATAAACAAACAGGAGTTATCACACCACTCAGGGGTCACTCCTACCTGTGGAACTAAGACAGGGAAGAATAATGATTATGTGTTGCTTCCGGCAACAGCAAAAGAGGGGAAGCCCTCAAGACAGGTGGAGAACGGATTAATAGGTCGAAGCTGGCAAGGAATGGCGCTTCCAGGAGTCCATCTCAGGCGTGTGGTGAAGAGTGCTCAGGCTTCTGCAGGAGGCTCTCTCCACGACCCTGACCCATTGAGGCTCGGCTCAAATGCCTGCAGGCACGTTTCACATTAGGATCTGTGGTGCCAGAATGGAGACTTGGCCCAATACTGCCCCCGCCACCCCCGTCTCACCCCTTCCCCATCCATGGCACCCCACCACCTGAGATACTCACCCCTGGTTCCGTTGAAGAAGAGGGTTTGCCTACGCGGGTTCTGGATGACCACAATGGAGCCGTCATAGTTCTGGAGTCGACAGGAAATCTCAGCCGTTCCTCCCTCCAGTACAGTCACGTTCTCAGCCTGCACCGCTTGGCATCGCACTAAGCAAGAGAAGGGGGAGAGGGGGCATGAGGAAAGGGAGAGAGGGATGGAGGGAGGCGGCAGTTTAACTGCTTTTTTAAACACGAGCAGAAAGAATACATAGGAGAAAGCACAAGAAAGTTGGAACGCTTGAAAACTCCAAATTACATTCTCTTCCCAGTCACCCACAGATAATGAAAATGACACGTCCTTTTTCTGAGCATTGAAGAACATATTTGCGAAATTAAGTTGCCCTTCAATCACTGCATATATCCCTGCACTGAAACACCAGGAAAGTGCCTCGCTTCAGAATTTTAAAATCAATTTTACCTCTGACTCCTCCCCGATATTTAGCAACTGAAAAAAAAAAACCCACAGTTTGCGTAGTTATTGCACTTGTTTCTTTCGGCCAACCTTCACCCAGAGCCTGGCTGCTTCAGCCCTCGCCTGCCATGGGGGCGGGGGGGAAACGCTTGAGAAAATATAAACGTTTTACAAGGGTGATCACATCGAGAAGGATGGAGAAACAGGAAAGTAGAGCCAGAGGAAAGGAGTGAAATGGTGGATATCTCCGGATTTTCCATTCAAATTATTCTTGATGGTATCACCATGATGGTGATGTAAGAGGAGCCCTACCACTTTGACTCTCCTTTCTCTAATGACCCGTCTTAGCTTCAGAAGAGTAGTTAGATCTTCTCATGCCTCCAGTGATCTTAGGACATGTTAAAATGAGATTGCTATAGGATATCAACCCTTCTCCCCCTCACTTCCATTCATAACATATCTCAGTCTAAAATACCAGTTTTCTCTCTCGTGACTCACTAATATCTCATTTACAATTATGTTTATCGGCTGTTTACTGCTCCACTAGACATTTCTGGAAAAATAATTTAGATAAAGATACTTCATCGAATTAAAATATTAGTGTTTCTCCCAAGAAATAAAAAAAGACAGCTTTCGACTGTGAATTCTTCCAGTGGGCAGGACGACAGGAAGCGTGGTAGCTGAGAAAATGGAATAGTTCTTCAACCTGAACAGCGTTCTGAGCCGAGTCAGCGAGAGCCCTTGGACAGAGATGATGACCTGAATGTCCAAGAAAACAAGCTCCACACCAAGAGCCCGAGGAAGATCGGCAGTTCATCATGGCAAAGGCTTCCAATCTAACCTCATTTAAATTTAATTCTGACTTTATTCAACTTGATACAATACCAAGTGTGTGAGGGCATGAACGGAGTGGGGATGGGGGGCTAATAAAATATTGACAGTCTGGATATTGAGCCATAATGAGAGAAGCAGGGGGAGAGTTGGGAAGGGACAGAGTAAATCCTTAAATCCTAGACAATTATTATCGCAATTGTGTCCATTATTAATCTTTTTCCTTTCATCAATATTGTGATTCATATCTTAGGGAAGCAGCAATGTCCCCACCCTCCTAATTATTATTCTAATGACTGTTATTAGTTCCTGTATTAGCAGCCAATTTTGGTAGCTATTATTTTAAAGACAGCCATTGTTTTAGCAATGCTATATTGAAAAAGCATAGGTATGGCCATTGCTAATTACCGATAAATCAGCACCATTAAATACTGTGAAGCTGCAGAGTGATTCGGTCTGAGAGGTGAAAACAGGACTAACTGAGCAGCGGTTTAATCACTTCAGTGGCGCACAGCTGCCAGCCCTCCACGCCAGGCGCACTGAGGCACACACAAAGCGGCAGTGGGTGGCATGACGCGCATCGGACGCCTACGCCTCCTGCCAGAGCGACTGGAGGCCCCCGACTGGCAGGAAGCCCCCACAATGCCGCCGCAGCTGGGCAAAATGCGGGGTGGCTGCGCCACGATCAGAGTCGACATGTCGCCCCAACCCCTCATCGCCCAGCAATGGGTCGCGCTGCAGTCACTCTGAGTAACTGCAGAAAACAAAAAACCTGCAGCATTTATCAGGCCCAGTCAAACAGAGCCTGGTATCAAATACACAACAAATACCTCAAGATTTTAGTGGAGGAGGCCTTGCGATCAATAGGCAGCCATTGTATTGATGATAAATACATAAAACCTCTCAAATTAGCTGTAGTGCACCAAACCTCCAGCTGGGGGCAGTATATAGCTACAAAAATAATAATGATATTAATAATAATGGATTGCATGGAGCTCCTAAAACCAGGGCCTTATTTACGGGATATGACATCCCCGGCAATGGGTGATAATTCCAGATGCATAAATAAATAAACTGCATGCATATACAAATAAATAAACAAGGCCATATCAACGCCATCTAATGGTCCTGCAGAAGTCATGAGTTATGGTTAGCAGAGGGAGATGAGGTGGGGGGGGGAGCCAGGTGCACCGCAACTCCCAGGCGATAGTAAATCGCAGGGGCTGCCATAGCGTGTGGGATTAGTGGCCTGAGTTACAGCCGGGAGACGATACCCTGAGGGGAGACTCAGACCCCAGTGCACGTAGGCAGTCATGCAGCGACCACCCGCTGATGATGCAGCAGCCGTGCAGCGGCCTGCTGATAATGCAGCAGCCACGTGTCCGCTCCTGCTTTTTTGGACACTCCGTTTATGTTTGTTTTTCTTCCATGTTTGTGTTTCCTCCACTCCCCTCTAGCCTTTTCTTGATGCACACTTTCAGCTTTAGCTTTTTGTCCTTCCTCTTCTTCCTGTCCACTTTCACCTCAGCTTCCCCTTACTGCCCCCTTCCCTCACCCCTTCCCCACTTTCCCCCTGTGAATTTGCTACTGTTCGCTCGACTTTTTCCCACCCTCTCCTTCCTTTCATAGATAAACAAGCACGAGTTTTAACTTTAGGTCATTAGAAGCAGCTGGATTTGAAAATGGGTGGGACCTGTGACAATGCAATGATGTCCTCACTGAGAATTCTGCACCCCATTTTCACGTCTAAAATTAATAGCCAGCCTCTCCCAGGAATCTTTCACATTGCCAATTGACTGCTGTGAAAAATTCCAACTATAAATAAAAGATAATCTCCTACAAACACAACGTTGTGCCCATCTTTCGCATTACCTCATTCTGTCACCCCCTCCCCTTTCCCTTCTGTCTGACATCTTTTTACTGTCATCATCTGTCTCCAGCTTTTCCACCCTTTCCTACTTTTTCTACCTCTTTCCATCTTGCTCGCTCCATCCGTACTTTTATTAGCCTCGTGATTCCTCCCCACTCGCCTTCGTTTCTCATCTGATCTTATTTCCTCCCTCCTTTACTCCTACACACTACCTCTCCATGTTCTCTCCTCGTTAATCCTTCCCTCCATCCACACCCCCTCACTTTCAGCCTCCATCTCTGTCTCTCCCTCTGTCTTCTTTCTGTTCGGCTTCCCTCCTTCCTCTGTCTCCTTGTCCTGCTGAAGCTCCATTCTCTCGCTCTCGCTATCCATTGCTGATCTCTGATTGTTCTTGCTCTTCCCTTCGGTCTCTACGATGCCCCTGTCTTCATCTCTCTGTCTCTCTCTCTCTCTCTCTCCCCCCTTTGCCTGTTTATTTCCCTCAGTCAGTAAATGTGATTTGTTCTGCAGTTCAAGACTGCGGCATAATCACCCTATTTTTATCCGACGGAGAGGAGGGCAGCAGGGATGGGGAGACCCAGGAGCTCTGGGAGAGAAAGGACTAAAAGTCCCCCCACTCCTGCCTCTCGCTGCAGCCCTCACCTCACATCACCACTTTACAATAATTGGTCCTCTCTAGTGGGTCTCATTTGCCTGGCTCCCATCATCTCTCTCCTTCACCCTCAGTCCTCCCCCCCCCAGTTCTCTCTACTTAAATGCCATCATTACAGCCAAAAAGTCGCCCCCCCCACCACCCCCTTGTTGAACCAGGACTTCCTCTCAGCCCTCCTCGTCACCGTGCCCCCTTTCCCCTGACCTTCACTCCATCCTCTGTGTTTTCCCATCAAAGTCGTTCTGTCTCTCAGTTTCTCTCCACCCGCCCCAGGCCCGCTTTAAACCCCACGACTCTCGCTATCTCTGTTCTCCAATGCTAATCCAGGTTTTAGGCCTCCAGCAGACTGTGCCAGAGGTTACAGACAGAAGTCTATCCCCTATGCTGCATTACTGTCACATGCCACAATAGCCATTTAAGGATATTTACTCAGCAATTACACATCATCTGCCCCTCAGGGTCAATTTACAGCCAGAACACTGCATTAGACCTCAGAAACTTTAACCTGAGTAGCCCTGTAAATTTCCAATTCAAAAAAAATTATTGGCACAAATCACAATTATAGCTCTGAATACTATTTACAGGGTCTTTGTTCTTTTCTAATGGCAAGCAATCAGTTGCTCCCTGCACACAACACACAAGGTGTCTGTTTCCAGGGCAGTACTCATACATTAGTATTCTAATTACTGGTCAAACTAATGCACGGAAAGAGTGGTAATAGCATTATGACTAACAACCACAAAAACCACAGCAATTAATCTCAGATAATCCTTTGCTCATCAACCTGACACCCTTCCAACCCCACAGTCTGCTTCTCTTCTTTTTCCGCCTTTGGAGGTGCATCAGTGCCTGCAGTCTGTCCCTATCTTTCTGCTCTTCTCTCACCCTATCCATCCCTCTCTCTCTCCCTCTCTTTGCTGAGCAATGAGGAGGAAAGGTGAATGGACTTACGGTCCAAGGAGAGCAAGACAGCGGCCCAAAGAGCCAGGGGAGCACCCAGGAGGAGAGGTTGCAGACCAGGCCTCATTGTGTATTGAGTCCGGGCTGTGAATGCCCCCTCTGTACAGGCCAGGCGACAAGAGGAGCGTTTGCAGCCCCGGATGGAATCAGGATCGTGGCTCTGCCTCCACAAAGCACCCTGTGCTGGGTGTCGCCGTCCCGTGCCGGGGCCGGCCTGCCTTAACGTCACACCTGCAGCCGGCTACACCCAGTGACAGGGAGCAGAAGTAGTTCCACAGATTCCACTTGCAGGCTGGATCCCGGCAAAGTGGATGGTCCTATTCCCACACAGCTGTCCGAACTATTAGGCTATAAACTGCCGGATTGTTGGTCGAATCTCTTGTTTTATGTTGCTACCATAATTATTGAAAAATGCTTCCTGGAATGCACACTGTTGTCCTTTCCAACAATGTCCTGCACTCCCAGTCTCAAACCATAACAGGCCACTCCTTTACCAATACAGAATCCATCACTGTGTCCAGAATCAGATCGATCCCATTTAGCTTTTTCTTTCTCCAACTGTCTTCCTTTCTCCGTGACTCCAGTCCCACTATTTGTCCCGCTTGACCGGAAAAACAGCAGCCCACATTGCCCCTGGACCAGGTCGTCTCTCGCTGTCCCTCCTGCGCCGATCTGTAATTCCGATTTTCTGCTCAGTTTAATGTGAATCCGTCTCCTTGCTCCGCCTTTATGTATGCCCAGCTTTCCCGTTTGTCCCGCTCGGCCCACATTGTTTGTGTAGGCTGTGCCACTGTAGATGGCATACTTAACATATTTGTTTTCTTTGCAAGGGTTGGGATGAGGAGGCAACAAGGGCAGCCATTGACAACCTCTAAACAGTCACACGCCCAGCGACTGCCTCTATCTATTTACTAAGGGTATATAGTTGTATCTGTTTGGCGAAGACTTTTGTTTGACCCTTTCGCTTCAGATCACAAATCGGCCAGTCTTCTGCTTGCCACGGTAAGACACCGAGCTCATAGAGTTCTGGGAATCCTTTCTTATCATTTATGAGGATTTATGAGAAGTCCATTGAGGGTCCAGTGCTGACTGTGCCCCTGTGACTGAATGTCTGTATATGTGAGACCATATAAACATGTGTATACTATATGCCTTTTTTTAAATTGGGTGCATTGTGGGAACAGGGGGAGGTCACTGAGTTTGTTTGTACTGATTTGTTCCACCTACCCCCCATTCTTAATAATGTGCATTTGTTAGCAGGCTCCTTTGCCACAGGTAACCTGAACTCAAACATGACTCAGACCAGCGATCTCCCCGTCTCAACGATCCCGGGTTTGTTCACCTGTCTCTGCAAACCCAGCTCCATCAGCTGTGCACGTTGCACCAGCACCAATGAGCAGGCACGTAAATGCTGTCCTGTGTCACGCATTCCCCCCCGCAGTGAATGCAGCATTTCCTCCATGCAGCTCTCTTCCGCTGCAGCTCTGTAATCTGTTTGCTGCTTTTGTCGAGCTACATTTATGAAAAAGAAGCCATGACTCCATCCGTCTTTCTCTCTTTCCCAATTCGCACTGAAATCAGAATTTTAATGGGTTTCATTGGCACCACAATGGAATAAGTGTTGCCAAAGCACTTAAGGGGCTTAAGTTGGACTGTGATGGAAATATTAAATATTATTACACTCCTTAAAAGGACCTTAGCTTGTTCAGGTGTGCCAGCAACATCTTCAGCACATTTAATATCAAAGATGTCAGAATTATAAATACTCTTAAAACCATGAACATGGCTACGAGACATTCTGGACACCACGTGTGAGCTGTTCCCTAATCACTATCTCTGCATCAGTAGAAGTGATGGCATTTCAAATGCTAGATCTCATTGACTATTTATCAGAGATTAAAAATGTATTCCTCAATGCAATTTTAGTATGAAAAGATATAGTCTTGATGGTTCTGATAATGGAATTTCATCTGTCTCCTGTAAGATGATGAAGGCAGACAAGTTAAAGTGAGTGGAGGAGTGCAGGGGCCCCTGCATGCACTGGAGTATTTTTGCCACATTTCATATGAATGAACTGATCGTCATGTGCCTGGCCTAAGCTTGTCCCAAAGCCACTCCCTCCCACATGCCACATCTTCCGTTTCCACATCCCCACTCGTTTTCCTGGGGTTTGCTCGACCACGTCCTGTCAGCTGTACTCACTACTTTCCAGCCCTGCTGGAGTCCCCAAAACGTCGTAGCCCATCTAGCTCGAGCTTCCGTTCCTCCTAAACGAGCCTCCTGGGTCTGGCAGTGCGGTCCCATTAAGAGTCCTACACCTCCTTCCAGAGCCCCACCCCTCATTTATTGTCATGGAGAAGAGTGGCTTAGATCCGCATACGTATAGCATGTTTCGGGAAGAGCTCTGGGGACCTGCGGGCTAACTGCCAGCACCGACTGTCAAACTGCAATGTCGTCTCCCGGCTGGGCCACATGGATGAGGAGTCAAATTTTAAAATGGCAATTAATTATTCAGTGGCCTTTCTTAGTTTTGAGCCTTAACCGTTATTTGTGTGATTATTCTGTTATTTTGCATACGCCATACGGTGACGATGAGTCCCCATCATAGACCTCATGTTTGTTTTCATGAAACCGACTATATGCTGGCCTGCTGCATGTAAACACCGCCTGGCAGAGATGAATGACTCTTCTCTGTCATTCCCTCACTCCCGACGAGGCATTGCAGGTGTAGCTGCGGTTGGTGCTGCTGCCTGACTCATAGCCCAGCAGGTGCAGAGAACTGCCTGAGGGGGTCTTTTTTAGTGGCTTCCCCCTCCCTCCCATCTACAGGTTGAGCTCTGTTACTCTCTGTACCATCCTGTTCTGACCACAGGTACTTGCCAATCAGTCCAGCCTGCCTGCCTGCAGCACTCCAGCTTGCTGGCTGTTATGAGAGCCCCTGTCCATTCTTGTTTAGAATGACTTTAACAATCCATATGTATCGTGGCTATTTTCCCCTAATAATGGTGGAAACGATGACGAAAGGATCGATCATTAGGACAGTAACCATGATAACGCAGTGCCGAGTGCAGCATTGTGCTATTGTGTTCCGACAGCACACTGGCAAAAGCCTGGCCTTTTTTACGCCAATTCACTGACAGTTAACAATATGATTACTCTCTAAAATGACAATACAATCCTCCCTTTCTCTTTCGCTCAATAACCCTCCTTTCACAGGTTTTCAATCATCATCTTTCTTCCCCAGTAACCCCAAGCCGGTCTCTGTACCTTGTGTTTTTGTCCTCAAATTGCTCGCTCACTCACTCACTCACTCACTCACTCACTCACTCTATTTTCATTTCTCATTCTCCTGTGAGAGAGAGAGAGAGAAAGTCACACACTCATCAGTTTCTGGGCCTGGCTCTTGACGAACAGATTCGCAAGGAGAATATTAACGAAGTTCCATGGCCAATTAACACGTAGCTCACATAACAACCATTTTTTCTTTTTTTAGCGTGAGCAATGCGACGGGCAAGGAAGCGAGGAAGAAGAGCGTAGTGTTGCGCAGAGGGGTTAATGTGAAATCACAGAAATACAGAAGAGAGCGAGAGAGAGAGAGAGAGAAAACCTCGGAGACAGAGGGATGAGGAAGGTGAGAGAGAGAGATTAATGCAGCACAGTCAAACTGCTTGACTGGGCTCTACATGAGGTGTGCCATGCAGAAAAAGAGGGTTAATTCGATGGCGTTGCACACTGGTGCATGCACAGGAGCTGGACGCTGGCCTCAGAGACGGCCTGGAGGCCAGGGAGAGAGCCAGAGAGCCGCACACACGGCACGTACAATTTCACAGACCAAACATCATTATGCTTTAACTCACGCCGGCAGGAAAATGAGGAACGAGAGAAAATAAATGAGAATTAGAAGGTGGATTGAGCTGAAATAATTAGAAGGTCTACTTGTGGCATTCATTTTAAAATGCAAATCTGTTTAATTTTTCCCTGCTTCTCTTCCCTGCACCAATCCCCTACTATCCAGCCCCCCACCCCGACTTCCCCGCTCTATTTTCCCTCCACTGTTTCTAAATTAACAGCGGTGCTAATATATTGCAGGTTTATCTGCCCAGTTATTACTGTCCAGCAGACAGCATGTGTGTGTGCGCATGAGGGTTTACACGCGTGTGGATTATAGGAATCACCACTGAGAAAGACAGCTGTCCTGATCTAATTACAATCTGTCACTGCATTATCTATTTTCTCATCTTTTTTCTGCCTCTCTAATCCTCTCATCCTTTTGTTAATTTCCAACTTACTGCCCCCCTCCCCATCATGACCCACTGCCGCATTTTTTGCATTCACTTGACACACTGTTACCAGATCAGCTTTGCTAGGATATTTACAAATTGTTCCTTGGCCAACAAATGCATCTGTACTTCACAACAGAACTGGAGACATTCAGGATTATCTAACTCGCTATTCAAAGAGGCTTCTTCAGTGTGGGTGGCACCATCGGTCCCCTTTAATTTTTTAAATAAAATGAGATTCTGTTAACAGCAGCCTATTACTAGAGATTACCCTTTTCCCCAGCCCTAGAGGAATACAATAGGCTCTTTTAGTTCGTTCTAGTACCATTTTGCAAGTAATTTTGTTGGTATTTGTCTTCCTTACATTCCTAGTCCACATTCCATGATTTTCTACCTATCATCTTCTCGACTGCTGACACACCTCCTAACTCTTAACCAACTGGAGATGTTGTTCTCTTGGAAGATTCCACAGTGATTGAAGACACGGGGGGAGAGACCTTTGAGCAGTAACATTTAATCTGTCCCCTCAACTCCACACAGATTCATGCCGGCCTCTGTCCCCTGTCTCCCTGGAGTCTCCATCTTCAGTGACTGCCTCAGGTAAACACTGAGCACTTTACTCCTCCCTGTTCCATCAGCCTTCCAACTGCCTTCCTATTCATTAATATGGTGGAGTTGTCTGGCACAGACTGTGCAGCCAGGCAGGGTTCAGAGAAAGGACGGGAGGGGGGGTTAAAGATGGAGGGCACACCTCCACTTACAATTTGCCAAGCGGAATGTCTAAGGAAGACTCCCTGCAGGAGATCCACTGGTTATGAGAGACCTGGTGGCCCCAGGCATGGCTTATTCACTTGCATTTACAGGGTTTACGGGGACACCCCTTTGGGGTTATGTGCTCACAACCATTTATGGGGGTGGAACGGTGCTGAACTGAAGAAGCACACAGAAAATAGGTTGGGGGGGTGGTGTTATTTTGTTGTACAGGACAGTTATTGTTCATTCACAACAAAGGCAAAAGAAGGCAGAACATAGGAGAGCTTGTGTCTGGCTGTGGATGGGGATTCTATAACCACAGTGGGATAAATGTGTCACTAGATCAGTCTGTCAGTGCTGATGTTAGCCAGAGGCTAAAATTCCACATAATTCGGAGGCCAACACGCATCATTTCTCCTTCCCAAATCCTCAATGTCCATTCTTTACATTTTTGTCTGCCCACTCAGTCCATCCTTACATCTATCCATTTCTCAGCAGCCCGGTGGCTCCCTACGCCGTCCATGCAGTCAGACGGCCTGTCTGCTCAGAGTCACACCCTCCGTGGCACCCCGCCCACCAAAACCTAAAAACACTTGGTCTGTTGTCCTCAGCTTGGCTATTCCAGACAAAAGCCTTCTCTCACATCTTCCTATTGTCTCTTGCTTCCGCATCATTTTTCTGCCCAGTCGATCAAAGGAAGGGGATGCAATGGGAAGAGCGCCACTTGCTGTCAGTCAGTGGGTCCAATGTGGGGTAGTGCCTGATAGCAGTTTACTTCAATGTAGAATTCTCCCCAAAGCTGCTGATGAGGAATTCTGGCCCGTCACCACACTTACGCATCTAAACATCCCGATTCCGTCCCCCTCCATTTCAGCTACATACCCCAATCTCTGGGAGCCCGTAGCTGTCATCTGGCAGCATAGACAGCAATGTCCCACCCAGCGGTGAAGCCATATAGATCAGCGGTTGAAAAAGGACCCGACCCCATGGTTTGCAGCAACAACCCATGGCCAGGTTTGTGGTTACAGACCTACTTAACACTACCGCCATCATGGCTGATCCCTGCTAGCACTCATATCAGCCCCTTGGTGGACGACCTCGTGGTAACAAATTAATAAAGTTAAAAGGGAGAAAACATGGGAACATGGGAGGACAGTGGCAAAAAGAGTCGGCAGCATGTGCCAACTTGCCAAAAGGTTCTAGAAGCTTCCTCACTCGCTTTAGGGACAGGGGGGGCCTTTGATTCCGGGAAGCGAGTAATTATCCGCCCTGCTGGGGCTCTGCTCCGGCTTGGCACGTTCGGTCACTTCTCATCGTTTGCACTTTCGAATCCTAATTATTTTTCCAATTATGCATACACGACTACCGTAAGTGTACTGTGGAGTACAGATAATTTAAAAATGAAACCGAAGTGCTCCTAAAATTGCCCAGCAAATACCTTCCGTGAATTTTGTCTAACTTCTACTCGGATGTGCAGGTAGATGGGGGTGGGGGGGGGTGCATGTTGGCCAGAATGGGCCTGGGGAGGACGGCAACAACGGCATATGCAAGCTTGTGTGCGACGCGGCGCTTGGATGGGGAAGAGAACATCTCTCGCTGTGAGCAATCTGTAGCCTGCACTCCTGCTCTTGCATCCCCCACCCCCTTAGCAGTCTGTAAAGCATGCCCTGGCTTGGCCCTCTCTCTTCCCCCAGCCCCCTCTTTGCCCCCCCCCCTCCTTCACTCCCCATCTCCACACGCATACCCATTTTCAGGACCCCTTATCTCTCCTCTGCATTACCTCCCTCCCCTTGCTTTTTACCTGCCGCACCTCTTTCGTCTCTCTGCCTCTTCTTGCCTCTTTCGTCATCCGTTTACGGCCAAGATGGAAGTGGCAGTGCTGTCACTTCTCGGCTCTCAACCTTCATTCCGCCATTTGTCAGGTGCCATTTCCCTGTTTCATCTGTTTAATCTCCTTTTCTCTCCTTTTAATAAGTTCTTTTTGAGCTCCCCCCCTTACAAATATAGACCCCCAGCCTATCTTATTGTATGTGAAGTCCCCTCCCCCGGTGCTTTTATGATTATTTGTTCCTATTCAGTCCCTTGTTTTCTTCCTACTAAATCCCTCCAGTACTGTCTTTTCCTTCGCTCTTTATAGTATAAACAACCCTTTCTTCTCCCGCTACACCCCCCCCCCCAGTTGACCTCTGTTTTTCCTAGTTGCTTACTTTACTGTCCAGTGTTCAAAACCCCCCATCCCAGTTGTGTTCCTGTGCTGCGCATCACTGGGGGTCGTCATGACAACGTCACCCTGACAACAAGCCCTCCTCCTAGGGTTCCACTTATTTGCATCTCATTTGCATGTTGTCACAGCGACCAGCGGCATTTGACTTTGACAAAAAAGGAGCTGGTATAACCCCCATTTTATTTCTCTCCACTTCATCCCTGTGATTTTTACATGACCCCAATGGCTTTCCATTTCTCTTCCTGTCACCTTCTGTATCCATTCCCCCATTTCCATCTGTGACTGTCCATCTTCCACCCTCTTTGCCCCTCCTCTCTTGATATATTTCTGAATGTTAGCACTAATTTATTTCACATTTAAATTTTCCTGTGGTACTCCTCTCGGCCTGTACTTTTAAATTTCTTCCCAGCTTGTCCTTCCCATTGTTCTGGCCTGCTGTCACTTTCCTCCCATCCACTAGCATCCTTGCTGTGTGGCAGGCTCAGACTCTCCTTTCTGTTTGTCCAGAAATAAAGGAATGTCTCTTCCAGTTTCACACACTTTTCCTCTCCTCTATCACTGCAAACACAGCTGCTGCTGTTACAATGGCCCCACCGTAGGTAAACCCAGCAGAAGCACTAATTTGAATTCCTTCACCATAGCAGTATACCTGCCTTACAAGCATTATTCAAGGGGCTGTGAATTGAAACCTACATATTTGACATATTTTAAATTTCTGCCTCATTTTGGACCATATTCCTTTAGCAAACTGCAAAGGCTTTTCAGCAAGGATTCAGTTAAATACAACAAACAGGATTACCTGTTCTAATTCATCTTTTTTTCGAGTTGGGGCCTTCCTGTTTTATTATGTACCAAACTGAAAAGCGGTTTGCTAGTAGCATAAATGACATTAGAATAATTAAATACTGCTACCTATTGTTGCATAATCACAGTGTGCACATAAAAAGTAGTGTGTGTGTGTGTGTGTGTGAGGTTTATATTGCATTGAAGGTACCAAATGTTCCCCACAATGTAATAAAAGCCTGTTTTTTTGACGTTGTGAGGACCATTTTTCAGGTCCCCACAAAGATCTGTGAATGCAATCAAAAAAGCAGAAATGCCAAAAGTCTTGTATTTTGTTTGGTTACTTATGGTTAAGCTTAAGGCTGGGTAGGGGTTAAGGTCGTCATGTTGGGATTAGAGTTTTCCCCTTATAAGTGAATTGGAGAGTCCCCACAAATATATAATTACAAACCTCTGTGTGTATGTGTGTGTGTGTGTGTGTGTGTGTGTGTGTTTGCAGTGTCCCTGTACGTGTTTGTGTGCGTGTGGGTCACTGTATTTTTTTTTGTGGGTTATTGTGGTTGTCACAACAGAGCGTGCATTTTCCCTCTCCAGCACTCTTGTGTAACAATTCAATAGCCAAAAACGGCAAGACAGAGCGAGCTTTATGAAAATGGACAAACCGTCTGTAAGAGATGGGGGAAAAGATGGGGGGAGGGCATTCTGATTCATTGATTTAAAATAGAGGAGTGAGCAGAGGGAGGAAAGGAGGAGAGGGAGAGAGAGGGAGGGAGAGAGAGAGATGAGCTCAAACACTGTGGCTACTATAAGACACAGAGACACACTGAAGGAGAGGGACCGTGTGTGTGTGTGTGTGCGCGCACATGTGTGTGTCTGTGTCTGAGTATGTGTGTGTTTGCACGTGTGAGTGTGTGTGTGTGGGCATGTGTGTCTGCATATGTGTGAGTTAGTGTGTGTGTGCACATGAGCGCATGTGTGTAAGAGAAAGAGATAGAGGGGGGCTTAAAAGAATGATTGACTAGAAGTGCTAAAGCCCCCCAAGGAAGAATAATGTTTATCACCACTTCTCTATTCACTGGTTCAATTTCATGCCTCTCTCTATCCTCCCTCTATCCTCTCTCTATCTTTTCATCATTTTCCCTGTTCTAGTTCTATCCTTCCCCCTGGCCGCACAGACTCCATCCAAATTGCTCCTCCTCATCTCTACCCACAGCCGTCCTTCCATACTCATTCTCCTCATCTCTACCCTCAGTCTCCATACTCATTCTGCTCATCTCTACCCACGACCATCCCTCCATACTCATTCTCCTCCATGTCTTCACACAGCAGTACTGTATACTTCTCCTACTCCACAGGCCAGTATTGTGGCCATGTGACCAGGCTGCAATCTATAGGAGCATCTTGGCGGCAATGCATTGACACATTCAGTTACATGTTTGCAAGACTGGGTCACCATTCTAGGATCTTGTGCGTTTATTTCCCTGGAATGATTTGCCCATCCCTTAGTCTATCTTCCATAAGTGCTTATCCGATGCAGGGTCACTGCAATCCCAGGAAGGCCAGGATGAGTGAGGTAGGAGGCACTGTGGACAGGATGGCAGTCCATCACAGGTAGTACCAAATTTAGGTGGGTGGGGGCCCCTGTGCTAAAGTCATGGGCTTAGTCAAATGTTGCTGTAACAACCAGAAAAAAAACATTTGGGGGGCCCAGACTAGTTTGTGCATAAGTCCCACCTTGATCACAAGACATACACAATGATGATTTAGAGACACCAATTACCCGAACTGCGCGCACACACACACACACACACACATACACACACACACACACACACACACACGCAAGGTTGTATAGCTACCAGCAATCCATTTTTCCAGCAATCCTCAGCTTCGATTCAGAGGCAGTTCCAGCCTCCCTTTTACTCTTTATACTTGGCCTCTTCTTCCAAAAATACATGCACACCTATACAGTACAGTCTTCCTTTCATATCGACCTCTCATTTTCATTTTTTCTCCTCCCTGGCTCTCCTGCCCTCCCTCTGGACTCAATTATCGTTTCCCCTGGACACAAGCTAATTAGCTTAAAAACTTGGGTGAATAAATAAATAAGGGATTCAAATAAATAAATAAATGTAAATTTGTGAGGTGGTACGTGGGGGAGGCGAGTGCAGTTAGTGGCAATCCCCACATTGCAGTGGTACGTTTCTCTGCGGTTATGGGCACGGAGAGGCTCCAGTTACACCTGAGCACAGTGCAGATATTGTGCACGCACTGAGCCGCTGATGTATAATATCCTGGAGTATGTAGATCTAGAAGGACGGGTAAACGATCTGTGAGAACAAAATGCTTAGTGCTGTTCATTTACAGCAAAGGTAGTATGGCCCTTGGAGAGGTGTTAGGGTTGCAAATATCAAACAAAGAGGGACGAAGAAAGTCACATTGCTGCAGCAAACGGGCAGCTTCACTAGCAGACAGTAGCCTGATGGTCCGAGGAAGTGAGAGTGCCATCATCAGCACTTCCCACTCCCAATGACCTTTGCCTTCTTATTTTCAGACAGACCATCTCCCTACTCCTTCTTCCTGACCAGGATCAGCTTTGACATAATTAAAGATGCACAAAAGACATTATCATAATCGCTATCCCAATTACCACTGGCCCTGTTATCATGTTTAGGGATATTCGCACCGCCACCATTGTTAATTACATCAGATGACCTTCTGCTGACTCCCCCCGCCCAACCCCTCCCC
>JAODJU010000138.1:3125212-3135700 GCA_026776725.1 Gnathonemus echidnorhynchus | reverse complement strand
CTTGTAAACCCCAGCCCCCTACTCAACCCACATTACCCCCATCTCCATGGAGACCGGTGCCTGGCAACAGCTGGAGGAGAGCGGTTGCCATGACAGCAGAACGCTATTCCGACCAAACGAATGGTGATGTCATGGCCCCCATACCTTAGATGCAAGGGGCTATTATTGTTTTTCTTGTAAACAGTTTTGTAATTTTATCCTCCGCTGTCCCTCACTTCTTGACAATTACTTGTTCACATTATGATACATTATGATACATTCATAACAGCATACCCTGTCCTCCCATTCACAACCCCCCCCAAGCCCTCCACACTGCTCTCTCAGCCCTCAGAAAAGGATGGCACTCAGTTTTCAGGTACCTGGGCCCATTCCACCCACCCCACTAAGTCCATGTTACGGATGATCCTTCCTTCCTTCTCAAGACAGGGATCATTTCAGATACAATTTCATGGCTCTGTTTTGAGGCAAAGACACCAGCTGAAAGCAGGAGCCACAAGATTCTATGCAAGGACGTATCAAAGATCTGCCCCAGTCTGTCATTCCCGCACAGGGCACCACACCCCACACACACTGCAATAGACCAACGGTACCTGTGCAAGGGCCCTGGCTCGGAGTTCTGCGCCTTCCAGCTGTTTGAAAGGTGATAATTGAAGCGATGATGACTTTGCGGCGCCGTCTCTTTAAATCAGCCGCCGACACGGAAGAAGGGAGCTATAACTGGGCTGCAGACGAGCCGATTTGCTCCAGTGAAAATGATGCCCTCATCTGAATTGTGCAAAACAACCAGAAGTGTCACCTGTTTTCGGAGACTGAATTTGGTGGCGATATCGACACGTTCCAGGATTGATCCCAATCCACTGGGTGACACACCAGCCTCCATGCTAATCTTCACCCATTTATCCAGCCATATATTTTGACTTCAGAAGTCATATTAGGTACCCCACGCAAGGGTACAACAGCGGGACTTGAACCTACAACTCGGTGGGCACAGTCAGGCAGCATCTAAGCAGCCTCATTACTTCTAAGGTGGGAGGGTATTACTATGGCCCAGCATTTCATTTTTAGATGCCTGACTGCATGCACCCCCAGCCCCACGTCCACCCCCACCCTCACACACACCTCCACCCCAAGCCCCCGCCCCAGCATCCATTTTCAGGTGCCTAACTGCACACTGCCCCAGCCCGAGCCTCCATTTTCGCTTGTTCTGTCTGAGCGCCCCAGAAGCGGTGCTCTCTGCAGAGCAGCAACGCGCAATAATCTTTAAATTGTACGTCGCACTCCCCACTCCCTTCCGCTGGAGTCCCATTCACACCTGATGCTGGAAAGTGGGGGGAGGGGGGGTGAGGCGAGAGACAGAGAACAGGAGAAAGTTGACTCAAGAAACAAAAGCATGTTGGAGGGAGTGCACTGGGGTGGGGGGGGGACACTAGAGTTACTGTCTAAGATAGACAATCAAGAAGCAGGGAGAGCAGATAGATGGTGTGGGGGTGCGCGTTTGTGTGCCTGTGGTTTGTTATCTTAACAAGGAACTAAGATGAGGGACAAAGACAGGAAAGGAGACACAGAAAAATGAGACGGAGAATGGGGCTGGCAGAGGAAGCAGCGACACTGATACGGAGGGAGAGGGAGCGGGGGGGGGGCACACTGATTAATTAAAGATCTCTATCTGCGGCTGTACAGCGGCTGGGCATGGGGGCCCAGATGAAGAGATGGGAGCCCTCTGCCTGCTTGCATGTGTGAAGGGGGGTGGAGGTGGGCGAATGGGGGAGCGGTGATGATCTGGCTGGAAAACGTCAGCTACAGTTCAGTCATATTCAGTTTGGACTGTGTTTAGTCACAGATCCAGGACTGGGATTAACCCCATTCTTTTCAAACTGTGCTCACTCACACTGTCCAGCCTGGGATTAGTCTTATTTTTCACACTGTGCTTATCTACACTTTATTCAGACAGGAGTTAGGCACAATGTGCTCAGACTGTGTTTAGTTCCACTCTGCTCAGATATCCGTTAATCACACTGTGCTCAGTTTGTGTTTATTCCATTTTGCTCAGATAGGGGTTAGTCACACTGTGCTCAGACTGTGTTTAGTTCCACTCAAATAGGAGGTTAGTCATACTGTGCTCAGACTGCATTTAGTTCAGCTTTGCTCAGAAAGGGGTAGTCACACTGTGCTCAGACTGTGTTTACTCACACAATGTCCAGGCTGTAATTAACCCTGTTCTTTACGGGATACACAGAATGGGAAAATCCTTTTCAAGCTGAGTTTCATCACACTCTACCCAGGCAGGGGCTCAGACTGTGTTTAGTCAGATGCTGCCCAGATAGGATTAACCCTATTCTTCTCAAGCTGTGCTTAGTCACACACATGGCCAGACTGGGGTTAATCACACTGTGCTCAGACAGTGTTTAGTCACATATTGCTCTGACTGGGATTAACCCCAAGCTGTGCTTCGTCATGCACGGCCCAGAGAGGGGTTAATCACACTGTGCTCAGCTGGTGTTTAGTCACACACTGCTCAGCCTGCTATTAATTCCATTCCACTCACGCCGTGCTAATTCATTTCCACAGGGGATTAACCCAGGAGACCCGCTACAATATTCCAGGCCAGCAGAGGAGATGCGGATGAGGCCACACACTCGGACGGCTTGTGGCGCTTACTCATGAGATTTAGATCAAATCCCCCAAACCCATACACATTAATGCAGAACACTGTTTATCTAAAACACGCTTGGACCCTGAAGAATAGTTCAAAATTTCAGCAGTGGGTAAGAAAAGAGCCGTACAAGAGCTGCTTGACAATGAGTCTGCAGGGAGAATGCAGATAATCTGATGAACAAAGCCCCCGATTAGCCAGAGAACCAAATGGGGCCCCCAGTGCCCACTCCCCCCCCCACTCTGTCTCCCAAACCACCATGAAAAAAATGTCCCTGGGGCCTGTGAGTCGGGCTCCTAAACCCTCTTGGCAAAGACACTTCTGATCTATCTACTTGGCCGCAGCCCTAATCCGAAAGATTTACACAAGGCCCTATACAATAAGTTACAGAATGAGCACAACAATCTGTCACACACACAGAAACAAACGCACACACACACTCTCACACTTACTCACCCCAGATACCACCTGCTGCTTGTATCGATGGCACATTTTGTTTCCTAAGTAAAAGTTGTTTCCTCTCCAAGTTAGCACTCGGTGGGGAGGACTCCACTGAAAGCCCCCCCCCAAAGGATCCGCTAGCTCACTTAAGTACCA
Organism: Gnathonemus echidnorhynchus; assembly: GCA_026776725.1. Lineage (NCBI taxonomy): Eukaryota > Metazoa > Chordata > Actinopteri > Osteoglossiformes > Mormyridae > Gnathonemus > Gnathonemus echidnorhynchus. Next base: position 3,132,450 of record JAODJU010000138.1, on the reverse strand, counting down.
TCTAATACACTGCTTATACACACACACACATAGGTTTGTAATTATATTTTTTGTGGGGACTTGAAAAATGTAAACATAATCCATAGAGACACCACACACACAAAGACACTGCAAGACAGCATGCTGAAATGTTGGAATGCACTCCCTAGTTTGAATGACTGTACAACAGACACCACACACACACACACACACACACACACACACTCCATCCTGTATCTTACAGAACACACACTCCATTACAAGAGGCAACATATTTTGCTAATGCACAGTACAGAGAAACTCAGCTTCCTACAGAGTACAATTTTGATATCTCATTTCCAGGGAGAAGAATGGAGAGGGAAAGAAGAGGGGGGTGCTGGGAGTTGGGGGGGGAGACCTGAATACAGCTGTATAAATGAAGCAGCCCTGAGAGACAGAGATACAGAGAAGTGAGACTTTTAAGTGCCTGAAACGAGGCAAATCATTCCGCAAGAAAATCCAGCTTTTTAAGCCCTACCGTTTGTGCTGCTAACATTAATTGTAGCTTATACTGCCCAATAATTTGCCATTTTTATTATTATTTCATTACGGTTGTCTGTCATTTGCATATATTAAGAATACAGGGCTGGTATGACTATTATTACAAAATAAATTATGTTCAATGGACTCTGGTATATAAAGAACCCAATGCATGCCAGTTGTATTTTTATAAGGAGAATAATAATAATAAGCAATTTTATTTTTATGTAAGGAGAGCAGGGTAATGGAATTGCACTGCATTTACTGGATTAGGACCAGAGAACTGATGACTGACAGGACTAGGAGTGTAAACAACAAGGATAGGAAGGGGGGCAATGAAATGGGGAATACACAGCCCCCCCCACCAAAACCCAAACTGTCACTCTCTTAATTCTTACTGGAATGGGAAGTACACAGAGCATCCTGGTTTTATGTTTATATGTTAACATTATCCAGTAAGGACCTCTAACTGAATGTAGCCCCCCCCCCCCCCAAAAAAAAAGCCCAAACTGTCACTCTCTTAATTCTTTGCCACTCTTTCACCCTTATTTTTGACTTCAGAAATGTGATAAATGTGCCCTTCCGGCTACAAGCAGAAAAGAGCAGAAAAAATAAAAAGGAATGAATTGCTCTTTTTCTCTCTTTCCCTCACTTCCCGGGGCTTGACGGGATAGACAGAGGGGGAAAGGAGAATGAAAGATTTTGAAGTGTTTGGAGGAGGGGAACGGGGGGGGCAGATACAGTAGATAAAAACCAGCAAAAACAGGATCACAGGGAACGACAGGCCAGCTACGGAGATCAAGAGGGAGAGCGGAGCGAGGAGGACAGCCGGGAGATGCAACACATTGCAGAATATTCTCCTGCTGTCCCAGAGCTTTTATGTGTGCGACGTCGTGGCGTCTCCAAAATGAGCTGTCAAAGACGGAGCTGTTTTTAAACACTGACCAGTCTGCACACACAAAACAGCGCTGAATCAGTGAGGTGGCGAGGCGTGCAGAAAGAAAACCGCCAAATGATGCTGAAAAACAGCAAGGTGTGCACACTGCAACCCTTTACATACACTCTGCCCCTTTGTCCACCTTTCCCTCTCCCCACCTTCACCGCTTCTCTGAAAATGGGAAATGTTCCTACCATTATTCAAAACCGCCAGAGGAAATGGAAAATAAGACAGAAAAGCTAAACAGCACCAAAATTAGGACATGGTGAGACACACGAGATGCAAGCACACACACACATGCACACACACACACACACACAGACATTTACAGAAGCAGGGATCAGAGCAGATTCAGGTATAGCATCATACAGCAGCACAGAAAATAGTCTATGCTATCTCCCCAAACATGATAAAAAAAGACATCTGGCCAATTACACACACTGTAAAACATGTAAGAAGCCCCCTACTGTCACAAACCAACAGACACAGATATGACACATAAAAGCTTACAGGTACACACAAAAGAGACACAACCATAAGGATACAGATAGAAAACAATTAACATGTGCAAACAGGCCTAGACTTAAAACAAATAAACCAAAAACAAAAAGATCTAACAAATAAAATTAAAATTTTATCAACAGACTTTGAATTAACAGTGTCATTAAGTAAATAGGAACAAGGCAAACTGTGAAATATTAACAGGGCCCTGCATTCATTACAAATCTGTCCCCTAGGGGCCTCCACTGAGAAGTGGGACAGAGGTGGGGGGGGGAGTTGTCTCCCTCGGCTGGGGAAATGCCTAGGAGAAGCAGAGGGAAATGGAAGACAGAAATAAATATGAACAGAAAAAAACAGAATCAGAAATGTCAGAAAAGGGAAATGGGAACCAACAGGAAATGACTTGCTGAGGATGGGGAAGAGATGATCGAAAAACAGAGCGAGAGAGAGACAGAGCGGGGCAGTGAGGCGCACTGACTGAGGGCTCTAATGAAAGATGCCTCCCAGAGGAACACTTCAGCATGGCCTCCTGGGGATACAAGACGCTAAGAGCCAGGGGGGCAGCTGCCGACACCAGAGAAGATAAACAGAAAGGTCTTTGGAGAGCTCCGTAACGGCCTCTGACATGCTTCTCCGAAAATGAGGGAGAACTATCTTAGCGGCAAATCCAAAGTAAGGAGCAGGCGGTGGCTGCCTGCGCTAACGCTAACCTTAGCGCTAAGCTGAGTGATGAACCTAAGGGCTGCTTGATACTTTCTGCGGACATAGCACGCACTGTAGTGCCAGACGTCTGCACTCCTAGATGCTCACACTGCTTGCGTCAATGCGACTGTATGCTTTGATACCAGGTCTGGGGTAGTGGTGTAGATCAAAGCTGCTCTTAACTTATGCTTATGAAGTGTGGTATCAGTGTTATATTAAAAACTAGTATTTTACTACAGTTAGCCTTCCATTATGTACTTACAGTATGCAGGCACATAGACATGCATGTGAGGTTGCAGTAACAAACATATATTTTATTTTAATTTGCAGACACCTGGGAGTCTTTAATCATGTAAATGATAATAGTTCTGGACCTCATAAGCCAACTTTTCTTTGAATCCACTGGCCACGTTTGTTTTCAGTCTGATCAGACAGGTATCAATCTTGCTTATAAACAGTCTTTGGTTTTATCTGCTTTATGATTTCCTGCAGATGTTCATCTGGCCAGTGAGTTGCATTTGCGCCACAGTATAAACCATTCACCTTGTTTCAGTTTTCAAGTGGTGCGTGGTCCACAAACGCAGTCTCTGGTGGCCTTCAAACACAGTCTCTGGCGAAAATTATGTCACAACAGCGGCATTTTGTGACACGCCCACAGAAAGTATGAACCAGCCTTAACCCTACATGTCACCTTTAAAGCCTTGAAGTTTCTTCAGCTAATGCTGGGAGATGATGGTCAATTAGATGCACATGGTAAACAGACTCATCTTGGAAATATGCTCAAGGTATCAGGTACTGATCTGGCTTCCTGGCTAAATTCACAGTCCTACTTCAACCTTCTTCCTGCATCCCTAGCTTCCAACTTGATTCTCCATACATCTTCCAACCCCTGATCCAGTGTAAGAGTGGGGGATGGAGTCTATCTGTGGCAGGGATCACTATGGATGGGTTAGCACCAATAAGTTCTTTTTGTTAAATCATTTGTTTGTTTGAATTTGTTTATACCTGTATCGATGAAGGTCTGTGGGGGATCAACAGCAGTAAATACAGAACTGGTGCATTTCCTGCGATCTTGCCCAGAGAGGTTCTGCTGTAACTAAGACTTAATTTGATCTGAAAAGAAAGGAGAGGCTGAAACATGAGAGAGTGAAGTGATGAGGAAAAGATGGGGACAGAGATGAGCAGGTTGTCGGGAAAAAAGAGAGGGCGAGTGATTGTCTCACAGCTCCCAACCATGTCCCTGAGGAGAAGAAGAAAGCAAGGGACACAAAGAAAGAGCAAGGGAGAGGAAAAAAAGAAAAGAGGAAGAGGCACTCCCATTTCTGTCCCTCCGTATAATGGTGCGATCCTGTTATTTCCTGTTGGCTACAAGTGCAGCACTGGGGAAGGGGGCATAAAAAGGAGGTGAGGAGCGGGGAAAGAGAAGGAGGAAAGAAAGGGGGAGGGAAGGTGGAGGCTAGGCAGGACATGGACAGCGGAAAACATCGCAGGCGGAGGAGGTAAAAGCAATATGGGACACAAAGGTTGAGCAGTATGGTATTAGAAGGCCTGTCAAACAATACATCAGCCTAGTCGCCCTGATTCTTCAAAGCTACTCCTCAGAGAAAACAGGACCTGCACTCCTTTTCACTAAAAAGAGGAAGAGATGGAGAAGGGGAAGCAGTTGATGGCACATTTTCATTATGCAAGAGGGGGTGAGCGAGTGACTCCTTCCCTCAGTGGTAGGACAGTGGGAGAGTGAGCACTCACTGGAGGATGGAGGAGATGGTGGAAGAGTAAGGACTCGCTGAGGTAAGAAGGAAGCGGTGGGAGAGTACAGACTCACTGACAGAAGGAAGAGGCGGTGGGAGAGTGAGGACTCACTGAAGGAAGGAAAAGGTGGTGGGAGAGTGAGGACTCGCTGAAGGAAGGAGGAGGCGGTGGGAGAGTACAGACTCACTGACAGAAGGAGGAGGTGGTGGGAGAGTGAGGACTCCGTGAGGTAAGGAGGAGGTGGTGGGAGAGTGAGGACTCACTGAGGGAAGGAGGAGGTGGTGGGAGAGTACAGACTTACTGATGGAAGGAGGAGGTGGTGGGAGAGTGAGGACTCACTGAGGGAAGGAAGCGGTGGGAGAGTGTGGACTTGCTGAGGGAAGCAGTAATGCCATCGGATAGGACCATTCATGTTAAAGGATGCAATAATTAATATTAACTAAAAATAATACCAGACGCCACACACGTTTACTTGTCAGAATAATGGTTTGAAGGAGAGCAGTAATTACAAGAAGCTATTAGACTACACGGTTACATGAAAAATTAAGCAGGAACTAAACAGGGGCCTAATGGGTTTGAACACCTTCCAGCTTTTGACAGCGACGCCAACCCATCCCAACAGCCCGTCGTCTGACAAGATCCACCTCCCACCGCCGGCTTGGCGTGTCACTGAGGAGACGAGGCATGGCCACATGCAGATCACCTGCAAGCGTGCACAGAGCTGCACCGCTTTATTTGGTCACAGGACACACCTCTGCTGAGAGGGTTAGTGACAGAACATGCGGGTGTGATAACATGTGGTGCTCGCTGTATGTATGCATTCCTGTAGGGGGCGCCAGGATCAGAAAAACAACAGGACACAGAACGTGCAGCAGCTTCTCTCATGGATTAATACCAAGTCTCACACCTGCTGTCTTGTCATCCAATCAGGAGCCACAGGCAGAAACGCTTACTCCTGACTTCATAGCTTATTCCCAGCTATGCAAAATGTTATAATATGCAATAAAAATCCCATACTAGTGCTATTATTCTGATTATCTATTCCACATCGAACAGAACTGACTGGGAAAGCCTAGGGAACTGGGACAAAGTGCATTTTAGTTTAACATGCATGTAATTGCAAATTTCTTTTAAAGTACCTTAAGTATTGCTGTAGCTTGGTTATTTGTAAAAAGGACAGTAAAGCCCTGTATTGAAGATAGAATTAGGAAGAAAAATAAGAAAGTTTAATACTGAAGGAGATAAAAACAAAGGAGTGAAGGCGTAATGAAAAGAGTAGGGTGGTGCTGGGAATGAGTGGTGGGGACAGCAGGGCCAATGTAGAGTGACACATGCACACGCAGACAGGCAGCTCACTGACATGCAAAAAACACATGTACAATGCCTGACGAGGCCAGAACATTCATACATGTTACTGCCACCTTTACACCCATTCCCCTCCCCCTTGGCCTCACTCACACCTCCCTCACTCGGTGTATTGCATAGATATCTATGTGCCTCCGTGTGCCAATTCATCTCCCCAAGAGTCCGATGGAGTCGATTCTGCTTGGTGCCAGCAAGCTCTCCAATTTTCCACGGTTCTGTTAAGTCCGATACACTGGTTGTTGCTGGCAGGTGCTGGAGCTGGCCGGACCGTCATGGCGGACTCTCGGGACACTCTGCTGAACGGCCGGTGTGCCTCAGTCGTCCACTCCCGCTCAAGTCCCTTCATCTTGCCGCACGTCTGCATAACTGTGTTTTTAGCTGCGGTTTGTGAGCTAGTGTTGTAAACCACGATTTCAGCACAGGGCTCAAAAAACAGTGGTTAGTCATCATCTTTCTCGGGCCATCCGCATGGCCGTAAAACACTGACGGCCCCAAAGCCATGGCGGATGCTGTTTTATTACTGCAGAAACTGTGTAGAAAGCCTAATGCCATATGGTACCCATTTACTAAGAAGAAATGAAAGGAGTAATTCTTGTAATCTCCTTATCTCTTAAGGTTTTAATTCTGGGGTCAGCAACATGTAAGGTGTAACCAACCGTCACTGCTAGCGAGACGGGATCTTGTCGTCCACTGGCAAACGTCAGCTTCCCGCTGAAGAAATTAACGGCTGGAAGGCGGCAGATTGACTTTTTGCCTCCGGAAGACATCTCGAGCGTTCAGCCGCTAACGAGAAAAGCCAGGAGGCTCATTTTCGAGTTGCCAGGTAACTAGAACTGATAAGAACCATCTGGATGTGTTTCCCCCAACCTCCCCCCGAGAAGGCGTGAGCAATCCTTTCAGCAGGAGGATGTCAAACATGATGGTGGATCTGCGAGAGAGCAATGGCCTTGGCCTCCGTCCTGTGAGGGTCGGTTCACACTCACTCACACTTACTGCGGATGCACCATGGCTTCACATGGCTGGTGCGACATAATTTTCCTGACAGAGTTCAGCTACAGAGACCTTGTTTAGGGGCCACACACGTAGGCACAAGCCGCCCAAAAAAACAGAACAACGCGCATGGTCCGTTCTGTGACGCAATCACACCTTGCGTCAGGGGAACAGCAGCAGAATGGACCAAAGATGCAAACACCTTTTCTACCCCTCTAATCAGACTGAAGACAATCATGAAGAGCAAATTTGAAGAAAGACAGCCTGAGGAAATCTGGAAATATCAGCATACAGTGGTACCTCGGTTCTCGAACTCACTAGAACTTGAATTTCTTGAAAGTCGAACAAACCACTTTGACCTAGAACTCGATCTGAATATCAGAAATCGAACCGTGAACGCTCACCTAATATAAATTGTACGCGCCAGGAAATGAGTCATACTACAATGCAATTCTTACTTGAATGCTTTCTTCACAGACTGGACGATTAACCA
>JAODJU010000138.1:3112597-3124843 GCA_026776725.1 Gnathonemus echidnorhynchus | reverse complement strand
TCAGAACTCGAACTTTTTAGGATTCGATCCGGAGTCCGGAACGGATTAAGTTTGAGAACCGAGGTACCACTGTATATGTATTTCCTCACTATGGGATTATAAAGACTGCCAGATGCCTGCTAAGTAAAATAAAATATGTTTATAACTACAAGGCCATATACCTGTCTATGTCCTTGTGTACTGTAAGTACATAATGCATGGTTTGATTTAGTAATTATATTTCATAAAACATCCATACCAAACTTCATAATTAAGCAGTAATTAAGCAGCTGCTCTACAGCGCCACCCCAAGCCTGGTGTCAAAGTACACAGATGCCTGACCTGGTGCGCAAGAAGCAAGAACGGCCAGGAATGTAGATGGTCTGGCACTATGGTGTGCTGTGACGCGTCTACATCTGCAGGAAGTATGATCCAGCCCTAAGGCTCAGGCCGCCAGGAGTCTAACACGCAGGCTTATTGCTGATTGGGGTCCTCGATACAGAAGCCCCTTCGACAGTCTGCCTGCGGCCAGCCACCCTGCTCATGTGCTCTCACTGCAGCCAAACCATGCCCTGCCTGGGACTCCGGCCCATTGCTGGGGGATTTTGCAAAAAGGGGTGATTAACATGCCAAATTCACTGTAAAATCAGCAGATATCCGCACCGTTAGGTATCTCCCCTCTGAAAAGCAAGCCACCGAGCCGGCAGAGAACAGACTAAGGCAGAAACATAAGGAGAAAAAGGAAAGCAGAGGGGAGCAAATGAAACATTAGAGCGAGAAAGTGTAGCCAGAGGAAGAAGCGACATTACAGTGGCATCTGTTTAGAGGTAGTGGCAGCAATTACACCTCATTAACGCAGATCAACTGACTAAAAACTCCAGTGCGAGAATCGAGACAGAAAAGGGGAAGTCTAGAATAAAGGGGAACAAAGAGCGAGGCCAAAGAAGACACCAAATCTGGAAACAGAAGAAGAGGCAGAGGAGGCCGAGGAGAGGGAGCAAGAGCACAGTGCCTAAAGGTACTCCCAGAGGTCATGCCAAGTGAAGGTGCCGAAGTGAGGTGCTGTGTCACAAATCCAGCCTCTCCAGATTCCCTCCCTTCACCAGTCACCGCACTACAAGGCTTTTTTATTGTTGTCATTTTTTTTTCTGTCTTTTCTCTGTTTTTTTGTTATCCTTCCTAATTAATGATTGATGACATTAGTCCGCACGGCACGGTTGAGGGGGGTGGAGAGATTTCGAGCTGGCCCCAGCGTGGGTGCACAGGGGCAAAACAATGACATCCCCCAGCATGAAAACTGGAAACCCCGCTTGGGCTTGCCGTGTGAATACGGCACTGCTGATGGGAACAAAGAAGGGGGCAAACCCGCACAGCAGAAGACGATTGGATGAGCTAATTGGCAGCCTCTTTCTTCAAGCTCCAAAACAAGCGTTTGCCTTACGTTGCATCATAGGCGTACACTGGAAAGACCCACACCGGGTGGGTTGCGTGTAGGAAGGAAATTAAACAGTCACACTCTAAGGGTCTTTTTCCGCTCCGTGGTATGTTGGGGGATTTTCGCAGGATCAAAGTGAAAGTGAAAGTGGCTGCTTGCAAATTCTCAGAAACACCAGCCAACAGATTCGGGATTTTTTTTTCCCCTTAGAACACTATTCCATGAGCAATATTTCATTCCCCAAATAAACTGGCACATCAAAACAACAACACAAAAGTACTATGGTAAAGTTCAGAAAGAAGGACATTCACCTGAAGATGCATACACACCTCACCTTTACTGAATTTTACATTTCTTTATATAGGATTACTATAAAAAGTTCTCAGTAATCCTTTTTATGAATGCCATGTGTATAGGAACCTAGGAACACATTCATAACACATTATAATGCATTTATGAAGCATCATAAATATGACTAGACATATTTATAAAAAGGCATAACCCATCATAGCCATTATAGGCATTCTGAATGTTTTGTGACATTCCCATCTATAATACACTATAGAAATCTTCATAATGCAGTACAAAGCATCCTTAATGCTTATACCAACCATTATAATGCATTATGAAGGTATCTATGATGCATTTTAGATAAGAGCTTCATTGGAGCTTATGAAGTGTTATAAGCAACGCTATATTGTCTTATGACTGTCAAGAGAAGATGCTGTAATGCTTTAATTCTTATACTGACCATTATAATGCATTATGAAGGTGTCTATAGTGCACTGACAGCTTTAAGTAAAATGTTACCCAGTTCACCAGTGCCTCTGAAACTCATGTGCATTTATTTGCACATTTGTCCATGAATCAGAGACTCATTAGCTTGTGAGCATGTGCACTGAGTGTATATACCTTGTGCTGCGCCGGAGGCGGCGTGTGTATTTAACAAATCTCTGCACTGCATATATTTGCAGCAACTCCGTGCAGGAATTGCACCTGGGCTCTGTGACTGTCACAGTGGCGCTCTCCATGGCGGTGTGTAACGCGCCACTGCACGTGTGTTCATATGCATGCCTGCGTGAGCCTCGGCTCAGCTTGCCACCCCCAGCCAGCACAAGTCTCTGCACACCGATGCAGATGAACCAGACAGGCAGGGAGGCGGTGTGGCTACAGAGCTGAACCAGCAGGTCATGATGTTATCAGCAGGACACTCATATTAATATGCTCCTCTTCCAAACAGCCGTGACTCACAACACCCCCGCCCCGACCCCCTCGGTGTCACATCCCCTCATCTCCAACATCATGGCATTCATTTCCTGTAGATGTCCCTCCCCTTTCCTCGCTTTCGCTTATCATGGCAATCTGCCCTTTCTCTGTTCTTTATCACCATCCCCTCTTCTCTTCGCCCTTCATCATCTCTGCTTTTCCATCCTAATTATCACTACTGCCTACAATTTCATTAATTTACTTTGACTAATTTCCTATTCCCTTCATCAAAAGCAAATGAACCTATTTTCATCGAAAAATGTCTAACAAGTAGTGCATTTTTTACCACCCCCAAAAAATGGCTTTTAACTTTAACGACATCCGTTCGCTTATTCCCATCATAATCGGAGGTTTTTTGTTTGCTATATTTGGCTCAGTTTTTCAAACTCAAGAGCAAATATTCATTAAAAATATCCAACTTCTCTGCCTTGCCGCACTCTGCCGGGTCGCACAGTCACAGTCCCATCACCCACTGCCTCTAACACCTCCTCTGACCTTCCCTATATGTCCTCTTCACATCTAAATGTGTCTTGCCGGGTTTTTTTTCGAGAAACCCCCTTGTCCCTCTTCCTCTCTTCCCCCCTCACCCAGGACAAACTTCCGCCAGAGTTCAATCACACGTGTGATTCACTCTTAATAATCACCCACTGGTTAGCTGGCGTGTTCATTACTGGGAGACTCTCTCCTCCTGGACCTTTCACTCTCGTTTTCTGGCTCGGCCCCAGGGAATGATGGGTACAGTGTTTTGATGACACTGGTGTGAAACGTCACGAGGCTTGCACGCAAAGCTGACAGCGGTAAATCTGGCCAAAGGCTGAAGCAACTCACTTTCCAGAAAGTGGGTAGTGTCTCGTGGCACACAAGTGAATTTTCAGGGGCGGGGTGCAAACAACACCCCTCACCACACTCACGACGTTGGGGGGGTGCAAATGAAAAATGACAGGGTCTAATTTCAGAATGGATGCATTATTGAACAGGAAAGGGAAAAAGACCATGGAGGAATAATTGAGAAAACGTGCAATAGCAAAATTATGGGACATGTTAGGTTTTACAGCAGTAAACAAACTGCCTGCTTTTTTAATTGCCACTACAAATGTAATTAATTTTCCTGAGGATGAGGTAACTGTAATGAGCCTGTGGTGCATTATGGGAAACCGTAATGCACTCACACGCAGGGTGATGACCGTTTTTCTTGCTGGTTTCAGGTGCAGAGCATCAATTTAATATTGTGTGACATCGCCAGTGTGGGGGTCGATCGAGCAGTACGGCGGGACGCTTGCTGAGAGGGACGCCCTGATGCAATGCAGCAAATGTGCGTCATACGCGGGAGGCCATAGCCCTGTCTGTCTTCTGGGAGGGTGGGTGGCAGAGAGATAATAGCCACATGCTAAGAGCAACCATCTCCTATTTGGACTTCAAAAATATAAAGTTTTTTCCAATATTCATATCTCATAATGACATTTTTGGCTAAGAAAACACCATTGCCTGAAGACACATTCTATCACCAAAGCCATACAATTGCAAGTGTGAAACAGTAGTTATTATGTGAGGGGTAACTAGTAATGATGTCCAGCACGGTCCCAATCGCGAGCCATTTTAATTTCCTTGTAAGCCTTTGCATCAATTCCCTCCCTCCTCCGCCTCATCCCTCTCTTTTTCCCACATTCCCTTGTATTAACAACACAAAGCGTATCGCAACCTAAAATTCGGAGCTGTAACTTCCCGCTCACTAAACATTTCCTCCTTTTGCTCAGTAGTGCAATCGGACTCCTTTTGTGATCCGCCACCTTCTGGTGCATTGTTGTTTTTTTTTGGGGGGGGGGCAGCTTTGGCAGAAAAGTGTAAGTGTAGGATTCACTCACGATGGCGAAGTGAAAAGAACAGGACATGCCTGAAACAGATAAGAGAGAGACTATGGGAGGGATGGAGCTGTGCCGAACGCCCAGCATCGGCGGTGGCTTCAGAGAGAGCAAGGGCATGGAAAAGGAGAAAGAGATGGATGGAGAGAAAGACAAGAGAAGAAAGACTGCAAGCAAGCTACTTGAAGGGCCAGGGAAGTGCTGACGAGCACCTGTACAAATTGGATTCTCCCAAACTGGGAAACATGCATGACATCCTACACATCTGCCTAGGGCCTGTCTCTGCTGCAGCCTAGAGAGACTCTCAGGCGATCCAGATCCATTTTCCCGTCGAGGAAGCCACCCCTGCACGCTCGCTCACTCGGGCAGCCCGGCGCGTGTGTCTGCGTGGGCCGCCTGTTTCTCCATATCCATCCCTCTGCCAAATCGCACGCCAGCCGGGCTGTCTGCGTCGGCGTGCAAGCCTCGCTCGCATCCGCCCGTTAATGAAGCGGCTCCGCCATGGTCCGGGAGTGACCGCGCGTGGGAGAGGCGGAGAGAGAGAGGGAAGGAGAGAGAAAGAGAGAGCAGGTGGCTCCTTGCAGCTTGATCGAAGACATGCACAATTGCACAATTACAATGGTTTGGCTTGTAAATGACAGAAATGTTCGATTACAGCCCTGAACTCTGGTGTGGAAATGCTTAATATTTAACGAGTCGCCGACCATGTGACTCGCAGCCGCAGGGCAGTGGGATCTGAGGTCTGCTCGCCTGGCGGCTTGCTTCTAGCCGCCCGCTTCTGACTGCCCGCGCGTGTCACTCATCCTCTCCCACGGCATCATCTCACCCCTGGAAACGGAAACGGCGGGTCGCTTGGTGGCAAACTGATCTGCATTCGGGGCCTGGCTGAGGCACACGCCAGGGTCCGCTGGCCGTGTTTCGCATGACAACGACGCAGGGGACAACGGTGAGTGTGTGTCTCTGCGGGGCGTGAGCAGAATCCCGGCAAGGCCTCCACTCAGCAAGTATGACACTCGTGTCACATGCTAGGAAACCGAGCAAAAAACACGCTGCAAAACTGTCTGCACTTCAGGTTTAATTACAACTAAATACACAAAAACGTGTACATTTCTCTAGTAATCGTCATCTGCTTAGCTAAATCAGTAAATATTTAGCTTATCAGTGCAAACATCAAAGGCTGAAACACCACAGTTACAGAAAAGTCAACTGATTAAAGGCCATAATTAATATGATAATTGCGTAGCAGATCACTTGCAAAACAGGAGGTTCAAAATTTAACCAATAAGAGATTCCTGGTTCTAAATACTATGTGACCCAGTACTGGGTAAGCAGTTATACGAAGATAGAAAGAGTGTATAAATGCACTCCTTTGAAAATACTGTTTCCATTTCATCTTACTATTCAATTATTACCTCCCTATGCTCATGACAACATTACTAATTTTGACAACAGTCTAATTTTGTTATACTACAAGTTTATATTACCAAAATTGTGAGAATATAAGTTGTAATTTCATTTTTGAATTTGCTGTTTTTCTTGTTGAAGTTAAGCACTTCACTTGTGCTTACTTCACAAAGGAACTCTTCCAGAAAATACTATATTTTTACAAGACTGAAAAGAGTATCAGCAATTTCCAATTACAAATGTAATAATATACATTGCAGGCTTTGTTTAAAATGAAATGCAATGCATCTGCATGACTACTGAAATAAAGCCGGCTGGCACCGTGTCCAGGGATACCACGGCCGGCAGTCTGTGATCACAGGGGCAGGCTGCAGGCTCACCGAGACCCCACTCCAGATGAGGAGCTATGAAAAATGGATGCATGAAATTAAATATATAAGCCTGAGTTAATTGGTACATACACATTAGTACAGAATCATCATATCGATTAAATATCTCCTCTCTGATTCATGAGATTCTTCCATTTACATACAGCTATATATTAAATCTTTGGTTAGAAAAATTTAGAAACACACAGATAAGCACTTTCACGGACACAGATTTGGCAGTTGTATTTCTACAGAGAGAACCAGTAATATATAATAGATAAATAAACTGGAAGACTGGGGAAAGAGAGGGAGAGAGGAGGAGAGAGGAGAATGGGCTTCTTTTTGCAAACTGTCATATATATGCGTGCAGCACAGGAACAGAAAATAAAAAATGAATGTTTGTGAACAGCACTAAACTTCCCCATTTGATAAACGGAGAGCTGCACTGCCTCCATCTCTCTGTGCGTCGAGTTTAATGGGAAGGGTGAGAGAGAGAGAGAGAGAGAGAGAAGAAACAGATTGGTGATGGCTATGGGAGAATCAAAGGTGTGTAGGGGGGGTTCCAAGGGGCGGAACCCATCCCATACGGTCCATCCCAGCAAGAGGCTGGGATGGACCGTAAGTGGGAAAACAGCTAGGGAGGAAAAAGCGAGCTGCAAAGGTCAGGGGAGGGGGAAATGAGTGGGGGTGTGGATTCTGAGGGGACATTAAAACAAAATGGCCATAGGAATGAAACCAGGAACACTGCCTCAGAGAAATATGGAGATTATAGAGGGAGGGGCATAAGGGGGCTTATGGGAAAATGGGGGGGGGACTTCTGAAATAATGATATAACCAGAAGCCCCCTCCCCCATTTGACATTGTTGAGCGCGCTTGCCATCACACAGGTACCCGACACAGAACTACACACAGGACAGGGGGTGCGCGTTTGACAGGTGTCATCACAGGACAGGAATGAACTGTAAACGAAAGAGACTCTCAGTGACAAAAATCGACTCCAGCCGCAAGCGACAGAGTGTCAAAACCAAGACAGCGTCTGGCAGCTTCTAGGTCGGCTTTGCAATTGTGCAAAATATAGAAACGTTGAAGAAAACGGGGGTCAGATAAAGCTGCGGGCACCTCCGGGTCAGATTGAGGTCTCAAGAATGCCAGAGGAGAGCAGAATTAGAGGGAAGTAGCAGATTTAAAGAAACCGAGCAAGGAGGAAGGAAACATAACAGCACATCAGTGACCAGGCAAACATGTTTCAGATAAAGAACTTTATAAAGGAGAAAAAATGAACTGACGCAGTTTTAATTCAAAACATATAGTGCCTTGCATTAAATCAATGATTGCAACTATATAAAATTAGTAATAAAGTAATAACAAGGAAGATGACAACATAGAAGACCAGCATATCCAGTGTTGCAAGTGATCTGTTTCTGAATCACCAGCAATTAGCCTACATGTTTTCTGTTTGAACAATAGGTGAACAATGCAATATAGGCCTAACGATTTCATATTCAACCCTGAATTTAAAAACGGATTATTCACCTAAATAACTATATAGATCGACTACCAAATTAACTTTAATTCAATTATAATTCTTAAAATACACAGATCCGTTGTGGGAAATGGCATAAAAAAAAACAAACTCCAAGTGTTAGGAGCCCCTGCAAACGGGAGCAGACTGTGCAAATGCGCAAACCCGCAAAGCTTAGGCCCAGTTCACAGCGTCAGAGGTGCGAAACAGGAACAAGTCCCACTGTGCATCCTTTTCATTTGATATAACATGCTTAGTTTCCCAATTTGACACATACGGAAAAAATGCCAGTGTTTGAATTCAATGACCTGTGAAATGCTACTACCGAGTCGTACAAGCTGAAAGAGCAGGGGTGTAAATAAATTATGAATACTGTTTTAATTTCTATCTGTAATGTTATTTCAAACGTCTGCTCCTCTTTTTGTTAGAGAGCGAAAAGAATGCACCTGTTAAAATCAAGTCGCTTATCCCAGTATAAACTGTCTAATAATTCTACATCACTTAAGTAAAACGGTTACGGACCTACTACCACATTTTCTGCAGGAAAGTAAACCATCTATCAAAGGTGCAAGGAAAGCTGGATAAACCAGCATGGAAGTTAGCTTTCATCCCGCTGGTGAATTACTGGGTTTCTTTTTATCATTTCTCCCTTGAAGATAACCTGAAAAAAAACAATCAGCTTTCTCTAGTCTTCCTCTGTTCTCCGTTTCGTTGGCATGGATTGAAATGAAAATGATTTATTACTACTTCTGTGCAATTTTACTCGAAAAAGCAAAAAGAAACTTTTAGAATAATCTCACAGCGATTTAAATGCAAAGGCTGAAATTACATCTGAGACCGTCCAATGATCGTGGGAGATGTTAAGGTAAAATAAACAGGGAGACAGAGAAGGAAAAGGCGGCACATAAACAGAGCTAATGAGAAGAGTTATGGTAATACAGGGAGTATAAAAGAAGGAGACTGGAGGCACAGAGGGACGGAGCACAATGCTAAAAAGAGCTAATCACGCTACACTGAAAATAAATTTTTCCCTCCATCTGACATTGACATCCTACGGGATTGCACAAAAGGATGAGCTGACAACCGAATGTGCAAAAAGAAAAGGAATAAAAATACGGGAATAAATATATTCGTGCCACTGAAATACTGCTGAATTATTAAGACAGGGAGTTTCGTGCATGTCTCTATGCGTTAGGGGTTCGTAATGCGATTACTGCACACTCACAGCTGTCTGGGGTCAGAACAGATTTTAATCGGTTCTGCCTTATTTTGTCCATGTATTCTGCCATATTCGTCCTATAATCAACTTATTAGGAGATAAATTGATATTGTAGGGACACAGCTTAATAATTTAAATGCAAAGTCAATTTATTGGGGGAATAAATGAGGCCTAATTAAGAATTTTGGGTACAAGTTCCCCGGTACCTACGTTCCTGCCTATGCACTATTGCGCTGGCTTTGTTAGTTGCTTCATCACGGTCTCGTCAAACACTGAAGCTGATGACCTTGAAAGTTAAATGTGGTCTAACACCTTCGTCTCACTTTTTAGTATCAGAAATTAGCTGGGCACAGGTATTCACACAGCTGACATATAGATCAAGTGGCAGGTCAACTACGACATGGATCCCGGAAGACAAATTGGTTTTCTTTTCATCTAAATCCACTTCATATGATAACATTGCTCCATATTGCCTTAGTTTCTTCCCTGAGTTTTATGGTGCCCATACCTGATCGAACATGAAAACCTGTTTATAGCATATCCTGCTGATTCGCAGAAACCAAAGCAATGTGAGCCTTAAAAAAAAAAAAAAACAGGCGACAACACACATACTACAGCAGAAGATTCATAAAGTCATTATCTTTCCTTCCCCACTAAGGACTCCTTAGGGACAATTGTCTGCGATAACTGAGCTTTAAGGTCAACAGATTGGACCATTTCTCATGCTACAGAGATCTCCGCTATTGCTGTCCCTCTCACTCCTGCGGATTGAGATCGCCCAGTACCGGATAGAGTGGGCCAGCGGGTAAAATTAATGATGGCTAAGCACACACACCCCTAACACCCCAGGACAAAATTACTTTCATTAAAAACCAAAACAAATCTTATTTTCCCATTGCCAATCTACTGCTACAATTTCAGATTCCAGTAATGAAGCAACTATATGTCACAGAAATCCGGGTGCTGTGTGTGCCAGATGGTTTTAATGGCTACCTTCCGGCAACTAATTGGGAAAAACAAGGGAAAAGAAACTAATGGATTCTCTTGAATCGACTATTTTTTTCATATTACTCATACTGATGCAAATCCATAATGAATGACTTTAATATACTAATAAAACATTGCATCCAAAATTCAATAATGATTGAGAAGCCAATTTTTTTTACCACAATTACAGACAAAATGCCATAACAAGTTGAAATCAGGCATAAGGTCACTAAGTCACTGTTGCAGTTATTGTGAATTTGGTGGCACTGGATTGAAAAAAGTGAAAAATCTCAAAATGAGCTGAGGTGACTAGAAGCGCATAAAAATACCTGCTATGTGACAGAGCTGAGGGCATGGGTCATCACAAACTGGGAAGCTGGAAATGTCGACTTGCTGCTGCATGGGCAGTGTGCTCTATGGCAAGACGTCAAAGCATCACTGTCCCTTTATTGATGGTGGCAAGCAGCAGCCACGCCCCTCAAGGGTTTACTGCGCTGCCCATTGGTCGGTGCCCCTGTGACTGATCCCGGACTTTCCGCCTTCTATGGCCATTCATTGTCCAGGTTTGATTTCCTGAATGAGCTTCTGTTTGTTCCTCCGAGGTACTTCAGCAAGGACCCTACCTGTGCTCCCCCCTCTTAGGAGGCCTCATCCAGGTATGAACCATGGGTGAGTTTCCCGAAGCCTTCTTAACGCTACGTCGTTCTTAAGTTCTGTGTTAAAAGACAGAACTAACGAACGACGTAACGTTAAGAAGGCTTCGGGAAACTCACCCCATAGCATTTGCCCTTTCCTCTCACCCCCATCCTTCTCCGGACTGCAATCATTCATCTGATTTTGTCCCTCCTCTCTCTTCCCCCTCCCTCCAAGCCTGCCCACCCCCACATGGTCCAGTGACCTCTGATGTGAACACTGTGGCTGCTCCGTCCCTTCCAATCCGCCCCCCCACCCCCTCCACTCCCCAGCACCTCTTTCTCGAGCCAGTGAGCCGTATCACAGGTGTACCATGTCCCATGACGCCGCTCTGCACGCCAAGGCCCGCTGTCTCCGACCCTTTCATCCTCTGTGTAAACCAGCGCCCCCCCCCCCACCGCAGTTCATGCTCCCTGTGTGCCGATCCTGTGTCCCCACCCGCCTCTGTCACCTGTGCCAGTCACAGCCTTCCGCTGCTCTATTCCTACTAGGACCTCCGTTACAATCTAATCCAAAGCCTTGACAAAATGGCAACATTACATTACGAATCACAAAAGGCCTGGATTACAGCCATCCAATTAAAGTAAGCCGTCTCTGTGACACCTCCCACTAATCAAGCTCTGGAAGACTTAACGGTGGCTGATCATTCATAATTAAAGAGGCTTTAATGAGCAAGAATCCACTGTACCGCACTCAAGATCTATCCATCCATCCTTTTTCCATAATGGGTTAGGCAATACAGGGTCATGGGGAACCTAGTGCTTATTTTAGGCAACAAAGGGCAGAGATTCACACACAGTCACACAACTTAGAGACACCAATCCCCTTAAAATGACCCCACACTCCAGGGGGCTTGAGGCTGCAGTGCTATCCAACGAGCCCGCATTCCAGATGCGAAGCCCAAAGACGAGCATGTTTGCTCAGGGACTTCGTGACCAAGCCTCTGCCCTGAATGCTCAGCATTCTCCCATTTCTTCGTACACGCCACTTAGCATATATGTGTGTTTCTGGGACAGAGAGAAAGGAGGGATTAATCCTGTGACCTGTGTAATATTCCCGTTGCTCATTCCGATTCCAATTCATTTGTCCATTTTTCCAACCGAGAAAAGCTTTGTCGCCGTGGCGGCTTGGCACGTCAGGTGCACAGAGAGTGGAAAATGGATGCGAGGAACAACGCGTGAAACCAAATCAACAAAGATGTCGTTAAAGACGCAGAGGCGAGGAAAGCAGATGTAAAAAGGGCACAGAAACAAAGTCGGTGAAAAAAAAAAAAAACTAGAGCATTTGAAGAAGGAGAAGCGTTAGTGCCAATAGCATTCATGTCAGCATTAGAGACGCTCTAGCAGGAGCAAAACGGACAGCAGCTGTGGTACAGAAACAAGGACCAATATAGTAGCAGCTTCTGCGCTTAGTATAGGTGGAATGATGTCCTGCACTGTTTTGCTCCAGGGGGCAGCAGGGGCAGTGAGAGCCAAGCAGCTTCTGCATGTCAGCCCCCACCCCACCCCATAGCA
>JAODJU010000138.1:3086079-3112578 GCA_026776725.1 Gnathonemus echidnorhynchus | reverse complement strand
ACACTGCCCCCCCAGGCTGCCACCGAGGTGAACCTCTTTATTTCTTTCTGTCTTACTTTCCCATCTGCCAGGCCACTGGAGGGATGCTAGCACATCTTCATCATGGCTCCCCGTGGAGAAGGGCAGCAGCAGAGCAGGGAGTTTGACCTATCAGTCAGAGTTTGAGGGTGCTTGCCCTGTGTGGGGTCACTGAATGCCTCGCTTTTTCTCCTGCATAGTAAACATGACCCGTGCTAATTTCTTTGGCCGTATTTTTCATGTGTTTCTAAGCCACATGCATTTATCTTGGCTTATTAGATGAAGGGACGTCTGACGTGGCCCTCCGTGTCGCCTGCTCCCTCGCGCCATCTCTCCTCCCCCTTCTGCATCCCCCCGGTCCCCTCCCCCATTCCTTGCAGCCACCTCCACCGTCACAAGCGAGATTAATGACAGTGATCAGCGCACTACCTCCAGCTGCAGCGGCTCGAGTGGCGAACACAGCGGTGCACTGTGGGCTGTGCGAGGGCTCAGGCTGAACACAACAAGCCTTGTAAAGGGGGGTGGGGGGGCGCAGCCTGCCTCTCCAACACGATACGGAGCAACGAACTGAGCACGCAGCCCCGTGTGCTCAACGTGTCCGCCACTTAACGCGCACGGGCGTCGGGACGTAGCTACGAACCAATTCGCTCCACTGGCTTCACATCTCATGTGATAGCGCTGTTCATCCAACCACGCTGCCCCAGTGCCGTGGTGGAAACGAGCATTTGTTCTTTTTTAGATCCCTTTCGCCCCTTAACGCCATGAAACGCTGTTCAAACGAACAGTAACAATAACTAGCTTAGATACAGCCCCTTAGGTTTTTCTAATTACACGCGGGGGGTGCTTTCTTTAAGAACAATAAAAGTACGCCTTTTGGGATAAAAACATCACACCATTAAAGCTTTGAAGTGAAAGGACAGATCTGCTCTAGATGATATAAAATTAATTCAGCTCCCTCATCCGTAGCTGCACTTAAAATGGGGGGGGGGGGGTTCATGTTACTCCAAGTGGGAAATCGTACGCCAGCCTCAGAAACAGATCTGCTCTTCGAATTCAGCGATTACTGGGCACTAGGTAGCTATGTGAATGTGCCATTCCTTATGCATTTGTTCGACTAATTTACACGGGAAATAAGCATGTTTTACTCCATGAGATCACAGCGGAAACCAACTGCACACGCTTAATACTTATACAGGGAGGAGGGTGATGAGAATGAACACAATGACAAAAGACACACAGACACAAAACTAAAAGTGTCATTGCGACGGCAATAATTACTCAATTAAGGAAAAAAAAAACGGGTAACCTATTCAGTAACTATGGCGAAACGAATATGTAAGTTCATATACTTAGAGTATAGATTTTATTCGTAAATCAATTTCATACGACCAAATACATACTGTCCACATTCAACCAATGAAACCGAAGGGTATTTGCGAGGTGAGGGTCGTAAAATATAATGTATGAGCAAGAAACAATGCATTTAGTTTTTGTGAAGGTCATTTTGAAGAAATGCATACAAATAATATATCTCTTTTTTAATTACGAGAATTGCTCTTATGGAAAGGGTTAATTTATCTATTTAGCCTAGTAAAGGCGTAAAGACAAGAGTACGGTAGCTACATCACAACCCGCTGTACAAAAAAAAAAACATTTCCATTGAAAACGAGTGACCGATCAGCTTTCGCAGTGTATACGGAGACACTTGTTCACAAATAAAAATACATTTCTGTCTTGATTGACATGTTTATGTTCATTGTAGCAGCAATTGTTGTCGAACCGCAGTCGTTATTATTGCCGAAAAATCCTTACTTTAAACATGTCGGGTCGCTCTGGCAAAGCCTTGATTATTCCTAAATGGAAAGTTGTCCGACCCTGCAAACCCCCAAACACTGGACATCGGTCCTGTATTGCCACAAAATCGCTTACCTGTGCGTAAAAATGACAAGAGCAGAATGACGGACAATGGGACGCAGTAGTTCCAAACGGCAGATAATGCCATTGTAGGCTAATTACTGTTGTCCTCTCCTTTCTTCTTTGATTTCTTGTGAAACCTAAATTCACAATCACGATCTGAGCCACTATTAATCTGTGTTGCCTTGAAATCCAACACTCTGCAGTCGTTGTCAATCACATGCTAAAAAAAAACGCTATCACACCTACAGAGCGTGACCAACTGAGAAAGAACACTGTCGTTCGGCAGGTTTTTCCTCCGTAACTTTAAAATGATAATAAGCTGAACAGTGGCGAAAAGGGAGGTGTTCAAATCTGTCGTATGCTGTTTGCCACAGGCAGGTCGGAGGCGTGGGAGAGCCAGATGAGGGCGGGATTTCAATGACAGCTTAAAGGGAAATGCCCAGAGCGAAGCGCACGTTTAATGAATTTTCTTCATTATTATTTAAATTGACCGCGACCCCCAATAAGCAGACAAGAAACTGTACCAATAGATATTTGGCCGTATTGTTTTAAATCTACAGATTTCCTGGTGGACCTCTGTAATGAAAAAAACAAAACACACACTCACTGCATAAGAACAACTTGCTCAATATCCGCAAATAAGGGACCGATTTTAACCCTTGTTATAAATATCTTTCCTTTTCATTGTACATGACAGTTCAATATTTTCAAATATATTTACATACAGGGACATTTCAGCTAAGTAAAGAATATCAATGGGCAGATCTCATGGAGGTTACGGTGTGAACAAAAACACGCCGAAGTGCCTGCGCACCTCGCTTAAGTTACAAAGCCTGCGGCAAATGTAATTAAATGGCCTCGATTGGCTTGGCTAAGGATAGGGATCCTAACGCGATGATTGCTGTGTAACTGCATGCCAAGTGTGTGATGATATGACAACTCAGTGTTACTCTCGATCGCGGCCGATTTTCCTCCACGTACCGGTTAAGAGCTAGAGCTAGTACAATGGACCGCTGCGGGTTACTGGGTCGCCCATTCCGACCTGCAGCTACAGTCCGTTCAGCACGATTATTAAGCCCGTTTATTATAATATGTATTAGTGTTGCTCCTTCGTCATGTTTTATCCATGTCCTGTATTTATTCTATTCATTTGTTAGCATACTCAAAAATATACTTTTTGTCTGAACTCAATACATTTAACATGACACTTGTACACAAAGTCGGTTGTTTAAATGTAGTGTCAGGGAACGCAAAGATATAATGAATGCAATAACTGAAGGCCACTACAATAGAAGGCAATTGTCTGAAAAATGCCCATAATCCTACACTTGTTAAATACATCAGTCCTGTGTGATTGGTGGGTGGATGAATTCATTCATTCATTCGTAACACTACAGAGTTAAAAAGTAACTTTCCTCGGTATTATATTCACTCAGGCTTGGTGTTCTGCTCCCACAACCTGATTTATTGTAGCTGAACGCATTTTTTTTTTGCTACACGCATTTGGCGACATCTACAGTTACAGGAACGAGAAAGCCTGACGCATCGCAAAGCATGACGTATGCGGGTTGTTATATGGAGGTAGAAATTCCCAGAGAATACCCAGCTACTTTCAAATGAACTGACCTGAAGTGCATGAGAAAAAAAATCGGTATTATATGCCATTTGCCGTTTCAGTACTGGTGAGTATTTTAGCTTTTCGATAAGTTAATATGGCGTAGTAGAATTAATAATAGAGGAGTCAACATATGACTGAAGTAATTTAAGTTCTAAAAGTATTTACAATATATTCAAATGTGGGCGGTTAATTTGGAGAGCTGATTTGTTCTTTCTTCACATGTCATCTGCTTGTTTTGCAGGCCTATATACTGTCATGTATAGCGTCATGCAGCCTTATTGTGTATTTTAATAACCATTTAGCACCTACGTTTTTTTTGTCCCTTGATTTGTTTCTCCATTAGTAGTAAATCATCAGTGTCTCCCTCTTCTCCAGATGGACGGTCATTTGGGATTAATGGTGAGAAACCACCTGTGTGCCTCTTCCTATCTTTTTTGTATCACTGAAGTGGGCTTCAGTGGTCCCACGGTAAATTGTAAACCCAAGAAGGGTGATGTGACTTTCAACAGCAGCTACAAATGAAACAAACATTTCTTATTTCTTGTATACTGTACGGACAAATGTATTGGGACACCTGACCATTAGGCTACATTTACAGGAACTTTCATGACATGCATGGCACTCTAAATCTATAAGTACCAATATGGAGTTGGTCTTCCATTTGCAGTTATAACAGCTACCACTCTTCTGGGAAGGCTTTCCACAAGATTTTGGAGTATATCTGTGGGAATTTTTGCCCATTCATCCAGAAGAGCATTTGTGAGGTCTGGCACTGATGTTGGCTCACAATCTCTGCTCTAGGCTATCCCAAAGGTGTTCGATGCAGTTGAAGTTCTTCCACACCAAACTTACCCAACCATGTCTTTATGGACCTTGCTTTGTGCACCGGGGCACAGTCATGCTGGAACAGAAGAGGGCCTTCCTGAAACTGTGCCCACAAAGTTGGAGGCATATAATTGTCCAAAATGTCTTGCTATTCTGAAACATTGAGTCCCCTTCACCTAGCCCAACCCCTGAAAAACAACCCCATACCATTATCCCTCCTCCACCAAACTTTACAGTTGGCATAATACAGTCAGGCAGGTAATGTTCTCCTGGCACCTGCCAAACCCAGACACATCTATCAGATTGCCAAACAGAGAAACGTGATTTGTCACTCCACAGAACATGGTTCTGCTGTTCCAGAGTTCAATGGTGGAGTGCTTTACACAACTCCATCCGACGGTTGGCATTACGTTTGGTGATGTGAGGCTTGGATGCAGCTGCTCAGCCGCAGTTTTTGTGCTGGTGTTAATACTAGAGGAAGTCTGGAACTCTGCAGTTATTTAGTCAACAGAGCATTGGTGACTTTTATGCACTATGCAGCTCAGCACTCAGTGACCCCACTCTGTTACATTATATGTTCTGAGTTTCTGTTGTTCCTCAGTGCTTCCACTGTTCAATAACACCACTTACAGTTGGGCGTGAAATATCTACTGTAGTGAGGGAGAAATTTCACAAACTGGCTTATTGCAAAGGTGGTATCCTATGACAGTACCACATTTGAATTCACTGAGCTCTTCAAAACGACCCATTCTTTCACAAATGTTTCTATACCTGACTATATGGCTGAGTACTTGATTTTATACACCTGTGGTAATGGGTCTGAATGAAACACCTGAATTCATTAAGACGAATGGTCCCAATACTTTTGTCTATATAGTGTATTTATATATAAAGGTGAAATGAGTGAAACCACCAGCTTCTCATTTCGCACCACATGCTACGTAAAATAATATGCTTTTCATTCTACCTTTAGCCATCAGAATGATAGACATAGGACTAAATTAAATTATGCTGTTTTAATCGTATCTCTATGCATCCATTTGAATATTCGCTTTAAATAGGAGTACCTCTGATTGGTTCTAGGCCTGCTGGAAACATACACCTCTGTTATCTTACATAACCAGTAAAAGGCATTTTAGAGGCTAGAAAAAGAAAGGTAACAGTAATCCGTTTAATAGCTTAAATCTAGTGCTGTGTGGCGACCTCAGTCTGCATTCTTTCTGGTCCTGTTATTGACAGCAGTCTTCAGTCAGATGAAACCAGGTAATCAACTACATAAAACTGAATCTAAATGCAGAAGACAGTAGTAATGGGAAGTATAGTTATTAATAACATTAGCGTAATGAGTTGCAGATCTAAAGATAGGGTACATGGTGGTAAAAATATGCCACTATAAATGCAAAATAAATACACTAATACATTTTAGAGTGTTCCTACAAAGTTAAACACCCGAACACTGTGATAGTGAAAAAAGAGCAAAGTCAGTTTTACTTAAAAAGCAGAGGCTGTCCTTTTTAAAATTGCCGAAGGACTGTCATCTACGTTTTGTATTCCATAGACAGGGAAGCTCTTGAACAAGACCTGAAGGTCAATGCAGATGCAGGAAAAGGCACAGCGGACATGAAGGAAAAGTTAATGGTGGTGAAATAAAGGCCACAAGAACGTTACAATGGTGTAAAAAAAAAAAGCAGTTCATGTTTGTTCAGATGCTTGCATGGTTTTAATGCTAATACCTCAGTACTTGCACTAGTGAAAGTATCTGTATAATATGTCTCCATAACACTGCCAAGGAGGGTAATTGTATTAGTCTGATTAAGCATAACAGCACTGTTCTCTCTAAGCCGGGCTGTGATTATGGCAGCGCGAGTCGCTTTCTAAATGCATCGATCTGTTCTGCAGTATTTCGCATGTCTGCGGAATGGGAGCAACTGCTCATATATATATATATAGCAACGTGCTGGATGTGTTCTTCCAGTATCTCTACTGCCATATCTCCTACTGGACTAGTCAATACTAGTCGAAACCAACTGTAAAGATCTGCAAGTTTCTACCTTACTGCTGGAATCACAGGAATACAAATAAATTCTATTCTATGTCAGACAAATGGCGTATTTGTATTTCAGAGGTTTTATTATGACAGGTAAAAGTCACAGAAAAGATTTCCTTTGTAAAATATGAAAGTGCATTTGTCATTATAAATTTGTCATTAGTGCATTTGTCATTATAAATCAAGATTTTTTTGCCCTGCCCTAAAAATTTTGCACATTAAAGAATTTTACACATTAAAATAATATGAAAGGCCTTTATAATAATAGCTATTCAATGTCTTACAGTCCTAAAATAACATCACTATGACACAAAGCACTGTCATGTGACCTGCATGGGAATGGCTTATGGAACTGTCCTTTCTACTGAAAAATTCAACTTGCATAAAAAGTGCATATAAATCTGAAGAGGAATTCAAAGGAGGAATGAAATCAATATAGAGAAAAGCTTACTGACATGAAGTCGAGCTTGCAGGAGCAGAAACTATCGCGCTGTATTATGTATGATGACATCCATTTATGTATGATAATATGTTTCATTCGTAAATCCTATACACAATGATTGTGATTCCCCTCCTCCTTCTCCCCCATCCTGCTTCCTTTACATCTGTTGGCTCACACCAGGGGCTGTTTGTCTCCGCTGGTGGACGGCAGAGACTCCACGCTGGCCGTGTAGATGGGTTTCTTCTGGGAATGGTCATCACTGAAGGAGGAAAGAGAGGAGAGCCATCAGTGCCCCATCTTCAGCACAGCGGTGTGCAGGGATTGCCAAAGAGGGGAAAAATTCTCGCTGTTGCATGCTACAAGTGACTGGAAAGAACAGACACTTAGATCTGGCAGTGCATGTGGCAAATGGGGGTGTTTAAACCCAATGGGGGTGTAAAGGAGAATGTGGCTCTGAGAAAATCATTATATCAAAGCTGAGCTTTTCCAAGGATCAGATGTTGGGAACAAGTCAAACGCTGTAAAACTGCTTTAATTCTGCTAATCTGAGTTCCCTTTGCAGTGCCATAATGAGCATGTAATGGACAGACCACGTATGGCAGGGACACATCTGAGGGCAGACAGACTCAATTCCACTTACATGGGCCCCTTGGTCTTTCTCTTAGACGCTCTGCGACACAGACATATGGACACTGACACGGCCAGCAGCAGAAGCCCCGCCCCTGCAGCTGATGTCATCAGTATGATCCGGCCCTGGGTGGACTCGTACCAGGGGGCGTCCTCTGGAGAGTACGAAGTCATGAATTGGAATTTCATTAACATACTCATCAGTAGTGACATCACATAGTACCAGTAATATTCTCACCTTTATTAGTATACTGAATAACACATTAACTGATAGATAGGTGAATGAAATTTAATGAAGTTGCCATTACTAGTAATGTTTAAACATTACAAAAGAATATAATCTATTATCATTTGTGTTAAAGTTTATTTAATGCAGAGGATGTCATGAACCCCGCAGCTGCCGTATGAGACTGTAACCTCCCCATTCTACCCAATCCCATTCTATTTTGCATCAGATCCAACCCGGTATTGAGGCACTGCCATCTCTCACCTGGCAGCACAGTGATGCTGATGGTGCGTGTCTTGGACAGTCGGGAGATGGACGGGTGTTGGGCAGTGCAGGTGTACTTGCCACTGTCCTCAATCCTCACCTTCTTGAGCTTCAGTTTGCTAGATAGCACTACCCAGTCCTCCCCCTGGAAATGCAGGAAGGGGAATTGGGATTGGGGTAGAAAGAGTTGAGTATTTGGGTGGGATGGCATGGGGGGTAGGGAGGGAGGGCTTACTGACATACGGCGGTGACATATGGTTTGACATACAGAATGTCCTATAGTGTCTCGGATCAAGTCATAATTTAAGCATGTCTGACAGACGTTAACTTTCTGCTCTTGAAGGGGTGCCCTTGCTTCCAATCCATACTGTATACATGAATAACTTTTGACATTTTAAAACAAGAATGGGTGTTGAGTAGGCAGCCACTGCTATCTTGAAATACATATTATGATTTAAGAAGAGATGGAAAACTGGCACAAACAGAAAGAGCGAGGCAGTAAGGAAATTCAGCACAGGAAGAACACAGAGCCTGAAAATGACAAAGGAAACTGTTGCCATGCAATTGTTTTGGCATGAAGATATCATTTTCCTGCCAATAAAATTCATTTCAATTTGAACTGAATTGAATTAAATTAAAAGGATTTTCAGTAACGCCAAGTTTTGGCCAGGACTGCAGAATCTATGCAAATTGGCAATTGTGAATAAATATACGTGCTCTGCTGCCATCTTGTGGTAGCGCCTGAAGGAATTTCTTCAAAAAGAGCATCAACCATTGTTAGATAGCTTAGACTTTATTGATCCCACGGAAAATTCTTTGGCATTCATTCCTTTATTCCAAATTCACTGGGAAATTTTGTCAGGGTTGAAAATTAATTTTTATACGAGTATATAGTTTGGAGCATTTTGAACTTTGGAAATGTGACACTGAACATTAAACAGGAACCAAGTGGATTCAGAAACTCTTTGCATTTGATCACTCTACTATATATGGATTACCAGTGTCACAAGAAGGGTGGCATTATGTGAAACTGCATAGAAATTATAGTTGAAATGGCTGATCAAACCAAAAGGAAAAGCACAAATTCTTCAGCATAGGGTCAATGGAAAAAAATCATCAAGCCAAATGTACTTCCAATAGAGAAATATAGGCCTTTAACACTGGACTCTGGTAAATTAAAATTTGTCAGTTCATAGCACACAAACACACAAAATCATCGTTGAACAGGAGGTTAGGGTCTGATATGGTGGAGAAATGGGTTTCAAACTAAAAATTATTTTTAGTCTCTGAATATATGCTTGGTGTCAAGTGAGAACTACTACATAATCAAGCAAGGAAACTCCTGTCCACCTACTTACCTCTTTCTTCCATGAATACTCTGGCGTCTCAGAAGCAGAAGTTGAACATTCCACCTCCACATTGTCCCCTAGTGGCACACGCAAGTCCTGCAGAGAGCTGAAGTAGCGATTATAGTAGCTTCCTCCATCTCTGTAGACCGAAAGGTCACGCATATCTGAGAGTGGGGGGGAGGGGAGGCAGAAAAGAAGTGGTGACAAAAGTTCAGATATGCAAAGAATCAAAACAACATAGGTGTGCAAAGGCTGAGATGCTAACATGCACGAGCACAGCATTGCAACATTATGAGGCTAATTTACACATTGGTGCAGCCATATTAATATTTTTATTGCCAATTTGGTGTGTGAATGGGTGATAATGTGGCTTGCTGTTGCTAGGGAAGGACATATAAAATAGGTAACAAACCCATGTTTGTATGAGTGGTATTTATTCTGTATTTCTTCATCCTGTCTCTGTACAGATGACCATATTGAAAACTAGATTAAATAAGTAATCTACTCACAGTGCACAGGTATGGAGAGTGAATCAGAAGAGTTGTACAGCTCAGAAGAGTTATCAGAAACGCAGCGATAGGGGCCGTTTGTCCAGCTCTGGATGGCGAAAATTGACAGGACAATACGGCCCGGCTCTCGGTTCAAGTCCAGGTCATACGAGAAGCAACGTCGGTAGAATGACATCTCATACGGCTCGAGGCGGAACCATTTCTGCATTCGCTATAGGGGGAGATCAGATGTTTGACTGAAGAATGTGCCTTATGTGATACAGGCAGCCGCCAGATTAAGAACGAGATTCATTCCCCAAGTCTTTAAGTAGAATTTGTAGGTACATTGGAAAAATAATAATAAATGCAATAAGTAAATAATAATAATAAACGTTACTGCATACGGTACTATACCTCGAGCGCGAGAACCAATGAAGTTTTCAGGAGCATCATAAAGTAGTACATGCATTCATTATTACTAACCATTATATTTAATCGGAATGTTTTATACAATAGGTTTTATGGCAGTCAGTTTGTAAGTATGAGTTGTACGTAAGTCAGACATTCTTAATTCAGGGACTACCGGCATACAACCAGTAGAGAAAATAAACACCACTGTCAAAGTGCAAACTGTCAAAAGAGCTGTCAGTGTTCAGTAGCTTATTTAAGGACAAAATAAGGAACCTTTAGAACTTAGGAGTAGCTTAGAACAGAATTAGCTACAGTACATGATATTTCCCAGCAGGTCACTGCTGAAGAGATACTCACCTTGGAAAACTTCTCAAAGTGGACTTGGCTCATGTTTGACTCCACGTCTGCCAGGCACTCCAGAGTAACATAGTCCCCTTCCAGAACTGGGCCCTCTGGACCTTTCAGAATCAGGGCACCTGAGACACAGAGAAAATTAACCATGGTCATGGGTCTGGCAAA
Organism: Gnathonemus echidnorhynchus; assembly: GCA_026776725.1. Lineage (NCBI taxonomy): Eukaryota > Metazoa > Chordata > Actinopteri > Osteoglossiformes > Mormyridae > Gnathonemus > Gnathonemus echidnorhynchus. Next base: position 3,101,827 of record JAODJU010000138.1, on the reverse strand, counting down.
TGAAATTTTAAAATGAATTTGTGACATGGTGGCAAGAAGTTTCTGGGAAAAACTACACCAGAGAAGCAGGGACTTTTGGTAAGCAAGATGAGATAGATCTTGATGAAAGAAAGAACACTTAGTAAATTCTAGCAAGCCTTTAAGCTTATCACATTTCACACTAACATATTACACTGTGAATGGATTGTTGTTTGCTTTGTTATATGTATATATCATTGTATTCTACATGATTAGCACACCGTATCAAAACTACACTAGTAAACTGGCATTACAGTTAATACTGGTCTATTTTATGTGTTGAACAAAAGAGCCATTGTTGGAAATATTATGGCAATCAACAATAGATTGAGATGTTTAATGAAGTCATTATGTATATTAATTAATATTTTGTCTAACTGACCCACGTGCATTTTATGTGAAAAACCTGAAACAAGACCATGCAAAGCTTTTCCCTCCAAAATGTTTTGTTTAAAAATTGATGACTAAATATATCGAATTTGAACAAATAAGAACAAGACATTCAAAATAAGAATAAAACTTTTAAATACATTCTGACAAATACATTTAAATAAGTAAACACTCTCTTGAAAATACCATGAAAACACAAATGATCGTGGAACATTACCCAGATAACTTTTTCCCCAGATAATTTTTTCAAGTACACTTCATTTTAGCACAAAAAATTTAAAGCATTGTTTGTTTGTGTTTTTCCTGTTTGCCCCGTTTACAATAGACTGTGGTCTACTTCCTGGAAGAAGAACGTAAACATTTTACCGTAAATCGAATCAGTTTACCTAAAATGAAATTTAAAACAAAACAGTGAAATTGAGAGAGTAAGTAGGAAAAAAAGACTATTAAAATTGTAGGCTGACTTTTACCGTTTAAAAGTAGGAGATTTAAAAACATAAACTAAATACACAATAAGTAAATTGTGAATAAAATTATATTTACCCTGCGTCCAGTGAAGCATTACGAGCGCCAAATACGCCAACATTATATATCCCTTCATTTCCGTAAGTCTAGAAATTAAACTTCTTAAAAGCCGAAAAGGTAAAGAACCTGCGCTTGTATTCTGATGAAGCGAAAGTCTGATATCCTATTTATGAGTAACGACTGAGGCGGGGCTACGTTAGAACAAACCTCCATGTTGATGATGATGATGATAATAATAATAATAATAATAATACGTTTGCTTTATATAGTTCGTTTCTGAAACTCAAGTCGCTTTACAAAAGTAGTAGTGCAATACAGTATTGCAAAAAAGGACATACAAGGACACGTAAAGTACAGTGTACGTACAGGCCTACCATCAACTAAAACACTGAAAACCTGCAACACCGACAAGAACCATATAGTATGGGGATTGTAACAATGAATAAACAGTTACGTTTTAAGTTCTGCCTAAAATGGGATAAATGATATTACGGAAATGTTGAAAGTGTGTGAGTCTTAGGATACTGACATTTGAAAATCTGAATATATTGCGAGCATGCCTCCAATACTGAATTATAATAATGTATTGGAATAAGTTGTACTTATTCCAACATGATGTTCACCTACAATACTGGAATCGAAAAGCCAGCGCCAATCACCAAATTGTCTCTCGACGTCATTTGTATCTACGCAGGGAAAGTATCCTGAAGTTTGTGCTAAGTGGCCTTCAGGTCCTTCAAACGTTAACAGTAATGTAACTGATAGGTGTTTGGAATTGTTGTGGTATTTTTCCTGTGTAAATTTAATTTGATATTTGCGATTTTATTTAAATATCTCGACATTAAAGGCTATTTGGGCTAATGTAATCGATAGATGGCGTAAAAGGAATGAAAAAAATATTGAATAGATATGAGAAAGAAGGAGAAAATGAAATCCTGTCAAATAATATCTGTAAAGTATTAGAGTTGCCGAGGATCAGCAGGTTTTCCGCTTTTGTTTGAGTTACAGTGATGCGTGGAAGGACGCCTGTAAGGTTTATCTTCAAACTAAAAGCGAAATTGTTTAAATAGCGTGCATGATTTCTGGCTAACCCTCTAAAATTTCAGTACATACTATATTAAATTTGGCCAGTTTAATCGTGTTATTTAGTTGACCCTTATGTGTCAGGGCAAGCCCAGTGATTTGGTTAAGTCAAAAGTTAATATTTTAGTCATGCACCGTTTAAGCACGTTTCGGTAAATGAAATGCCTAGTGACGTCATAGTTCAACGCATTACGTGTTGTTACTGGTTTAAGTAGGCCTATTTACTGTAGTGTACATTTTATCGTTAATCTATATATTAGCTCAGTTGTTGTAATGAACATGCTACAGGGCGTACCACAAAAAAGAACTTAAATTTGGACCCTGTACAGCCAGAGCCCATGCCAAACTCCAGCAAAATTTGAGTACATCAAACTGACACGCAATGCTTTTCGACCTAATTCTTCCCCAGTGTATATAGGGTCATGCAGAGCCCACCACTTCTCCTTCAGCTCAATACGCAGGTACCCCTATCCCCACTATCACTGAAACCTCCCAGACATTGGCTGAAAAGGTGGGGAGGACTGCCCTACAATAAACACCAGGACACTCCTACTCCTCCAGCTGCGACCCTACATATAAGTGTAGGCCAACTGTAACCTACCTATGTATAGTAGGCTATACCATACAGGTTTGTGTAAGTACACTATAGGATGTTCCCATAATGTCAAAATTGCCTAATAATGCATTGCTCAAAACATATTCAGTCATGCATAGTATCTAATCTTATCTGTTGCAAATATTGTGTGTGTCAGTGTGTTGGGAGATAGGAGTAGCATACGTGCTATAAAGCCATTGCATATTTTCTTGCATTTTGTCATTCATTTGATAGTGATCATCATGTCTGGTACCCGAGCCATAGCGTATTACTATAATCAGTAGAGATGTTGCAGTTCCACCTACTGTAAAACATTAAGTAAATTTTGTTATGGGACTTGTGTAGCCTACATAATCATTTTTTAAAGACCTGGCCATGACCCTGTACTGGATAAGTGGTAATGAAAATGGATGGATATTTATAGTAAATTCATCACATTTCAGATCCATAACATTGCCCTGTCAGATGGGAATTCCATGCAAAGCCTACCCTGCCTTGTACCCTATGCTTCCTGGCATGGGTTGAGGACCATGGTGCTTTTGGTTATGGGAAATGGATGGGTTCATTCCTAACATTATTTTTTCCATACAACTTTGACAAGAGACCAAGTTTCCATTTTTCAACAACTGTTACAGCACAGTACCTTTCTGTAATAACTCATTTGAAAACATACACACATCCAGACCTGTACTCAAATCTTTGTGAGAACCACCCATTCATCTATATGGGAAAAACTGAAATCCAAAAATGACGACCTTAACCCCTACCCAGCCCTAATCTCAACCATAAGTAACCAAACAAAATACAAGTTTTTTGGCATTTTTAGTTTTTCGATTGCAGTCACAGAATTTAATCAAATTGAGATTATCTTTATGGTGGCCGGAAAAATGGTCCCTTGCAATGTCGAAATAATGTTGTGGGGACATTTGGTCCACACAAAGTAAGGTATACCTGGACCACACACACGCACACAAAAAACGTAACCTACCGATATGCTATGGCTCTATCAATCGCTTATGAGATTAGGCCTACTCTTCTGACAATGAATAATAACCAGAATCCAAAACTTGCCAAACAACCAAAAATATGTTTATTATTCTACAATGACAGCCAGAAAACAATGTACAAAACTCCATACAAATTAGGCCTAACGGCAATTCAAGAGTAAGACAACAGAGCTATATCTGAAAAAGCAAAACTGCTGTCTACTCACTGATTAAACTTAAAGAAAGTCTGGGGAAAAACATCTGTAGTTTAACAAATTAACATACTGATAAATTATGTGGTTGTATTGCATATGGATAAAAATGAGATCAAATATCATACTTAGCATGCTGTCAAATAATAATAGGATGTGAAGTACCAGACGTCCACTAGATGCCGCCCTGGAGCTAAGAATATCTCAACCAAAATCTGAAAAAACTGTAAAACGAAAATATCTCCGTTAAATTTTCACATTGACCTTTTTATTATTACAGTAAGCAGGTTGCTTTTTATATGACATGTATCTGCATTTTCTCTTTTGAAATTGACAAACGTATAACAAAGTATAGGCAGAGATCTAATTTAAATTATGAATCACCAAGTGCAAAAACGATTGCTGTTTCACCAAGGCTTAAATTTTTAAAGATTACGTATCTGTTTAATATTTTAGGCAAATTAAAATATCCTGCTGTCTGAAATTAAATTTTTATCCATTAGAAGAAAATGTTGACATATTTTGGAAGAAAAACATGTATTTTTCTCCTTGTGAACATTGTCAGTTCATATACTGTATTGCAATCCCCGTGCTTGTGATAACATCAGTATATTATTGATTTTAGAAATAATCAGGGAGAAGTTTTTGTTCGTTTTAAAATCTAGCAGAAGTCAGCATCAACTTTATTCCTTTTTTAGATTCGTTTTCCAAGCAACTTTAAATGTACACATTGGTTTATTGAAAAAAAAAAACAGATATATTGCTCAATTATATTAATACAATTCAATTTAAGTGCTTTGGAAAAGGGTGCAACAGGAGAACCTATTCCATGATGAGCAATGACAACACATAAAAAATGTGGACTTATGTTTGGAATATTGCACAATTTTTCAGTCACACCATTCTAAACAGAGAATTTTTTATGTCACCACAATAAGTTTATAATCATGAAAGCTACGAGGGGGGGGGGTACTTTTCAGAATTAGTAATATATCACAGGGTTTCTATGGTAAGAGCATGTGAGTGATGGCCTGCCAGTTTCAGTGAATGTGAACATATGTCTGTCTGGGGAGGGGGGGGGGGCTGGGGGTGCAGTATAAATAGTCAAAACACTGATTTCTGGCAACGCACCCAGCGTATGAAGAAGGCACTAGACTTCCTGCTAAGCCATCGTGAGTTAAACAGGTAACTAACCCTCACCAATGATGTGTTAAGCATGCCAGGGAGCCAGCTGGGAACCCTAGTTTAAGCACATCTTTGAAATGGATAATTTGTTTTCTGTTTATCATCACTACGGCACTCATGACCATAGCCACTGCGCTCCGCGGCGTCGCTCTCCACGCTTCACTGGAAGTCTACACTACTGTTAGGCATCATGAAGAGTGCGGCAGCTGCTGGCGAGGCAATCACAGGCGTTACCGCGGTTTACAACAGAAAGTATAAGCAAGCTGCATAAAGACGTTTAAGCATGTCTGAGCAGGGCTGCATGTATCCTACGCTTTACAAATTAACAAGAAAAAGCTGACAGATGCACTTTCCAGAACGGTGCCAGAATTAATCGAGTGCTATTTTATAGCTGCTTCGTCGTTGATCAGAATCCTTGTACTGAGATCGGCTAGATCAGCCTTGCATTGAAGATCCAAAGCTTACTTTTAAAAAGAAGTATGAGTAGATTATTACGGTCAGTGTTATAAAGTCATTTACATATGCCTACACATACAGTACTGTCACCAACAGAGCTAGAAAATGATCATTGGGAGGACACGTAATCAAAATATTGAAAGTTAACAAAACGTCTGGGTATTATTAACAAAAAGTACATATCATTCAGGACAAACATTTAGAACTGATGCTGCCCAATCAGTTCTTACAAAAATAAATATATTCCTGCAAAAGTGTAGAAAACGTCTTACAAATAATGTGAAACTGTGCACTACTTGATATTTATGGGGGAAAAAAACAATTATTCTACTGACTAAGTGATTAAATCCAAAGCTAAACTGGGTCTCTGGTAGTGAAGAATCAAGCAGAATTAAAACGGCCGTGCAAAGTTTGTACTTTGACAAATCTGAGAAATGTTACATCTTCAGAGTGGGTAAGAAGAGGCAATGCTGCAGCATGTTCTTTATAGATAGGCAATATGGTTAATCGGTGCCAGGACTGATACTTTATTCATAATTTGCATAATACTAGACTTGCAGATATTTAGCTACAGTATCAGCCTTGTTTTTAAAGTGCTTTGTGGAAACATTAATGATCTATTTGAATCAATCTGAAAAGGACACTATTTTCAACCTGTACTGCAGCTCACAGACACGCCTTTCTTCTCTTTCCCCGCTTTATCATTCTTTAACCTCAGCATCTATCCCCTCCCCTCCTTCAACTGCCCTGACTGTTTCCCCCTTTCTCACAGGATGGCTTTCTTTATCTGCTTTCCATTACGCCAAGCAGGAGCACAGGACAGATTTTTGAAGTGGGGGGGGGGGAACTAAACAATAAGCAAAACCTCTCAATCCTTTAAGTATACCCAGCCATGCTTGATGGGGCATAAAACTAGGGAGGAAGTACCCCCCCTTGTCCCCCCTAACATCTGCGCCTTTGACACCAATAAGTCACTCACTGCATCAGACTGTCTACTGCCTCCCCTTCTGGCCCCTCTTGAGGTTGCGCTGTCCCCGCGTTCACACCATTCCCCTCTCCTTCACCCTCCTCTTCACCCTCCAGACCAGAATAGTGCTCCAGTGCCTGGTGCCGGTTTCTGGAAGGGGCGTCCTGAAAACGCCGGCCACAGTCCTCGCAGGAATATTGACGTGCCTCGCGTGCCGTTTCCCCAGAAACCTTCTGCTTCCGCGTGCCCTTGGCCGATGTGGGCTCCAGCTCGCTGCCCGAATCGAGGGGGAACCCTGATCCTGGGGACAGAAGGGAGCTGGAAACAGTGGAGGGGGGATCACTCAAATCGGCATCGGGATTGGTACCGGGACTCTCACAAGTGTTAGAGCTAGAGCTGAGGCTGATGGCAGGACTCACACTACGATTGGCTGTCAGTCCAAAGCTAGAATTTCCCCGGGGACCAATGGTAGCGACAGATGTGGAGGCCAGGAGGCCCGAATGTGTGTCTAAAGTAAGGCTGGTCTCGGAGAGGATGCCGTGCACGGTCCGATAGTGGAAGCGGATCCCAGAACGGTTGGAGAAGCCCTTTCCACAAAGGCCACAGACAAAAGGCCGCTCACCAGTGTGAATGCGCATGTGAATCTTTAGCGCTCCTGACTGGGTGAAGCATTTTCCACACTGGGGGCAGCGGTAGGGCTTCTCGCCCGTGTGTGTACGCTGGTGTGCCCGGATTCCCGCCAGGTGAGGGAAGCCGCGCCCACAGAAGGTGCAGGTGTACGGACGTTCGCCGGTGTGGATCCGTCGGTGGATCTTGAGCGCCCCAGACTGGCTGAAGCTCTTGCCGCAGTCGGAGCAGGAGTACGGCCGAGCACCCGTGTGCACGTTGAGGTGGATGCGCAGGTTGCTGTGCGAGTTGAACGCCCGGCCGCACTCGGCACACAGGAAACCGCCCGTCTTGGAGGCGTGTTGGGAGCGCTGGTGCTGGAGGAGCTGGGAGGGGCGGGGGAAGGAGGCAGAGCAGTGCATGCAGGGGTGCTGCGGGATCCCATCCTGCTGGGCATGGCCTTGCTGGTGCCTCAGGAGCTGGGCACAAGTCTGGAACGTGCGCTGGCAGGAGAGGCAGGGAAAAGGGGCGGGAGCCTGGGTGGATTGGGGGAGCTGGGGGCAGTGCAAGCAGGAGGCGAGAGGACAGTGGTGGTGATGATAGTGGGGGTGAGACTGGGGGAAATCATTGCCCTGCTGGTGGCTCAGGAGCTGGGCACAGGTCTGGAAACCCCGATGGCAGCAGAGACAGGGAAAGGTGGGCACCTGGGGAGGGCATGGCTGGGCAGGGCTGCTGGTGCTGCTGTCATGGGGCTCAGGGCTTTTCTCCTGCTGCTGTCGCTGGCTGCCATCCGCGTTACAGGCACTGCCCGGTTCACTGGTCTCTTCTTCTATGGACAGGCCCAGCCCTAGGCAAAGGCCCAGGCTGACAGGCCCACCGCTGCTCTCGTTGGGTTGCTGGCTCCTCTCAGACTGTGATGGCTGGGTCCGCACAGAAGAGGTCTGCCTGGGCTTTAGGGTCTGGAAGGTGGGGGAGGATGTTGAAGGGGAAGAGAAGGGGCAGCCCGGGCAGGTGCAGGAATGATGCTGTACTATAAAAACAAAAAGTGGGAATGGGGGGGAGAGAGAGAGAGAAAACGAGAGAGAGCGAGAGAGAACATAAAAAGGGACATGGTGGAAAAGATAAATATAAAAAAATCTAATAAGTGTGTATAATAGGTGGGTAAATTGCTGTAATATATATATAGATGTGTATATAAATGTGTATGTGTTTATACATACATACACATACACACACACACACATATATATATATATATATATATATATATATATACACAGTCATGTGTTAAGGTCATTAAGCACACACTACTGTGGACTGACATATTGTACTCAGACACTCATACTTACGCTGCTAAACAGGGAGCTGCTGAACAGTTTTTCACTGTTTTTGTATTAGTGACAATAATAAAGATCTATCTATCTATTTATCTATCTATGTGTGTGTGTGTGTATTTACATCTCAGGACATAATTTAAAAATCATCTGGTCCTTAGCAGGTCTTAAAATTAGGTAAAAACAACCTCACACGAACAAGAACACATGGCATATTACACTATGCCATTATTAATTTAACAAAAACTAAGCCAAAATGCAGAAGCAGTATGTGAAAAATTAAGCATACCTTTACTGCTACCATAGGCATTAAGATGGTAAGTAGCAGCCAGGTGCTGCTAATCAAATGTACTTGATTCAATGGAGCATTCAGGTGTGCGTTACCATAATGCAGAGGAGGAAAGACATCAGCAATAATCTTAGAGAAGCAATTGTGGTTGTCCATCAATCAGGGAAAGGTTATAAGACCATGTCCAAACAATTAGAAGTCCACCATTCTGCAGTGAGAAATATTATTCACAAGTGGAAAACATTCAAGACAGTTTCCAATCTCCCAATGTTCACCACAAGGTCAGCAAAATGGCAAAAAAAACCCAAGAGCTATATCTCAGACTCTAAAGGCCTCAGTTAGCATGTTAAATGTTAAAGTTCATGACAGTACACTTAGAAAAAGACTGAACAAGTATGGCTTGCCTGGAAGGGTTACCAGGAGAAAGCCTCTTTTTTCTCAAGAAGAACATGGCAGCATGGCTAGGGTTTACAAAGTTGCATTTGAACAAACCACAAGACTTCCGGAACAATGTCCTTTGAACAGACAAGACCAAAGTGGAGATGTTTGGTCATAATCAGCATATCAGCACAAACACCTCATACCAACTGTCAAGCACAGTGGTGGAGAGGTGAAGATTTGGGCTCGCTTTGCAGCCACAGGACCTCATTGAGTTGACTGAGTTAAAGTATTGTAGAGTCAAACGCGAGGCCATCTGTCTGACAGCTGGGTTATACAACAGGACAATGATTCCAAGCACACCAGCAAATCTGCAACAGAATGGCTGAAAAAGAAAGGAATCAAGGTGTTGCAATGGCCCAGTCAAAGTCCAGACCTCAACCTGATAGAAACGCTGTGGCAGGACCTTAAGAGAGCTTTCTATAAACAAATTCCCACAATCCTCAATGAACTGAAGCAACGCTGTAAAGAAAAGTGGGCCAAGATTCCTGCACAATAATGTGAGAGACTGATAAAGTCATACCAAAAACAATTACTTCAAATTATGGCTGCTAACGGTGGTTCTACAAGCTATTGAATCATGTACTTAGTTTTTGAATCATGAATTGTGTACTTAGTTTTTGACACGTGGCTTCTCCATTTTGGCTTCATTTTTGTTAATGATACTGTGGAATCTGTTGTGTATTGTTTTACACCTGAGGACAGATTTAAATAATTTCAGAACCTGGTAAGGACCAGATGATTTTTAAAATTATGTCCTGATATGTAAAACCATGGAACTGAAAGAGGGTGTAGTTTCTTTTTCACATGACTCTGTGTGTGTGTGTGTGCGTGTGTACAGTATATATGAAACAATATATCTAATTTAGATTAAGATTGCAACCACAAAACCATCAAGAGTCTACTCCTCATATGGGCAGGAATACATCCAGGGCTGGTGATTCAGAGATGTCAGGGAAATCAGAATATGTGGAGGAAAGCCTTATGAGACTCAGAGCAAAGATGGGATTTGAAACCCCCAGCCTGGAAGTGCAATGCTCACCAACGCCACCACCCATCCCACATGTACACTCACACTGCTGTCCACTGCTGCCATGATTTCCTGCCTCTCTATTCCTTTCTGCTGTTGCTGTCCCCGTCAGGGTCTGCAAACCATACCCAGGAGGCACTTTGCCGTGAGGAGCTCTGCCTTGGGCTGCCGGAGCGGGCAGAGCGGCCTTCAGGCCCAGCGCCTCGTGTCCTGCTGCCTCCCAGGCACTGCGGAGCGCCTCCTGCTGGCTAGAGTCCTTCACTGGCTGACTCGAGCTTGAGGCCATAAGATCGCCAATGAACTGGTGCATCTCCAGCCATGAACATGGTCCACGCTAAAAACAAATATATAGTGAAGAAGGAGAAAGGGGCAGTAAAAGACATGGGTGAGAAAACTGCATTTAGTAAAAATAATAATAAGAATTATTATTATAATACAATCCCAGGGATCAGCAAATGAGGTAGCCAGAACATGTAATGAAGAAATCAGTTCCCTATTAATACTATATAATTTTTAAAATCCTTATCCCTAATCCTCATCCTCCTACACACACGGCTGAAAAAGGAAGAGTTAGATGCTACTAATATTCTACAAAGCATGATGTGAATAACACAGCAGTCACCACCCTGATAAGCCCGGAAAATGGGATAACCCAAAAACAGAACATGACCGCCGCACTCCACTTAGGCTGGTCACAAGGAGTACGAGTTTGAAACAACAACTAATTACAGCCTATGTAAAAAATTGAAAGCTTTCTCCAAATCTTTTACTTAGGATTCATGGATGGAGAAAGTGGGACAAGTGTTGCTAGGAATTGTCAGTTAAGGTATATCATGACATCTACAACCTTTAACGCTACCTGAAAAATCCACATTACAAAAATGGTAGATCGCACATGAATTAATGTAATATTTTATGAATCTATAACGACAGTATACATATAAGCTCGTCAGGCGTGAGAACTGAAGTAGCTAGGTTTCAGTCACATCGTTAAATTTGTCACACCACATACGTGGAAAATAAATGCATGAAAAAGTCAATAGCATGTCTTTCTAATTGTTGCGATCCTAATAGCTGAACAATTACAAGTCATGATGGCCTTTTAAGTTATCTATATTTGTTTTACCTGAACTCGGCCGTATGTTGCGATTTTGCTACGTTATTTTACCAGCTCAAAACATAAACCACGTTTTACGGATCATGCAATACATTTCACATCTGCCACCGGTAGATCTGCCACTTCAGCGTGTGGTCGACAGTTTTGCTGTATTTACTCACGCTTACGGCGAATCTGTCTTTGTCCATCTGAAATGAGTACATATGTGCAGTTTGTCTACAGTGTTTCGCCAAAGGCTCCACCTCCGAAAAAATACAGAATAAATAAAGAATCGCGTACAGAGATCGTTAGAAACAGCAAGGCCCCGAACAAAGCTGCGGGTTATTATATATTTTTAGAACGGCTCTTGGTTTCCTTTTAAAACTTACTGTGAATACAGGGCTCAGCGCTCCGCCCCCCATATTTCACTCACTACTATTATTATGACCCCCTGATTCTTTTGCTTGCCGACAGTCTATTTCCGGGCCCCGTCGGGTCACATGACGCCGCTTGTAGTCCTGCCGTATATCTCCATAAATTCATATTTTCATGTCTTTTGAATTGTAGCGATCACTATATACACACACACACACGCACACACACACACACACATATATGTCTATATATATATGTGTATGTGTGTGTGTGTATATATATATATACATATATATATATACACACACACACACATATATATATATATATATATATACACACACACATATATATACACACACACATATATATGAGGCTTTATATTTGCATGTTTATTTATACATGTATGTGCATATACACACGTTTAATATATATATGAAATACATCTCCTACCCAAATAAATAGTTTTAAACATGTTTAAATATAGTATTGTGGGGACTCTCCATTCTTTTCTATGGGGAAAACTCTAATCCCATCATGACGACCTTAACCCCTACCCAGCCCTAACCTTAACCATGAGTAACCAAACAAAACACGAGACTTTCATTATTTTTAGTTTTTCAGTGTATTCACAGATCTTTATAGAGACCTGAAAAATGGTCCTCATAATGTCAAAATGGCAGGTTTTTATTACATTGTGGGGCTCATTTGGTCCCCACAATGCAATATAAACATAATCCACACACACACATGCACGCACAGACCAATCAATCAACCATAACATTAAAACTACCTGCCTAATATTGTGTAGGTCCCACTTGTGCTGCCATTACAGCTCAGACCCCTCAAGGCCTGGACTCCACAAAACCTCTGAAGCTGTCCAATGGTACCTGGTAGCAAGAGATTAGCAACAGATACTTTAAGTCCTGTAAGTTGTGAGGTGGGGCCTACATGGATCAGATGTTTCTCCAGCACATCTCAGATGCTTGATCGGATTGATATCTGGGGAATTTGGTGGCCAAGTCAACACCCTGAACTCTTTTTCATGGTCCTCAAGGCATTCTTGGACATTTTTTTCAGTGTAGCAGGGCACATTATTTTGCTGAAAGAGGCCATTGTCATGAAGGGGTGTACTTGGTCTGCTACAATGTTTAGGTAGGTTGTACCTGTCAAAGTAACATCCATATGAAGGCTAGTACCCAAGGTTTCCCAGCAGAACATTGCCCAGAGCATCACACTGCTTCTGCCGGCTTGCCTTCTACCCATAGTGCATCCTGGTGCCATCTCTTCTACAAGTAAACAATGCACACGCACCTGGACATCCACATGATGGATTACAGCTTGAAGGTTCCTACTCACTCCACTCAACTCAAAGATGTACAATTTACAGGGGAAACATGCTTCAGTTACATTGTGTTCACTATAATTTCCAGGGGTGCTAATAATCATAGCACATGTGTTTTTGTTATAGGTAATTATTTCTTGATGAAGGATTGTTTTTTTCTTGGAATAAATTTATGTTAATAAAAGGTTGGATTTTTCTCAGTTTTTCAGTGTGACATGAAGCTGCTTCACCAAAAGGTGGATTTTTTTCTAATCCTTTTTACAAATCTTTACAAGGTGGTGCCAATAATTGTGGAGGGTGCTGTATATAGCAAATTACAGACATTTTTAGAACTGCATCATGCCTGCAATTAAATAGATGAAAGCTTATTCGTTATTTTGTTTATACATCATCAACCACAACCCTTGAATGCATCTGAACCCACTGTTTGCCACATGAATGGAGCAAATATACCTATATTATCTAAAAAAATCTGGAGCAGCTAATTGCAGCCTGCAACAGTGTTCACCAGTCTTCATAAGATATACAAATCATACTGTACGAGTTTAAAAATGCACACAAAAACGAGCAGGATGTGTCGCCCCCTACTGGACAGCCAAGGTAGTTTTATATATATATCGCTATAAAAGCATCATTTACATGTACAGGTTTCCAGGCTGTACATACAGCGGTACCTCAGAACTCGAACTTAATCCGTTTAGAACTCCGGATCGAATCCTAAGAAGTTCAAGTTCAGATCGAATTTTCCCCATAAGAAATAATAGAAAACCAATTAATTTGTTCCAGGTCCCAAAAAAATACACCTATAAATATGTTTTTTTTTAGCATTTAAACACAAAATGAACCGGATAAAACAAGAAGAGCATATACTGTACTAAACACATCTAAGCACATTTATCAAAACAGTAATTTGTGAAATAAGAAAATCAATGTATCCAAACAATGTGTAAAGTAAAAAAAAAAACCAATGTATCCTGCCCCGATCGTCCGCTCCTTTCGTGTGCCACGCCCCCTCGTTAACCCCGTGTGATCAGCTGTTTCTGGTTGTTGTCATTAGTCCTCTGTATTTAGTCAGCATTTCAGTTTGTTTCCCAGGTCTGGTCATTGTATTGTCCATCTGCGTTTTACCTGCCTTACCTGTAATTAAACCCGTATTCCCCGATACCCTGAAGTGTGCGGCTTTGTCTCTGTTCCGTCGGCAGGACAATATATTATTATAATTAAATATATTAATGGTTTATTATTAATATTAAAATAATTAATAAGAAATCCTTTTAAAATGTATTTTATTATATAATAATAATTACTGTTACTATAATTGTCTAAATGTATTTACTGTCTAAATATATGTATTCAGCTAGTGTAAACATGCACGATGCTATCCCCTTGTTTCCGCTGAGAGACGTGCAGCGTGACTCATTTTCCTGCGCGTATGAGTTATCTTAAGTCGGCGTTCACGTTTTGACTTCTGAGATTCAGATCAAGTTCTAGGTAATTTTTTTTCGAACTGGTTGGTTCAACTTTTAAGAAATTCGAGTTCTAATGAGTTCGAGAACTGAGGTACCACTGTATTAGGTGGGTAACACCGAAGAAACAGAAGTCACCAGAGGTGGAAATTTCAGGTCCAGAAAGTGAACATTTTGATAGTTTTTGTTTCAACCAATCAGTTGAGTACTCTGTGACTCTAAACAAACAATTATTTTCAAGTTAGTCATTTAATACAATTCACCCCTCCCCCACACACAAATCTGAAATTCTCATTAACGTTTCAATTTATTAAAACATTTCTTAAACATTAGAGCATTATTAACAAAAAAGGCAAATCTTAAGAGATTCAGTAGAATCCCAGACAAAGCTCAGCCAGGCACAGCTCCACCAATGGACATGAGCCCAGACCCCATCCAACCACTGGCAGCAGTTGAGAGGAAATTGGATGGAAGAAGGCCTCAAATTCTCTGGCCCAAACCCTGCCAGAAAAAGGAGTGGGGAACCATCGACACAGATCTTGTCCATCTCCTAGAAGGTCTGAAAGGGAGCGTCGAAAGAAAATTAGAGAAGATGGGAGAAATTATTTACACCTATGGCGCGGAGAGATTCGGAGTGAAAAGCAAGAATCTCAGTCCTCAGAAGAAACCATCAGGCCATCTTAAGTCCAGGAGACAGCAGGACATTGAGCGACTTGTGAAAGAAAGAAGGTGTCTGAGAAAACAGTGGAAGAAGGCCTCGGAAGTGGAAAGAAAAGGAATTGAGGCACTACAGGGCAGGATTAAGCAGCGCCTTGTTACACTGCGAAGAGCAGAACGCTTGAGAAAGCAACATAAGAAGAAAGAGTGAGCAAGAACGGCCTTCTACAGAGATCCCTACAAGTTCACCAAAGACCTCTTTGTAAAGGAGAAAACCGGGACTCTTAAAGTACCTGTGAGGGAAATAGAGGAGCACCTGAGAAAGACCTACTCCGACAGACAGAGGCATGTGCCAGCCACCATCCCAGGTGACATGCCACCCATCCAACCACCTGAGCACCAGATGGACACAAGACCCCCTACATGGAGGGAAGTTGAGACCACTTTAAAACGGGCAAGATCGGCTTCAGCCCCTGGGCCCAACGGCGTTTCGTATAGGTTCTATAAGAATACGCCAGGCGTCTTGAAGTACCTCTGGAAGCTAATGAAAGTAGCATGGGAAAAAGGCATCATACCTAAGGCATGGCGAAGGGCAGGCGGGATCCTGATTCCTAAAGAGAAGAACTCCTCAACCATCCATCAATTCCGCCAGATCAGTTTACTGAACGCGGAAGGAAAGATTTTCTTCAGTGTTG
>JAODJU010000138.1:3050272-3073043 GCA_026776725.1 Gnathonemus echidnorhynchus | reverse complement strand
CACACGAGGTTAACGAGGGGGCGTGGCACACGGAAGGAGCAGACGATTGGGGCAGGACAGGGGTAATGTTGGGATAATATCTATCGGTTTGGAAGCCATTAAGAAAAAAATGCTCTTCTTGTTTTATCCTGTTCATTTTGTGATTAAATGCTTAAAAAAAAAAATAAATAAAAACAATTAGGTGTAATCTTGGGGGGCCGGGAACCAATAAATTGTTTTTCCATTATTTCTTATGGGAAAAATTCAATCAGAACTCGAACTTTTTAGGATTCGATCCGGATTAAGTTTGAGAACCGAGGTACCACTGTACTTCATATAGGGTCGCTACCAAGTTGGCATGGTAAAAATTGGGCTGAGGTGCAAAAAAGATTTGAGAACCACTGACATAGGGTATTGTAAAGTCTCGAGACAGAGAGAGCTTAAAAGGGCTCATCAGTGCGGAAGTTGAATGCTAGGTAAACGAGAAGACAAATCCTTGTTAAAGAGTGAAAAAAAACCACCCTTCATTTGCTGACACCAACATCACTGCTCGACCTGTGGCCGCATGTGCACTAGGTTTCAAGTATACCGTGCATGATCCAACTGTTTCAGACCAGAGTAACGTGACATCAGCTTGAAGTAGTTTTGGTGGACAAACCCCTTTCTGGGGGAAAACCAAATGGTAAAATCGACTGTAGGCAAATAGATAGAGGTTTTGACCATGCCTACAAGTTGCTGTGTTGTGTACTGCTCTGTCAATAGTAAAAATGCACCCTAACATTCGGTTCTCCTAGCTACTGAGTAGGATAGGGGAGGGCAAAAATTTTTAGGGATTCAGGCTACTCGGATCGAAGACCCTGAGGGAAAACTATGGGACCCCAATAGCAAATGTTTGTCTGCAGCAACACTTCCTCATTGAGAAGCAATATGTCTAATCTACATTGAATAACTTACAATTTTTAATGGCAAATTATTGCACACAATAGGCTATACAGTAAAGAAAATGCTAAACTGGATCTGCACAATAATAGCAGTTAAGTGTGGACAGACTACGAAGGCAACTCTCTAGACTGAAAAAAAGTCATAGATAACACAATTTAATATTACCGAGAGACTCAATGAGGTAGTTATAAATGTCAGGATACGACATCTCCGGCCACTACATGGGGTCATTAATTCATACCGATGTTTGACTAAAAGGACAATGACCAATACCAAGAGGTTTATTAAAAATACCGACACCTGTCATCAGCACGCATAGTACATACATAACCCTCCTGATCTCCTTCTTTTGCCCTCAACAAGAAAATGGGAGCACTTTTTAAAAACAGTAATTAATCCATAAGTTTTTGTTTTTAATGTAAACTGCCTCCAGATTAAAATGCAAATGGTAATTGCACCTTGCGTCAACCTGAGTAAATAAAAAGGATACTACTGCTGTCCCAAAAAGATCTGTATGTGTATAGAATACTATATGTATGTGAGAGAAAGCAGGAGACAGTTCTAACTATTTAGGCTTTAGAAGCCTTTGTATATGTATCCTGCATTAGTTTATGGATAAATTGAAAAGTTCATTACGATCATTCAAATTAACTGCTAGGTATCATAAGTGTTACATAGTAGTATGTAGTTACAGGCACATGTCACATAAAGTTATGAATGTAAATAGTATGAACAGCACTGTTTGTATGAATATATGTTGGAGATGGAAATGGAAATTAAATGAAGTAAAATGATGGCTTAATGTAACTGTACATTTGCTTCCCCCCTTGAAATTCTGTGGATATTTTTGCCCCTTGGATCACGGTTTTTAGGGACATTGAGATTTCTTGGGCATTTTTGCCACAATGACAGGAGGTGATTGCTCTCATAAAATACATGGGAGGAATTCTAATTATAAACTAAAAATATCACAATGCAAAGTGTAGTGAAAATTTTGAAATTTAGCCACGTGACTGTCAGAAATTATTCTGACCAATATGCACTGAAAGTAAAACCCATATAAAACCATAAAATCCATAATTTCCCAACATTTAATGCACAGATGGGTATAAGAAAATGTTACTCATTTATACAATTCAAATGACTAATAACATGAAGTTAGACAAGGGAAAAGAACTTCTAGGTACTCAAAGATCAAACTATGTATGCATAAGGGCACTAAGGAGCCTCGTCTCAATGGGCAGTCCCTGAGCCACAGCCAGAACACAGCAGGACAGCTTGTCAACTTTAAAGCAGAGAGAACCCAAGTTTTACTACATTAAAATGGATATACGTCACCTGTTTATTTCCTGCACAATGTTCTGGTTACCTACTGTCCATTGACTGCACTGTTAACTTGCCAGTACTATAAGCTGCTATCTATGCACTTTATGTAACCTTACTGCTGTATGCAAAAGTATTTCCCACATGGATCAATAAAGCATATTTTATATCAAGAATTAAAATTTATTGGGTACTATGAGCTGAAAATGTCACATAAGTATATAACATGCAATAGCCCTTCTGCAATAAAATGACCACTAAAATCACAGCTTTTGGAGCAGAGGCAAGTTTGGGGGAAAAATCATTCATGTGTCAAAACAAAATGAGTAAAAAAACACACCAGATGCTCCAAGACAATGGTTTTCTTACAGGAGAAACTAACCTGAGTTTCTAACTGCCTGAATGATGAGAAGCAGAAAACAGGGTTTACTTTCATAGACATATTAAAACTATTTGGCTGCAGAACGTATCCACTCTCAGCAGAATTTACCAAAAGCATGCACGTTCACTCACATGGCTGGGCGGCTGGGGTGGCAGCAGGTTCCTGGAGGATAAGCGTGGTTGTATAGGGCTGTGCCTGTTCATTTGATGCCATCTCCCCAGGTCTCTCAGTGGTCGCTTCACCAACCACAACCTCCTCTATTTTAATCATATCCGGGTCCATCTTCAGCAAAGGATGAATTAAACTCAGAGACAACTTCTAATGGGGTGAAAGGTAATAAAGAAAAGCTGTATGTAAACATCAAGGGAATGAAACCAAACTTTCCATCTTTAACAATAAAAGGTACTGACTACGACCCTACCAGCCATCTATAACTTTCTTGCACTTACCGTAAATGTACGGTAAGTGCAGTACATTAATATTTTTAGGGCTACCAATGAGTTGCTGTGTTTTCACCCTACAAACGGCGTTTTCTCCCAAACGTTTCCACTATCATATGACATCTGCGTTTCTGTTATTCGGCGAGGAGACAAATAACTTAACCCACCCAAGATTATCTCGCCATTCTGCATTTTACTAGCATACATGAGAAATAAATAATTCTGGAAAGGAGTCCTTGTGTCTGGGTGCTAAGCCTACTCAAAAACCCACCTTATATATAAAGTTATTTTTCCGATCAAATCCACTATTTACCAGTAGTTCCTGTAATCATACGGTAGATATTATTGCCAAAAAGACTCGGTTGGCAGAGGACACGTCGGTGAATCGCACTGGGTGGGAATGTGGTTTTAGTTAGCACTAGCTAGCTAACAGCAAGAAAGACCCACACCGCCCGCACACCAGCACGGCTCGATGTTTCCGCAGGCCCCGACTGCGGCTAGGCCTCTTCCAGCGGAGACGCGAGACGGTTCATCTCCTATACGCATAAACTTCGTCCGCAATGTCGCGTCTTCGCCGGCATTGCCCGTACGTATTCCGTGCACGGCTGTTAGTCCTTTAAACCGCGCGCCGACGGTTACGCTTAGCTAGCTAATGTCAACCAACTAGCTCCTTGTCAAGTTCCAAGTGAAACTTCAAGGCAGGGTGATTCTGAAAACGGGAAGTCGGCTGCTGTCTGTTGGGAACAGCCGCCTACTGCGTTTTAAATCATACACACACACCGATGAATATCATACCCCATACCATGAGTTTCACGCCTAATTATTTCTTAAAAACTTAACAAAGATAGGGTAAAACTAGGCTCACGGGCGCCACTCACCTCACACAGAAAACACGGCGCGCTGAAGTCAGCCTGCTAATCTGGCCCCCGAACCCCGTCACATGACCAGGGTAAATTCTTGCGCGGCAGCGTGAGCATCAACCCAGCTGCATAGTTTGTAAACCGAAAGCCTATACCATTGAATAACATTGCTAACCCTAATGATTTAATCTGTCACATCACCAGAGATAATTCCTAGGCGACAGAGTGAGCACAAACCAGCCAGTACACTTTTTAAAAAACCACAAAAAGCAAGTGCCGATGAGTAACACCGCTAACTTAGTGATATGACCCCAGTCACATGACCAGGGTAAACTCCAGGCCGTCAGCGTATCAACCAGCTGATTGCCTGTAAACCAAAATTCTAAATCAATGTAGGACGCTGCAATATTGTACACTAGTAATCTGCAGTGATGGTCTTACAGTTTATGGAATTGTACTTGTCATCAGGGCCCTGTTTAAAATAGCTTAACTGGAATCTATATCAATAAACCAGTAAAATCGCAAGTTTTTCCATGCAAGTAATACTGTGGAATGAACAGCAACATGTGAATGTGGGTCGCCAGGATTAAAAAATCATCACCAGAAGCACAACAGGGGTCAAAGCAAAACGCAGAGTAGATGGGTGTAAATCAGAGTCACTAGATCAGTGGCCCCCAACCCCCGGGCCGCGGACCGGTACCGGGTCCGTGGGTCATGCGGTACCGGTCCGCGGGCTGCACAGAAAAAATAAAAAACTTTGGTCACATGATAGTTACCGCTAAAAATAGTCCCACAAGCCATTTATTATATTTTAAAGATACCCCATTATTATATTTTTAAAATATCCCCATTTTTATACGTATCATTTATTCGTATAAATACGTATACATATATTTATCTGCCACTCCTTAAAGGCCGGGCCTTTAAAATAGTTTCTGATATTAAACCAGTCCGTGATGAAATAAAGGTTGGGGACCACTGCACTAGATGACCTGGATATCTGACTGTGGAGACTGAAAATCATCCATGGGTAGACCAGATATTATCTGAACACACACTGGGGAGCAGAACCTGAAATGTTAAACTTCTGCCTTCTTTTTCCATTTCAAATAAAACTACAGACACTCCTCTACTTGCGAACTTTCAGACATACGAACGAAGAGGACTGCAAGTCCAAATTGTGTTCGTTGGGCTCCCGTTTCCTGTCCGCAACTTCAGTTTTTTTTTCTGCACGCCAATTCCGCCTAGTATGACTTCTAGCCGCTACTCCTGCCGCACAGCAGTGTAGTGTGCGTACACCCAGCATCCTAGTTCTTTGTACTTGCGCATACCCTTAAAATGATGTTGAGTGACAACTTATGAACATTTCAAGTTCTAAACAGCCGTTCGGGACATAACTCATTCATAAGTTGAGGAGTGTCTGTACTGTTTTTTTTTTTTTGACTGAAGGAAAATCCAAATCTAATAATGTAACAGTACAATACTAGGCATGTGTGGTTCAACAGGTTTATGGTCTTAATAATATCTAACAGAAACCTTTTGAAATTAAACATTTTATTATAAAAAGGAAAAATACATTATACCCATCAGAACATCACATTAATTGATGAATACATACAATGTAATTGACCATTCACTTATGTTGCAGCAGGTACATCAATAATATGGGTTTTAACAGCATGACATATAAAGAGCTACACATAACATTTGGGCACCTAATTTTAAAACCAGCCTAATTGCACATATGACACTTTCATGGTTAAACTTCATTCTTTCTCCTTGCTGTGGAATTTAAGGAAGCAGTTGTTATTCTGCGAGATGCAGAGAAATACACAGCATTTGAGGCAGCGGACCCGGGATGTTCGGTCGCACCCTCCAAACCTGCACTTACCCCCCTCACCCTGGGACACCTGCTCCGGCCAGTGTCCAAGACCATCATACCGGAAAATGTCATCTGGAGTGTGGGCTGTTGGATAAGGGGTAGGTGAAGGAGACAGGATAGAATCTTGATTGGAGAGTGGAGCAGGTGGGGGAGGTGGTGTTGAACTGGGGCTGTCGGAAGCATTTGACAGAATTAACGCTTTGGCCACCTCTAAGCGAAATGTCATAAGCTTCATTGGCTCCTTTAGCTGTTGGTGATCTACTCTGTACTGTAGCCATGAGTTCACTAGAGCCATGTCAGTGAGGTGCCAGAGCACAGACTGCGGCCAGCAGGTTGGGGAGGAAGCCGACAGAGGGGTACGATACAGACTTAAGAGTTCTCTGTTCAGTTGCACAACCTTCTGAGCTCTCTCAAACTCCTCCACAACTGACAACTTTGATGACGGCCTTTTCCTTAAAGTAGAAAGAACAAAACCCTGTGCACATCGGAATAATGTCAGCTTTCCATCAGAACTGACAAATTCATTCCCCATCCCTCCACTTACTTCTCCTACCCTGGCTGCACTTCTGACACCAGCTGACAGAAGGTGCTCCACCACAGCAGGGGTAGCAAGTTCCTCTTTGCAGAGGAATACTGCTCCCTCCCTATTCTCTTTATTCCTGGGGACCATTTTCTCTACCATATCCTCCTTTCTGGAGTCATCCACATTCAAATTAAAATCTAGAATGAAACCACCAGCCCCAACAAGGACAGCACAGTTTAATGTGGGAGGACAGTTGCTAAAGGACTTCCTTCTTATTGACCGACCCAAATGAATAGGGTACTCGTCAATTCCATAGTTTCCTTCTCGATTCAGTGCCAGACAGCCTGCTCGAACTCTCTCAAGCAATACTCTTACCCTCCACAACGGGTCAGTGCTACCATTAGATTTCTTGATTTCAGGGATGTTCTCAGTTGTATTTGTTTTATGTGATGTTCCGTGATGGGAACTTGAGCTGCCCGTCTCGCTTTGGTGTTGTAAAGCAATAGCACTGAGACCCGTTTCTCGTGGTATATTATGTGCATGATTGTGTGTTTGGTGGATATGACCAATTTTCCTTGCGCCAGGATGATGCAATGAAGGCGATTCTAAAGCTTTCCCACTCCTGGGTTTCTCACTGTTTTCACTGTGGTCAGGTCTGCCTGTGGATGTAAGTGTATGAGTAAGTGTGTTGGAATTGCTAAGATTGCAAATGATCTCTGGTACACCTGCATGGAAAGCCAACGCAGATGTGCATGCAAGTCTTTCTACATGAATGTCCCTGTTTTCATCAGATCGGGCTCTGTTCCCACAGGTGCCCACGAGGTCTGCATCAGTAGGGGTATCAGAATCTCTAGTTCGGCGTCCCAGCCTGAGCTTGCAAGCCAACTGGAAGAATCGGGAGGCAGGCATGGAATCGGCAACCAAGGGCACTCGGGTAAGGTCCTGCCAGTACAGTCGCATGTCGGGAAACTTGTCAGTAAATAAGGGGAAAACATGGGTGGGGAGATGTTTGGAGAGAGATAACAAGATGGATTATTTGCCACAGAAGCACATATTATATTTTAACCATTTTTCCAAAGGAGCACTAGCAAAATTAGAGCTAACAGAAAAATCTTTTTTACTCAAAAATTAATTTATAACAAAAATGTTACAGTACTGCAAATTACTAACCTTCAAAGTTCCCATTGCAATGTGAATGCCAACAAACTGAGCCACCTCTTTGGCAGTGACTGTGGTTGGGAAATCTGGCCAACCCGTGTTGCAAGTGACAATTTCTTCCCATGTATCCCAGTCCAAATACTGTCTGAAATAATCTATAGGGGTCTGTTCCCTTCTTCTCTCTCGTTCATTTCCCACTGATTCTTCAGTGTCTTCTGTTTGGGCTGAGAAACTTTGGGGGGGGGGGGGGAGTGGACAGGTAAGTATAGATTTTTTTATATATTACAATTTGAGAGCCCTCCATTATAAATAGATACTACTGAATAGAATTATATAGCAGCTCCTATGGAAATCTTGTAAGCTGGAGACATTCAATTCAAAGGGAAAAAATGTAAGCAGATTATACATGGATAGAATACTTGTGTTAAATAATAATAATAATAATAATAATAGAATTGATCTTAAAGAGGAAACACAAACAAAATATTGAGAAGTTATGACCGACTTACCTGTGTGTCCTATGGTCATGCCATTTGCTTGGGTTTTTGTCAGAGTTGAGTACACATTTTTGGTTCTCATGGTAACAAGCCATCACAAAGGCTTCCTCTTCTAGCTCAGAATCAGAAATACTGGGATCAGAGTCTTCTGCATCGGAGTTCTGCAGCAGGAAATTGGTAATTTCCTGAGCATTCTTCAGCTCTTCAATTAGAGAGAGTTTCAGTTAATGTCAGTTTTCCTTGCAATAGTACTCACGTTCCTAACTTTGAAGAAAAAAAAACAATATTATCCTGTAGTTACTACAAATGTGTCATGCATTACCAAGCATGACATAATTTTGCATGTACATGAAATTATTTTTCTGTAGAAATCAATACCAATACTGTGAGATTAGGTTCAGGTGCATACAACTAAGTATTCACCTTGTTCATTGGAGACATACACAGTTGGTTGCGTTTTGGTCTGCTTTATTTGTTGACTGTCCACCTCACAGTTCTCTGTTACTGCTAAACCTTGCTCCGTCACACACACTGGAGGCACAGATACCCCTACAGAAAAGTAAGAAGAAAATGTTCTCAAAGAAAATTCTGGTTGAGCTGGGGTACACAGTAGCTCAGTGGGATTTATTATATCCCTGTATCTGTGTTTGAGTGCAATTTGCAAGTTCTCTCTGTGCTTGCCATGTGATGTAAGTGTACTTATGTTCCAGAACTACCCACAGTTTGTTTCAGTGTATTTTTTGTGCCTTTTACTTGCTAGGACAGAATCTATGCTCAGTGTATACTCTGTTTTGAACAAGTAGGGTAAGTTGTATTTATTTATAATTGTATGGTAAAGTCTTTACTTACAGAAACCTCCACTACTTGAAAATGGTCCTGAGTGGAGACCAGACACAAGCTGATCTTCCGCTTCAATCTCACGTGTCTCCATCTGGTCATCCAGTGCTGTTGTCCCAGACACCACCAACACTGATATTTCATGTTCTCTCTGGGAGGGGGCCAACTCCACCTCTCTCTCCTCCTCTTTCACTTGAAGGAATATGCATTGCTCACCACCATCTCCATCATTAAGGATCAAAGGGGATACACTGCTTATTCCTTCCTGCTCTATGTCCACAGTCTGGTCTCTGATACCCTGTGGCATGGTATCTGTCCATGAATTGGTGAGAAAACAATTATATGCAAATTGGTTGTTAATGGCCCCTAGTCCAAGCCACAGTTGCACAACTACTATGACAATCTGACAAAGATAATTTAACCATCAGTGCAAACAGAGGGACAATACCAAAACTATGTACCTACCAAGACATCCTCTGCTGGCGTGCTGCACATCCCCCATCATCAACTCTGTGTGCCCATGTTGAGGGAAACCCTGATGTTCATTCATAACAAGAGTGTCTTCCTCTTTAACTAAAAACATACGGACCCCCCTTTGCTTCTCACATGGATTTAGCTGATCAACCACTGGCTTTTTCCTCCTGACAGAAGCAGTTCTGCAGGACTCTGTGGAGTACTCCTCTACCTTAATAACCTGACCCCTCAGAGACTCCATCAGTATTATCCCACTGGCGTCAATGTCCTGATTGCCTTCCACCTCAAATCCCATGGCGCTATCCATCTGTTTGGAAAACAGGTGTCATTGTTGTAGTCAAAAAAACAAGCTAACGTTACAAACTTACTAAACTATGTAAAACCTAATGTAAAAATAACATGCCTTGATTTCTCAAACTCGTACCAAAAAATTCTGAGAAAATAAGACTTACCATTCTTTTGCCATTTCTGATTTCGACTTGGCAATGCTCCAAATCTGCCCCATCCCTCTCTCTTCCTCTGAAGATCTGCTCAAGCAAGACACATGGAGACTGACAACCGCTAGGCCCCCTTTCTGATTCTCCTTCCAAACTGTGTTCTGCTTTCAAAACTTCTACACTGGTGGTAACAGAATCCAGCTCAAAAACCAACTGTTCATCAGAAGACTCTTCCAGAGAGCCTGGGAGATGAGACTCCAATGTACTTGCACGCCCCACACCATCACACATCAGTCCCATTTGCTTCTGATCAGCACATAATTTATGGGACTGGTTTAAAAACTCCACTTGGTCCTCTTCCTTAATATGACAACCGTCAGTGATGGAGTGCACCTCAAGAATAACCTGGCATCCATCCTTTCCCATCTCTGTTTCAGTTTCCTTTGTGCTATCATCTTGTACCTTGCTCCGTTGGCCACATTTTTGGGTAACAGTCCCTTTTCGCCTTTCACTATGAATTCTTTTCCCACCATTCTCCTTCCTCTGCACTTCTATTTCTTCCTCCTCTTGCTTGACTTCTGAGCAGTCTGGGGCACAAGAAACTGTACTTGTGTTTGAGGTTATGGCTGTAGCGTTGATGTTTGTGGCATGTTCAGGAAGTCTGGAGTCATCAGTTGCTTGACGTGGGCTAGGAGTTTCGGTAGAAACTTGGGTGGTTTGAGAACTGCTCACCAGCTCCAGACTATTATCGTCCTGTGTATCAAGGTGATTTTCCATACTTTCATCTCCAACAGTGACCATATCCACTTCCAAGAGCAATTCCTCTTTTATTTCCTCAACCCTCTGGCACACTGTACCAGAGTCTACAAGGTAGATGCAATCTGATGCCTCTTTGTTGCTTTTCTGGAATTCAGGCTTCTGTTCCTCACCTTCCATTTGTGCTTTGTCAGTAGTTACTGTATGTTGATCATGTGTTACCTGGATTTTGACTTGGCTGGCATTTGAGAGAAGTGGAGGAATAATATGTGAATGAGGAATAGGTAGCTGAACATCACCTGTTTGCAGTTGATGCTCCGTTTCCTGTATTCTGTCTAGTTCTCTTACTTGTCGTGACTGATCCACAGAGTCCTTAAAGTCATTCTGGTTTTTAACGGTCTCCTCTCCCTGCTGCATTAATTCATGTGAATGTTCATTCTCACTTGCACCTAAACTTAAGGAAACTTCGGCCTCAGTAACAATATTGCTGTCTACATTGAGTTGTCCATTTTCCTCTCCTCCTCTTTGAACTTCACCTTCAAGGCAAGTTGGGGCATGAGGCAAAGAAGGAGATGGGTTCAGTGCTGGGAAAGAGACCCTCTCTCCTAATCCAATTTCCCCCATTTCAACCTCCATATCCCAATCTGTTGCAGTCTGGATTCCATAACTATTACTGTGTACTCCAAGCACTTCTTTTTCTGACTTGGGATTCTCAACTAGATCTAAGGTAAGACAAAGGTCTGCACCTGAAGCAGCTATACCTACCAGCTTCACCCCATCCCCTCTGTGATTAGACAGAGTTTTCATTCTCATTTCATTTCCATTCACGGCTGTCAAATCTTGTCCTGCATCAGATGTTCGTCTACTAATCTTCTTTGAAATCAAAGTAACTAACCTTTCCTCTCCAGCCTTTGGAATGTCACTAAGACTGCTGAAGGTCGCATTACCTTGACAAGGTCCAGTCACCAAAGAACATAGAGCAGCCATGTGTTCCTCTAAAGCTACCACCTCAGAGAATGTCTCCCCACAATACTCACACCTGAGGGCCAGTTGAGGTTGAGATCTAAATGCTCCTTCAGGTATCCCCGATGCAGATGGCTTACGCTTTCGAGGGGCCCTTGATTTTTTCAGCGAGGAGGAGGAAGATAACAATTGGTCTGGAAGAGGTGTTATCAGCATATCTTCTTGCTGGTCCTGTTTTGGCTTTGTGGTTTGCCTTTGTTGCTTCCTTCGGGACATTATCTTTTTTGTTCTTTGTTGTGACTCAGTCTTTGTGCTTTTTTTTAGATGATTCTGCCGGGTGCTAGTAGTTTGAGACTGACATGGTGGCTTCAGTGCTCCTGTCGGACTCTTTTGTGAATCTAATTTGTGAACCTTTAGCTGGGGCTGCTTATGCCCTTTTAGGAGAAGAAGAGATTTCTTTAATTGTTCTTGATCTTGTGAACTACCACTTTTCCCCTTCTGTTCCTTCTTTTTCTGTGGTATCTTCAGCTTTTTTCCAGCACCCATTTGTTCCTGGTATTTTAGCTGCATGTGTGAAATTTCTTCCCTTCTTTTTTTCTTATGTGTTTCTTCAAACTGTTCCTGTCTTCTCTTTCGCTTAGTCCCCTTTTCACCCACATCTTTCTGAATTTGTCTGAGCTCTTTTTTAGCTACAGTTTTCTGACTTTGTCTGAGCTCTCGTCTTGACTGCACTCTTTGCACTTGCTCTGATGTTTTTACCACTCCATTTTGCACCTGCAGATCAATCTCCTGCAGTAAAGGCTGAGAATGCTTTTTATTACTTTCCCGTTTTTTAATAATTTTTTCTTTGCCACGTTTTCCTTTAAGCTGAATTTTTTTAACAGTCACTGGCACAACCTCCTCTTTGTCATCTTTGTGATGTTGTGAATCTTTTTGTTGCCTTTTAGACAACTCCAGAGGCTTTGGTTTTGACTTTCTTCCTCTCTCTGGAGCCACAAACCTCACAACAAGGTGTCCTCTCTTGGACCGCTTTATACATTTTTCTTTTGACTGCTTTTCCACATGGTGGGTCAGTTCTTTCTCTTGCAGATTACGTTTGGGTTTTGCTGTCTCTGGTTGTAAAGAATGGGAATGATTCGCTGGCTGACTAATGAGCAATGGGTTTTTCAGTTGTGCTTCTTGCTCTTCATTTACAGACTCCACCACCTGCTCCTCTAGGGGCACATCATGGTTCGCCGTGGGAAAAGGTGATGAATGTATATTCTCATTGCACAGCAGAATAACTGGGTACTCTTCTGAATTGTCACACTTGTTCTGCTCTGCTTCTTTTATCACTTCAGACAAACACATACTGTTCTGTTTCTGCTGTCCTATTTTTGCTGATGATTCTTCTTGTATAAATGGAGTCTTTTCTGATAATTTCTGCACCTCATCGCTAGACTGAGATGGTAGTTCATCTTCCTTTTGTTGCTGTGCTTCTGCCTGTTGATTGCTGTTTTTTTGTTGTGTCTCAGCTTGTTCACGTACCTGTCCTTGATCTGGACCCACAATCGCCAAGTCCATCTCCCTATGAGACTCATCACACTGAACAGTGTGTCTCAGTTCCAGTTCCCCCATTTCTTCCAGTTCCAGTCGTTCATTTTGCTCCTGTCTTTGGGTCTCTTCCATTTGATTTGCTTGTACATCCACCTGTTTGGATTCCATGAGTTTTATTTGCTCCAGCTGAAGCCCTTCTTTGTGTCCTTCCACTGGTGCCTCTATCATTGTCTCCATATGTGCCTGTGTGAACTGAATTTCCAATGTCTCCATTTGCAGTTCTGCTTGCTCCAGTTCAGTTTTCTTTGCAGATCCTTGCAGCTGCTCCAGTTCAGTTTCTTTCAAATGTTCCAATTGCTGATCCACCGTCACCATTTGTTGCTGTGCCAGTTCCGGTCCTGCACTACAATTCTGTTCTGGTGACTGTTCAGGTTCTCCTTGTAACTGTTCTGGCACCACTATCTGAACTTGTCTCACAGACTCATCATGTCCCAAAGTCTCTATAAATGCAGCTAGCTGTTGCATTTGTTCTTGTCCAAGTGTTTCCATCACCTGTAATGTCTGGCCTTGTTCAAACGTGACCATGTTTTCTAGAGCCTCCGTTGTTTCACATGTCTTTATTTGAGATTCTGTTAGGGAGCCTTCTTTTAGTGGTTCCCCATCAAGTATGGTACTATTATGCATTCTCTCTCCACTCTGGGGGTGCTTGTGTTTCATATGTTGCAATTGAGTTTTAGCACTCTTGAAGGTCGCATTACACAATGAGCATGCAAAGGGTTTGCCTAAAACAGTAAAAGATAACAACAATGAAATTTACAATTAAGCATCACACACAACGGTAATTTCCACCTCTGCTGCATTCCAAATAATAATTTCCATGTCATGATGTGGAAAACTTCAATAAAAAGAAAAAATCTAATTGTTCAACTATACATGCATAAAGTCACACAAAGCACAGGTAAACTCACTCTGTGCCATGGCTGCGGGAACAGAAATCCTCCTTATGCATGCTTTAGAAGTGGCAGGGTTCGAAAGAATGGTCCCATCGTTAACTCCTTCCATTTCACCTTGTGAGTGTATGACACGATGCTTTTGGAGAGTTTTTGACATGCTGAACCTTTTGCCACAATCCTTGCACACATAGGGCCTCTCTCCAGTGTGTGTGCGCTGATGATACTTCAGTAGGGTCAGCGTCTTGCAGGGCTTGCCACATTCCGAGCAAGTGTACCCATGTGTGCCAAAGTGGATCTTCTTGTGAAGGGTCAGCTCCGAGGACCTCCCAAACGAATCACCACAAATGGGACACTTGAAGGGGTGCTTTTCCGTGTGGGTACGCTGGTGGGCCATGAGCTCACTGGAGCATGTAAAGTGGCGATCGCAGACATAGCAGGCGAAAAGGGCATCCCCCAGCATGCACTGCTCATACTCTGCTGGGTGGCTGTGTTTAAGATGCCGCTCTTTACTCTTCATGTCACTGAATATAATATGGCACTCTATGCACTGTAATGACAACTGTGCCGCTGTAGACAAAGGAAATAAGTCGGCAGATGAGTGATAGCAAGACTCTAAAAACACCACATTACTAGGTAACATGCTTTAACTAAAGTACAGTCTTATGTGTTTTTAGTTGCAGTAACTGTATTAAATAGCAGTTAAAAAACAACTAATCAAAATCAGTTTGAAGTCCAAATAGGTAATTAAACAAGTGGTACTTACAAGTAGGTGGTGCAACAATAGTCTTGGACATGTCTATCTTCAATGGGTCCATGCGGTCTTTCTTTTGCGGAATGTCCTTTCTGGCAAGTGGGGCAATATGTCCCGACACTGCCTGTTTCTGCATACCTCTGTCCTTGGAGTTGGCTGCTGCCTGTTTGAGATCCTTAATATGTTCATTTCTTTCAATGACCACACCTCCCTCTGGTGGCATTCGCTCACTGATTGGGCTAGCCACTGAATCCATCTTCAAGTGCTTCATTCACCAGGACCCAGTATCAAACTCTGACTTCCATGCTTTGACAAAACTTATTTTCATGCATAATACAAAAAATAAGCAGATAAACAAAAATACTATTTTTAAACTTAATCCATCTGTCACAGAATTATATTAAATACTATGATATAATATCATACATACATAGGCTTCTTTGGTAAAAGTGTCTACTGCTTTAAATCGTATGGTTAACCTAGTTTAGTAACCTGTACAGGCTGCACGCAGTAATTGCAACTGGCATCGTGTATAGATCACTTAAAAGAATACTCCGAAACCTTTACATGTCTTATACAGTCGATTCAGCACTCATATTCGTCACTGGGATTGGCCGTTAACCAGAAGTGATTTTAAGGCCTAGGACGCCGTAATATCGATATTTTCAGTAGTCGTAGGTAGAATCAATTACATTTTCGTATACATCCACAATAATGCGAGCTTTTAGTTTAAGCTGCACTTTGATTTTACGGATCAATCACCCAAACATACGGAGCAACCGGTCGATCAAACATTTTGTCTAGTCAACAAAACATATTAAAAATTATCTTCAAGCGCTGTTGGCTACAATAAAAAAAGATCGTCCAATAACTACACCCTATGTAACACAATGAAAATAACAATATTTCATTGTGTTTTCATGCAATAAACGCTGTGATTGAGTTAGATCATCAGCAGGCGGGTGCCACCTAGCTAAGGACCCGGCCTAAAATCGATCTGCGCGTATATTTTTTCATAGATAAATAGACACAATGCCAAAATTCAGTATAAATACATTTGTGTAACGGATGCGTTCAGTTATAGCTGGCCGTATTTCCGTTGCACTTCTCATTTACTGTCATTTAAGGTTGTCTTAATTACATCAAAACCACCACTTTAGCGAGTGCGATAGACATATCCGAATTTTTTCAATTTGCAAGATATACGTTGCGGATTTACCTGCTTGTATCGGTTAGTTCTGCCGAATCGTCTTCTCGGCGTACTAGTACACACAAAGGAAGTCCGAAGCTAGGGACAGCGCTGATGACGTCCTATGTTTTTACTGTCCATCCGCTGATGCATTAGACCGCCGTGCACGGTGGGAGTTGTAGGTATGGAACGCCATAGTACTCAAAATAAAAATATATGCATATCTCCTGCCTGCCCTGCTGCGGTGCCACTATTCATCCTGCCGTCAGAAGCAGCACCAGCACCTTTCTGCCAACAGCTGCCTGCCCTCCGCATTTAAACTCGTATGTTAATATTTGGAGAGTGTAAATGAGGATTTTGCCATCTTGCTAATTTGACTTCCTCTGCGACCCAGGGAGGATGGGCTCCCCCTTTGAGTCTGGTTCCTCCCAAGGTTTCTTCCTACAAGAGTGTTTTTCTTTTTTCTTACCACTATCGCCTCAGGCTTGTTGCCCAGGGGCTTTTGGGCAGGGATAATGCAAAGCTTTTTGAGACACTGTAATGTTGTAAATATTGTGCTATACAGATAAAGTTTAATTGAATATTTAAATAAATTAATTACTAAATATTTAAATAATAAATAGTGTCCTTTTTATTTTTAATTCAATAAAACATATTGTATTTCATAACAACGTTTCGTCTACCTATGATCTTTATATTTCGTAATAACGTTGTGATTTTCATTAGTCATTATTAGTGAATATTATTAAGCAGAATTCAAGTGATAATCAATAATTCAAATGATATTGCACAATAAAGTTCAATTTTTCACGTCAAAGTATTTCCGAATGATGGTTTTCCGGACCAGCTTTTTATTCCATAATGCAACTTTTCACAATGAAGGTGTGCTGTCAATCGCTATGATGGGGCGGGCAGGCCCTACCTACCCCTCCACCCCAGCCACCTAGAAAACATAGTGAGCATCTAGTGCAGGTTTCTTCAAATCTGGACCTCGATTCCAAATCCAGGCCTTGTCTTCAGTTCTCCCAGGTAGTTAGTTTAATAATTGCTGATTCTGATTGGTCAGAGGCGTCACACCTGACTGACAGGTGAAGGAAGGCTGGAAAACCAGCAGTGCTCGGACCTCGAGGACCGTGATTTGAATAATAGGGGTTTAGTGGGATGGTGCAAAGTGGGCAGAAACCATGTGGTCTGTCGCGTGTTCATTACAATATTTTATAATACTGACTTTCTAATGAAAATCACAACGGTATTATGAAGTACGGTTTCAAGATCATACGCAGAAGCCACATCAGTTTTATGAATGTATGTAACAGATGGCTCCGCACAAGGAACTTCATTAACATTTCCCAGCATGCTCTGTGAGTCTTGTAAATATTTAGCCCCTGTCTTTGCCAGTGGAAATAGTTGTGTTTAATTGGCGTCTGTTGTGCTGTTATTGTGTTGTGATGTCATGTATAGTGCTTATTGTATTGTGTTGTAAATAGCTGTGTGTGTGTGTGTGTGTGTGTGTGCCCGCCCACCATTTGTGGTGTGAGTAGTTGGGCCAACCAATACAGTGAGCAGTGTGCATAGAAAGTGAGCTGCTGTTACAAGAGTGAGCTCTCCATAACATCAATCTACAGCCTAGTCCAGCTTGGCAGACCTGCAGAAGCAGCTTTGAAATCCAGGAGAAGAAGCTCATTTGCTGGGGCTGCAGCAAGAGGGAACACCGGGAATGCTTTTGTCCAAAAGCCCATTCCAAAGTTGCCAGGAGACCAACTAGGTGTGACACAGTGAGGGAAGTGGTGCCTTGACCTTCCGAAGTGGCCCGGACCCATGCAGTGCGTCCTCAAGCTGCCTCTGCCAGCCCACCGAACCTCCATCCAAGATGATGTCAGCAAATGAGGAAGGCAGGAGCTTCTGGGGATTCTGACCATTTTCCAACCTGCGGGGGCTCTCAGCTTTCCAGCCACGAGGAGGTGTGATGCATGCAGGAGGCTTGGCTGGCTCAGGTGTGCCACAAGCTGAACGGGCAGCAGCAGCAAAGCCAGCAGGAATGGGAGCGACTTCCACAAGGAGCTGGCCACTTGGGAGTGAGAGCAGGACAATCAGAAGTGTCATGCTGAGGCAATGGAGGAGGTGTTACTCAGCCACAAGGCGGTGCTACACGGCCACGAGGAGGCGTGTCGCAGTTTGGAGATCCGGCTAACCAAGAGCACAGTCAGCTAGTAGACAGGCAAGAGCAGACCAGAAGCAGCTCTCAGGTTCATGTAGTAGGGGCAATGCAGCCTAGAGAAGCTGTGTGGGCTGTACCACGAGCTGGATAACCAGTGAGGACAATACTAATGAGACCTGGAGCAGCTGCACAAGGCCATCCAATCCGTGGGGCAGTAGGGGAAACATCCCGATGGTCAGCAGTGGATTCCCACCAAGCCGGACAAAGGGGCTTCTAATGAGCCACACCTGTTCTTAGGTAAATGCCAGGAACAGGTGTAGCTCATCAAAAGCCAGGTAGAATAGAAAACCTACTGGATAGTAACTCTCCAGGATCAGAGTTGGAGACCCCTGGAATAGGGGTTGCACAGACTAGTCAGCAAGTCGACTACTGCTCTGTGATGTTGCTTTAAGCTTGGCACTGACTAATCGCTGGTCATGTGATTAAGACACAAGGACGTGAACACCTCAGAGAATATCATCACGAGCCCAGGTGAGGATTCGTTTAGAGCCGTAAAGAGAGAGAAGCTGTAGTGGCATATATGCAGTGTTTAATCATGATTTCTATGATGTCGGGCAAGACATTGCAGAAGGAATTAGAATTTAGTGATCAGTGGTCACACCGCACAACAACAAAAAATGTCCTCTACATTTAACCCATATGTGACATAGCAGGGGGTAGCTAATTCAGCACCCGGGGAGTGGTACCTTGCTGGTCAGGGATTCAAACCACTGCCCACAAACCCAATTCCCTTACCAGGGGTCAAACCTGGGCCGCGGCGGTGAAAGCACTGAATCCTAACCACTAGACCACTAGGGAAGTTGGAATGATAAATACAGTTTGGTGTTAATTGTGTAAATTCATTTCATTGATAGTTCTTCAACAAGCATGGGAACATTTTTGCTATGTTTAGAAGTGGAATGGCTTTTATTCACTTTGTTTATAAGTTTGGGAATGGTTTTTGTGCACTGTTGTTTGGCTGCTACAAAACAATTTGTGCTTAGGTTGTTACTCTTTTCAGTTGATCAGTATTATGTGTGGATTGCTCTGTGGCCTGTACTACAAAGCGGGGTTACTGGCTTATTGGGGTAACTTGTCAGATTTAAGGTACCACAGTTAACTTTAAATGGACTATATATTCGTTCACTTACATTTTCCCCAGACTACCTTAAATCCGACAAGTTACCCCAATAAACCAGTAACCCCGCTTTGTAGTACATGCCACTGGTCTATTGAATAGTGTTGTCATATCACTCTCACATACATATATACAAGTGTAAATTAGGCTGACTTAAATTGCCAGCTGTTTTCTTGAATTGTATTCAATTAATCTCCCTCATTCAAAAAATCCTTAATGGTCATTTTTAGGGTGTTTCTTTTTTGATTTTGACTAACAGATGTAAGGGTCAATTTGGAAAAGGAATACTGTATCAGTTATCAAGGTGTGCTATTTGCTGCAATCATTTCCATTGCCTGTTATGCCCAGTAACAATGTTTAAGCCAACAACATTTACTACGAGCCCAGAAACATATAGATTGCACGCAAAAATGGAGTTTCATTTCAAGTCAATTTTTGAATTATCTGGTTTGTGTAATTGTATTAACCAAATTAGATTTTCTTGAAATTTCCTAAACTCTGGTGAATGAAGTCAATTTCATGTTCTCATAACAGTACTTATTTGTTGTGCCATATTATGTATTGTCTGTATGTTTTCATCTCTTGAATAAGGGCAACTACATACGTTTTGTAAGTTGCTTTGTATAAAAGTGTTTCAAATTGCTGAATTAATATAAATGTTTATATATTGAAAATGGATTAATTTATCAAATTTCCTCAACAGAATTCATAATAAATAGGTGCAGCCTTGACTGCATGCATGCTGGTCATTACCACTGTCATTCTGAGAGATGCCACAGTGAAACATGTGCAAATGTGACAAATGGTGTTCTGTGTATCCATTAATTCCTGCATAAAGTTTTAATCCCACTTACATGAAAAGATGTAGTTATAATCCCCCCCAACAATTTCAAATTCTTATTTGCAGCAAGCTGGCAAACTGAATAAGCTTGTGGACTGTGGTGTGTTCATGTTGATGGTAATATAGACCACCTTGAATTGTTGGATGAAACACTTGTAATATAATGAAAGTATTGAAGTTCTGCCCCCCTCCCCTAGCCTCCATTTTATCCGTATTCTCTCTACGTGGCCTTGGGGGAGACGTTCCACTTGTAAGTACTTCACTTCAAACTACTTCAAAAATATTTTTTGCAATGCTGTAGAATGTTGCATTGTCTTCTATGAGACAAAAAGTGTCCATTTTCCATATTGACTCCATGTCATTTTCACAATGTGGCGTTTGTCTTATTATATTCAGTTTGACATGCCAAAGTTCAGGAGATGGTGGTGCCTCACCATCATCCAGTGGTCTGGAACAGCATCAAGCACAGTGTTTTACACTGAGAGGTATTACAAAATTAAGTATACTTTCTTTGTGATGAGACAGGTTTCGGTCAGATGTAGAATGCTGGGTGAAGACCAGCAGAGAGGTTGAATTTGCTGGGTATTCCTGGGTACAGGACAGTGAAAACCTGCTTCATCACATAATTACCCAATGAGGAGCAGAGGCTCATCTTCTTATACGTTGTCTAATAGTTTTGTTGGCCATGATTTTGTATTTGCAATGATCTTTTTTGGCCTTTATCTTTTGCTATATAATGAAATAACATTCTACAAATTTAGGACATCATTGGAAGACATGTTTCATCTGTGTGGCTCAAAACAGTATGCTAGAAGCAAAATCCAAATGCCTGTGTACCTTGAGGATGATGAACAAATACATAGCTTGTACCAGTACCTCAACTCAGACCTGCACAATACATGCCCACCCTTGTCTGGAGATAAAATAAAATTCATCAGAACAAAAGGAGGGCGGGATACTTCCATGGACCAACTTGCCACAAAAGGTAAAATGTGTTGTTACATGTAAGCATATTCATACAGAATCACAAACTTTAGAATGTAAAATGGTGGCATGTTTTTTTTCAATGAACTGGAGGAATTTGACAAAAATATTCTTTTGGAAATGTGTCAGGAAGTAAGTGTTTTTCTTTTTGAAGTGTATCTGTAAGACTTGTAACACAACACTTACATCTCCAGTCTCCAGCTCACTGCTCTCCATTTCATTTCCATGGCCATTTTGTATTATTGGATTTTTCTTTGCTATAGTTGTGCAGCCTCTAGTACAGAATACCATGTATTGCATTATATGTTTTCCATTTTAATTGTATTTGACTACTGTACCCGTTTATTTTATATTGTCATCATTACATCATCAGGCTACTGAACAGGATACCAGACACAGGGCACATACATGCAATGCAAATTATGCTTGGTACACGCCAAGCCAGCAGCAAAAGACTAGCCCCAACGAAGACCGATGGAAGGTAGGCTCCTATCAATTGTGAAAATTTGTGCTGGAACACACCAGTATGACTAGAGGTGCTGGCTGACGTACAGCCCAGTCAGAGAGTTCAGTTTCAGCAACTAGCTCCAACATTGAATCAACACACCAAATTGGCCAAAACAACACTAATGAGGACCAGCTATGTGTCCCAATGGGCAGTCCCCAACTCTCACTGACTCTCACCGACAGCCCAATGATTTGCGATAGTTGAAAATCATTAGACTAACAACAGGTCTTTGGACTAGAGTGGTGAATCCAAGTGCCTGGAGGAAACCTGTGAAAATGGGAAGAACTTGCAGATTCTATACACAATGCAGAGGTGGAATTCAACTCTCCAACCCTGGAGGAGAAGCAACAGTGCTACCCAATGAGCCACTGTGCCCTCAGAAGAAAGGAGCTGTTCAGATGCCTAGCCCTGGATATATGAGACAGCAGTGATAGCCACACCCCATTATAAATATATGCAAAATATTGAAATATAACTGATTTGAATTTATGTACCAAGGATGGGTTGGCGCCCCATCCTGGGTTATTCCCTGCCTTGCACCCATACCTTACAGGATAGGCTCTGGACCCCCCTTACCTTGCACAAGACAAGTGGGTATAGAAA
This sequence comes from Gnathonemus echidnorhynchus, assembly GCA_026776725.1. NCBI lineage: Eukaryota > Metazoa > Chordata > Actinopteri > Osteoglossiformes > Mormyridae > Gnathonemus > Gnathonemus echidnorhynchus. Next base: position 3,050,890 of record JAODJU010000138.1, on the reverse strand, counting down.
ATAGATTAATGATTTTATGCACAAAACATTAATTGAGAAATTTAAACGTAATTAATGCATTTTCAGAATGCATAAAATTAGGCTTGACACAAGAGGGTTTGGACTGTGTATTTAGTGTTAGTGCTGAAACTGATTTCTAAACCAAGACTTCCTTGCTATAAACATAAAAATAATCTATAAACTTAATTAAATAAGTCTACAGCAACACTTTCCATAAGTGCATTGGTTGTATGTCATAGGGAGAGCTTGTTGTAAATCTAGATCTCATTTAGCATACTGCTTAAAAACAATCGATTTATACTTAGGAACTGCAAAACTCACTGGACAACAATGCATAAAGAATTTGTGAAACTGAGTTTTTTAGCACTTGAATACTGTCCCAGGTGTGTGAAACTGTGTGCGTTTCCTGCCCTTGTCCAAAGACATGTAGCTTGGTGAATTTCCTAGACCGAGTGTGTCTGTGCTCTGAAACGGACTTGCCTCCCATGAAGTAAGTACCCTGCTCTGCTCCCTATCAGTGTTGGGTGTAACGCGTTACTAAGTTACTAAGTAACGCGTTACTGTAATTAAATTACTTTTCCACTGAAAAAGTAGAGTAACTGATTACTGTTCATTTTT
>JAODJU010000138.1:3022104-3044369 GCA_026776725.1 Gnathonemus echidnorhynchus | reverse complement strand
TGCTAATTTAATCAAGAAGCGGCATTGTTCAATTGATTGCTTTTGCTCACCATTGATGGCAGCCAAGACAGTGCTCTATGATTGGAAGATGAATATTTCGATGAAATCCTCCAATCATAAATGACAAAAAGGTAAAAGTATTTCCTGAAGACTTATTCAGATTTTATACTTTTATTTTTAATTAAACAATTAGGTTTGTAAGATATTACTATTTGGTACCTCCTGAGGTGATGAATGGGCATCTAACTTTCATTTCCATTTCAATGCATTTTTTGAAAGAAATATGGCAATGAACAAGAAATATTCTTTATTTTCATGGAAAAAAGTATTTAAATGTGACACTTAAGGACAGATAAACATTATGCTGCATCAGCATTTTGGGCCAGTTCTTACGCTTTCCTCCAGTCAATGCGCTTGTGATCAAATTACCTGGTATGTTTTAGATATTTCATATTTGCAACAGTTCCAAAGAGTACTAGACATGGAGTCCAAAAGGGGAGGTGCCTCAGCTCATCAGAATAAAGAAAACAGTCCATATTTTCTTACATTATTCAGTCAAATCAGAGACCGTCTAAAAAGCAGCATAATGGTTATTTCTTTTCAAAATTAGCAACTATGAAAACTGCACATAAGACTCCATGGTGTAATTTAATTGGAGGATAAAAAAAGCATCCCCCTAGACTGAATAATCTAAAAAAAAAAAAAAAAAAAAAACATTTTTAGGGAGATAATTTAAAGTGAAAGCACATGAACTAGCCTATATATGTGGGGGAAAAAATAATCCAGTAATATTACGTTTTGTTAGTAATTGATTTAGATAAAAAAAAATAAAAAAAAAAAATTAAATAAGTACAGATGACTGGTAGATTTAAAAATGACACTGCATCATACAGTACAGGTGCAGTATAATATTTTGATTATGGCGTCTAAGCTGAAAATTAATATTGAGTGCTGGAAGGTTATTCTTTAAAATTAAGTTAAGGTTTTAAATACCATCATCATTAAACAGAAAAGCTGTAGTAATGTTGAAGAAAGTCTGCTCAGCTCACTGTCGCTTTAATCCATGTTGATAATGGTTTTATAACGACAATGAGTTTTCTGCCAATAACAGAACAATCTGACAAAAGAAAACCTATTTTAAATGTGACTAAAATGCTACATTTTATAGTGTTTTTGGTCCTATAAATTTATAGTTAAAAGCAAATTGGTGACGCGACACAATGAAACTTTCATCAGTTAGTTGAACAATTGTTTACCGTTCCCCTGTTGTTGCCAAGCAATAGTTACTGACAAGATAGACAGAGAGACATCTTATTAATGCTACTCACAATTCTCCACTGGCATGTTTCATATAATGCTGGTGCAACTCTGACTCTTCCCTGAAAAGGGTGCCACATTCATAACACTGTAGGTCCCCCTCTTGCTCGTCAGCATTCCCATCACCTCCTGATTCTTCCTCACTGTCGGTTGATGTTTCACTGTCATACTCCTCATCCAGCACTTCTTGGTGTGGCAGTCTCACTTCTGCACCTGTGGCCTCCTCATCTTCTCCTTTAACCACAACTATCAGCTTCTTCATGACAGTCACCTTTCTTTTGCCAGCAAACTGCTTGGTTTGGAACCCAAGGGGAGTCTCACTGCCTTCTTTATAGACCCCAACATGCTTTTTACGATGGGTAATTAGATTGCCAAGCTGCGAGAAGGTTTTCCAGCACAGGCCACAACTGTATGGCTTTGCGCCAGTGTGAGTATTGTAGTGGTAACGGAGCTCTGCAGGTACACGGAAGGTCTTTGAACAAATGTTACATTTGTGCCGCTTGAGGTCATGGCCAAGTTGATGTCGGTCAAGTCCTTTAGAGTCCTTAAACCCCTTGGCACATAACACACACCAAAAAGGTTTCCGTTTGTGGATCTCTTGGTGTGACATCCAGGTGAGCTGAGAATTGAAGGTCTTATTACACTGATCACAACTGAAATTATCTGGGTCATCAAGAGTCCTGTGCACCTTCATGTGAGAAGCCAAACTTGATGCACGATGAAAGATTTTCCCACATTCAGAGCAGTTGAAACTACTGGGCTTTTCAGGATTATCCTGATGCATCCTTTGGTGATTTCTGAAGGACTCCAAGTAAGAATAGACCTTTCCACAGGTGCCACATGCATACACTTTGGGCGAGCTGCCATAGAAGGGCTTCTTAGTCCTCGAGCGCACAGACACTGAAGAACGAAGCTTGAAAACTTTTGAGGATTTAGCTTCTGAGGAGCCAGGTACACAGACCACCTCCTCTTGGTATTTCAGATTCAGGTCCTTTCCTTTCTCTGCTAGTTTAGTGTTTTTCTTTTCCTTGTTCAAAACTAACATCTGCTTTTTCGCTTCCTCACTATGTCCATGTTGGCGTAAATGGATGTTGAAGGCTTCCCAATTACTGAATGATTCCTCACAATCTGGACACCTCAGGCTTGGTAGCTCCACTAGAAGACAGTAACAGAGCGGGAAAAAAAACATTAAAACGTTTCAGGTGAAATAAGCAAACGTGTCCTTACCAACTCTGTCAGAACAAAAAACAGCCAGGGAGTAAAACTAGCGTAGGTCAGTTATGCTTGAATATTAAAAGGAAGAAAGCCAATGTGGAATAATGGATATTCAGAATATTTATTTAGACATCTGCAAACAACCCAATGAAGTACGTTTACTATAAATCAAAGAAAAATATCTAACAATTTAAAGTTTTTTTTAACCTTCACGAAATATATCTACCTGCCTTTAAACTCAGCTCAGAAATACCACATGTACATACTAATCATACACGAGTTGAAATTAAAGTTTTCAAAACCGGGGCGTCTTCAAAAGACAATTTGTAAACATATACACTTCATATATCTGCTGTCAGTAGATGTCAGTAGAGTATACTTTTAAATGAAGTGGTACAAGACTATATCTATTGCGATTATGGCATTGCACAGCTATGCTTAGTGTTCATTTTCAAATGTAACCGTAAATATACATAGTCAAGGACATGTTTTGAATGTCAGTTTCAAGTCAGGCACATTTTAATAAAATTATACAGAAAGTCAAACATTTTACATTTATGTTCTGAAGCAAACAATGGTAAGTGGTATTGGTTAAGTGACTTGCCACAAAATGGTAAATCAGAACAAATTCAAATTTCCAGGCAATCAAACAAACTGCAATCATTCCAGCCAACATCATTGATCCTTTAATCTTTTTATAATATGCGTTTCATCACCCATTAAATGATTTTGTTGTTGAAAATGCAATTATCAACATTCAGAGAACACTCTGACTATATAACATTTCCGGAGCATTCTGTACAAGTGCTACACAATTTCGAGGATTCAGGCTAAAAGTTAGCCGTATAATAGATCACACTACGTTGGTGAGCAGTATTTAACTATGAATATATAGTACAACGAGAAAACTAGTACATTTACATACGTGTTTGATGTTAAATCCAAGTGAAATCCACCAGGCTGAGATTTCAGCTTACAGATGGTTTGAGTTGGGCAAAGAGTTATGACCAGAAATGTTAAAAGAAATGTTACATTTAAATACATTTAATCACTACATATACACATCTACACACAAACCATAAGGTGTAAAGTATTCTATAAACTTTGGTATAACATTTACTAAACATTTCAAGTTTCTCTGATTTACACAAAACATACATGGTAGTAGTCTCTGTGTGAGACTCAAAGAAACACAAGAAGTAATTCCACAAGATGGCCCCAAATTTAAGTTATTATTGAGGGGGAAAATAAAGAGGGAAAAAAAAATCAAATATACAAAGATTTTGTTAAAAGTTGCATAACCAAATGACATTATATGGCATGGTTATCGTCTCATGTATGCTCAGCTAATTATCAATTTAAAGATAAAGCGCCAGATGAAAAAAGCAAACATCAAAAAGTTAGAGCACCAATTTCATATTAAATATTTAATTGTTAAAACACATTCTTCAATTTGCAGCTACATTTGAGGGCACTTGTAAACATTTAACTAAGCTCATGCACAAGAGATGAGCAATAGAGCCTGAGAAAAAAGAAAATCCTTCCAACATAATAAGGTACCTATGTTTTATTGAAATACTACAATAAAATTACACCAACTGCAAAATACTAGACACAGAAAAGACAGAATCAACCATGTTCTGGGATTCAATAAAATGCGTGGGGAGTTATCGAAATCAGAGAAAATGCTCTGTTCTGGCTCACTTCAGTTTGTACAGCTCGAAGGGTCAATATTGTTTTAACGCCACTTTCTGAGAATCCCCTACCCCCATACATCATTTAGTATTCTCCACGAGCATGTTCAATGTAATGCTGATGGAGCTCCACCTCCTGACTAAAAGTGATCCCACACTCAATGCAGGATAACTCGTTGCTTGCTCTACGGGGATCCTTAAGCACTGGTTCTTTTTCTTCAGCAGTTCGCATTCTGTCCTCACTCATACACTCCTGGTGATGATCAACAAGTTCCTGGATCTGACTAAAGGTCCGTGGACATAAAGAACAAGGGTAGAAATCATTGTGTGAAGTCTGGTGTTGTTTTAGGGCATCAGCTGTCAGGAAAACATCTTCACAATGCAAGCACTTGTGGTCTTCCAGTAAATGAGAATCAACAGGGGATGCCAGAGGTTTTGATGGAAGCAGATTTGCACTTTGTTTCTGGTTGGAAAGGGAGAGGACTCTGGCGGCTTGAGCACAGGTGCTGAGTCGATACCGCAGTTCAGCTGGCAAGCGGAGGCGCACCTCATCATGCCAGGCCAAGTGCTGCTGCAGTTGGGATTCTGTCCAGTAACCACGGCAACAGAGGGCACAACAATGTGGCCGGCTCTTAGCAACATTGTTATGGGCCTCTAGTCGATCTACACTAGGAAAGGCTTTGCCACACTTATGACACTTAAAAAGGCATTTTCCATATGGCTGAGAAAAGCAGTGAGGCAATATTGGGTCAATCATCACAGCCTTCTTTTGTTTCAGTTTCCTTTTAGCCACTAAACAGATCTTCCTGTGGTTATACAGTGCACCCTGAGAACTATACCGCTTTTCACACCCAGTGCAAGGAAAGGGTTTCAGCGATGTTCTAAAGGAGCCCACTGACTTTCGGCTCCCATGATGCATCTGCCATCTATGTGCCCGAAGGCCCCTTATCTTAAAGAAACGCTTGCCACACTCAAGGCATTCATAACGTTTTCTTGACACTAGAAACTTGGGTTTCTTAAGGGTCGGAGCAACAGATTTCTCTGAGATCTCTGTACCATTATGGAACTGTGACTCATGTTTCTGCAGAGCCTCAGCTGAAAAGAAACACACATTGCACTGATTACACATGAAATTTTTGGCATGGTGAGTCTGATAGTGAGAGGCTAACAGTGAAGAACGATTAAAGGTCAAGTCACATTTTGGGCAGGTCAATTCACTACTTGTTGATGGTTTATTATTAGGCTCCTGATCAAGATCAGTTGGAGCTTCTGTCTGAGTCTGGCCTTCATATCCACAGTAATTCATTTGGTGGCGTCTAAGAACACAGAAGTATGAGAATCCTTTGCCACAACGGCTGCAGTGAAATGGTCCATCAGCTACACTGTTATTCTTGTCTGAACACGGTACATCAGCTGTTGACAAAGTCACAGCGAAGTTCCTGTCGACATGCCATCGTCTGTGTGTCCCCAGGGCAGAATTGGTATTGAAGCTCCTTCCACATTCTGGACAAATGTAGAGATCTTTATCACTGACCTCTACACGTTGGGGTTCCTCAAGACCAACAGGAGTTCCTAAATTATCTGAAGCAGTGTGCTGCTTGAGATGAATTCTCTTATGAAAATTTAGAGCTCCAACAACTGAGAATCCTCTTCCACACTCACTGCATTTATATTTTCCAGAATTAACCTTGACCAGAGATACCTCTTTCACTGAATTTTCTGACTCGCTCAGCAAATCTTTCCCTTTTTGGGTTGATTCAATAGTGCTCACTGTTTCTTCATGTTCCTGATTATGTTCCATACTTTCATTGAACTCATTCTGGTTCTCAGAATGTTTCTGATTCAAGTGATCTTTTAGAAGTACTTCATCTGAGAAACGGTCAGAACAACTTGGACACTGAAACATCTTCAGCTTGGCAACAGATTTTGTCCAAGAAAAGGGATATCCAGTTTCATAGCCATGGCTTCTCATGTGGAACTGAAGTGCCATGGCTCTGGAGAACCGTTTACCACAATCAGGGCAGCTATACATATTCTTTTTCACCTGCTCCACTTGATACTGAAAAGACTTGATTGGGGGTGGGTTTTTTTGAGAGTCATGCACTATCTGGTGCTTGAGGAAACAGGCAAGCATGTGGTAAGACTTACCACATATCTCACATTTATGTTTCTTCTGTGGAGTGGTACAGTGCATTTTCATGTGAGACTTCAGGTAACCCTTGTGACGAAACTTCTTTCCACAAACATGGCAAACTGCACATTTATCATCTGTACGTGGATGGTTACTAATAGAAGTTAGAGGCTCAGGTAAGTCATTTTTCTCCTTGACCTCAACACATTGACACTGCTTATGCTGAGAAAATGCCCCCAGCGACCAAAAACCCTTTCCACATTGTTCACAGTGGTATACCTTAGGGCCAAGAAGAGTCTTCCTTGGATTGAAAACATCTTTTTTGAAGTCAGTGGAAGCACCCTCATTAGACCATTCACCATGACATGTTTTGCGATGATTATACAGTCCACCATGACTCGAGTAGGCTTTGTCACAATGTGTACACTTATGGGTTCTTTTAGGCTTTGCATGGTGTTGCTGGTGGGACTGCAAAGCAGAAGCTCGAGAAAAACGCATTCCACATTCCTCACACTCAAAGGAGTTCTTCTGTAACCCAGCAAGCTGGAATAAAAGCGACTTGTAAGGTTTTGGATCTCCATGTTGTTGCAGGTGATGGCGATGTGAGGCAAGTGAGTGGCTTTCCTTTCCACAATCATTGCATTTGAAAAGCTTTTTCAGGCAAGTCTGGCTTGGGATTTTGTGAGTCCAGCTTTTATGACCTGCAGCCCGTCCCATAGGACCCTTGTGCCACATTCTGTGACAGCGTATAGCATTGGCACTAGCAAATTTGCGACCACATTCAGGACACTCAAAATTCTTTATTTTACATGGATTATCTGCTATTTCTTCATTTTCTACAGATTCGAATTCAAGTTCAACATCAACCTCTGTCTTTGATTTTAATGGACTTTCTGACTTCTTTGTTTTGCTTATAGGAGCACTGAAATCGTCATGTACTTCCTTGTTTGATTCACAATCAAATGCTGGTTCTGGTACTGTAACCAAAAGGTGATTATTTTTTTCTCTCAAGTCATCAGATTCAGTTATTCCAATAATTTCAGTATTGGGAATCCTGTTGTTACCCTCCACCTCATCCTTTTCAGTATCCTTACAAGTTAGGTCATCCATCTCTGATGACTGAGGAGCTCCCTGGGAATATGCCAACGTTCCTATTGCAAAGTTTTCTGGCTTTTCTTTATCACACAAGTATAGTTTTTGAGGTGGTGTCAGGGATGTTGGGGTGGCAACTGGTTTCTGGTACACCTTGTCAATTACATCTCCAAAAACATCAGTATGACATAATTGATGAGACTGAAGTGCTGAGGCACGTGAGAAACGACGGCCACAATCTTGACATTCAAAGGCCTTCTTCTGTAGTTGGCAGACTTGATGTAGAAATGACTTAGCTGGAGTTTCTTCACTGTGCACAAGTCTCTGATGCTTCTCATAGAAGGTAAGTGAAGAGAAGACCTTCCCACATTCCTCACATGAAAGAGACTGGCCACTGCTGCTTATTTTAGCCCGCCGAACATGCCAACGTTGATGGCATACTAAAGAAGCATTACTCAAGAAACACTTATCACAATCAGGACAGTTAAATTCCTCTTTAGGCTTTTCTTCAGGACATTTAGAATTGCAGCAGGAACGTTGGTGGATGTTCAAGCCAGACAAAGAGCGGAATGTCTTTCCACATTCAGGACACTTACAAACAGGTCTTGATTTTTTGTCATCCCCAGCTTCATCTCCATTTTCTTCTCCACCTTCCAGTGCAACTGAAAGTTTCTCTGTTCCTGAGCTGCGAGATTTGATCAGTTTGACCTCATGACAACGACGGTGAGCATCAAGAGCTGAGGCCCGTGAGTAACACCGGCCACAGGTAGGGCACTGGAAGGACTTTTTCTTCAGATGGGCCAGCTGGTGAAAAACAGACTTTGATGCTTGCTTATGTGAACGTTGATGGTTGAGGTAGAGGCCTACAGTGGAAAAGGTTTTACCACAGTCTTCGCACTCAAAAATGCGAGGCTTATTGACCGGTACACCAACTTCAGTCACAGGCTCCTGCTTGAGGGGTTGAGTCCGGTGCTTGAGTTGATGGGCGAAAAAACCTCTAGAATTTGAGAATTTACGACCACAAAGAGCACAGCAGAGTGTTCGGCGACCTCCATCCTCGGAAACAAGAAGGTCATGCCACTGTGAGTCTGAATCTAGGCAGACTATGGGACCATCATGGATGTGTTCATGTTGGTGCTCCTGGTAGGCCTCCCTCTGCTCAAAGGCTTCACCACAATCCACACAGCGGAAAAGCCAATCCCCTAAAAATAGAAAGGGGAAAATGGGAGGTCAGGGGGGCTCCTGTTCTCAAAAAGAAAGAAAAAAAGCAGACAACAATTGTTTTATTGTCAGAACCAACATCCTTTAAAACATTCTCAACATTTACATCATTTAAACATGGGAAACATACATTTTATTTCATGCAGCAGAGAAGTACAAAATACTAATGGCATTTGAACAGGCTTACACCATGTACACAGTACAGGCATTTCCAAGCGACAACATTTTGTTTACATGTATCAATGAAACACAGAAAAACAGCATTATACAAGTCTGGGAAAACAGACAGCCAAAACAGGTGTGTGCCTAAGCACGCAAGTAGCAAAACTTATAACTTAAAATATTATACTACAGGCTATTCAACTCAATTTGCTCATTTGAATGTTACATCTGCAAATGGTGGTAAAACTGGGCAGGGTATATTCAAGGCAATCCCAAGAACTATGCCTCTGTACTAATGGAGCTTGTCCCTGCCCCAATTATTCAATGGGTGAGAAATTTTTTCATTATTATTTAAAGCCGGGTTTCTCAAACAATATTTAAATTTAAATCAATACTGCTGAGGTTGTTCAATTCCACTACACATGCATGCACAAAAATCACCAGGGCTTTAGATAACAAGTGAAACATTTGCTCGGATGCCAGCTTTCGGTACTACATGGATGTATAGGGTGCTTTTTCACTGCACCAAGTATGGTACTTTTGGTACTTTTTGGGGTTCTTTTCCACTGACTTCCGGGTTGAGTACCAGTAACAAAAGTACCAGTATTGAAAGTGCCAAACCAGCTGGGGTACTTCTTTGGCACTTTGGGGTGAAACGTGAAATGCTTTCTTTGTGGATTGTTTGTGCAAATAGCCTGCTGCTGAAACACAATACAAACGGCACCTTGAAAACAGAAAATAATGATAAATGATTTTTTTTTTTTTTTTTTTAAAAAAAAAAAAGGTCATAAGAATATATACACAACAAAAATATCCGGATGGCATGACAAGAAATTAAAAAGTACTTTGTTGAATATACTAATACAGCATGCATACTGTGATTTTGTTATATAGTGATGTGATTTTGTTGTAATAAATATTGGGGTACAAAAAAATTCATAAATTTCTCACAAACCCATCTTCAAGTGACTTAAATGGTGAGGATGAAAATGATTATGATTGTCTAAAAACATATGCAGCGCTCATGCAAAAGCAGCAAAGGTAAAACTTTAAACTGATTTATAAACATAGAAGAATATATAAAAGGAATAATCAAAATTGCAATGCATGCCAAGTTTTTTTTTCCCTGAGAGTAACAGAGCAAAAATATTTTAGCGAAAATTCAACCCCTGCACTATAATGTCTGTACAGAATTGAAAGCAAACAAGTGCCTTGTTTTAATATAGCTGATTAGCAATGTAAGAATTGAATGTGCATAACATGCGATGTTGGTATTATTATTGCACATCATCCAGCCCTATATCATCAGTGCTTGAAGGGAGAGGCGCTCGATCGCCATCAAGCACCTAAATTGCCATTTAGGAGAGTGAAAAATCACGCACAACAAAAAATAAAACATTTAAAAATTAAATTAAAATAATCTCCTGTAAAATGTTGCAAATGTGACAGCAACTACGTTTTCATTCAAACGCAACAGTAATGCTTTCCTATTCAACAATGCTCATTTGTGCAAATGCAGTCACCTTCAGTCACAAGAAGTGATTCATTTACTTGAATAAAGTACCTTTAAATGTACCTGGCTGATATGACAATTTAATTGCCCTCCAGGGATTAATAAAGTTTATCTATCATATTGAAACGTTGTTGAAGTCATTCTGCTTCAATATTTTTCCTATTCTGTCTTCTTTTCATACTTATAATATGGCGATTAGCTTCATACTTGGCACCATCACGATATGACAGCACAGCAAACACCAAAAGTAATCAGAAGTCAGCAAATTTTCCCTATTTACTGTAGCGATTACATCAGGGCAGGCAATCTGTGACAGGGGGGCAGTTTAGAGCACATCACCGGTACCAGTTTTTATGCCAGTGGAAAACCAACAGATTCAGGTACCATACTTTCTGTACTTTTTCAAAAGTACAAAACAGAAGTACCAAAAGTTTGGTACCTGGTGCGATGGAAAACACCCCTATTTACGCCAGTTTGATAAGCAGATAAGCCATACTACTAATCACGGGGGTACGGATGCCAGTTCAAAAAAATAAATAACCTGCAAGCAGTGTTTCTTATAAGAACATAATTTCTGGGTAAGGGGTTAAATGCTTAAGTATACATTCTAAATTGATTGTAAGCAGACAAAAAAACTACGTATATTGTAAACCACAAATCTAACTAAAAATATATATAACATTTTGGCCATATCACTCACCCGTAACTGAAAGAAATTGTACAATACTGATCAATCAGTTCTCAGTGAATCAAGTGATGTACACATTCAAGCATAACAAGCTGGACCAAACCTTAAGCCACCAGTGGCCTGTACTACGAAGCGCAGTTACTGGCTTATCGGGGTAACTTTGCGAGTAACTTGATGACGTGTGGTGTAACTTCGCGATTAACCCGTACTACGAAAGGTCGGTAGGTTTTACTCAAGGCATGCTGCTATGGAAAGTATGCTAAGTTTCAAACCTGCTCCGAGCAGATTTTGTTCTTGGTTAAGTCGAGGTTTCTGCGTAAGCTAGCTCTATATGAGCACCGCCCCTCCAACTACAATTTCTCCAAAGACAATGCCGGCGTACCTGGATAATCCATACAGCATTAGCATGCAAATCGTGAGGGGCTCTCTCTGTCAATATGTATGACATGGAGCAATGGCATATAATTTGCATACAATGTATTAATGAATAACTGTTATAGAGAAAGTTATTCTGAAAACCGAAGGGGTGTGCATTGTTCCCTGTTGTCCACTGATCAAAGCACACTTCACTATAGATGTGCCTGGTTTGTCTAGTTTTAAAGTTATTAACCCATTCATGTATTGTCCCATTGCACATTATACGGATACATTTGAACATTCAAAAATTAATTAAAATTCGTACGGAAAGCAATCTGGTTAACAAAGGGGTGTGCAACAGTCGCCATGAGCCCAAAATGCCAAACCACCATGTCATTACAGCTGAAAGGACCTATTATATTAGCTATTAACACGATTTGGTGTAAATCACAAAATGGTTTGAAGCGCAAAAATAATCGGTGTGCATCGATGTCTGTGTACTGGACATCTTTTAAATCTGTCATTAAAAACGCCCCACCTTACTTCCATTAAAAGCTATTAAAGCCAGAAAACCGAATATGGAATATGAGGCTAACTTAACCGCGGTGACAGGACCCTAGTTCTCACTACACATATGCTTCTGTTTTGTCCTGTTGTAAATCATTTGTTTGTTAAACAATGGCTCACCTTCTATTAAGTGTCATATGAAGAGACACCTTTTTCTTATACAAAGTAACATGCTATTAAGTGGAGGCTAGACACAACAAATCTTTCATAATGAGTAGAAATATAACTACATAGCCCTACCACTTGACATGATGTTTTTATATTTCACTATTATATTATATTTTTATATTTCACTATTTTGTATTTCACATATTAACTTGCTGCCATGTATGCTTTCCACTACTATTGCATTTGAAATCGGATCAGTTAAGTTATTGTTAACATTAGGTTTACATTATGAGTAACATTACAGTAATGGAACTTTAGGGAGCATTACATTACTTAACAGCAAATAATAGGTGACTTCTGAATTGTGTCGCATCTGTGAGCCTCTGTATTTAACAGTATTTCAATTCTTTTCAGAAAACACTGCATAGTCTAATACTCGGTCGTGAGATATTTTAGACCACGTTTTATGACCATGAAAATGTACTTATGCATTTATTCGGTCGGCAATACATTGCCAACAAGCCTGTCTGCTTTTGTTGGCTGCAGCGGTATTGGACTTTCTTTGCAGTGTTGATTTAAACTTCTCATAACCCTGCATAATTAGCATGCAGTCTTCTTCTGTGAAACATGGAGATCGTGCCATGAGTCAAATAGTGACTTGCGCTGCCGAACGTGCTCCATTCAGGAATGCATCAATACATTGCGATGTACAATGCTACTAATAACAAATACGTAGTATATTCCATTTACATAATCCGTGCATATCAATGCAGATCACCGGTATCTCCTTGCATTTTTACCAATCAAATGGCAGTGATGTAACCAGCTTGGTTTGGTCACATTTTCTGCTCTGCTAGTAAGCAAGGCCATGTCAGCATGGTTACGACTTGCATACTTTACTATCTGTTGGCGGTATGGCTCAGGTATGGCTCGGTTCTTGGTGGCAGTGGAAAAGTGCCTGAAGTCCTCCTTTTATCAGGAATATTGCTGAAATCAGAGGCCTAATGTACAAGCATGATCTTGAAAAACATTTCCATGCCTTCATCTCCAGTCACTTGGATTACTGTAACAATGTCCTATAAGATTTTCAACTTAGGACAAAGAGCAGCAAACACGTTACTCCAGGCAATCACTACTTACCCTAGCTTCCAGTTGCCTTTAAAATCAACTTCAAGGTGCTGCTGCTTGTTTATAAGTCACTCAGCTTTCTCAGCCCAGTTTACATCAGAGACCTTCTGACTGAATATGAATCTAAAGGAAATCTGATTCAAACATAGTTTGGTTTCCTACATGTGTTTCAAATATGGATATTTTAGGGGTGTAACTACACAAAATTCACGGTTCGGTACAAACCTGTTTTGATTTCGCAGTGCAGCACAATTTCAGTACAGTGGGAAAAACTAATTTTTAAATTATTTATTATTAAAACTGCTAATAATTAGAAAGTTGTAAACCAATCAAAAAGCAATGTCTCTATTAATATGCCTATATAACAAAACCTGAGACATTGTAAAAAAACAATATGTAAAATAAAATCACAAATTTGACTGCATCATGATCATAAACGAAACGGCAAAAGGCATAGTGTTTTCCGTGTCAAACACCTACTTGTGAATTTAGGTTCCGTCTGTCTAAAGAAATGCATTACTTGATTCAATGTGCATTCCACAAAATAACACCACAAAAAAATGCATGTACCATTATAGCCCAAGTATATTTACTCCTATACATGTATCAAATTAGTGTTTTCCCGCTTAAGCCTAGCAATTCAAAATGACTACTTTAAAGTGAATTTCAGATTACACTAACCAACTGTTTGACACTACCATGTATCATATCCAGATCTTTATGGCACCACACCTGCAGCATACTTGTCATAATTCATTAGTTTAATAATGAGACTCACTGAACTTTACATTAAAATTGTTATTAAAACATACCTTTATTATTAAACACACAAATGCCATTTTCAGATTACCATAAAATTGTTTGCAATCTTAATACAAATAAAGACTGTGTTAGTATACTACACTAAAGCATAACAACAGTGTGTGGCTCAGTAGGTTAGGATGCTGTATCTGATCAGGTCACCAGTTCAAAGCCCAGACTTGACAGGGATTCTACAGTGGGGCCCTGAGCAAGGCCCATAATTCTGAATAGGTAGTGCTGCAAACTTTGTTCAGCTGGTTGGAGTGAGATTTTCAATTCAATACAAGTCTGCACACACATTTACATGTATGTAACGCTTTTATTACCTTGTAAATAGTTTGTAGGGTTTGCAAACTACACCAATGCTTTTGATGTAGCTAATTTTAGGTTTACAATGTAGTAAAATAGATTTGCCATAAGATTTCTTGCATGGCCCAGAGAGTCTGAAAGGGAGTGTCATGCCAGATGAGAGAGAGTTGGCAACCCTGCAATAGTTCCAGATATCATCCGACCCTGCTTTCTCAAAAAGTTATGTTGCTCTGGATGGAAACGCCTGCCAAAAAACCCTTACAAATTGCTAGTCATCGCCTGCAATTACCAGTTCAAAGTAATAAGCGTGTTGAGGTTGATGCTCTGGTGTAAGACTTAAGCAGTAAACTGCGCAAAATTAATCTCCACAACTGCATAAATCAGTAGTGTAGCGAGACAGGGGAATACTACAGATCCAGTTGGAATTACGGATACTGAAATAAAACCCACAGCACAAACAGGAGGAAACGTTTCATGATTATGGGTAGACCACATACCCGTTACAGCAAATTGCTGGGAGCTCAGGAAATGTCACTTCGCTCAGATTCGGTCAAATCAATGAGCCAAAGCTGATTGCACGTCACCAAGTGACGTCACCAGCGCTGACCGTCGGGCGAGCGCCCTTTCCTGTTCTCGCGATAAAATGCCACAATAGGAAAATTAATACGGAAAACAATTGAACCGTAGCATTTATGTAGTTAACCAAAGTTATTTTTCTAGAAACAACGGGACTTGCCACAGTAAAACAGTTATATAAATCAGCTAGATGTAATCGTAAAAAGCACCCAACCCTTTAGACTCTGTAGTAGGAGTATTTACGTTTTGTGCTGTAACCGAACCTGAAAGGCAGCTCACTGCTTAGCTTGCAAAAACTAACGCTAACTAGCGACCTAGTTACCTAGCTTCATCATATCATAACCAAACGTCGGCCCCGAGAAAACACATCCTGGTTTAGCAATTAAACTACGCCTTTCAGTAATAACCTTTGGAAATGCATTACATCAAATGTGTTTTCATTACAACGAACTAGCTACCTTGTTTTAATGAGTGGTGGAATAACGTACCATTAACGCTGTCCTTGTCTGATCCGTCCTTGTTTTCGGTCTTGTCGTCCGAACTCCCACCAATATCACCTAACATTATCTGGAAATACTCATCGTCCTCAATACGCTCCTCTTTGATTGTAACCAGTGGAGCAACATGCGTCGCTGCAGCATGGTCTCCCGAGGATAATGAGTCGGTGGGAATAGGGTCTTCGTGCCCACTTGTGTCTTCCACTTTAATCGTTTTGGTGCTGTCTAGCAAGGGCCAAACAACAGATGTAACGCTTACGGGCCGATTTTCTGAAGACAATCCGTCATCGTCAGCCTGCAAACGGCCTCCATTTACTGTGTAAACAGCAGCCATGGTGGTTCACTTTCTGGAGTCTGCAGTAACCGCGTCCGATTCGCAAACATAGAAGTGCCTAACCGAGCAAATGTGCGAATGGTCAGAGCCAGGAAGTGGCGCAAACACCCTCGACAACTTCCGTTACCTGGGGTGGAACGAGCCTTCCGTGAGGATTTTGATGTGATGTAATCAAATTTGCTGAAAGTAGCAGTCAGTAATTTGAAAACTTGTCTCTGATTAATGAATTTAGATATCTGCGTTTGTTACGAAACATAAAATTGAAATATCCAAAAATTATTTAAAATATTTCTTAAACTTACACTTCAAAATATAGTTTTATGTATTATGCAAATGTATTACGATGATACGGTTATGTTATTAAATAAATTTAGCATAAATTTAACGCGGTTATATAATGTTCTAACATGTTCATTTTTGTGAAATGCTAAAATCGTATTATCATAAAAAACAAATATTTAGATATTTCGTTTAATATTTTTTTCAATCATTCTGTCCAATGAAACATGACCCCAATTTGGCATTATAGATTTCTCTGGATTTCTTCTGCACATGGCTTCTCCGAATTAAAAAGATTAATGTCTGAAGAGCTCAGACACTTTTCAGTATCATTTATCCTAATATTACACAATGAATATTTAGATTAAGCTGCAGTACTGTCTTGTATCCGGAATAGAATTATACTTTGGTAAAAAAAAATAGGCTTACTTTGAGATTTAGGAAACGTATGGATGTTTATTTAGGAAAAATTATCAATGAATTCGCAATTATATTTATACAGGAAGGTAGCCAGTATCATAAGCTTTCGATAAGTAACGTTGAATGACGTCATACAAATGAAATTAGTTCGCATAAACCTTTTCTTTGTAATAATCTTTGGATTAACTCATTAGCCCCCCGCATATTTATTGAACAAGATCTCCATTGCTTTAAACTACTCAAGCTATTTGAACACGCGTATATGGAACGTACACCGCGGTTTTATTAGATTATTATAGATTTTAATCCTCAATCAATATAACGGTTTACACGATTCATTTTCTCGCTTACTTAATGTAGTTTTCGCTATTAAGTTTAGTGCATATGCATTCAATTTCCAATTGATAATATCGGAGATTTATTTTCAAAATTGATACAGAATTATTACTGAATAGGCCGGTCACCGACTTGTTTACAAAATGGCGTCTGTGATTCTTGATTTCAACACTGTCATTATTACCTTGTGAGAAATACTATAATACGTTTCTCATGTTGATATTAAGATAGTAAGATACATTGCGAAGTTGAAACTTCGTAGCTTGGTTGTGTTATTTGTGCTACATTTATATTTCCGTGTCTATAATGGATTTTATATTAAACACACATTTATTAAAATGGTTACAGGAGCAGTTCAGTTAGAATAGAATGTTCTTCTTTTATTCATGTATTGCACGTATTTAGACAAGAACAAGCATAAACTTCTAAAGCAATTACTTTAAAACGTAAACAAACAAGCTGAATTAAGCTAATACACGTTCCAGCCCCACCATTACAATGTCTTTTGGTATGTTCCTATATACTTTTAAGTTTGCGCAATAACAGGCCTGCTGCTGGTAATTTGTGTAGTAACTTCTGCAGTCTTGCTGATTATTGTGCAATACTACAGCACGTGCAATATTAATAACATCACGTTATAATACTAGGTGATTAACTAGGTGTTATCTTCAGATCGAGGTATACTGTACTTTATTTGATACCTGTTCTGTTTTCTTATTCTCTTTTAACTTATGTTTAACTTGCCTGCCTGCTTTATAGAGTTCGTCGTGTCTAATGTTGTCTGACTGTCTGTGCAGTTGTAGCATAAGCAATTTCCTCATGGGATCAAAAAAGTTTTTTTTCTGATTCTGAAGAATGGGATGATCTTTGTGTTTACTTCCATACTGTTCACCCATAAGACGAGGGGTAAGAAATAAATGGAATGTTGAACAGAATTAATGCAGACTGAATGAAGAGTTATCCCATTACAGGGCTCTCACACATACAAAGCATAAGTAAGGAAAGGCACCCATCCAGTTCACATCTATAACATGTGTATCCCATCGTAGCAGGTAACCTATATATACAGAGAAAATGCACCCTGACCTAGCCCTCCACACTTGGCCTACTGAATCTCCAGCCATTTCAGAATGACTAAAATAAAGATACATAACACAATTAAAATAAACAGTAGCAAAACTCTGACTGAACTATTAACTGAATTGTTCAGACTAATTGTGCATTTCATGATGCTAGAAAACCATATAAATCACTATAAAATGTTATCAAAGAAACATATTTCAAAGGATCCATAAAATTGCATTTCATTGCATTCATAAGATGTGAAGGACTTTCTAGTATTATGACCAAATTAATTAAAACTACAAAAATACCCATGTCATATTTCAATTTAAAATGTGTGTAATGGCAAATTTCTGCAGATCTTTGCAATGCAGACTTTAAATGTGTTGTGTTTTAAATTTTGTTTTATGTTATCTTGAAAACCAAATTAACAAAAGTTTCTCTGGAGGGAACTGATGTTCAACAACAAAAATGGGGTTTACATTATACATTACACAAAATATTTCTTATTAGAGGTACATTATGATATGCAATTTAAATCTAAATACAAAAAAAAGCCATCTCAAAAATATTGTCAGCTGATACACTTTATCTTTAAAAAGTGTAAAAATGACATAAATGATGGTAAAGAGCATTTTTAAATGGACACTTTATAAGTGCTAATTCCCAGAACTGAAATCTGTTAACTAAAAATACAACATAAATATGTTTCACAGAAGTATTTTCTTATTTTCTCTAATATGTAGGATAGAAGGCACCTAGAAGGCACCAGAATCTGTGGAAATTCCAGTAATTCCTTGCAATAATACCATTGATAGACTGAATATTTGCCAAACACTTATACTTTAACTGAAGCCAAACAATAAAACTGTTAACACTGTATGCTAATTGAATCCATAATTTGGAAAAAATGTAAAAAAGAAAGAAAAACCAAAACCTTATGAACACAAAGGAAACGGCTACAAAAAAGAAAAACTTAGGCTACATTGACATCACTTCATTGGACCAATGAAACTGAGTGTCTGCAACTTTGAAGCCTCTTGATAACATCTGCCTCCTGATAGTTTGGTAAAGGTTATCTTCTACAGCCTCTCCCAACCCACTTCCACTTTGTTTGCACATTTGTGGGGAGGGTCTGCTACATCAAGTGCCATTCCAAACCAATTAGAGCTGAGTGAAAGTGAGTTATAAAGCCCTCCAACACTGAGTCGGCATCAATGCTGACTTACAACGTGTAGAGCGTTTTGTTTGTCATGCAAGGTGTTCCGTACTGTGAGGGACCGAGCACCAAAAGCAAGAGGAGTCACAGGAATAATTAGGAAAATAAGGGTTTTTTTTTTTTATTTTGACCCAAACTTAATTTACAAATATTAAACGTTGAGCTCATAAGAGGTCAAAGTAACAAAACTGAAGTCAGGCAAAATGTGAATAAACTAACTGACTACACAAACAAACATAACTGACCCACCAACAAATGACACACAAGGGTATATATACTGGCTGATCAGACCAAAAGAATCAATAGAGGTAACTAAACACAATACAACACTAACTATAAGGCACGACACTGCAGTCCAGTTTGTGGATAAACTTAACATTAAGGAAGAAATCAAAATAACTAAACTTTAATTACAAATATCTATTAAAATAACAAACGCCAATTTAAATAAAGAACACAAATTTCCCCGTCTCCAGCAAGAACTGGTGGTGGAGTCCAATTATCTTCAGGCATTTAACTGCTCTGAGCCCTGGCCACCATCTTTTGTCGGGCTACTCCCAGGGATCACAGCAGGTAAATAAACCAGTAAAAAGAAAGAGTTAATCACATTAATCACAACAAAGATAGAAATGAATTGATAAAAATACATTAGTAAACTAAATGTGCGCGCTTACAAATAGAACAAATGTACTTAAACCAATTACTAAAGTTATTGCAAATCCATGTGTGTTAAAATAAAAGGATAAATGAAGGTGTGTGTACATTTACCCATTTCACTTAAGTGTGGCCTGGTGTTTGGCCATCACACGTACAAATGTAAGTTCCTCCTAAATGGCTCAAACTAAGATTAGACATTTAATACTGTTATATAGACATTAAGAAATATACAAATATACCTTTCTCTGGTTTAGAAAACAATAATGTTCATTTGATTGTAGTGTTACATTTACAGGGATTGTGGCAAAAACCAAATAATTCATAAACATCAGAATGAAAAATGACTTTATAGAACTGCCACGTAATCCACAGGTGCATCCTAAAAAACTTAAATATCATGAAAAAGGTCATTTGTTTTCGTAATTTAATTCAAAAGAGAAAAATCTTCGTATATGCTATATTCATTACACTAAAATGAAATATTTCAAGCCTTTTTTGTTTTAATATTGATGATTATAGCTGATAGTTCTTGAAAATCAGAAATCCAGTATGTCAAATTATTAGGATATTACTTACGATCAACCAAAAAAGAATTTACAATACAGAAAGTCTAACTTCTGAAAAATATGATAATTTATACAGACAATACTTAGTTGGGCTCATTTACCACAACTTCATCAATGTGGCATGGCATGGAGTCGATCAGCTTGTGGCACTGCTGAGGTGTTAGTGAAGCCAAGGTTGCTTTGATAGACTTGATAAAACACAGAGGACTAAGACCAGCAGATGACATGGTGCCCCAAATCATCATAGACTGTGAAAACTTCACACTGGACTTCAAACACCTTTGATTCTCTGCCTCTCCACTCTTCCTCCAGACTCTAAGACCAAATGATGTCCAAATGAAATGCAAAATTTACTTTCATCTGAAAAGTGGACTTTGGACCACTGAGCAATAGTCCAGTTCTTTTTCTCCTTAGCCCAGGTAAGACGTTTCTGATGTAGTCTCTGGTTCAGGAGTGGCTTGATATTAGGAATGACAGTTGTAGCCCCTTTCACGAAGACGTCCATGCGTGGTGGCTCTGCATGCACCAGCTTCAGTCCAAATCTTGTGAAGCTCTCACAAGTTCTTGAATTGACTTTTCTTGACAGTCCTCTCAAGGCTCATTCCTGTTGCCTGTGCACCTTTTCCTATCATACTTTTCTCGTCCAGTCAGCTTTCCATTAATATGCTTTGATTCAGCACTCTGTGAACAGCCAGCCTTTTCAGCAGTTACCTTCTGTGGCTTACCCTCTTCACGGAGGATCTCGATGATCATCTTCTGGACAACTGTCAGTCTTCCCCATGACTGTGACTGCGTGTACTGAACTAGACTAAGAGATACACAATATTTATACTGTTTGAATAGTAATTTCACTCGAAATGAGATATTCTAATATTGTGAGGTGTTTTTATTTACATTGTGTGAGCTGTAGGCCATAATCATCAAAATGAAAATGGAAAAATGCTTGAAATATTTTAATTTGCGTGTAATGAGTCTACATTATAATACATTTTCATTTTCTTAAATGACTGATGGAATATATTGCACTTTTTCACAATATTCTATTTTTTTAAGATGCACCTGTAATGTCTGCACCTTCTGCAAGATCTTTCATTTTCTAATAGCTCATGGATCATGGCAATTATTGCCAATTCCAAAATATGTTCATAAGAAACCATGGTAATGACAGTTACGATAGTTCCTATTTTCACCAGAGAAAGGGAAGTTTGTCTCAAAGCCTGCTGCTGTATTCATACCCTACAGGCCTATACCATAAGGAAGGGAACTCCATTCAGTGAGTGAGGCTACAAACGGAGTGCACTCCGTGGCGGAGTGGGAGCGGGGAAGGTTTCGTTGGAAAAAGCCCTAATTTTCTCCTTGCAGCAACCATGATTCGAATTACGGGGGGTACTGTACCCCTCGATCAAGAACCAGACCCCCCCAAAGAGACAAAAATAGCAGTTTGGGGAGGGGAGGTCTTAACATTTTTCTTTTGTTGTAAAAAAAATAATAAAATAACCTCACCTTGTAGGAAAAGTTTGTGTAAAACGATTTCAGACACCCCTAATGTGGACCGTACCATTTTAACCACCTCGGCGCTAGAAGAAGCCAGTCGGATGTGTCATTCATTCTCACTGAGTGACCTGTTCATTGTGTTTGTCTGTCATGGTACCGTTTGTTGTGCGTTAGTAAATGTAAGTAGCCAGCAGAAGTCTAGCATGTTGAAAATGTGTTATTTTATCATTTATTCATTTAAGTGTTTCATCTACTAATGCAAGCTGACGTCTTTACTATATCGACATTACTATAAGTGAAACCTATAGGGACAACATAAAAAAACTACCTAGCCAATAAGCCCCATTATTTGAATTTTAGTGGTATTGAGTCTGCATTCCACAATTTCATATTTATAGACATTTTTAGAAGCTTCATCTGATAGCCCAGATACTATTTTGTTAAATATACAGGTCCTTCTCAAAAAATTAGCATATTGTGATAAAGTTCATTATTTTCTGTAATGGACTGATAAACATTAGA
>JAODJU010000138.1:3006461-3022004 GCA_026776725.1 Gnathonemus echidnorhynchus | reverse complement strand
GTGGGAAGGGAAAAGTGTGGCAGAAAACGCTGCACAACGAGAAGAGGTGACCGGACCCTGAGGAAGATTGTGGAGAAGGACCGATTCCAGACCTTGGGGGACCTGCGGAAGCAGTGGACTGAGTCTGGAGTAGAAACATCCAGAGCCACCGTGTACAGGCGTGTGCAGGAAATGGGCTACAGGTGCCGCATTCCCCAGGTCAAGCCACTTTTGAACCAGAAACAGCGGCAGAAGCGCCTGACCTGGGCTACAGAGAAGCAGCACTGGACTGTTGCTCAGTGGTCCAAAGTACTTTTTTCGGATGAAAGCAAATTTTGCATGTCATTCGGAAATCAAGGTGCCAGAGTCTGGAGGAAGACTGGGGAGAGGGAAATGCCAAAATGCCTGAAGTCCAGTGTCAAGTACCCACAGTCAGTGATGGTCTGGGGTGCCATGTCAGCTGCTGGTGTTGGTCCACTGTGTTTTATCAAGGGCAGGGTCAATGCAGCTAGCTATCAGGAGATTTTGGAGCACTTCATGCTTCCATCTGCTGAAAAGCTTTATGGAGATGAAGATTTCATTTTTCAGCACGACCTGGCACCTGCTCACAGTGCCAAAACCACTGGTAAATGGTTTACTGACCATGGTATTACTGTGCTCAATTGGCCTGCCAACTCTCCTGACCTGAACCCCATAGAGAATCTGTGGGATATTGTGAAGAGAAAGTTGAGAGACGCAAGACCCAACACTCTGGATGAGCTTAAGGCCGCTATCGAAGCATCCTGGGCCTCCATAACACCTCAGCAGTGCCACAGGCTGATTGCCTCCATGCCACGCCGCATTGAAGCAGTCATTTCTGCAAAAGGATTCCCGACCAAGTATTGAGTGCATAACTGAACATAATTATTTGAAGGTTGACTTTTTTTGTATTAAAAACACTTTCCTTTTATTGGTCGGATGAAATATGCTAATTTTCATGAGCTGTATGCCAAAATCATCAATATTAAAACAATAAAAGGCTTGAACTACTTCAGTTGTGTGTAATGAATCTAACATATATGAAAGTCTAATGTTTATCAGTCCATTACAGAAAATAATGAACTTTATCACAATATGCTAATTTTTTGAGAAGGACCTGTAGATTAGATTTTATTCACAGACACACTATGGGGAAAAGGAAAGATGGAGACATCAGACACTTTTTTGGTGGTAAGAGTAAGTAGGAAATATTAGTGTTAAGAGCTACAAACATTACACTAAAAGTATAGGTGCAGTTTTGCAAACAATGTGTATGAAGGAAAGTGGTGGTCAGCAGAAGGCAGGAGAGGCACAGGAGCAGGCAGCAGGAAGATAGCAGGATGAGGACAGTGAGCAGGCAGCAGGAAGATTGCAGGATGAGGACAGCGCACAGGACCAAGAGGTGAGTTAGAAATTAGGCTATACTTTAAGATCTACTGTATCATCAAGACAGATATTAGCCTAATAGGCAAATATTTATTTCTGAAGGCTGTTGGAGCTGGGGGGACTGAGAGGGCAGGAATAACACCAGACTGATGGACCAAACCAGGCTGTTTGTAAATGTATAGGCTTATTACTTTTACTAGTATACTTCATCTAGGATAATTCCTGGGAGTTATCAAAACCAAATTCTTTTGGATAGGGATAAGGATAATGAGATCTTTTGTATTGATTCTCATTTTGTCGCATGTCCAGACCATGACCGTGTGTTGCATACATGTCAGTAAACACCCCTAGCGCATCTTGCACTCTTAACATTAACATTGATCCTGGATTGATCCTACATTGATCCTATTCGTATTGACGCGGTAACAGACCATAATGGTCATAGAAGTGTTATGAAGGCAGTACCCCCCAATTATGGAGGGGAAATTCACACTCTGCCTGCAACTATTTTGCCACAAATAAATACAAATGAAGTTTATCATGCAATTTTTTGAAGAAAAAAAAACACAATAGCTCACATAAAAGTAAAGAATTTTAAATAGATCATTAGACCAAAAACAATGTTCAACAGAAAGATCAAGACATCCAAACATGGTATTAAGGAAAACATTAATACCTGTGGTATCCCAAACCAGCCCACAGGAGCCCCCAGATGGTCTACATTTTTGCTTCCTTCCAACCTCCAGGGAATTGGGAGACAGCAAAAACATGGACCATCTGGGGGATCCCAAGGATTGGTTTGAGAAACATTGCTTTATAAAACACAACTAACACACTGACAGAAAGGACTTTCAGCTATATTTGAGAATGTAAAACAAAGCTTTTATGTTAAGCATTTATCATAAATCAACACTGAATTATACAAATGGATCTCAATTTCTACTTGTAAGTCCATAACTGAAACCACTCATATACCACCATATCAAAAAGCTTTGTGTGCCAAAAGTTCAGCATGTACTGTACGTGATTCTGAAACAGTTTAGTTTATCAGATAGCTTCTGTCCCAGGTAGTCATTCAATAATCTGTGTGTCAGATTAAGACGCAGCTACTATTCAGCAATAAAAAGTTAAACAAACACTGGACATGACTGATATCTTTGCAATTTTTTTTAAATACCTGTAAATTACTTTTTAGGTTAAAAAAATGCCTTGAACAAATTATTGGCAGCCTATGTGGCAACCCAGCTTATGTATCATTCAGTAGAGTTTAGGTCTTCTCTGTATATGCTGTCAAATCTCTCCCTGTGCATGTTGCATATAGTGGATGTGCAAGTCTAATTCCCGTGGTAAAGTACGTCCACAGATCATGCACTGGAGAAGGCGGTTTGGGGAAAATGGCAAAGAGTTGGGAGGGTGGATTCCATGAGGATCATGGAGTTCAGATCGCTGCACCGCAGGTAAAGTCTGGGGACCTGCATGCTTCTCGGAGAGCACAGTCTTCTGGGTGAGGTAGCTATTTTGAGGGTGCATGCACGAGCTGAATGCATCCGAATAAGAAGACTGGAGGGGGACGGCAATCTGAGGGGGGGCAGAGGGGAAGGGGGTGGCTGGCTTAGGAGTAACTTGGTAGTCTTTCGATACTAGATGCTGCTGCTGCCCTTTGTTTGCAGATTTTTCCAGTAGACTTTGGGCACAGGATACAACTGGTGATGTTTGGAGCCCCCAGGTTGCAATGCCATCCCCACAGTGAGGCTGACAATCCTGATAACATGCTGTAGTTTTGCTCCCTGATGCTGACATTGATGTACCGATCCAACTGAAAGGCTGTTGCTGCTTTTGGCTAACCTCTGAACTGTCTGACGAGCTAAGAGTTCGGAGTTGAGCAGACCTTGCCTGTAAGCTCCATGTAGACGTGTCTTTAACCTTATGGGGGTCCTCATGCTGAGCTGCAGGTTGGCTCACAGCTGTGGGAGTGGAAGTAACTGACCAGCCCACGAGTTGTTGCAGGCTTTGCCCAGGTTTTTCTGATGAATTCTCTGGTACTGTTGGAGGAGTGCTGAATTCCCACACAGTAGTTCCTTCACTGCATCGAGGATGGGCTTCCTCATACTGGACTGTGGTTTGGCCTGGTGTAGATGGTGGTTGACTAGTCCAACTCAAAGCCTGTTGCTGCTGCAACTCTTTCTGTTGCTTCAGTTCCTCCCCAGGTTGATCCAGGGGAACTGGCTTCTGTGATGGAACTGGAGGTGCCTGGGTTCCCCATACAGAAGCTCCATCTGGCTGATGGGAATGGGTCTCACTGTACTGAACTGCAACTTGATTGCCTTGGCTTGATGGAGGTGAACTGATCCACCCTGACGACGGCTGTTGGGTGACAACTGGCCGCCCTCCCACTTCTGACTGCCATTGTGGCTGCTGCCGCCACTGGGGTTCAAAAAATGTTGCCGAAGTGTGATGGGATGCTTTTTCTAGCCATTCCTGTCCTACAGGTAGCCGACCTGGATATGTTGCTGGGTGATCAGGCATTTCAGTGCCCTCCCCTCCTGCCCACCGGGGCCAGCCTGAAGTCCACCTGCTCCCTCTTCTGCCCCTAGTCCCTCTGCCCCTCCCTCTTCCTCTCTGGGGTGCCAAGGACATAGAGAGCGGCTGGTTGAGTCCTTGACGTTTGCGAGCATGGATCTTTTGGTGCACCAGCAAGCTGCTTAACCAGGGAAAAGACTTGTGGCATTCTGTACAGCGATGGGGCCTCTCCCCAGTGTGGGTGTTCAAGTGGTCCCGCAGCAAATATGCTAACCCAAAGCTCTTGTCACAGAGCTGGCACTTGTGAGGTTTGTCGCCAGTGTGGGAGAGCAAGTGCCGCTGCAGCTCAGCCTCTTCGCTGTAGCCCTTGCGGCACTGAGTGCAGCGGTACGGCTTCTGCTGATGCAGCCTCTGGTGAGTTTTCATGTTCTGGAGGAAGGCAAAGTCCTTGCCACAATCAGGACATTTAAAAGGCTTCTGCCCGGTGTGGATGATTAGATGCTGCTGCAGGTAGCTGCTGAACTTAAAACCCTTGCCACACACCCTGCACTGGAAAGGTTTATCCTTGGAATGGATGCGCATGTGGAGTTCCAGCACCGATCTGTGGCGGAAGGTCTTGCCACATTCAGTGCACTTCAGCATCTTTCGATTCAACAGATCTGGCCAGCCCAGCAGTGACATATTCTCCCCATTGTTTGTGCTCACCCTCTCCAACACAGCCAATCCCTGTTTTGATGCTGTCCCATGACTCGCCAAGTGCATCTGTAGGCTTGACAGACTAGGAAAGGTGAGGGGACATTGATGACAGCTGTGGGCAAGGTCTTGGTGCTCGTTGTTGTTGCTCCGCCCACCAAGTTCTTCCCTTGCCTCATGGGTCAATAAATGTGTTTTCAGGCTGGCTGATTCTGAAAAACTAAGAGGACAGAGGGGACAGGCGAGGGAATATTGCGAGGCACCACTGCTGTTTGTACTGTTGATACTTGTTCTGAGTCCCACTCTGAACCTCTGCTCTCTGTCGTGGCTCATCATATGTGTCTGCAGGCCAGCCAAATCAGGGAAGGTGAGTGGACAGCGAGGACAATCGTGCGTGTGCTTCCAGTGCTGCCTCCAGTGTGCCCTCCAGTTCTGAGTGAAGGCAAAGGCCTTTCCGCACATGGGACAGTGAAATGGTTTCTTTCCAGTATGCAGGAACTGGTGCTGGTGGAACAGGCTAGCACATTTGAAACGCTTGCCGCAGATGCGACACTGTCGGGGCCGGTCCACTTTGTGTCTGCGCCGGTGATCCTCCATGACGGAGTGGTGCCGGAATACCATACCGCATTCAGGGCACTCGAAGGGCTTTAGGGCAGCATGTGAGCGCTGGTGGATGCGGAGCATATAGCCACATGAGAAGCCCTTGTTGCACTCAAGGCAACGGAAGGGATTTTCCAGAGAGTGAGTCTGCATGTGGGCATTGATGGACACCCTATACTGGAAATCCCTGCGGCACAGCGGACAGCGGTATGGTTTCTCGGGGGCCTGATGGCATCGATGGCACCTCAGTTTCCCCAGCGTGAGGAATGTTTCGGCGCAGTGCTCACACTGCAAACACCTCCCTTCCCTGCTGTGGGGTCTGCTCTCCAGCCCTACCGCCGCACCCTTTTCCTTATGCTCACTGCGGTGTTTAATTAGACTGCTACGGTGTCGGAAGGTGACGCCGCAATCTTTGCAGGTCAAGGAAGCCAGTTCATCCTGGTGTGTGTGAAAGTGCCGATGAAGGTTGTAAGTCTCCCGACGAGTAAACCGCTTTCCGCACTCACGGCATACCAGTCTACTCTTGCGCTGCTTTGCATCTATCTTCCCATCCATTTTGCGGCCTTCCTTCACATGAAGCTGCTTGCTTTCGCTTTTTTTTAACCTTCTCCCTTCTTGTGCCAATGTCTGGTCCATGCCAGACATTGGCTCTTCCGCTCCTCTGTCTGTCAGATCAATCGCAGGCACTGTTCAGGGACAATAAATATGGACAATGACAACAGTGCATCTGAAAGGCTTGTTATGTCACTCAACACACAGCTGGTGTTTTGACTGAGCCATGTCAAAATTTAAATCTACCTTCTAATATTAAGAAAAGTAACAGGTACTTTAAAATTAAGCAAACAAGAATGCAAAATGTTATGAATTGTTTCAGGGACAAACATAAAATATACAAAATCATTAGCAATATTATTGCGCAAAGTTTGGAGCAAATGGCTAAAACTTCATTTAAAATATATGACTGGTAGATTTTTTGAGACTTTAACCAAAACACCCTCCTAAACACCATCTAATCAAAAAGTTCATCCTTCAATCTTTCAATCATTTATCCAGTACAGGGTTGTGAATGATGGTTCTGTAGCCTACGGCAGACAGCATAAGGCACAAGACAATGGTTAAATCAGAATGGGGGGGATACTGTATGTTCGTTTATCAACCTGCTGTGTTACCACTTAAGAATAATACAAAATAAACTAAACAATGTGATCAAAGAGTTATTTTTATTTAATATGACTATTGAACATTTCATGCGGTTCAATAGTATTTTTTTTAAAAAACATAACAAAAGCCCACCTATTGAACATAAAATTTGAAAGTGCAATAAAATGGCTTATAATACCACAATGAGAAATACTTCTGTTTATTCATTTGTAATGTCCTCATAAAAATGCTAGTACGTTAAGTTTTGGCCACTGATCACCAAATTATAATTTTAAATTCCGTACGGTAAGAAAAATAAGTCCAAATACAAAAACACGAGACAGAAATCAAGGCATCATGTAGGAATACCTCATCCACTCGAAAAATCAGAGTGACTAATGAAGCTTGACATTAAAGCTGATGAAAAAACATGATTTTTATTGCAAAACTTTTTCTTAAACTGTTCACTTTGAATGGTTTACTAAGTTTAAAAGGTTAATGTTTTAGGAGGTGAAGCTGTGCTCCAGCAAGGTACGATTAGGACACAAGGAGGCGGAGCTGGGCTCTATCTACATTTAAACCCTGGGTACAGGGGTACCACTAGAAGGGACTATGGTAGGAAACTAGAAGAAACTCATCTGACATTTACATTATGCAAATTCCAGACACACATCCTGGTGCGAGATGTGAACCCACTATGCTGAAGTGTTGCAGGAACAGGGTCACCCTCCCTCAAAACTTTCATCAAACGTAATTGATGAGGAATAGAATAGAATAGAATAGAAGCTTTATTGTCATTGTATACTAAATACACAATGGAGTGCTGTTCCTTATAAGTGTAATAAAAAAGAGAAAAAGAAATAAAGAATTAAAAAATTACAGAAAACAAAGTCATACAAATATCTGTATGTAGATTAATTCGTAAAAAGAGCCAGCCACAGGAGACAGCTAGTAAATATAAATACTATGGATGAATAAGATAAATAAAAAGGATTACTATTATTGCACTGGTTTTTGTGGGCACTAAAGACTAATATTGCACACAGATTTATTTTTAATTAATGATCTTATGGCCCTTGAGTCTTAAGGTGCGTGTTTTAATGGACCTGTAGCGCCTACCAGAGGGTAGCAGAACAACAACAAGCGTCAAGACCTTGCCCACAGCTGCCCCCATGATGACTACTGTCTACTTTCTAGATGATATTCATCAGTACTCAAAATTCCTTACCAAGTAGCTACTTAGACAACCGAAACTGCCAGTTTTACGCATCAGGTATTAACCAGTGCAACTAGTCCCATCAGATGTCGTCCGACATGCACCGTGCGATCTTTATTTAAATTACTCTTCCCACTCACCATCGTTCCCCTTTGCTACCCCGTAGACTTTAAACTCGTCGCCCGCCTCCGACCCGTCAAAATCTCGGGGACTGTCGCAATCAAACCTGGGGTGCGTATGGGCCTCCGCTTCGGACCCGGTTAAATCTATCACCACGGTGGATCGCGTCGGCGTTTCGCTTCCCCGGTGCTCGGTACTGTTATCGGTTTGATTGTTACTCCAGCCGTGCATCCCAGCGCCGGAGCACAGGCGTCCATCGCCGCCTTCTCCATAGAGCCGCTGGAAGGCATCGGGAAGACTCGGCGAGCACGGCCGGCAGTCGCCGTCCCTATCCAGCGAACGACCCGTCTCATCGGGTGCAGCGGAAGACTGCTGTGTCCGGGACTCCGGTGAATGCCGAGCGGCCATATTTAGGTCGCACTCCCCCTGCTTGCATAAGCCAAGCCGCTCACCGGGCGGTCTGTGCGCCGACGTCGGACGTGACGTTTATTTCTCATTTGTGTCGCCGCCGGAACAGAACCGGGACACATGGAAGGGTTATATTCTTCTCATCATAAAATAAAATAAAAGTATAACAACATCACACCTTGTTTACATGTATAATTGTATTGATCCTCTGAATCAAAATTAAATTAAAATGGCATGGGGCAAGGGACGACAGCCAATGTGTACCGTGGCGTGCAGCGGTCTGGGGGCATGGATGTGTGGGATGAAATGTCATTTACTTTATCAGGTATGTGCAATCGCGACACGAATGGCTGTATAAGACCTGGGTGTGTTTTGGAAACGAGGGGCAGCGCTGGAGCATGTAGAGAAACCTACAAAGAAATACAAGGTGGGCCAAAAGTAGGTATACAGTTTTTATTTTACAGTACTGATTGGGTCATGTTTAGTGTCTTAGGCGGTTGAAATGCCCTCCATCAACGTCGATACATTCCTGGAGCCTGTCCCTACACTGTGACACACCTCAGCTCCCTTAATAACACCTTTCCACAGCGTTGAATCGGGCGAAGTGACAGCACTGACTAGGAACCACGTTCACCCGACCTGACACCCATGAACTTTTTACTTTTTTTTGTTTTTGTTTGTTTTTTTTGGCGGGGGGGGGGGGGGGGGGGGGGGGGGGGGGACGCAGTAAAGGAGAAGGTTTTTGAGAGGAAGCCCCACACAGTGGATGAGTTAATCTCACAAGTATTTGTGGACATTGATGATAACCGGGATTTGTGTGCTAAAGTGTGTCACAGTGTCAGGGACAGGCTCCAGGAATGTATCAATGTTGACGGAGGACATTTCGAACAGCTAAGAGACTAAACATGACCCATTCAGTACTGTAAAATAAAAACTGTATACCTACTTTTGGCCCACCCCATATGCAAACAACTATAACTTGGCAAAGACGAAACCCAAAAATGACAAAATGGAGACAGTGGTAAAATGAGTGAGTAGAGAAATTGTTTTCCAACAAATGCTGTATTTAAAGACATGGCACGGGACTGTATCAAATTCCGCAATAAATTATATTGTTTTCTATACCTTCAGATGATTTGTTTTGAAGTATTAATGCATTTAGCAACACTAAATCTCATAGTTTACAAAGTTTGTAGTCTACTGAAAATCAGTTTGGCTACATTTTAACAGCATACAAACATAATCCCAACAAGAGTAATGCTATGTCAGGGCTGTGTTTATTTACACTTACATAATCATATACATCTTAAGAAATCAAATGCTATTTTTTTATTTACAAGACAATACAAATTGTGCAAAATAGTACATTAGTGTGAAATTTATTTGGAGGTCCTTTGCATTTTATTCTCTCCGGCTGGAGACTGCATGCAGGACAGCAGTGCATACAACACAATTAATATGCATGAATCAGAAATCAGAAGAAAACAGACAATGAAATATCATTTGCCAAAGTGAATAAGTGCATCAAAATGGGGCAAAATACTTTAAATATATCAATATTTTAATTTAATATAATTCTGATTGTCTATTCACAATAAAACATCTGTAACCTAAATTAGACTTTTCTCAACACTGACATTCGATTTAAATCAAAATGTTTTCTACAGAGTAAAAGGCATTGCTGGACTGAGAAGATGACTTTGGTAACACTGGGGTAACATCGTGATGGTTCTGTTATATTTAAATACTAAACAAAAATAAATTATAGCATTTTTAAAAATTTACTGTCACTAACGCCGTCGTCGCCTTCTCTGCTCACTTGACCGCCCCCGCCGCGGCTGTTGTATTGTCCCAGATATTTCTAGTGATGGACTGGGTTGGATGTTACCATCTAAGTTTTCAGGTGGAGGTGGTACAGGTGGCATTACTGGTGATACTGTAGGGGGAGGATGAATGTTAGATACTTGTTGCTGCTGTTGCATCTCAAGAATACCCAAAAGCCTTTGTAGAAGCACATTATTTTGCTGAAGGCTGACACAGAGGCTTTCTTGTGAGGCCACCAGTGTTCGCACATCATGTCTAAAACCTTCCCCAAATTCCCGCAGACTCTGTTCCACCCTGTTCCCAAGCTGAACTGCCGCTTCACCCAACCCCCTGAGTTCATCCTCTAGCCAGGAGGTGCGTGTTGGCGCCTCCAGGGGCTCGTGCTGTGTCCCGACGGACGGTTGGGGGCTGGGCTGTGGGGTCCCATTAAGAAACGGAGCACTATATAGTGGAGAGGGAGGCAACCAGCGTTCAGATGTCGTAGGCAGCCCCAGTCCTAGACTCAATCCCAATCCGAGTTTGTCCTCTATGCTGCTCTCGCCTCCATCGCCTTCTCCCTCTCCTTCATCCACGCCTCTCCCTCCTGCCTCATCCTCGTTCTCAAAGCCATCTCTTTCGGATCCATTCCCTGTTCCTCCCATTACAGATAGAAGATATAAGAAGAGGTATTTTAGGTTACAAAGGTAACCTCATATAACCCCAGTTCTGCAAATCAGGTAACTACAAAGTGACCAAATAAAAATCAACAGGTATGTAAAATAAGTAGAGAAGTAAAAGAAAAAAAAACTTTTTGTCTATCAGCAAGTTTTATTGAAAATACAAATTCAATAGATTCAGTATAGTTTCAGACACAATATCTACACATTACACATTAAACAATAAATAGCTTGAAATTACCTGCGTCAGCATCTGTGAAGCAGGGATAAGTGGATTTTGCCCTGTTTGCTATTCTCTGCCGAGCCTGATGAAGCTTGGGGCTTGTCTGCCTGGATCTGTTCAGGCTAGACAATCCTCTACCAGGTGGCAAGCAATAACTGCGATGACGGGCATCGGCCAGCCTGCCCCCGTTGCGTCTTTTGAGATCATCCCAGCGCTTCTTGACCTCACGAAGTGTGCGGGGAACACGGGAGACAGCGTTGACCCGATCAAGGATGCTGGCCCAGATCTGTTCCCTTTCCCTACGTCGGAGTCGTCCTGCCGGCCCAAAGAGCTCCCCCTCACACCGGGTCACTTCTGATACTAGCACTTCTAGCTCTGCCCCACTGAAGCGGCTTTTCCGCTTCCCCCCACCTCCAGCTGCAATTGCAGCAGAGACGCTGCTATCTACAGAAGAAAAATGAATGAAATACCTAGTCAGAATCTACGAGAAGAGAGCAGCTCTTTAAAACTGATATCCTTAAAGGTTTGTAATCTTATTAAAAATGATTCGCTTACTTTGTTCAAGAGATATGATATCATCATCTGTCGGCATCACTGGAACCACGATATTGGGGTGCACAACCACCACATTGAAAGGGAGCCCACCAGGCAGGTCTCCTTCATGGTCACAGCTGCCCTCGGAATCGTCATCCTCCCTCGTGAGGCCATCCTCTGAGACCCCAGCTTCGATGGGTCCTTCAGGAGACTCTACTTTGATGTGCATTGGGGGTGAATGCTCATACAGCAGCCCCCCTTCCTCATAGTACTCTGTCATGGATCAGGCCTGAATCGTAGGCACAACGACCGGTCCAGATGGACAGACGCACAGTCACAGTCACACGCCAGCTGACCAACCACTTTCTGAACACATTGTTGAACATTTACTGTCTGACTCACCTGGCCAGCAAACTGCAAAGGCACACAATCACACGAGTGGTACATTCACTTATTAGTTATCAGGCTGATATCTAACATGCAAAAGGCACTATAATCAGCATATATATAACATAAAACAATTTACTTGCCTATATTATTAGTCATGCACTTAGATAGCTGATAATATGTAAATACGTATATATATATATATATAATAACAGCTATACAAGAAAATCCAGGCATTCATAAACAAGAACAGAATGCAATGATGCACAATGATATGCAAAACAATATATAAAAGCAAGCACACGCACAGTTCTATCAGGCTGATTTGTAAAAATAAAAAAATAGCACAGACATGATCACTGACGCCAAACACCCCGCTGAAAATATCGACGGGGAGGCACACCTACAGAAAAAAAGGAATAATAACAGAATAATTACTACAAAGTCATCAAAGTTGCATCTCAGCATTTTATCGTGAAAATTACGATAGTATGGGTGCATTATACTGCGACTGTAAAACTGTCATAAAAATACATGCTGTCGCATTAATGCGCATTTTTCTGCACCACATCCGCAACGGTTGCGCATTCCGCATAAATTAGGCTAGCTAGCTAGCTAGCAAGTAACCCAGCTCGCACTGAAAAACTGCACATTGGGAACGCAAGGGGTAAAATATTTAATCACTGAGAATGACTGCTCACCTTATAGTTTGGCAACAAAAACGGTTCAATTTATGGTTTAATTCAACATCCCTTTACTACGCATGAAACCTCCTCTTCTTCCCAGCGTCTTAAATGTACACACATTTTAGCCCGTCGCAGCATATAGACGTCATCCACAATAATTCTGTAATGCGTTTACTGTATTACTGTATGATCCACGTGTTTCAAAACTGTCTTATAACAGTGTTATATTTACTAAATGTACTAAATCTGCCTAAAACTCCACGTGCTTAACCGCAGGGTATTTGTTTCAGTTTATTAAAAAAAATTATCATATGTATTGTTTGTATTGGGTAGGGAGGGGTATAAAAATTGCAATAATAGTTCGTTTTTTCTCCTTTGACAGTGAACCACAAGATATAACAAACCAACGGAAACGTAATTATGAAGTATAAACATGCTCTGTATTAATTATGAGTACATTATACGTGGCATAAATTACCACAAAATGTTAATAGTGTAAATGTTAAACAATAATGAGCTTTTCTTTGATAGTACCTTATGCCACCATAGTATTTTTATTCTTGAAATAATAACAAAACAATTATTGATGACAAGAATATGTCTTGATTATTAAGAACCAGTACTTTTTTGTGCCCATTTTTACTGACAGGATGGCAAATAATACCTTTATTACAATACATTTAATAATACATTTTGTACAGAACACATATATGCTGTTAATTTTCCTCACCTTCCAAAATGTGCCTAACATTTCGTGATCCTATCAAATTATTATTTAAAAATGACTTGTCCAGCAGAGTGTAATGGAGTATATCAGGGTGGAATGGAGCATAATAGGGTGGAATGGAGTATAACAGGGTGGAATGGAGCATAACAGGGTGGAATGGAATATATCAGGGTGTAATGGAGTATAACAGGGTGTAATGGAATATAACAGGGTGTAATGGAGTATATCAGGGTGGAATGGAGCATAACAGGGTGGAATGGAGTATATCAAGGTGGAAAGGAGCAACAATATTAACAGGTTCTAACAGTAGATTTCCTTATTGCCCTGCATACTTTGCCACCTATGGTGTGTGACCTGAACTCAGAGGTGGAGTGACAGGACAGGCAGGGCAGGCAAGGGCCTGGGACCCCGAGCTGGGAGGGGGCCCCCAAGGGTGGCCATTTACATATAGTACATTGCAACGTCAAATCTGCTTTATTTGTGTACTCTGATTTTCACAAAAGTGAAAATAAAGGTCTTGTGTTTATTAAATTGTCTTTGTTGATATTATTAATGTACACTTCACTGAAAAAAGGTAACAAATTGTATCATGCCAGGGGAGGGAGAGCTGCCCATGGAGTTTCTTGCCTGGGGCTCCCAGAGTCCCTAGAATTGCCTCTGTCTGTACCTATACAATATAGAATGTAAGATAAGGTAAGATGAGATAAGATAAGATAAGATAACTTTTATTAATCCCACATTTGGGATATTTGCTTTGTTACAGCAGCAGATGGAGTAGCCTAATAAAAAGAAATGTGACTATAGCAATAAAGAAAAGCTATACAATATACAAATTATATATATAGAAAAGATCATTTGTAATGAGTAACGAAAACCTTCATAGAAATGTAGTGGAGTCAAAAGTCATAAGTTTCTAAAAAAGCTGATACTCAAGTACAGTACAGATACTCAAAAAAATGTACTTAAGTCCAGTACTCAAGCAAATGTACTTTGTTACTGTCCACCCCTGATTTTTTTGATTGGACAAACTTTCACCATAACGTAGCCTAACAGGTGAAACTTTAAGAGTGTGCCAAGCAGGATAACATTTTATAAATTAAAAAGAAAAAGGTAGGAGTGATAGTTGAAGCGTACATCAGTTTGCACAGTTGAATTCACACCGAAAAAAGATGTCACTTCAGGAAAATGGTCTCAAAGGATCTGTAGCCTTTTTTGGATGGTAAGAAAGTACATGCTTTCAGGCTGGATGATGACTTCAGGGACACACAATCAATTAAAAAAATGGTAAAAAATAACTATAGTTCCATTTTATTTGTTTGATGATTAGAAAGAGTTTAGCCTAGTCTATAACTTACAGAATATTTTGAGATTTTTATCATTTACTGGTTGAAGGTTCTTGTGGAAGTTCATTACTTTGGACTAAAGATATGATAAAACTGAATGTATATATCGATAAAAAGGTGTGTAAAATACAAAATTGTAATTTTTATATCTATTATGCATGTTTGAGTGTTAAAGACTTAAATATATATTTTAAGCAATTTCTTGTGATGTGATTCATTTTAGAGAAAATATGACTAAGGGACAGAAATTCACCATATAACAGGAATGACAAATTTATGCCAAAGTAAAACCACTTTGTGGCAGCTCAGGACTTCCTGTCCATTTTCACCACCAACATTCATTTCAAAGCATAGGCTACTTTTATTGTAATACTGCCTCATTTGTAAATATACTGATTCAGTACACAGTTTGAGCAGATGTGTAAAAACCTTAGAAGGCACTTTCCAAATAAGTCCTTTTGCACATGAGAAATGCAGCCTGGTTGAGTTGTCGCAGATTATTAAAACTGGACAGAAACTAATCTGCTTCGATGGTGAGGAAAGCAGCTAATTATTTTAGCTGATGTTGAGTGGTGTGGAAAAGTTTCCCCCTGGAGATAGTCATGTAATTGGCAGTAAGTGGAAAATAAGTCATACTGGAAGACTGCTGTGGCCTGAAATTACAGTAGCCTTTTAAAACTGTTTATTAAACAGATCAATCAGTTATATTGAAAACACCTTAAAACTAAATAATCTTTTAGCTACATGTATAAACATGCTATTAGACACACATAGGTGACTACAATCTCCAATTAATTACCAATTCTAACAACAGAAATGTAGATTATGACTTGCATAAATGGATTAAGATTTTTTTGACTATAGTAAGACATAGCCAGATGTCAGTACCTTTTAAAAGGGAAATAATCCACTAATTTAAAAGGATAACCATACTTTTGTTTTTTTCTACTATCTACATTGTTTCTTGTTCAGATTAACCGTCTCTAGGGAGTAGGAGTAACAAGACATACAGTCAGGTCCATAAATATTGGGACATCGACACAATTCTAATCTTTTTGGCTCTATACACCACCACAATGGATT
>JAODJU010000138.1:2950695-2964169 GCA_026776725.1 Gnathonemus echidnorhynchus | reverse complement strand
CGATCAGAACTCAAACTTTTTAGGATTTGATCCGGAGTCCGGAACAGATTAAGTTCGAGAACCGAGGTACCACTGTACAGGCCACAGCTGGCAGACACATCACACCCAGAACTTCAGATTCTTTCTTAAGAACACCAGCTTTAATTTGTTGTAACAAATGCTGTCTTTCAATATTCCTACGTAATTTTGCGAGTAATACAAATTATCACAAAACAAAATAGTATTTTGTACACTGTGCAAAGTTTTGATGGCATACCACAGCAGCATTAGTGCTATACACAAGCACTTGAAGAGGAAACCATAGGTGCTATTCTGGATAACGGACCGCCAGAAAAGGCAAAACCACTTTAACTGTTATTTTTTCATGTTTATTAAATTACCATTAGTATGGTGCACTTTTTAAAATCCTTTGTCCTTATGGCTGCTCGATACATTAATCATTAAACCAGCAAAGTTGTCTGCCTGCTACCTTAGAATCTCCATTAAATAAGTGTTTTAGAAAATGTTTAGGTTAGAATTTGGCCTTATTCTACATTGACTGATATACCAGTGTGTGTGTTTTTAACACTGGGCTTGTTTGGATCAGTGCTGTTACCGTAAGCTAAAACTGAAATGAAAACTAATTTTAAAAAAATATATATTTGTTAAGTGAAGTAAAAATGAAAAGTATATTTACCTAAAAAAACACGCTGAACTTTAAACTTCAAAAAGTACCGGCAAACCACCGACGTCTTTTTACCTTATTTATCCACAATATTGCCTCTTTTAAAAGA
Organism: Gnathonemus echidnorhynchus; assembly: GCA_026776725.1. Lineage (NCBI taxonomy): Eukaryota > Metazoa > Chordata > Actinopteri > Osteoglossiformes > Mormyridae > Gnathonemus > Gnathonemus echidnorhynchus. The sequence goes on along the minus strand of JAODJU010000138.1, from coordinate 2,963,396 downwards.
TGTTGCGACTGCTGAGCTGTGGAGCTGGGGAAATGATTCGCTTCCAGGATGCACTTCGTAAAACGGTCAGCGTCTCGTCTAAAGCACAGTGAAAGATTAAATGTGCATGTCAGTATAACCCAGCCCCACAAAACTATTGTACGTGATTTTACGGCGCATGCACAATAATCACCAGAGCTTCAGATGACAGATGAAACATTTGTCTAGACGCCGACTTTTCAGTACTATATGGACGTTTATTTACCCCCACATTTTAGTAAGCAGTTTAGTAGTATTATTGAGAAGCATTTTGCGATGCCCATAAGTTAGTAATCTGTGTAAATTCAGTGTATGTTTAATAAACATGTCTGACTTCAAATTGCAAAAAGTACAGCCACACCACCTATGTCTTTTCATGTTGTTTATCTATGATACCTCCTCTTTGAAAAGATGCTATGGCTGTTGATCTGTCCCTTTTTTCATTGGCACTTCAGTGCTTATTGCTTTCATTTACCAAAACAGTCACATGTGGCATGTTCCGCTAACCAAATTTAATAAGTATAAGGATACGCTGAATTTATACATCTTACTAATTTATGGGCATCACAATATATCTGTCATTAATATTTTAGGCTTATCAAATTGTGGGTGTAAGTAAACGTCCGTATCCCGCTGAAAATCTGGTGTCTTATCTAAAGCTCTACAACTTAAATGAGATGGTCAGTTTGATTTTATGGAGGAAAATTAATCATTTAGATTAATATATCCAATGGTAAAATAATTGATAGATTAATCTATCGAAAAATAGTCGTTAGTGGCAACCCTAAATACATTACATATCTGTATCATTGATATCACAATATGACATTTTTTTAATCACTTAATTTATACCAGTATTATTGTAGACGGTATGACATGGCACAGCCCTAATTCATAGCCTACGTTATCAATTATCAATGGCAATATTAATTCATTAAAAGGACAGTGACACAGATAAGCAACAGAAACTGACTGACTGACCACAGTCCTGTGACTCATAGTTGTATCTCTAATAGAACATCTATGAATGCTGTAATTTTTCTTTAGCAATTTCCAATATAATACAAGCTTAATTACAAAGTAGAATTTTAGTCTTCTTGGGTTTGTGCAGTACAATGGGATAATTGATGAAATTTGAGTGCATGCAAGAAATTCCCAAAGTATGGCATTAGTGGTTTTAACTCAAGTTCACTACTCACAACAATAAAACATCAGTACACAAGAAATCCAAAGTTTTAAACACCTCATTAACTCTGAACATGACCCCTCCCAAGGCTGTTTGCTGAGCCACCTGCTGTATTCCCTGTATATCTATGACTGCTGGACATAATCGACTCCAACATCACTGTCAAGTTTGCAGACAATATAGCTGTGGTAGGCCTGGTCACCAATAACAAGGAGCAGGCCAACCTGGAGGAGGTGAAGAGCTTCTTTTGGTGCCAGGAAAACAGTCTGCTCCTAATAATACAAAGGAGCTGATTGTGGACTTTGTGAGGAAACGGCAGGGGATCTACCAGCACATCAGGATAAAGGATGCTTTGGGAGATAGGGCAGAGAGCTTCAAGTTTGTCAGTGTTCACAAAACTAAAGACCTGACTGGGTACCTGCACACTGATTCCTTAGTGAGGAAGGGTCACCAATGTCTGTATCAGGAATTTCATGCTGCCCCTTCAAATACTAAAGAACTTCTACAAAGCTACCATCAAAAGCATCCTGACAGGGATCATCACCACCATGATTCAGGAATAGCATACACCATGACCACAAGGCTTTACAGAGTTGTGTGGTCAGCTGAATGCACAACTGCACTCCCAAACATTCAGAACATATACATCAGATGATGCAGGTTCAAGGTCACAAAGATCATTAGGGATCCCAACCATTACAACAATGGCCACTTCTCTGTGCTGAGGTTGAGGAAACATTATAGCTGCCTGGGGAGCACAAAGAGGATGCGGAAAAGCTTCTGCCCTCAGGCAATACGGATCCTTAATGAAGACAGTGTTTAACACTCGCACATCCAATGTTCCATGCTACCCAGCATACACACATACAGTGTATATATGTAAATTCTTATTTATTGTTTCTTACAATACCTGCCACTTTACTGCCAACTGCAATTGCACTCTACAGCATAGTTTAATTTCATGTCTCTTTATAGTTATGCCCCCTGTTCACAATCTGGAGCAAGGTAGTAGTGAATTTCATTGGACACAGTACAGAGTATACATAATTGTGTGTGAGACAAATAAAAATTCTGAATTTGACCTAGAATTTGGAATGAGATTTTTCCAATAATTTTCGTTAACATTTGATATTTTGGTAACGTAAATTCACGGTGGTACAAATTATGCACTATATTGTTAAAATAAGAAAATTCACAACCCTGATATAATTTCAGTCCGGCCAGTCCATATAATTTCTGCTCAAGGTGAAAAGAATCAGAAATTACTTTTATCAATATCACTGTTTAATTCTAAATGTAAATTCCCTAGAAACGTTTCAGAAACTTAACAGATCCCAAACAACCAACAGGAAAATAAAGCTAACTGTGACCGATATATACATTCGCAAATAGCAAAAATGTAATGCATATAACACTAACTAAAGGTGTGCAACTAGTTGGAAAAGATCGCATGTAACATAACAGGAGTAAATTCATTTTTTTAATCGCACTTCAAGGACATTCTAAAGAAGGTTTTAAATGTTTAAACAAAATAATACGATAGAAACCTGACAGCTTCCTATAAGAAACACCCAAAGCAAGAGCGAACTAGCACTGTCAGACACGGAAATCATCAAAATCGGACCAGTCGGACCAAATTCAAACGCATGTGATAAATTCTACAAAAGCCATACTGAGTTTATTGTAAGATAATGTGCATGTCTCGTGGGGTTTCCATCGTATTACTAATTTTACAAGGGCATGATTTAACCATGTTAGATAACTGCAAGAAGCTCGCAAGCTGATCCCTCACCTGCTAGATTTTTAATTCTGCCTGCAGTGTTTCATCACATTTACTCATGAGTGACTACGTTTGTTTTTCGTATTGATTATCCTCTGTCAAAATCACAGCCACTTACCAGCACATCGTTCCTATTAGCCAGCTAGCTGCAGCACACCAAGCTGTCGGCCTCGGGTTCTGTTTTCCTGCTTTGTCTGAGTTACCCAAGAATAAAACCACAACTAATTCCGCCATGTCATGTTTTCATTATCAATATGTGACCTCAACAGAGTACGCACAGGTGTATCTAGCTAGTTTTTTCCACCCAGTTGCATACGGTTTTCTATTGTTTCTAGACGAAATATCCGCGACCAACCGGAAGTCGCTGCTCTGCAGTAAGCATCTGATTTGATGGCCAGCGGTGACATGCCGGAAGTTTGTGGCTGTCTCACTGGTGACCGACAGCGCGAGATAGACAGGGAGAACTGATGAAATCATGAAATATCAATGACGTTGAACCCAAGCATCGTGATATTATATCGCAATTCTTTCTCAACTCTTGTTCAGACCTGTAGGAATAATAATAAAATAATAATAATAATAATAATAATAATAATAATCATCATCATCATCATCATCGAGTCAATAACCAAAATAAGAACAGAACCAGATTGACTGTCAGATGGTTAGTTTAAAACTTATTGTGCATCACTCACAAGTTTTAACTAATGCACATAAATACATAATTTCTAGAATCACACATTTAAAATGAAAAATGTAAAAATGACGTTTGAAAACAAATGGCATACCCCCAGCAATATTAACATCAGGCTTGATTTTAAGGAGATTTTAATGGATCTGAATTGAGTTGCAGTTTGAATTGTTTTTGAAAAATAAAATTTCTTTCGCCTCCACATTATGGGAGGCAAAGAGTGCCAAAATTAAATAAATAAATACAATATTTAAAATGGGAAATAAAAACATCATTAATTAAATGTGTCATGAATTACATAAAATTGGGAATAAAAACATCATTAATTAAATTGTCATGAATTGTTTAAAATGTGAAATAAAAACATTATTTATTAATTTAGTATCATGTATAATTATTTCACTATTTATTTAATTTTGGCACTTTCGGCACCTCATGACTTAATTTTATCTGTCAGTCTGACCCATCAAACTCAGTTGGCGGGACTATCGCTGTTTGGCTCAAGCTGATTGGCAGAACCAGCATGTTTCTAAAGACACAGCCAACCAGCCTTGCATAGATTTCCGTTAGTCCCGCCAATTTATTTTGATGACTCAGACTGACAGATTAAATTAATTTACGAATTGTGCCAAAAGTGCCAAATTTAAATAAATAGTGAAATAATTATATATGACATCTCTCTATGTACATGTATATAACAGAGATAATAAAGTTTACTTTGATTAATGTTTTTATTTCACATTTTAAAAAATTCATGACACATTTCATTAATTGTTTTATTTCCCATTTTAAATCACTGGTTAAAATAACATTAAAAATGCTTGAAGACTGGAATGAAATAGTTACATTAAAGTATATAATTATAATCTTTCCCCAACCAATTTACCTAGTTAAATATGTTTTCCCACAGTTTGTTTCAAATTAAATCACTAGACATTAAATATTGTTTTAGTATACATTCACTGGCCACCTTGCTAGTTCTGGGTTAGATCCCCCTTTTGCCTTCAGAACTGTCTTAATTCTTTGTGGTATAGATTCAGAAAGGTGCTTGAAATATTCTGCAGAGACTTTGGTCCATGATGACATGATAGCATCACACACTTGCTGCAGATTTGTCAGTTGCACCTTCATGTTGTGAATTGCCTGTTCCACCACATCTCATGGGTGCTCTATTGAATTGAGATCTGTTGACTATGGAGACCATTTCAGTATAGTCAACTCTTTGTTATTTTCAAGAAACCAGCCTGAGATCATATGAGTTTTGCAACATGGTGTATTATCCTTGCTGGAATAGCCATTAGAAGCTGGACACACTATGGTCATAAAGGGATGGTCGGCAACAATACTCAGGTAGGTTGTGGAATTTAAACGATGTTAAATTGGTACTACGGGGCCCAAAGTGTGGCAAGAAAATATCTCCACACCATTACACCACCACCAGCAGCCTGAATTGTTGATACAATGCAGGATGGATCCATGCTTTCATGTTGCTTATGCCAAATTCTGACCCTACCATCTAAATGTTGCAGCAGAAATCAAGACTCATCTGACCAGGCAATGTCATCCGACCTTCCATTTTCTTGTTTTGGAGAACCTGTGCCCTCTGTATCCAGTTTCCTGTTCTTAGCTGACAGGAGTGGCACGTGGTGTGGTCTTCTGCTGCTGCAGCAGCCCATCTGCTTCAAGGTTCAACATGTTGTCCGTTCAGAGATGCTCTTCTGCATACCATGGTTGTAATGACTGGTTATTTGAGTTACTGTTGCCTTTCTAACAGCTTGAACCAGTATGGCCATTCTATTCTGATCTCTGCCATCAACAAGGCATTTTCAGCCAGAGAACTGCCATGCACTAGATATTATTCTTTTCTGTCCCATTCTCTATAAACCCTAGAGATGGTTGTGCGTGAAAATCCAAGTAGATTTCCAGCAGTTTCTGAAATTCCCATTCCAGCCTGTCTGGCACCAGCAACCATGCCACATTCAAAGTCACTAAAATTACCTTTCTTCCCCATTCTGGTGTTTAATGTGAACATTGACTGAAGCTCCTAACTTCTATCTGTATGATTTCATACATTGTGCTGCTGACATATGATCAGCTGATTATATATTTGTTTCAATTCATTGTTCAATTGCATTCAACATGTGTACCTAGTAAAGTGGCCAATGGAAAAAAAGAAAAAAACACATCTCTGAAATAACTAAACTGACAAAAGGTTAATGGCATCCCTTATTGTTTTTTCCATATTTAACACAAATCAGACGTTGCTTTTGATGATCCATTCAGTTGAATATTTTATATAATTAAACAAATGAAAATGGCACGGACAAAAAAGATGGCACTCAATTTTTATATTTTGTGGAACCACCTTTTGCAGCAATCACTGCCAACAAATGATCTCTGTACTTCACAATGAAACATCTGTATTTGCCAATAGGTAGTTTGGCCCAGTATTCCTGAACAAACTGTTCAAGCTATCACAGGTTGAAAGGGTGGCATTTCCACATTGCAATTTTCAGATCTTCAATAGGATTAAGATCTGGGCTCATGGAGGGCCATTTAAGAATAGTTCAATGTTTTTTCCTCAGCCATTCTTGAGTGCTTTTAACTGTATGTTTTGGGTCATTAATCGATTGGATAATGGGTCTTCTTCCATGGAGCCTATTATTGTTCAACATGCGACAAATGGTGGAATCAGAATGTGACATACCTTGACCTTGGAGTTCAGCTTGAATAGTTTTGGTTGGTTTGCTTGGATCTTTTTCTACCACTCACACTATCCTTCCGATCAACCTTATGCTTTTTAATAATACTGGCAACTGTGGTCACAGGAACATGAAGCTGTTTGGAGATAGTCTTATAGCTTTTACCTTTAACATGGCTATCTATAGTTTTTCTGAGCTCCTCAGATAGCCATCTCTCCTTTGCTTTTGCTAGTCCATGTTCAGTGTGGTGCACACAATGATACTAAACAACCCAGTAGCATGTTCTTTCCCTTTAAATAGGCTGATGAAAAGCTTGAAGGCACCTGTGATACTAATTAAACACTCAATCTGAAACATGACTATAATGTAGACTTCCAGTTTAGCTTGAACAGATAAATTTCCCCAAATATCAATTAAATCCCCAAATTCTCCATCCTTCCACTGACTGTTATTGCAGCTCCCCTCCATTTTTACCTTCCTGCGCTGCTGGTGCAGGCTGATGTCAGCACATGCATATAAGCAAAAAAGTCACATGAATTCCAATCTGAGCGTTCACATACAGGTCACATGGCTGCGAATCGGATACGTATCAGATTTAGTACCACATATGAAAGTGACACAAATCTGATTTGAAAAGACCATATTTGCGTGTCCACACAGCCCTGAAAAGATCAGATGTGTCACATTAAGGCAAAAAATCCGATTTGAGTCACTTCAGCATGGCAGTGTGAATGTAGCCAAAAAGAACTAAAGTGATTTTCCAATTATACAAAATATTTTATGGCTTTCTGATGTGGTGGTGTCTATTTGTTGCAAATATAATACAAATAATTTTTAAGTCATCCTACATCATCTCTTCCAAAACTTAGGATAACTATGTACTGAACTAAATAAACAATTATAAATGTTCCCCTTGTTTTTAATTAATCCTGCAATTGGTTAAGCACCATTGACTAAATTCATATGCACGCTTTTGGCATTTCTTCAAAATATCTGATTATCACATAAAAAGTGACAGAAAAACACTTCACATTCCCACAAACAATACTTCGATTTCTTTCTTCGTCCATCTGCCTTTATTAAAATATTACAGTATATTATGCTTAAACATTGCCATTTCCATAACATTTACAGGCGTAAAAATGTATCATAAAGGGCCATGTTACAGCCAAATGATGATTCACCTTTACATTTAAAAAATGTGGATCCATTATACAGCTCTAATACAGTCAGATGCAATCAATTTATGGTACACTTAAATCAGCATTATGACATATCTAATTCCTTAATATACTTTCTCACAACATGTGCTTTGTAAGGACATTATGAAAGCTATGCATGCCACAGCCTTTGTTAATGCTTTGGTTTTAAAGGGTCATTCTAAAATGCTGAGGTTGCAGTTCACGGACAAATTTAACAATGGGAGGATATGCAAATGTTAATATCAACTCAGTGAGAAAGGCAATTCGAAATAAATCATTTTGCCTTACTGGAAAAAGAGAGAATTCAGTACTGGCAAAAACGTTAGTCAACATAAGAGAAAAAAATGTGACCAACATCAAATTGTAGTCCCATCAAAACATATAAACTAAAACAGGAAACTGTTGAACTTGTTTAATAGTGTACCATATTTGAAATTCCTATTAAAAAATCCATTTTGCTTTGCAAAATTATTTAAACAAAGGTAATAGACTTTGAAAAAAGAATGTTAAAACTTAATAGATGATTTGTAGTATTCAGATAAGCTAATTTTACAAACGCATGTACAGATTCTAATTTCTAAGAATAGATGCCATAGGGATCCTATTACTTTTGCAAGGGACTGTATTTGACCAACTCCTTGGTCCAGCATGTTATTGAATGGAGAATGTGGATAATAAAAATCCATGTACACCTGCAGAATTTTAAACACTGAATTTGAATTTCAGAGATGTCAACTTACAGGGCATCACCATTGCAACTGCATCAGATTTTCAATCTTATTTGAATTACTTAGTATGCAAAAATGTTCACTTAACATTTGTGCATCATTAGTCTTGGGTATTCTTAAAGTATTCAGTTTCAGTACATTTAAAAGAAACAAAAAAGTACTTTTAGTACAACATTTGCCAGTTTTGAAATATCTATTACTTCCTAGTGAACAGGTACTGGTATTCTCTAGTTACATGCTTTACCTTTACACCAACAGGACTTTTAATAGGTTAGTAAAAGACCATCTAACTAAGGAGTTAATATGCAGTAGAAAAAAAGCCTTAGTCAATAACAGCTAAGCCAACAAGCTAGTCGTTCAAGATGGACATTGTGTAACCATTTTACACTACAGTTCCTTCATTGCATGATCCTGGTGAGCATCTGTCTTCCTTAAAGATACAGCAGAAATAAAACATGAAAATCACTTAATTTTGAATATTATGGGATAATTAACGAAACACAGTTTCAGTAAAGATTTGCAATGCGAAAAAGTTAAAAAATACTCAAACGGATTTAAATAGATCCAGATTTTTACTAGATAGTGTAAATAAAAATGCATTACGTTTGACTTGTGTGAAATCTTTTTTAAATAGATAACTTTCTGTAAATGTATATTTAAAAAAAATAAAAAATCAAGACTACTTAATGCAGTCTCACAGACAAGTTTTAATAGCAGAAAAGGATGAACTGGTTAATCAAACTATAAAGACATAAAATGGAATTTAGTCAAAACTTAAAACATATTCATTGAACTGTCTACAAAATACTACTTATGTTTTTCTGTGCCTGTTTTCCCCGTGGGGTCTTCTGATCAGACTTCACAATTCTGCTTCCCTTTGTCACTTTTGCTTTTTTGGGCACGACCACCTTCCGTCCAGTATCTCCCTTCTTGCCAACGCTTTCCTCCACTACGGAGTCTCCCTGTGTTGTCTTCTTCACCGTCTGGCAGGGTGCGCTTGTGCGTTCATTGGCAAGCATTGGGCTCACTTCATCATCATCATCTTCCTTTCGGTCTGAAACAGTTGTGTCAGTACTGGTTATTATATGTTGAGATCTGGTTGGACTTCTGTGCTGGCTGACAGCAGAAAGGCTCCCCCCTGCCTCAAAAGTTTTTCTCACCTCTGTCTTTCTATCCCTCCTTTCTCTTTTGTTGAGGGAAGGAGCTGGAGGAGGTTCTTGTGTAGACTCTTTGCCACTAGAACGACGAGAGCGCTTAGTACCAGGTGGGCTTCCCATGTCTTGCTCTGCTTTCCTCTCAGGTTTAGTGGAAGACAGCACTTCTTCCTTGCTAGTTTTGGCCTTGCTAGAGGTTGATGGTCGACCTCTCTTACGAGAAAGATTACTGACAGGTAAGGCAGGTGGCTCGTCGGCACTACATAACTGTCTGGTCTTGCAGAAATGTGCACCTTTATTTGATTTTGTCTTGCGAGGCCGACCTCTGCCTTTTGGCTCTGCAGGAGAGGATGGCACTGGGGGCTCCACGCGAGGGTAAATGCGCGGTCGTCCTAAAGGCTTCCATACCCTGGGCCCCTTTGGTTTGCTTTTCATTTTTCTCCTCTTCTCCTCCCCCTCTGGTGAGAGTGGTGTTTTTCTTGGCCTCCCCCTTCTTCTAATAGAATTACTGGAGAGACCTTGTTTACTGTCTGACCCAGGACCTGGGAGCAAACCTAAATCTTTGTTTACCTTGGAAGGTCTACCTCTTTTCCGAACTATTCCTGATGTTTTAATAGGAACTGGGTCTTTGTTAATTTTTGGAGGCCGACCTTGCTTCCGTGGAGTTCCGGGGGTTGACTCTTTACCCACCTTAAGGGTTTGATCTTGATTTTGGTCAAGAGATTTTACTGAAGAAGGAGGGCCTGCCTCTTTCCGTGGCCTCCCACGCTTTCCTGCATTAACTTGTTTAGGCTTCATGTGAACAGGTCCTGATGGTCTGCCCCGGCCCCGCTTGGGGGTCTGGGGAATTTCATGGGGCAGAGTCACCTGTACTTCTTCCACAACATGTTTAATTGGTTGCTCCATTGCGGAACGTCTCTGAACCTACTGCTTGCTGGATTTCTTTCTGGCAGTCTATGAATACAAGTATTTTTGGTTAAAATGCATAAATACACATGTATATTTTCTATTCAACATATGTCAAATTTTGGTATAATTTTGAAAAACGTTTTCCCATCTGATTTTACTTTTGGACTTATTGTATTGTACACATTATATTATTCCAACATTTCTTGCACTGACATGCACCTTTGCAGGTTTTGTACATTCATTAATCACAAATGCACGTTGCATATATCAACCAGACTGTATGTGAACAGTCTTTTTTTTAATCTGTGTATGTATGAACTGCATATATGCAAGTCACTGACAACTGGAGACAAATTCCCTGCGTGTGAATATATATTTTAAACACATTTATTATCTATGTTTTAAAAACACGATCACAGTCTAATAATTTCTAACCACCAACCAGTCACTGTAATGCTTCACCTTTTCAAACAGTACATAAATAGATGATCAACTTTGCTATCTCTGTGGCGGGCTAACTGTCCAGGTCGCTGTGAAAAAATACGCCACAACTATTTATTTCTAGCCAAAAAACTAACACAGACATAAACAAATTAAATTTAACACCATAGGTAAACATAAAATACGGCAGGGGGATAGAAGCTTCCACGAAAGACTTTAACCAGGCGTTTTTACATGAACGTCTAATGGTGATCAACGTAAAAACAAAAAAAAAAAGATATCTGCGTACAACATACGCTTACTGTACCTGTTCGCACATCGCCTACCTTAAAAGGATGTAGGAACAGTCATAAAATGTTTTCAGGATATTTGTTAGGTGTTCAAGAGACAGTTCCACTTGCCGATCTTGTAGTCTTTGTTTATATTTGAATTTGCAACCGCTTCCAGGGCTGACGGGAAGCTAGCTACAAAATTTAAAGTGGACGTTAATGAATCGATCATGCGCAGTGTCTCAGGAGCTGTGCGTAAACAAATAGGCTCTTTGCACATAAAGCGGTGACGTCATATCCGCATGCGCGAAATACGACTGACTTGCTTCCTGTTTGAGGAACTATCACCGCAAAGAATAATTAACTTGTGTTTCAGAAGTTATAGAAACAATGCCACGAACACTGTTGATCGCTAAGTGCACAATATCTTCAAGATATAATCGAGTTTTAAGTGTCTACACACTCATATGGGCAATTCAGCAAATCCAATTGACCGCAGCATGGTTTTGGATTGCGGGCCAGGAAACCGGAGTGCCGGCCCAAACCCCACTACGACACAGGACCATCTCCATACACATGGAACCTTGACTTGAATCGAGGTCCTAGAGGTGTGAGGCAATAGCTGTAACCACTGCACCACCACGTCCATGTGCAATTTCATTAAAACAAACACATAATTAACTAAAACCAGCAAAAAATAAATAACAGTAAGATTTTTTTCTTAACATACTTATGCTAACATTTCACATAATGTATTGTTACATTTTACAATAGTTATTAATGCACGTTTCATATTATTTACTGCAACATTTCACGATGTATTTGTGCACAAATGTAATAAAGTTTGAACAATCGCTCAAAATAAATGGGTTCATCACGTGAAAACAGTAAACACGGTCCTATTTGAACATACATGTAACATTAAAATCAATAACACAAGCCAAATGGAACGTGGCCATATTTTTCAAATGTAACACAAATCTGAACATTGAACAGTACGTTGAACTCGAACTCCGACAAATTACCAGTGCTGCCCTACTTTTATATTATGAGGTTTGTCATGCTTCTTCTTTAATCTGAAGCAAAAATCCCATACAGCAACCTCTCCTGTTGCCACGATTCTGTTTGACACTAAGAATAGCAAACACAGATTAACACAATATGTATTTAAGCACATATTGAACATATTAAGTTAGACATTCTCCACTTGAATGACTGGGGATGTTCATAGATACTACGACGCTGAAGTTGGCTCCTTATTCGCAGCTCCTTATTCGGACTTTCCGGTCCACCTTAAATGCTTCGCAGCCCAATGCAATGCCGCTATTGCGCCTGTAGGGGGACAATTTTAATACCTTAAACCTCTCTGGGCCAGGCAAGTATGAACTTCTCAGTACACATCAACTATCCTACTATATAGAAAATGTGACATTGTCCTGGCCCAGACTCATTTAATGCTTAAAAATCAGATGGAAACAAGGCACGTCATACTATTCTGCACAATGGTGTGAATGAGAAGCCAGGTTTCCATACCCATTTTAATCCCTTAAACCTCTCTGGGCCAGGCATGTATCAACTTCCCAGTATACATTAGGTGTCCTACTATATAGAAAAAGTGACA
>JAODJU010000138.1:2864218-2878687 GCA_026776725.1 Gnathonemus echidnorhynchus | reverse complement strand
GATAATTTTCATTTCCATCAAACCATGTGGCATCCTTTCATTCCTAACACATCACCCAGTCCATATCAGTATAGATAGCCATCATGATTTTTTTCCCCCATTGAGATCTGTTTTCAAAGTGTTCCTTCAATTTTTTTGAGCAGTGTATTTACTTTTTTATCCACTATTCAGTTTCTAAAGTCTTGACCCACTAAAAGGATGTATCCAAATATTTGTTTTATATAACAATGGGAAACAATTTTTTGCAAGAATTTGGTGAGTCAGTGTGTAGCTGAGAAAAAGTGGGTTCAGTCCTGTAGCTGGCATAAACAACGTTGGGGCTTTGAACACAGCCCCTGTCCCTCAAGTTTTGATGACTTGCATGATTCTTTGGACAAAGGCATCTTCTAAATAAAATGGAAGCACCATACTGTATACCCAATGTTTTGTGCCGCTGGCAACACATTTAAAGCTTAATATTAAAATGTATCCTACTCTGTATGTATTAAACTCAATAATTATACCAACTGAGACAAACTTAGATACTACCACAAATTAATCAATGCATGAAAATAAAAATCCAAAACACGCCATTCCTTTTTCGTGCTGTTGATACCAATGGATGCCTAAGTCAGACTTTGCACTGGGGGTAAAGTATTACCTGTGCACAGGCTGAGGCAAATGAAGAAATGTCTATCCCCATGCATAAATAATTCAGCAAATAACTGACAGAGAAAGGGCAGAATGAACAAGTAAGATATTTAAGTAGGCTTATTTTACTGCAGGTCTCCTTAAGACCTTCAGCTAGGTGACAGCAAAAGAAACAGACTCAATTCATCTACTGACATTAAGGCACAAAATCAGTCAGGGCATCAGAAAAATTATCCAAGATGAATAGTAACTAAAAAATAGTAACTAAAAATCTAAAAGAAAAAGAAAAAAACCTCATATTTGAACAAGACCATTAGTACAGCAAACTAAGATAATGTTATACAAAAGCAAAATAAAACAAAAGCAAACTACATAAAGAGAAAAAGGATATTATTGGATGTAATTTTAAACATCATGCATAACATCAAAACAAAGGAAAGTGACTTTATTTTTCTCTGGGTAGAAAGACTGCAGAGGAAAAAACATGGATGAAATAGTTCAGTATATTCATGGGTAATTACAACTATAAATCTCATGCTTATTAACATTACTATACTTCACTGTTACCGTTTTATTCATGGAATGGTAACGTAAAGCAGCTGTGCTCTGTGTTGTAATGTTAACATTACAGTGCTGTGCCTGTTGTCATTGTTAATACACCAAATCTAGACTGTTCACACATAAGTGTTTTACAGGTGAATCGCTGATTGATTTGTTTTATCCCTAAATGTCTGGCTTCATTTGGCTCTCTCTTTTTGCATTCTTCTCTTCACACTCTTCAAACTGTTGTATGCCATGTTCACAGTTGGTGCCTGCTGCCTGTCATACGTAGTGGCTGGTTTGCCTAATGTGGAAGTATAAGAATGGTTTTTAAGACGTTTCCACATCATACTTTCAAAACCAAACAATTTTGTCATCAGCTCTCATAAATTATGTGGCATAAAATGCCATAAAATTTACTTATATTCATGTTATCAGTCATCACAAGCATAAACAGAATGGGGATCACAAGAATTTGCAGCGTTTACATAGCTGATGTTCACCAGTTAAATATGACCAGTACTGTTATCTACAGAAATGAACACATAGAAAGACAAATTAGAAACACATAGTTTTTGCATTATTCTTACCATAGACAAAGTGATCTTTACAATCTTTGCTGCTCTTCTCAGTATGATCCATTCTTGAGATGTTGTGTAACTATTGTCTGCAAGGCTGGCTGGATAAAACACTCTCTCCTCTGTTGACAACATATATATATATATATATATATATTTTTTTTTAAGAATTTTGGGAATCGTAAAGGGTCCTTTACATTTCTTGCAAACATTGCTGCTGTTGTAGCTGACAACAGTACACCCAACCATAATGATTGCGGCAAAAGAGCACAAACTGTACACAAACTGTACCACACCAGCCAGGAATCTATGCACCAATATGGCCTTTGCTTGGTGTGGACGGTAGAGTGTGATGTTATGTACAACCCTCCTACTGGCAACTAGGACACCTATACATACTTCACCCATAAATGCACATAATTGTGCTAATCAATTTTCTGGCTAAAGCAAGTGGAAAACTTTCAGATTTTGTCCACAACCCAAATTTTTTTTTTATTGTAGGTGTTAGCCTGCAGAAGGCACATTTTTGGCTCTTGATCTTCAGATGGAGTTGACACCAACATATCCAGATGTAAAACCAAAACCTTGGTAGATGTGAAAAACAACTGCTAGATACTGAAATTGTAATGAGGATGCTAGCAAATTAATGTGCCCATTGGCTGTTGAGGTGCAAATAGAATTCAATCTAGGGAAAAAGTGCAGTGGAAATCTACTGTAACAAACCAACCCCTGACATAACGACACACTCAAAATGTGGTCCTAAATATGAAAAAGGACGATTCAAAATAGTTTATTCTGTTTATTTTAACAAATCCCTCAGAAAAAAAATCTAAAATTTTAAATAGAACTTAGTGTTTAAATTGGTTAAACGCTGACTAAGAATCGGATGTCAAGGTATTCCTTGTTAAGCAAAAGAGTACAGGTACTGTACATGTACACAGTATTTTTCATACAAACTGTCTGCTGATTACTGTCCTTATCCCTCCTTTATCAATGGATTGACAACAATACAGGCTGGACAAGCAATGTCAATACTCTTACAGTACATACTCCCAGTTCTCACATTGTCCTTATGGGGTAAATTTTCCCACAAGTCATTTAACATTTACGGGTCCATAATCCCAACCAATTGTTACTATATACATAAACACTATTTACATTCTGTTTTACAAACAAGACTAAACTAGAAAACCAAACTAACCCAGAAGTCTGAAAGATCACCCAATACTCTGTCCATACAAAATTAAAACATGGGGTATACATGTGTGTATACAAACAGTAAGTAGAAATACAGAACACAATTTTTTCTGTACAAACTATTATACTGGGAATATTGGAAAAATATTAAAAGGAAATATAAAAAAAATTGTACAGCAAACTGCAGCTCAATTTTAGTAAATACAGAACAAAATTAACATTTACATAATACTTTATCCACTTACATACTATTCAGTACTTAAGTTTGAGAGTACAAGCTCTACATATTAGAGCAAGATATTTAAAGTCACATAAGTACACCTGATAACACATTCTGAAAGATTAAAAATGTGTTTAAATTGTTGTGAGAAAGTAAATACAACAAGCAACTCTATAAAACAAATTCATTTGAACTACAGCATAGAGAGATTAGGTGACAATGCACACACTGACCAAAAGGAGCTTTTAATATTTACAATTCACTGCAAGCATATATTCTCGTAATTACAATAGCCAGGATTTACCATTTTAAATGTACACATGCACAAACTGTATTTACATTCATGAATAAACAATCCTCTACATTAAACACTTAAACCTCCATCTCTGGAAAGTGAACAGGCTGGAGGGAGTCTAAATAACTGCAGATCTGATAATATATTTAACTGAGGGAAAAAATGCCTTCGAGAATAGTAATACTTGATAGGTAAAAATATGTTAAGTGGAAATAAAACAGCAATGAGACAGTTTTCATACTTTGAATTAATTACCAGAACATAGCAATATCAACATCTCTTCTTCCAGTTACAGGTTATGCAGTGAAGGAACTGGAGGTGTTGGACACAGGAGCAGATAAAGATGACTGTGGTAATGCATGCGTGCTCTGATGTTCTTCCAGGAGGTGGAAAAAAGCAAATGCTTTGTCACACTCTGTACACTCATACACGACCTGCCCAACATGCGATTCTTGATGCTGCCGCAGATGTGCCAGCTGACCAAAAGATTTGTAGCACATGTCACAACGAAAATCCCCCCTAGTGTCCTCCAGCTCTTTACAGTGAGATTTTGTGTGTCGTGCCAGATCTTGAGATGTTACAAAACATTTCCGACACACCGGACACTGGTGCCGCCGGGTTTCATCATGCAGACCCTGATGAATCAAATAGGCTTTTGCATCACCAAATGACTGAGGACACAGCTTGCAACGATACAGGCGCTGATGAATCAGCTCATGCTTCTTGAGGTACCTTTTCTTTGCAAAGAACTTGCCGCATGAAAGGCACTTAAAGGGACGGTTAATAGTGTGTTGCTGCTGATGTTCCTGGAGGCAATCCTTGGAAGTAAACCGTTTGTCACAAACGGGGCAATTAAAAAAGTCTTCCCCTACATCCACGTCACTGTCATCATCTTCTGTAGCTTGGGATACAGTGACTGGAGCAGTTCTCCTCATAGAAGATGAAGATGGCAAACAGTATTCACTCTCCTTATCTGGACGTTTTCTACCAGTACAGAGGTGATGCCGGAAGGTATTACTGCCCAGAAAACTATTACCACATTCTGTGCACTCATACTGCACAGAGGTAGTTAGATGACATTCATGTTCTAAAAGGCTGCTTTTGCTTGCAAACATACTTCCACAAATCTCACATGCAAATGTATTGTCTGCATGAATTGAAAGGTGGCTTGCTAAATCTATGGCATGGAGAAATTGGAATGGGCAGATGGGGCAGTGGAAGATATTTTCTGAGTTATTCCGAGCATCTGTTGAATTGGCTGTGTTGAGAGCATCTGTGGACTCTTCGGTACCATGTACTTTTAAATGGTTTAGAAACTGATGACGGTATCTGAAACATATGTTACATTGATTACATTTGTAGCTGGAGGGTCTTGAGATTTGGTGACTGAGTTGATGCTTTTTGAGGTGAGATCCATGACGAAAATGTTGGTTACATTCAGGGCAAGAGTAAGGTCGTTCTCTGCCTGCATGGCAACCATGTTCTGAGAGTTGTTCTGTGTTCTGAAATCGCTTGCAACAAACACCACAGTGATATTTCAGCCGATCAGAATTAGAGATATGAGATGACTGCAGTGATATATTGTTTGGTGGCAGCAGGGGAGGAAGACTTTCATCTTGATCTGTATGGCTCATGCGATGCTGAGCACGGCTAAGTTTACAAGAAAACGTTTGATCACAGAGGTCACAGGGGAAGTTATCATCACGATGAGTAGCCATGTGTTCTGCCAACTGTGTGGGACCAGTGAAGCTGAGCTGGCACTTTGGGCAGCGATACGGTCGGCTTTTTCCATGAGTGTGTTTATGCTTACGTAAAGCAAAGAATGAAACGAAGCCGCGGCCACATGTTTGGCACTGGAACTCAGATTTGTGGCTTCTCTGGTGTTGCTGCAGGTGAGCAAGCTGGAAAAAACATCTTCCACACTCTGCACACTCATAAGGTTTCTCACCAAGGTGGCAACGTTGATGATCCTCTAGGTTTTCTGATGTGGGAAAGGTTTTCCCACACACATGACAGGGGAAATAAGGTGCCGAGTCAGAATCATCACTGTTGCCTTCATCTTCATTGTGTGAATAATCCTTTCCTTCAAGATTCACAACCATACTACATTTTTGCTTTAAGAATAGCTTTTGATTCAGCTGAGTTTCTATACCCAACCCTAGATTATGACGTTTGCAGTGTTTTTGATATGAACTTCTCTGAGAAAAGGACCTGTCACAAACCTGACAGGTATAAACGCATGTATCTTTGGGAAGTTCATGGTGTACAGCAGAGGTGTGTCTTTTTAAAGACTGGCTTGACCAAAACCTTGAGTTGCAGAGTTTACAAATGAATGGTCGATTGGGGTCATGGCAACTTCTATGGACTTCCAAATCTGAAGGATACCGAAAAGATTTGGGACATTCTGGACATAGATATGGTGTCTTTTTGGAGTGTTGCATTTTCAAATGTCTGTATAATACAGCTGACTGATTAAATACCATTCCACACAACTTGCAAACATGCCCTTGTTTTTGTTCTCTCTCCTGGCGACTATGGCCTTCCAAATGGCTGATAAGTAAAAGCCCATCAGTGAAACTCTGATCACATTCTGAACATTGATATTTACCGGTAACACTTGTTCCAGAGGAATTCTGCTTCTCTTGGGTATCAAATGAAACCTGTTGTTGACACCGTTGATCTTTGTTACCCTCCTTGCAGGAAAACTTAGTTTGTAGTACGCCTGTCCCTGTAGCTTTGGATCCACTGTTAAATACCAAAACTGTATTCTTGGCGTTGTAATTCAATTGAAATGGATGGGATGTCTCTGTATGCGACTCTCTTGCTACCACTTGAAAGCGGCACTTTCTTTGGTGTTTTCGCAGTAAGCTCTTACTCCAAAAGCCTTTTTTGCATCTTGGACACATAAATGGAATTTGGCCTGCATGCATACGAAGATGCATGCCAAGTCCACTGGTATTACAAAATTCTAAGTTGCAGTGTGGACAAACAAATGGTTTCTTCTTATGAATTGCAATTGGAAGTTTAGTAGACAATTGATCAGAATTCTTTAATTGGTTCTCTTCATAACCTTCATCAACTGGCTCCTCTTTCACATTCATGCTAGATAACTGTTGCTTGACTGGTAATGTTGATGTAAGTTTCTGAGAAGTATTTCCCCTATGCACAGTAAGGAAATGATGCTGTAGCTGTGAGAACAGCAAGAACCGTTCACTGCAGTTAGCACAAGAAAAGCCCTTGTTTTCTGATGAAATACTGGGACATGTAGGTTTTTCCAAGTAGCAGTCCAGTAACTTTGGGGTGACCATACAAGACTTCATGTGATTTTGGAGTTGATCTAGAGAGATAAAAATTTCACCACATTTGTCACAGAGCATTCTCTCCTGTTTTTCTGAGCCAACTTTACACTTAATCAAATGGCGCTTCAAATAGTCACGACGGATGAAGCGTTCACCACAGCTGGCACAGCCAAAAGGTTTTTCTCCTGTGTGCAGGCGGGTATGGACTTTCAGTTGTTCTTGGTTTTTGAAGCGACGGGGACAGAAAGTGCACAGGAATTTATGCTTGTCCGGGTACTGCCTTTGTATCTTCATGAGAAATTCAGATGTCTCCCTGCAAGGCTGAGTATTGCCACTCTCCTGTACAGCTTGGAAGCTGCTGCTTTCATGTTGAGAACTCTTTGTTTTAGAGGTGAAAGAAAATAGCCGTCCCTTACACTTCATATTGTGTTTTTTCAAAGAACACTCATGAGAGAATGAACTATCACAGCGACTACAGCTGAAAGGCTTTACCGTTATATGTTGCAAGGTTACATGACGACTTAAATTGGCATGGGTGGTGAAACATTTGCTACAAGTCTGACAGTAAAATTTTTGTGCCTCTGTTGGTTTCTCCAGTTTGTTTTTCCAGCCCTTTCCCAGGTCATCTAGACTAATCTTGACAATGCGGACTTCAGGTCTTACCTTCTTGCCAGTACAAGAATCCTCATGCTGTCTTAATGTATCATAACGAGAGAAGCAGCTTTCACAAGATTTGCAATGGTAAGGGTTGACCTCAGTGTGTGTTAAAATATGACGTCTTAGATTTCCAGTGCGCATAAAACTCTTCGAGCAGAATTTGCAGTTGTATTCTTCACTGTCTCCTGCAGCTAGAGGTTCACTTTTTTGTTTGGAAGAAGTATCAGATGACATATACATGCTGTTTACAACCTTTATGCTATCCCTTGATCGTCTGCACCTATAAGTACCATTACAGAAAGCCTCATGCTGAAGATAACGGCTGTGACTGGCATATCTATGACCACAATGCATACATGCATGTGGTTTGTTCCTTGCATGAACCACAAGGTGTCTTAGAAGGTAACTTCGATACCTAAAGACTTTAGAACAGTGCGGACAGCGGTGCTTCAATTTGTCTGTGCTCCTTGTACCTATGCCCTTAGCAGTACATTTCCTTTCATGGACAATTTGATTTGATTTCCTATTAAAGGTCTGTCCACACTTACCACAAGCAATCAAATGACTGCTAGATGCATCTGCATATGTGGTAGCTGAAGGGTCACACACTTTCTCATGAGACACTAACCTTAGTTTTTTGTAACATTTACCACATTTGGAGCAAGGAAAAACCATCTTCAGGATGTGATTTTTGTGGTGCTTTGATAAACTACAGGGCCAGAAAAATGTTTGTGGGCAGTATTTGCAGGTGTACTTTTTCTTACTGTTGGAGGAAAGAGGATCATCCTGCTTATCAATCTGGTTTGTTTCAGTAGTTGAGCATTTCTCTTTGTGGGTTTTAAGGCCTTCATAACGTGCAAAGCACATTCTACAGGTGTCACAACGATATGGCTTTTCCCCAGTATGTAGGCGAAGGTGTCGAACTAAAGCAGTACGCCCAGAAAAATGTCTTTTGCAGAAAGGGCACTGATTTTTAGAAGACTTTGACATGTGAGATAAGCAGTGCCTATTCAGTGTTAAGGCACTGTCAAAGGCCTCTTGACAGAGTGAGCACTGAAACTCACCTTGGATGTGTTCATGTTGTGGTTCAGGTGGTGGCAGCGGCGGAGGAGCAGAAAATTCTGGGCCTTTCGATGATTTTTTGTTATGCTTAGACACATGTCGGAGAAGAAAAGCAGGATATTTGAACTGCAATGGGCAATCAGGGCACTGTAGCATACCCTTATTTATATGGCTTTGTCTGTGTTTTATTAGATCTCTAATTGTAGGAACAATCTTCTTGCAAACAGTGCACTGTATTCTTCTTTGGTGTACCTTTTTATGAGCTATGAGGTGTGAGTTTCGTAAAAACCGCTTTCCGCATTCTAAGCAACGATAAGGTCTTTCACCTTTATGCAACCTTTCATGTTTTGAGAGAGTGGCAGAGGTGCTGAATTTTTTTTCACAATAATGACAAGAGAAGGGTAGGCTGCCAGCATTATCATTTTCATTGCGGACTTTGGACCTTGGATTAATATTTTCAGTGTCTGACAGAAGTGGGTGAGAGTTCTGCTGCCTGAATGGCTTTCCAGTCTTCTCAAACGGCTTGTGTTTCCTCATGTGTTTATATTTACCAGACGTATGAGCAAATGTTGCTGGGCAAAAACTGCACTTGTGGCGCAACCTCTGAGCCTGCCGAAGTTGTATCAGTGGCTGCTGTTGCTTTTGAGGCAACCCTTTTTTCTGTTCTTGGATTTCCCGTCTCATCTTCAAACTCTCTCGGCGAATATACTCTTTCATGCAAACCATCTTTATGTGTCTGCTGCGATTAGAGGAATTAGAAAAAGTACTTTTGCAAAAAGCACACTTGTACAAATTACCTCTTTTACCCTTGCCTTGCTGTGAATATTCTTTAAGACACTGCAACCGCATATGACGGAAACGGTTGAAGGAATATTTGAACAGACGTGGACAAAGTGGGCACTTGTACTGCCCTCCAGCATTTTTAATCTGTTTTGTAATTGTAGACTTAAGCGTGCCATTATCATCTTTACAGGCATTCTTCTTATGCCTGCTTAGATTGCTACCATGTTTGAAGGTTCTGTGGCACTTAAGGCATTTGAAGTGCCTTTCATCTGTTAGTCCAAGTTGGAAACTCTTTTCAAAAACTTCTGAATTATTCTTGCTTATTGGACAACTGCCCTTGCGAAAGTCCACCAACTTTACATAGCATGGAGGTAGCTGACTACCCATGTCATCTGATGGAAGCTGGTACACTTTGACAGGAGAGTAAGATTTTTGGTGCTTTACTTTTTTATCATGATTTTTCAATGTTGGATGCGGACACCGAGCCAATCGCTTGTGTCGGTTCAGACTCGCTGACTGAGCAAAGTAGACACCGCATTTTTCACACTTGAATGGTGTAATGCCAGTATGCTTCCGTTCATGCTTGTAATAGTCAGAGAGTCTGGTGAAAGTCAGGTCACAGTACTTGCATGTGCGTGGCATGCGGTAACTTCCCCTCTTCAGTTTGTTTACAGTATTTATCTGCCGTACACAAATGTGTTTCTTAGCTTGTTCAAGGCCAGTAAAATAGCACTTGCAAGTCTGGCAAAAGTGGAACTTGTATTTAGAGTGAGCAACATGGTGATGTTCTATGAGGCATGACAAACTTGGTGATGGGTCTTGGCATTCAGCACAGTGGTACCCCTTCTTTTCTGTAATATATTGCCTTGCAGTCTTCAGCAGCACAACGGGATGTAAGAGTTTCTTTAAATGTTGGGAAGTCTCAAAATGAGTCAACACTTGGATGGTGGAGGAATCAGCAGCCACATCAAGCAAAGCAGAATTTTCATTATTCAAGGGAAAAAAAGGTCTGTCCACACTTTTAGACAACACAGAAGCCTGTTTTTCAGAAGATTCCAATATTTCATTATCTTTCCAGGAACTTGGTATGATATCAGTAGAGTCAGTATTGGAGTCAGGCAAAGTTGTTAGTAAAAGATCTCTGGAAAGATCATTGCAAGAATGATCAATTTTAGTATAGGTATCCATACAATTCAGATTTTCAAAAATAGATCCACAGGTGTCAGATGCCTGTGAATTTAAATTGTCCCCTTTTAAACTGCTACTCTGAGAAGATGTAGCCATTACCTTGTTTGAGTCAGTAACACATGGAATATTATGGCACACAGTGATAGGTAATTCTTGACCACTTCCTGTGTACGTTTCCTCAGGCTTCCTTGTAGGAACAGTCTCTAAACCCATTTGCACAATGGCCGAAGGACCACCATGTGGTTCTCCCTGTACGGTGTATATACCGTCTTCATGGGATACCTTTCCACCATTCTGGCTCTCTTTTGCAAGGCTAGACTCATTTGCATCACTGTGAAAGTTATTTAAGCCTAAGCAGCGCTGAAGGAATTCAAAGCTGCTACAGTGTTGATCTTCACCTTTGCTAGTACCAAGCAACTCCCCAGGATATTCTTTATGACCGTCTTTCTGTTGTTGGTCACATTGGTTCTGAAGTCCCATTTTTGAACTGATAGAGCCATCTCCACAAGGTGCAAGCACTTGATCTCTGGCCTCCATTTCATAAGCAACAGTACTATCATTTTTTAAGTTCTTGCAGGTATCAGAATCATGTAGATTGCTGGAATCTCTGTTGGCAAAAAAGCAACCTTCACATTGATGTGTTCCACATGTATTAATATCACCCCTACCCTTTTGTAGATGCAAGCAGTCATACTTTTGATCCACAGACATCTGTTCTCTCTGGGTCTTATCCTCGGCTTCTTGAATTTTCAAATCAGAGGTACTACCGCAACTTTCATCTTTGCAGGTACTACCAGGGTGGTTAGATCCATTTTGACAGTTGGGTTCTACTGATCCAAAAGAGTTGGAGAATTCCAAACATTCAAGTTTCCAGGTGTTTTCACTTCCTTGTAGGTCATTATATTGGTCATTGCCAATGTTTAATTCAGTGCAAGTAGTAACATCTCCAACATCAGGCTCTGAACAGCTGCTAACATCAGAGTATTGATCAAAAATAGTGGAGTTCACAAAATAATTGCCTTGGGAGTCTGCATTTGCTTCAGTCACTCCATGGAAGAGACTTAAGCATTGTGTTTCATTAGCTGTAACATCTGCAGCAGTGCAGTTTGGAAGTTCCAGCCTCCCCACTCCATCTGGCTGTTGATGCAGACAAAGCTGTAGCGATTTCTCTTCTCCATGACACCTTTGGTGAAGTGGGTGTTGCCTTGGGGAGTCCAGTGTTGTGTTTATGTTTGAATTACAAATTGAAGAAAATACATTCTCGACATGAGTCTCTTGCACAGTAAGACTTTTAGAGGGAGACACCAAGTTTCTCTCTAGATTTATGGGAATTTCCGCAGACCCAGGATCTATCATTACCTGGGTATCGCAGCATATGTTTTGTCCATGTGCCATACCAATTTTTGGAAACCAAAGCTGGTGATTAGTTCCCTTGTTCCCAAACCCTATTCAAAAAAAAAGAAAGGAAAAAAAACCTTAAGGAGCACATTTGTTAAATGAAATAGTCTTGAGACATGCAGATTCATTGACAAACTACATCTCTGGAAGGTCCAACATAACATGCATGAAATCCATCATGGGCAACATTTTAGAAAAGCAGGACTGAGTTAAACATTTTCCCAGATAAGTATGGGAGAAACTCGCCTCACAGTAACTTCACATACAAGCAGGACTAAATGGAGTACATTAGCTGCCCAGAAATCTGTGATAGATCTAAAGAGTAAATCAAATCAAAGGTTCACATGCAGATTAACAATAACAGCCCAGTCCAATATCAACAAATGTTATTTTTTTGGACAAAGAGCAACCTCATAAAAATTGTCACTACGTCCTTTTAAAAAATTTTGCTAAAAATTTGAGGGTGTTTTTCCCACAGTTCAAGTTTTGGGTGAGGTATGTTTCATAATTATGTAGACAGATTACTGCATTAGTTTATGCAAAATTTCTTCAGTTAAATTCTAAATGGTTCAGGCACAGACATGAGGCATTTGCATGTTAAAGTTCTCCAAGTCTTGGGTTAAATCTACAACTACATACCTTCATGCTTAAGTTTGCAAACTGCTTTACATTTTGGTGGACAAATTCAATTGAATCCAGATCATATATTAAATTAGTGATTACACACCAATGATTTTGTGATCATGTGGCCATTCCGTTGACTTCACATGTTTTTTGGAATCATTGCCTGCTAAAAGGCTGAAATGGCTCCTCAGAAGCATTTTTTTTAAAAGAAATGGTATACTTGAAGGAATCAAAATCCAAAAGTCTTAAGAGATAGAAGACCCATGGAAGCAGAACAGCTAAAAAAAAACCATCACATTTTTGCAGCAGTCATATTTGGTTGCACATTGGTGCACATATTTGATTTAACAAACTAGATTCTTGTACTGTACAGTTACATAATAGCCCCAAACATATTATCAATATACACTGCATTCATTTAGATTCAGTGGGTACTTCATAAATTCTCCTCAAGTTTATCTTCAGAACATTCATTAGTCAGTGAAGAAGTATAAAACAAGGCATAAAACAGAATCTTTGAAGTGGAAAACATTGCTTATTCAGATATGAACCAAACTCCTTTGATTCAATCCTAAACAGATGAGCTAGAAGCAGAGCCAACTGTCATGAATATACAATAAACTGACCTACCAGGAGGGTCCACAGGAATCCAAATCAATAGTGAAGGAGTGCATTCACTCTTGACATAAAAGGGCTCATGGGTTTCTCACTCCAGCAATCGGGTCAACCTCTTTCACAGAGTAGATTACTTGCATACTTGGCTAGTCCCTGACCAAACTGGATAACTCAAAAGGCTCTCAGTTTTTGTTTTACTTGGATTTGTCACCTGCAGTGTGGAGAAGGGGAAAAAAAGCAGTACAGGGTAAGAAAAGAATCATATACGGAACCTTCACATCTACATATGGATTCTACCAAACCATATCATTTGTGGTAACATTTGAATTTGTATTTGCTTTGAGCACCCATGTAAATATTCAAATTTGTCTTTGAAAAGACAAGTGCTTCCCGCCAAGTTTTACAGAGAAAACACTCTGGGAATACATTCATCAAAGGGAATCACTGTAGCAGACTACCCCAAAATGTACGATTTTTATACAGTGAATATATGTCCATGCACGCATATTTCAGCTTTTCTTTGATAAAACAAAAAGATGAAATCAAGATATGCCTCCCTGTCCATACCAATATAATGAATACCCATCCATTTTCTGTAACCACTTATCCAATACAGGGTCACAGGGGGTCTAGGGTCTATCCCGGAGGCTACAGGTGCAAGTAACAACCCAGGGGTGTCAAACCACCACAGTAAAATGGTTCATTTGCAAGAAAAAAGAAAAAGAAAACAATACCTTGGATGCATAAGTAAGCATGCTCAATATAATTTGGGTTATAATGCAGAATTATGGGACACTTGAGACTCTCTGGGGAAAAGTAGTTGATCCAGCTAATATAATACAACGCAGAAGAACTGTTGTAATTTAGAAATGAGATCGCATAGAGGTGTGAACTGAGATCACGTTTTTTTTTTTTATGATTAATTGTACAGCCGTACATTGATCCCAACCACTGTCCATGATTGGCTGCCATAATGCGACTCCGTGGGGTTGATTAGCAGAACTATATGCAATTACAGGCACGTTGTGCACTTTGCTCATCTGTGAATAGTCTAAATTAATGTGTACTCATGCATTATTGTTAACAGTACATTTTGGAAGCATGTAATGTTTGCCATGCAATGCAGGGTTGTCAGCTTTGGTCAGCTGGCTGGCATGAGATTTTCAATTTGAGACAAGTCTGCACACACATTTACATGTATGTAATCTCTGTGGACCTTCTCCCCTTCATCGCCGCTATCATTAATGGCTCCATAACTTCCGGTCATGTACCGACAGCATTCAAAACAGCCAGGGTCATTCCCATCTTGAAAAAACCCACTCTAAATCCCTCGGACACTTGCAACTACCGACCAGTATCACTTCTTTCCTTCCTTTCAAAAAT
>JAODJU010000138.1:2845576-2856976 GCA_026776725.1 Gnathonemus echidnorhynchus | reverse complement strand
ACACACATACACAGATACAGATACATACACACACACACATATACACATGCACACATTTCAAAGACAAATAGGAAAAACAGGGAGGAGCAACGTCGGCTAGCTAGCGCTTGCCTAAAGAAAGGCATACCATCCCTTTTTTGAACACCCTGACAAACCGAAATACGCGTTTATCATCACAACAATGGCCAATAATAACAAACCGTGTTATGATCAAATGACTAGGTACGCATCATCTGGCAATAAAAACGCTAGTTTTGCCCACATCTATC
Source organism: Gnathonemus echidnorhynchus (assembly GCA_026776725.1). Taxonomy (NCBI): domain Eukaryota; kingdom Metazoa; phylum Chordata; class Actinopteri; order Osteoglossiformes; family Mormyridae; genus Gnathonemus; species Gnathonemus echidnorhynchus. The sequence goes on along the minus strand of JAODJU010000138.1, from coordinate 2,856,707 downwards.
ATTATTTTCTTACGATGGAATTGAACTAGCTTACTGGCAGGATATAAATGGCTTCCTCGTGAAAAAATCGGCGCAGTTGTGAACGTTTCTTCACTTACTGTAGCTGTCTTCACCTCTCGCTTTTCCTCCGTGTCCGTCTTCCTTTGGCTATCAACACAATTACAGCACACGCAACCTTTAAGTCGCGATCATTCGTACTGACAAATGTAATCAATTCAGTTTCTTAACAGCTTAAATATATTTTATTTCGGATCTCTACCTTCCCCCCGTTTGGCGCATTTGTTAGACAATGTGGCTAAACCATGGCCACTTTTATGACACCACTTTATCCTAACCAATCGAAACGAAGTTCTGATTCGTAAAATCCCGCCCCTCTAGTCGCGCGGCTTCAACTTACAAGTTCGTCTTTGCGCATTGATGCTTCTGCGCATGTACAATGGCGCAATAAAGCAATAATGGCGGGGAACCACAGTTATTAAGCCCACACGTAATGATTTTCCCCCCGGGTAACATAGTTTGTTAGGTTTGTAACAGGCACTATTATATTTAGATGACATAATATCGCCAGGTAATCTGTGATTGCTCAAATTAAAAAGTGCATACTGAGGGCAATTCAGTTAAATCTTCAATACAAATCTATTCATGATACTGCGTGAATTGTAACAATGTTTTATTAAACACTGAAACCTCAATCTGCACATAACTATAAGACTTTCTGTATGTGTTATTTTTTATCTTTACTAAGTGTAAAGCAGTAATCCAGAACAGACTTGGCATTATATGTAGTCTGTAGTGTCTTATAAAATTACTGCACAATACAATTGACCTCAATTTTTGCATGCATATAGCTTGCCCTATTACAGACATGTCACAAGGGGTGCCTCGTTTTTAGTCTGTACCAGAATATACTAGGTCTAAAGCATTAACTATGGTTATAGTACCTAAAGCATGTAGATCGGCTTCTTTAACTGGATAAACTATGAATTTTGGAGCCGATTGCATTATAAGGGAAACCCAGTTTGTGTTATATCCACAAGATAAAATCTTTTGTTAGTTTTTTGATTAGTCAAAAATAGACTGACTTCCTGACTGACAATCCTGCATCATAGAGATACAAATTGTTTGGCCTGTGGTTTAAACAACCTTTCATTGTAGTCTGATGTTTGAAATCCCTTGGTTGAAGGTATTGCTTCATAGTCTGTTCATTCTTGTGTCCACTTTTTAAACTAGAAAGCTAACTTGTCACATGAACCCTGCTCAGTTCCAATTGGCACCATTTTTTGGTTGTTTTTATGTTTCTGATACATTTGAAAATTTTATGTGCATAGTGGGGCTGGTAGTTGCCTAAAATCTGGAATACAAGAAGATGATTTTCAGCCATTAAAAGCTGTTAGTCTGTCAAGGAGACTCGGTGACTGTCTGTCATCTCAGTGTGTATGACATAGTCGGACAAGTTGGTATACGTTGCTGCTTTGGCCAATCGAGCATGCTGAATTGGTGTCAAAGCTAGTTGGTGAAACTGAGCTCTCTGATTAGGCTGCATGTCAGTTGCTACCATTAGCCGTGTAAGTGTGTTTCAGCACACATTTTCACCATTGATGGGAGGGTACAGAAGCTGAGGCTTTAGGGTTTGAATCCTGCCTTTGCTCTGTATGTGTTCTCCAAGTGGTGTGTTGGTTTCCTTTGGTTAGTCCAAAGACATGCAGTTATCCTTATTGGCATCTGTATCTCATAGTGTATATGCACCCTGTAATGGATGCATCCCATATTTGAGCCCTGATCTGCCTGGGATAGATTCTGGGAAAGTTGGATTAATGTTATAGGCTAATAATTCCCTATCAGTGGCCATAAAGGACACGACTAAACAATGAGGGACTGGAAATCAATGGCAGATTTTCAAGGTCCCAGAGCTGAGTAAACAAGTATTACATATAAATGGTTCACAGGAACTTGGTCAGTTTATGAGAAAACCAATTCTAAAAGGCAGAGGTGGAAAGTCCAGGTTCAGAAAGTACAAATCCAAACCAAGATTTTGTTTCAACCAATCAGTTGAGTATGAAGAGTCACATTCCCAGAGTACTCAGCTGGTTGGTGGAGACACAATCTTGGTCTGGATCTGTAGTTTCTGCACCTGAACTTTCCACCTCTGCTAAAAGAAAATACCAAATTCCTTCTATACTCAACATGTCATTCATTCATGCAAGTGTGATGGTCTATTTCTGACAAATGTTATTGCAACTTCAAGAATGAAGACGTACATAACAGATTTATTCATGTAAAACCATAATAGGTTTACATTTTACAGGAAGCATACAGAGGAATACGGTTTCATGAGCATATTTCACATATATTATTTGAAATTCAGAATTGGAAAAGGTCCATATAGATAACTTTTTCTTCCTCCTGCTAGGTTTTCTGTTCTGAAATCAAGAGATGTAACAGCTTTTGGGTCAGTGGTTTGCCTAGCATTGGTTGACGTTGACCTTCACTTTCCTTGTTGTCTTCAGTTTTGCTCTAGATATGCTATATAGATGATCTGCATCTTCTTTTCCAGAACTCTATACAGGACAAAAAGGCTGACAGCAAGAACATACAAAAACTGTTTCTAAGTTTTAATGCATGAACATAAATGTGTTGTGTGGTATACTTTAGCCTCATAAAGGTATACAATAATTTTAAGCTAATAAACACTTTTTTTCTTTCTTGAAGCTCATATACAGGCTTTTAGGTAGCAACAGGAGTCATAACTTGCAAAGTTAACTGAAGTTTAAATTGAATATAAAGTACTAACTTCCCAACTGCGGGGCTGTGGGTTTAAATCCATCCACAGCTGTTTTTCCATATTCTCCTGGGGTACAGATTTCTCCCACAATACAGGCATGCACGTTGTGCTCCTAAGATTAGTTTTTGATCGCTTTGACCCTCAAGAACTACATTGACTACTCAAGAAAGATGTGCATTGCAAACCAAAATTAGACATTACATGGCAAAAACTTTCTGCAAGCTGTTTGCAGTTGAGAAGTTGTTCCACAGTTGTTGAGAAAAGGTATAACTTGGCCAAAATATCTTAGTAGCACTTCCATTAGTCTTCTTGAGGCCTGGGAGTTAATTATTCATAACAAGAAGTTACAGACACTAATATTTGTTGTAGGTCTGCTGCTTGACAACATGGAATGCAATGGATCTATATTATCCTGGTCAGGGTAATATGTTGGGGGGTTGGAGCTGGTCCTAGGCGTCACAGGGCCAAGGTTGGGGTATACCCAGGACAAGATACCATTCCATCTCAGGGTATATAAACAGAATTATACACTATGGACAACTTAGAGATGCCAGTTAAGCTACCGTATGTCTTTGAACTGTGGGAGGAAACTGGAGTACCCAGAAGAAACTCATACAACACAAGAACATGCAAACTCCACACACTGTGCACTGATCATAAATGCCAATTCATGTTTCATGTTTCACGTTTCACATAAGCTTGTATATCTAACAACAAATTTCCCCCCAAAAAATTCAAGTGGTTTAATGTGTTTTAGTCTCCAAATCTGTTAACTTCGAAGAGCTAATTAAGGCTTCTTCGATTCAGTCTTCCAAATTCCAGTGTCTTGATAATACATTTGCCATTCCAGAAGGTTACAAATGATTATAGCATTTAGCTTCTATACAAAGCTAGCAATGAAACCATTTAAGCTTAGGGTCTATTACTCAAAAAAAACCATAAAAATACACACAGGGTTCTTCTTGAGCAAAAAAGACAAACTGTTTGTATGCCTGTAATGTATCTTCCCGTGTCTCCCATTTTTCCCATCCATTTTCCAGAACCACATATTACAGGGTTGCTCTGAGTCCATGAAATACAGGGCACAGTGCAGGGGACACCCTGGACATGATATCAGTCCATTACAAGGCAAATACCCAGTATGAACTATTTAGAGATACCAGTTCACTTATCTTTGGATTGCAGTGGGAAACCTGAGTTTCTCGAGGATACTCAAACAAACGCAGATAGAACAGGCACTTATGGCCAGGGTTGGTAAGCCCACAACCCTAGTGGTATGAGGCTATATTTGCCCCCTACCCCCAACTGGACTTTTGATAGTCAACTCTTTATGATGCTGCAATATCAGTGGTATCTGTTTTTAGTTTCTAATAGTTGCCTGATATTACCTCCATCGGTTGTGTTGTGTAGTATGCTTATTGCTCTTCCAAAAGAGAATGGATTAGGAAGGTACTGCATTGGTACGCCCACAGTTTCAACTTCCATATGCTCCAAAGCCAAGAGAATTATTCCTTTGAGCAACAGATTCCAAACCACAGTTAGCATACACATTAATATAAGGTCAATGGAAGAACCAATAACTGACAAGTGTCATTGTGCCCTTTTCCAGATTGAACCAAAGAGATTTTCATAAAACGTTATAGTAAACAGATGATCTTGCAGGTTTTTTTACATTTCATGAGTTCCAGGGACAATTCCTAGCTTTTGGAAACTTATTACAATGACTATTTACCAGATGCGATGGAGAATGTTTTCCTTCTACATTGATCTGATCACTGTTCTGTTATACAGGCATGAAATATGGCCACATATGTACATAAAAAATTTTTGGTCAAGAGGCGAGATCATCTTCCATAAGAGGTCAGGGAGAAAATCACCAATATGATCAATTCCTAGAGGTTTTTCAAGAGTGTGAAATGACCACTTCAATGAAATGTTTGTTGCAGCATAAACTACATTAAGACACAAGCCTGGGTCAAATTAATGACTCCACCGGCAAATCATTTTACATTAAGGAACGTAAATTCTAATATTTCTATTTATTAAGCAATGGGGAAAAGAAAGGAAAAAAAAATCAAAAACATTTCATGGGCTGATATAGCGAACATTTATTAAATTGTAATGGCACATAACATTTCTGGAGGAAGGATACATTGATTCATATTTGGCAATGAAAAAATGTAAAAACTACATTCTGTCATTGATGTATCTCAAAATAAAAGCCTTTTGAGTAGTCTTTCTCTGTTGCCCACAAAGTAAAAAAAAAAAAAAAAAAAAACCTTTTCAGTGCCTCTGGTCCTCAAAAATGCAAATTTGATGTAACACTAAAAAACACACACAAAAAAACCACAAATGGCACTTTCCTATTTGATATTAGTGACAACTAGTACCAAATATGTGTTTAATCTTGAACTGTGAGGAAGGATGATATAGGAATTTTATATGGGTGACAAAAAAGGGTAATTACCATGAAATACAAGATGGAATATAGTTCAATACAAGAAAAGTGTGCAAGTTAGTTGTAGGTGTCAAGGGGCTATTTTCAAGAGTACCACCTATTACTTGGATGTTCATTTTTAAATTAAACAGCAGAATTAAAAGACATTTATAGGGTTGAGAGTTGGGTGGGGGGTAGGTGACATGGTAATGTGTGGATGTTAAAATAGGGGCAAGAGAATTCTGCAAATTTCTGCAGTTTATTTTTCAGTTTGACTATTGTTAAAACTTAATTGTCAAAATACCAGTTCAAAACAAATTCATACAAACAAAATAATCAAAGATGGAAATGCATATAAAATGAATGTTCCTGGGACAAACTCCCAGGAACTGATGAATACCATGGGAATTTGCAGCTTAATCTGATTAGAAATGTTTAGGGTTTGTAAATATAACACAGCTAACAGACAACTGGCTTAGAAAGAATAACAGTAACTGGACATCAGCATTTATAATGTTACTGTGAAACAGTGTCATTTTTAAAAACTGATATCACAGCTGAAGAGACCCAAAACAGATGTAAGATGATCCTCTACTAAAAGGACCTTTCAGACGAAATCCTGCAAAGATGTATGCCAATATTCTTAACGTTTTGGAAATCCACAACACATTTCCAATTGGGTTTAAGTAGAAAAGACCAAGTCATGACAAATACACATTTTTTCCAAATCCAATTCATCTTCAGTAGTTCCAAAACTACCAGATACTTGGAATCTATAGAACTATACAGATTCATATTGATCCAAACTGGAACCTGATAACCTTCTATAACAGTACTGACAAACCCAAGCAAAACAAACTTCAACAATACAAAAAGTCATCTGAAAACTCTGGATCAGAAAAATGTCAAACTCGTGGAACATTTTCATAACTTTCCTCTGTCAGATGCGTCATCATTGTTCATCTTTTTGATTTTAGGTTGACTGTGAATGCCAGAAGGAATAGTTCATGAACATAATTAGTTTCATAAGTCACACACATTTCACAAGACATTGTTTTGGGAACTCCATTATGCAAGGCTATCTGAGCCATGGGCACTCTGGTGCTGCAGGAATGTCACCAAACAAGAGAAAGTCTGGGTGCATTCTGTGCATTCATACAGCACTTCAGCTGCAATACTTCCATTAGCCTCCTCCTCCTCTAAGTATTCTTCATCCTCAAGATCTTCATTGTCATGTTCCAAAACTAAGGCAGGATCCTGACCACACAAAGTGGTAGGAGATGTTTGCACTTCTTTGTCGTCGTCTTGCGGAGAATGACTTTGGTGAGTTTCAAGATGGCGTATTAATGAAGATGACTGACGGAAACGTCTTGGACAGCGGGGACACTTGTGTATCTCACCAGAAAGCTCCCGTCTGTGATAACGCTGGTGACGTTGGTAAACACAAAGCAACCCAAATCCTTTACCGCAAACACTACACTGGAAGGTCACCCGAGGTTTGGAAGGAGTCTGTGCCTCTTTGGCATCTAAGGGGTGCTGACTGTTACAACCATGTTTATCCCGCTCCGAAGAATCTAAAAAAATCTTTCCACACTTTCCACAAGAATAATTACTATCCTTTCTTTTGTCTGATGTACCTTTTTCTATTTCTTTTGCCTGCCTTATTTGAGGTTGTATATATGGCTTTAATTGAGGCTGCTGCAAATGTAGGTCCCTTCTACTTTCTGAAACTGCTTTTTCCGTCTCAGCCTTGGACTGTGTTCCTTGGGCATTATGATACATTGCTATGTGCCTCCTTACATCACAGCGCTGTGGGAAGTGCCTCCCACAGTAAACACAAGTATGCAAAGTTCCTTTGTGGTATCTCATGTGCCGAGACAAGCTACTGGAATGCACAAACACACGGTGGCATAGTTTGCAAGGATATACACGAGCATTGTGATTTGCTTGATTCCCACGTGGAGGCCTTCCTCGTGGCTTTGGTTCTTTTGCTGGTGGACTACTTTGGGTCTGTTGTCTTGTTGTTGCCGCACTTTGGACATGTTTAGGTTTAGGTTCTGGTTCAGGGCTTAAAAAGTCTTCTTGTGTCTGATGTGAGAGATGGTGCAACTTAAGATCAGATAACTGCTGAAAGCGAATCCCACACAACCCACAGCGGTATGGTCTAAATGGTGTATTCAGACTGGAGGCAGAATCCCGACGCTGATTTGTATATTTAGGCAAGCCAATTTTAGGTAAACTATCACGTGCTTTTTCATCCTGCTGAGGCTGTCTCTTGGTAGTTGGTGTAGTACAAGCATGGGACACTACTTTTCCTTGAGCATGACTGAGCAAGTGACTCTGCAAATCAGACAGCCAAAAAAACCGAAGCCCACATAACTTGCAGGGGTACGTTTTACCAGTGCTTTTTTCCTGACCCTCTTTAGAGGTCTTTGAGGACTTTGATGCTGCTTTGCTGTGCCGTTCTTCCTGATGAGCATGAAGAGTCTCTTGATTGAGGAATCGTTTTCCACAGTGTCCACAGCTATAAAATCGCTCATGTGCATGTTCTTGAAGGTGTTGACGCAGTTCCTCTCGTTCACTAAAGACCTTGCAGCACAAAGTACATTTAAATTCCTGGTCTAAGGTCCTGTAGCGCTGATGTCGTTGTAAACCAGCCCTTGTGTTAAATAACTGGCCACATGTTTCACATCGAAAACGAGCAGAGCGAGAGGAAACTAGAGTTCGACTAATGGATTCACTATAGGACTGTACTTCCTTAGTTGAGGATAGAATTACAGGTGTAATTTGAGATGTAGGAGGCTGGCTGACTGGCGACACTAATGGAGTATGCTGAGACTCAAGAGGTTCATCTTCTGTAGGTGACGTAACAGGACAGGGCTGGGATTCCTGTGAGGAAGCCTGAGTCCAAACTATATTTGGGGATGGAGGTTTATCATTGGCAGGTAAATAGTTCAATTCTACAGATCTATCTACAACTGTTAGCATGCCATTTTCATGAAGTGCAAACTCAAGAGGTGCTCCAAAGCCATTTGGGGGACAATCTAAGGAGAAGGTATCCACTGGCCCATGTGTCACCATATGATTCAACAGGTCAGGATAATGGCTGAAGCCATCTCCACATTCAGTGCAGATGAAAGCTGCTGCTCCCCCAACCTGTTCACTGCAGTTGTTATAATCCACAATGGGGTATTCCATTTTTTCTTGGGTAATTTCAAGGAGGGACAATAGTATCACAAGATCAGGTTTAGGAAACAGCACTAACTGTACACTATATATCGATCAATGTTATGGTTTTAAGTATAATGTATAGAAAGAACACAATATAAATGTTTCACTGGTCTAAAATTTCCATTTTGTCATAATATACCAATTAATCTGAAGACTATATAAAAAGAATGTAAGAATGTACTTCAGACCATTGCGTAATGTCAAAAAAACCAAAAACACTTTTCAGACAGTGATAATGTTCACATTAGAGATTCTCAAACACAGAGGTAGCATGAGAGGTACAAAGAATAAAAACATACTCCCATCATGACTCCATGTATGCAATTTAACTCACACTAAAAAGGAGATTGATAATTGCCATTTTGTCTAAAGAAGCACTTGCAGTGTGAACTCCAGTCTTCACCTCATTTTCATCCTATGGCTAGACTACCATTATTATGTATAGGGGCTGGAACTCATCAATACCAAAATAATTTAGAACACTTCATGTGCTCACAAAATTAAGACCATATTAGCTCAGCTGATCCATCTCAGAAAATCCGTCTTCTTGTTCTTCAAGAGATAACACTAAGAGAGTTATTCAAGTCAGCCTTAAATCTGAAACTTTAAGTTTGTGTCTTCTTGACTTCACATAACTATCTAATGAGGCTCAAATTTAAGCCAGAAAAAAATCTGATGAATTGAACTTTTTATACCCATATTGTGACTACAATCTAGATGCGGATTTTTTCTTCTTTTTCCACTGATTCAGATCTTCAGATCAGCATCTAGGCTGAGAAAATGGAAGAGAGAAATACAAAAAATATTTATGAAAAATACAGCACAACAGGACATTTTTAATGTGATGTTTTGCAAATCTGTGACAGGACAACCAGAATTAATTTGATACTGACTGCACTGTCATCAGCATAAAACCAATACTCATTTTATCAGTCTCTTAGTTAAACGCATAAGACTACACAAAGCATAATAAACCTAGGACAGATACCTGTAGTACACCGCATAAATAGAACATGTCAGTGAGAACAATGGTGTTGCATACTTTAAACACCACCATCTTGTTTATGACACAATCCTAAATGGTGCACAATGTTTCGATGCAGCAGATATATGGAACGTAAATAAACTTATTTTATTGAGCTGTTTCTTTATCAACAACCACTATTGGTTTAATAGTAGCAGTGGCACAGACAGGAAAACCAACAATTTACACGAGACAGTAACATGCCAACGAAACACATTCCACGACAAACAACCTTCCACAACAAGGAATCAGAACAAATGAAAAAGTTCACCTTGGGGACTTGGGGTGCAACAAAACCTTGATCACCCCTGTGATCACCCCTAATATAGAATTGCATTTCTATAATGACACTGATTCCATGAGGCACACAGCCACCTTAGGCTTAGCAGAAGGAGTATGATATCAAAGGAGATGAAGTCAAAGAATCATCTGAACCCAGACCCAGGTGACTTGTCTTTGTATCCATACAGTTTTGGACCCAGGTTGACAAGAATATGAAGTACTTGTACATCACTTTGGACAAAATTATTAGCTAAGTAAACATAAAAGCTTTGCTATTAAAAGGTAAATTAGCAATATGCCTGTCATTTTCAATGTCACAACAATTTTAGGTTAGGGCAATCAAAGGCTGTTTCTAGGAATGGATTAACAGGATAGATAGTACAAAGTACAAAACAATACACTGAGTCCTAATGCAACTAAATGAGAATTAAACATACAAGAATTCAGTGTGTGAAAGAAATTTAGATATCACTGGCATGTCACCAACCTCACTAACATTGAGAGTGTTTTCATGTCCTTGCTGTTATAGCACAGAAAGAAACCACATCCACAGAGAATAACAGATAATCTGCAGAATTAAGGGTGGAAAATAGGTCAAGACACATGGGGCCTCATGTATAACGACGTGCGTAGAATTCACACTAAAACATGGCATACGGATAAAACTAGGAATGTGCGTAAGCAAGAAAAAATCCAGATGCATAAAACTGAGTAAGCACAGATCTACACACATTCCCTTTATAAATCCCAATGAGCGAGAAATTTTACGTACATGAACGAGCACACAGCCACCCCCCGCCCCGCCCATAATTATGTATATTTGCATATGTAAATCTGTATAAATACCCACTTTGTTCTATGTTTTTCTTAAACAACAATGGATAAACCACGTGGGAAAAAGAAGTATTTCAGCGAGTGCGAAGTGGAGGTCATGTTAACAGAAATCGAGAAAAGAAAAGTTATATTTGAAAGAAAAGATATTATTTGGTGGTATAAGTGGCATCAGCAATAAATGAAAGTTGACGGAGTGGCACAGCGTGGCGGAGTCAGTTAAAAGTGTTGTTTCCAGAAATTCGCACGGTGGCTGAAATTAAAAAGAAGTGGTTGGACATTAAAATCGACGTGAAAAAACGAGCGGCCGCTTACTGTAAGAATCTGAACAGCAGAATGCGGAATTCCTGGTCTCACACCCTTGAACAACTAGTTACTGCGATGATTGGGGACACTTTTATCGGGTGAGGGGGACGCTGATGTCAGCACGGGCGAGTTTTTTTCGTACCATACTTGTTTGAATTACCTGCATGTTTATGAATAACACGTAGGGCGCAGATGCGGTGTTACTTTCGTTTATTCTGTTTGTTTATTCTTACAGACA
>JAODJU010000138.1:2797432-2810815 GCA_026776725.1 Gnathonemus echidnorhynchus | reverse complement strand
TGTCCGACTTATAACCGGCAATGCGGACCAAGCTTCTGCTCCGTTCATACAGGGACCGAATTGCCCACAACAGTGGATCCCGGACCCCATACTCCCGAAGCACCCCCCACAGAGCACCTCGGGGTACCCGGTCGTAAGCCTTTTCCAATTCCAATCCTCAAAGTATTCCTTCTACCTCCAGGTGATGTCCCCAGGTGAGGTCAACAGCACCCCCTCCTCAGTATAAATAGTAGGAACCAGGAGCTGCTTCCCCCTCCTGATATTCTGGATGGTTTGCCAGAACCTTTTTGAGGCCGACTGAAAATCAATTTCCATAGACTCACCGAACTCCTCCCACGCCCGGATTTTTGCTTCTGCGACCGCCCGAGCCGCGTTCCGCTTAGCCTGCCGGTACCAGTCTGCTGCCTCCGGAGACCCCTGGACTAATAATTCCCGGTAGGCCTCCTTCTTCAGCTTGACAGCCCCCCTCACCTCTGGTGTCCACCATTGGGTACGGGGGTTACCGCCACGACTGGCACCAACCACCCCGCAGCCACAACTTCATACGGCCGCTTCCACAATGGAGGTCCGGAACAGTATCCATTCAGACTCAATGTCCCCGACCTCCCCCGGTATGCAGTTGGATTTCTGCTGGAGGTGCGAGTTAAAGCTCCGGCGGACAGAAGCCTCTGCCAGACGTTCCCAGCAGACCCTCATACGATTATAAAATCGATCATTGACCTGTAGCCCAGGGAATGTTCGTACCATGTCCACTTGGTCCAATAACAGAACACCATTTGGGTTCAGATCAGGGAGGCCGTTCCTCCCAATCACCCCCCTCCAGGTCACACTGTCATTGCCCACGTGAGTGTTGAAGTCCCCCAGCAAAACGATGGAATCCCCTCGTGGCACGCTAACCAGCATACCACTAAGGGAATCCAAGAAGGCCGGGTATTCTGAACTGACATTCGGCGCATAAGCGCAGATGACAGTCAGAGACCTATCCCTGACCCGAAGGCACAGGGAAACAGCCCTCTCGTTCACCGGGGTAAACTCCGATGTTAAAGCACAGAGCTGTGGGGCCACCAGTAGCCCCACCCCAGCCCGACGTCGCTCACCCGCCGCAACTCCAGAAGAAAAGAACGTCCAGCCCATCTACAGGAGATTGGTTCCACAACCCACGCTATGCGTTGAGGTGAGCCTGACTATATCTAGTCAATATTTCTCAACCTCACGCACAAGCTCAGGCTCCTTCCCCACCAGAGAGGTGACATTCCATGTCCTGAGAGCCAGTTTTGTTAGCCGGGGATCGGACCGCCAGGGCCTCCCTTGGCCGCCACCCAATCCACAATGCACCGAACCCCTGACATTCCCCTTGCGGGTGGTGGGCCCACCTGGCCACCAGACCCTCGCCAACGGGCCCCTCCCCCAGGCCTGGCTCCAGGGTGGGGCCCCGGTGACCCTAGTCCGGACGAGGGAAACGAAACCTTGGTAGAATTCTTTATCATAGGGTTCTTTCGGATTGCTCTTTGTCTGGCCCTTCCCCTGGGACCTTTTTGCCTTGGGAGACCCTACCAGGGGCAATTGCCCCCGACAACATTACTATTGGGGCATGTGCGCCAGTAAAAGGGATCTAGTGGTCTGAGGAGTGAAAAATCACAATCCACTGACTGGATATTAGGCAGCTAAAACTAGCCAATGCCCAATGTGCATGAAGGCTATCCCGTGTGGTATGCAAATGTGAAGAAATTTTTAATGAATTAATGAATAGGTATATAAACAAAACACAGAGCTTTAGAATCCATTTTACACTTTGTAACAAATATCAAGCTTGGATAAAAGCTAACCTAAGGAGATACCAGAAAAGCTCTTGATTTAAAAGTTGAATGCTCTTCAGGGGCCCAGTCAGAGCCTTGATCTAATTCCTATTAATAATTAATGGCACAATTATAAAACTTCAGTTCACATGCTCTATCCATCGAATTTCAAATTTCTTGAGGTAAATTTGCTAACAGGAATGGGCAATAGTAACTAAATAATAGATTAATAATAGGTTTACACTATCACAGCCTGGAGGCAAAAACCGAGACACTGAGGGCTTCCATGCTAACCAGGCACTTTACTTTGCATATTTTTACTGTGTCATTGAACATCCTTTTCCAGTTGTCAATATGCTGATGCGCTCTATTTTTGTCTCTTTAACTGTAATTTTATTTAACTTTATTGTTATTTTATTCCTATTTTATCCCATATTGATATTTATAATTATAACTGTTTTGCTTTTCTCTTTATATTACATATTCACAATCCAGGAATCGGATGGAAAGGCGTTTCACTGTACAGTGGTAGAGTGTATGATTGTGGATGTGATGAAATAAAATTGAAACTTGGTTACCTGTAGCATAAGACTGTGCCTGTGCCCTGTGGCATACTGGCATCCCATCGAGGGTGTTCCCCAGCCTGTGCTCTCTCAGGGACTGGCATCCCCTCTGGGGTGTACCCCAGCTCTGTGCCCTGTGACGGACTGGCATCCCCTCCGGGGTGTACCCCAGCCCTGTGCCCTGTGACGGACTGGCATCCCCTCTGGGGTGTACCCCAGCCCTGTGCCCTGTGATGGACTGGCATCCCATCGAGGGTGTTCCCCAGCCTGTGTCCTGTGACATACTGGCATCCTATTCAGGGTGTTCCCCAGCCTATGCTCTCTCAAGGACTGGCATCCCATCAAGGGTGTTCCCAAGCCTGTGCCCTATGACGGACTGGCATTACCTCCGGGGTGTGCCCCAGTCCTGTGCTCTGTGACGGACTGGCATCCCCTCCGGGGTGTACCCCAGCCCTGTGTCCTGTGATGGAGTGGCATACCCTCCGGGGTGTACCCCAGCTTTGTGCCCTATGCTGCCTGGAATGGGCTTCATACCCCTAGCAACCCTGACCAGGAAAAGCAAGAAGTTGAATGCATTGATTTTATTAAAGATTGCATTAACTCAGGAATGCATGTCATTCCATACCATGCAAAAGTCAAAGAAAATGAATTTTAAATGATCTTCATGTAGATGTAAAACTGTGATATTCCGTCTGTCAAAGTGTGTCAGTCTAGCCATTTCTTCAATAGTCACCCTGGTATTTGTAGTAAATATCTGTGACTCAGAAATATGTCTGCCGACTAGCATACCCGGTTTGGCTAATCAATGCCTCAAAAAATTTAGCTAATTATGTTATTCAATTGAATGAGATGAAGGTGAAATTTAACAGATACATGTACTATATCTGCTAACTTTGGGAACCGAAGTGGTGGTCTTTTGGCCAACCAACAAGATATCAGTAACTTCGGAAAACACAAGAAATTCTTGTTTTTTTTTTGTTACTGTTCATTTGCGTATATTCTAATGTTAAACTGTGTTCTTTTCCTTTCTTTGTGAATACACACTTGCTTCCCAGGTAAATCTAAATATAAAAATTTCTTTGACTGTCTAAGACCTCTGCACAGTACTGTATATGTACAAAAATACCAAATTCCAAATGTAGTACAGCGCTGGAAGTTATTAAACTAGTGGTTATGAACTAGTGGTTGTGAAAAACAGGTAGATGGATGGATGGACCTAACAACCTGCTGTCAATATGAAATGGAAAATGCATCATCTACACTTAGGAAGGTTAGAAATACTAGAAATACTAAGAAAACTGAAGCTTATGATGCATAGAATAATAACTTGCTGCATAATGATTGTAATTAAACATAATTGCTTGGCACTTATATTTCTTCCCCGTTATGTATTATATTTTATGGTTAAATTTTAAATGGCAATATCTGGCAGGTAGCTCAGTGGGGAGCACTTTATCCCTCTTTGTTTTGTTATGTGTGTACTAAAGTGCTAGTTCATTTCAGGACCCCACCCAATTTTTGGGTTCTCTGAACTGCATTTGTTGCCTACACAGAAACAATAGATAAAGTCTTCCTCTGTGCAACTTAGTGTACCATTAAAAGTCCAGCTACACATCAATCTGTGGATCACTGAAGCACACAAACTCCTCTACCATGCTAAGGTCACAATCCTTGAGTTCTTGTGTTCTTAAAGTTATAAGCCACTTTTAAAATAAAAAATAAAACCACCCCATCGGCTATTAAGTATCATCCAAAATGAACAAACCAATGGTAAGGTTTCTATTAATCATTTAATAGTTTAGAAAAATTCTGTAAGAATCTGAAACAAGCTTGATTAACAGATGCACAGAATATTAATGGCACTTGCTGTATATTAACACAAAAAAACAGTATATACTCTGACCGAATTAACATTTCCAAGTATTTACAAGGTATGGCATCCATTGCATAGTAAGCTACGTTAAACATCATAATTAGAAACTGGATGGAAAAAACTTCTGTTATTTTATTGATATTCACTGTATATATAACATTTTACCACCATGTCTCACTTACGTTTTCAAATATTAGATGGAATAGGTATAAAGTTAATTTTCTGAGTACTTGATGTAGTTATAGTACCTTATTTTGTATATGCATTACATATCCTGTATAAGAGATTAGCATCCTTGATGCTCAGACTTAAAATAATGATTGCTTTCTAAAGCATCTGGTAATTATTTTTAAGCTACTATGTACATAGCAGTGACAGTCAAATTAGCCCTCACACTTCTACATCAGAAAAGGATGTTTGCTTGTTTTGGCTGTTGAATCCAGAGTTTGAGTGAGAATTGGAAGGGCAAACTTCCTCCGTGAAGGCACTCTCCAGCACTGTAAAAATGGACTTGCGCACCTTGTCTTTAAAGTCTTGACCCATAAAAACATAAAGCAAGGGGTTAAGGCAACTGTTAAGAAAAGCAAGGCTGGAGACTATAGGAATGCCAATGACGGCAACAAGCTCCAGACTGCTGCTTTCTTCTGATTCCATGTGGCTGACCATCTCGATAAACACCAGGATGTGGTAAGGCGCCCAGCACAGGAAGAAGGCAATGATGATAGCTGCAATAATTCTGAAAGGCCGTCCTGTCCGTCCAGCCATAGAACGGTTTCTCCTTAGTCTATGCACAATCATGGTATAGCAGGAAACGATGACAGTGAAGGGGACCACAAAACCCAAGAGCAGACGTGTGATAATCATCGTCTGGTGACGGAATGCAATGAGTGTTTTTATGTTCAACGTCTCATTGTGCTCTGAGACGGCAAAGTTGTTGAAGCAATTGATGACATCCTTGTCATGGTTTGCGGGTGCCGTGTCTCGAAAGACAAAGTAGGGGGCGCTCAGGATCAAGGCAAACAGCCAGATGAAAAAGCTCACTACTGATGCTCTGTGGGAGCTACGGTGGTTTTGAGCCCAAACTGGATGTACCACAGAGATGCAACGATCCACACTGATCACTACTAGGATGTAGACGCTGGCAAACATGTTGAGGAAGCCCAGAGTACTGTTGAACTTACACATGAATTTGCCGAAAGGCCAGTGGAAGTCCATAGCAGTGTAGATTATGCTCAAGGGCAGGAATGCAGTAAAAAGGAAGTCAGCAATGGCCAAATTCAGGAACCATATAGTGTTGACAGTTTTTTTCATCTTGAAACCTGTAACCCAGATCACCAAACCATTTCCCAGCACTCCCAGTACAAATGCCACAGAGTACACAATGAGAGACATTATGTTAAGCACCTTCTTAATCTCTGTGTTCTCATCTTCATAATCGTAATAATAGTCAGCTGCTGTGGTATTGGGTGGCATGTAGTTAGGAAACATGCTTGTCCCATTACCCAAGTAAGAAGAAGGGGTGGTTTGGAATGATTCCATCATTGTGTACAATCCAGATAATGAAACTGTGAAGATGAAGAAGAATGCAAAAGAAGTTGCAAAATTAATATCATCCAAAGCAATGCAACAGACATTCTGAAATCAAAAATATACAATGCATGAAATACTATTAATTTAATGCTATTACTCAAATATTAAGCTAAGTCTTTCAAATTCTTCACTTATCCTTCATGTCAGTATTTAAATAACTGCTGCGTCTGTTTTTCCCTCTACTTCCACTAGAGGGAGCCCCTATATATCAAAATATTTTGTATGACTGCCATTCTGTTTTGCAATTATCAGAATACAAGGTATTTTTAAACATATATTTGCAGTCATGACAGAAAAACACTTCCTTCACTTTAATATTGTCTTATCATGATAATGAAAATGCGCTTGACAATTTCCCCTTCACATTAAATATTTGACTTGCGTATTAATTTAAACATGTTATGCGTTTTCCATAAATCTCTTAACAAAAGAAGAATAAAAGAAGAATGTATACGGTTCAATTATTATATTTTACAAAACTAATTTAGCTAATTTCTCAATAGTTAGAAACATAAGCATGATGTGATTATCACTATTGTCGTATCCTTAGCAAAACATTTTCGTTTAGAGAGAACAAAATAATAAACAAACAAAAACATTTCGACAGCTTGTTTTATTACAATTATTAAAATGATCATTAACAAATTTCTCCACGACTAAAAGTCTTTACCTTATTTCCAGGGCTGTCTTTAATTCTGAAGTTAGCGCCGAATATTTCAATTACGGTACACTGAGTTATGCCAACCAGTCAAGCCATTAAACTGTACTGTTGGTGATCAGAGTATGTCCTGAAATTGTAGTTTCTCTCGCTGTGACGTCAAAGTCTGGAGGCGGTACCTTAAACTGTGTAATCAATCATATCAAAAAATTTGACTTGAAATCGAACTTACCTTTAATTCTAAAGTATAAAGGATGGGCAGGCATTTTATAATAAGGCGCCGACATTTTCTTTCTACGCATTTTATATTTTATGCATTGGCTAACTACCATTGGTTTCTTAAAGTGTCGTCGGGTTATAAACTGCAACACTGCATAAGTAACACTGACGGGGTAACTTCGCCAGTTACAAAAAACTTTTCCAATCGAACTTAAATTCGCTCATCCTGTAAATCCAGGTAGTAAACTTAGCAGCGCACAAACTAAGCAATTTAGTGTCTAAGATGCAACCTTATAGCATGCAGTAGGAGTAGCAAGCACGCCTCGTTTTTGCAAGAATTTCAATTTTAAAGGTCTTAAGCGTATATTTATTTGTTTGATTGTGTTGTCTAATTCTTAATAAGTCTACGTGAGGTGAAATAAGTCCACCTGCTGAGCATATGCACTCCGGCTTTAATATCGGTTATTCAAAACCGAGGAATTTCCGATTTCCCCATGAATTGGGAGAAACTGGCGTGGCAGGCATTGCGGTCGGACCCAGCAGCCAGTGAAGCTTACTCAGTTTCCCTCGCAGGAAATAAAGCCATCTGAAAATATGCAGTGGCATAAACATGAATCTTATTTAAAACTGGATGTTAAATTACACGTGTCTGCGTTTCATTTGTCGCCAGTTCTTTTCCTATAACGCTCTGTGGGGATATTTCTTAAAATCGTTAAAGTTAGTAACATGAAGACAAATGCAGACAGAATGTAGATTATATTAAACATCCAGACATGCAACTTGTAACATCTGTCAGCTTCTGATGATACCCATAAAAACATGGCTGCTGAATTGAATAAACAGCGCTGAATTGGTATTAAAATTCAGCCCTGGATTTTGGCATCTCCCATGGCCCCAAATGTTGCCAAATGAGGGGGGTGGGAGGACGATTTTGGTGGCCCACCTACCCACAGGCCAGATGGCCCGCCCTGCCCTGTATGTATTCCTGAGACTGAACAACATGTTAATTAATTAATTATGCTTTCCATGCTATTTTTGATCACTTCCAAATAGCTAGGATATTATTTCGTTTTTTCTTTTTATCTTAGTACACAATATATGCACAAATATACGTTAAAAGGAAGCTCATGTTTTGGGGAAACAACACAATTTATAAATAATAAGCACAAAAGGCTTATATTTTATGCCTGTATTGGATTGAATGTCATACGAGTAATTAAATTATTTTTTAAATATTGAGTATATCTAATTAGATCAAGTTAGTAAGCGAATCAATGTCATGTTGAAATTGTAGGCGCTTGGCAACTGGATATGGCGGCATTATGGCTAGTTGTATATAGCATAATATTAGGAATAAGTTCTCCTCCTACACTTCATCCCACATAAAGCAACATCACACACTAACTCACCTGGTAATGTAATGTGACTGGTCATATGCTAGAATGCAACCATGTTTTTTTCATAGTACTTTGTTCCCATTTTCAGTCGTCCCATTACATTGTTCTCCAGAATTTTTGGCATCCTTGGTGAATAAAAAGGAAATGGACTGGACTTTATTGTTTGTGCAATTAATCATTCATTCACAATGTTAAAAATCCAGCCATAAAGTGAAGTAAACTGAAAAGAAGAAATGATCATAAAACAAATGTTTTTCTGATATACATAGAATGTATTGCCAAAAGTACTGGGACACCTGCCTTTACACACACATGAACTTTAATGACATCCCATTTTTAATACATAGGCTTTAATATAGAGTTGGCCCACCCTTTGCAGCTATAACAGCTTCAACTCTTCCGGGAAGGCTATCCACAAGGTTTAGGAGTGTGTGTTTTGTTTTGACCATTCTTCCAGGAGAGCATTTGTGAGGTCAGGCACTGATGTTGGACGTGAAGGACTGGCTCATAATCTCCACTCTAATTCATCCCAAAGGTGTTCTGTTGGGTTGAGGTCAGGGCTCTGTGCAGGCCAGTCAAGATCCGGCACACCAGACTCGGTCATCCATGTCCTTATGGACCTTGCTTTGTGCACTGGTGTGCCATCATGTTGGAATAGGAAGGGGCCATCCCCAAAGTGTTCCCACAAATTTGGGAGCATGAAATTGTCCAAAATGGCTTCGAATGCTACAGTATTAAGAGTTCCATCCACTGGAACTAAGAGGTCAAGCCCAACCCCTGAAAAACAACCCCACACCATAATCCTCCTTGCACCAAACTTTACACTTAGCACCATTCAGTTAGGCAAGTACCGTTTTCCTGGCAACCTTCAAACCCAGTCTCATCCATTAGATTGCCAGGCAGAGATTCGTCACTCCAGCAAATACGTTTCCACTGCTCTAGAGTCCAGTGGTGGCGTGCTTTACACCACTGCATCCGACGCTTTGCATTGTACTTGGTGAATTAAGGCTTGGATGCAGCTGCTCAGCCATGGAAACCCATTCCATGAAGTTCTCTATGCACTGTTCTTGAGCTAATCTGAAGGCCACACAAACTTTGGAGGTCTGTAGTTATTGACTCTGCAGGCAGTTGGTGACTTCTGCACACTGTGCGCCTCACTATACGTTGTCCCCGCTCTGTCATTTTACGTGGCCTGCCACTTCATGACTGAGTTGCTGTTGTTCCCAATTGCTTCCACTTTGTTATAATGTAATATAATATTTTATAATAATATTATTACTACTAAAAATTTAGTTCACGAATATACTTATTGCACAAGTGGCATCCTATCATAGTACCACGCTTCACTGAGCTCCTGAGAGCAACCCATTCTTTCGCAAATGTTTGTAGAAGCAGTCTGCATGCCTAGGTGCTTGACATGTGCCTATGAAAGTGATTGGAACACCTGAATTCAATTATTTGGAGGGATGTCCCAATACTTTTGGCAATATAGTGTATGTGTGCCACAGTTATAGAAATTCATATGAATAAAATCAAACTGAAGTGTAATCCAGATATTATTTTAAGTTTTTAAAATCATTGCGTGGATTGGAAACCTTAAGTGGTCAGCCATTACTTTATGTTTCACTGTGGTATAAATATGAGATGGCACAAAGGCCAGATTCCCTTAGTCATTCCTTACAATAGGAAAGAGCTGAGAACACAGAAATGATATGCAATGAATACTTGGTGAGCTGTACAAATCAGAAAATGGCTATACTGTAAGAAAGTAGCTAAACGATTGAAAATTCCTATTACCACTATCAAGGCGACAATTAATAGATTCAAAATAACTAGAGGTGTTTAGAATCAGCAATAAAAGGGCATGCACAGTGAGGAGGATGATTCAAGTGGCCTATGAATCTCTAAGGATCACAGTTGGAAAATTGCAAATGATCATTTTGGGGTCAGAAAGCCTCCAAAACTACGATCAGATGACACCTACATCACCAGGAGTGTTTGGGAAGGATACCAGAAAAAAGGCCTCTGCTGTCAATCAACAACAGAGGGTACAGTTTGTACACATTAATGAGGCTTTCAATGGGACAAGGTTGTATCGTCAGATGACACCAAAATAGAGCTTTTTGGCAACAAAAAACAGAGATGGGTTTGGTGATGACAGAAAGAGAAAAGCAACTCTTCTTGTTTTTCTTCTGAAGTCCCAGGACATCTTTTTAAGATACATGGTATCATAGACATGGTTTCATGTATCAGCAGAAAATAAAGCTAAAGCTGACTTACACTGGCCCATGGATAGATCTTCCAACAGGACAATGCACCTCAAAATCAACACAAAAAAGGATCACCAACCACAGAGTAAAAGTCTTTGCCTGGGCCACACTAGTCCCCCGACCTAATTCGCGTTGAAGCCCTGTGGAATGGGCTGAACAGAAGAGTGCACAAGTGCAGACTTCAAAATCTGAAACATCAAGAGAGATCCTGTATGGAGGAAAGTCTTCAGATCCCTACTCATGTGTTCTTCAAGCACTGCTCAGAGCTGTTAGCTTGGTAAAGGGGGCTGCACAAAATATTAAAGTACTAAACAAAGGGGTGCCAATAATTGTGATACGTTTGAGAAAAGTATTGAGACTGTGACTTTAACTGGTCATGTAATTATGACAGGTTTAGCAGAATATGGTAGGGTACAATATTTTTATAATAGTTTTAAATTAATTAAACAATGACAAGATTTTTGTTAGTTAAAAATATTTTATGCATTGGTCCCACATAGCTAGTATACTTGGGAGAAACGTTGTGCTCAAATTTCCAATGAGTGGTCATAGTGTGCAGCCTGAAACTAAATGCAACAAAATGTTTATTTACCAGAAGTTACAGCACACATTTAAGCCAAAGCCATGGACCCTAACCCCTAGCACTCTGCTATGCTTTTTGAACAAGATACACTTACATTGCCAAAACCTTATACAATACTGATTGGAAAAGAAATATGAGAATGTGTATGAATTAAACTCAAGACAGAGATGTACATTATTGTGTATATAATAGTCAGTATGTAGGTTTATACTTGGGAAGATAGTAAGCTTGCAGCTCTGCCCTTTTTTCTCAACACCCCCTTCCCCACCACCCTTAAAACAATTTTTCTCATAATTCAACCCACTACCTTAACAGATTGATAGCCCCTGGAGAAAATTCTCCCAGATCTCTTTTTAACACCCACTACTAACCCTACCCATCTTTTACACAAACACAACCCAAAGAATCTGTGGGGGTTGTTGTAATTTGTTGCAGATGTTTCAGAGACTTTTTCAGTTTTGGTTAGAATGTTAAAACAATACCTACAGACACATGGACATTATACATAATCATACAAACAAAAGGCCAGTGATACTCATTTTAAGTATTTGTCTAATATTTGTTTAAATTAGTTGTGTTCGGTGTGAAAACTTTTATAGGTATTAAAAGTTATAAACTTTTAGTCGAACATTTTAATTGATGGGTAAGTCAAGGGTTAATTTAACCAAACCCTCGGCTTAAGGCTGTAAATAATGTTACCCTTTGAGGTCTAGAAATCATCAAAGCAACAATTATGGTCCATTCAAGTATGAATTAGGAGAAAAATAACATACTAGTTATAATGAGTAATTTGCAATAGAAAAAAAATGCATTTTTCAGAGGGAATGTTTTTTAGGTTTGTACACTGTGTAGTGTTCTTGCACTTCAGCCGTTTACTTTTTCACTGTTGCAGTGTGAAACCTTGAAGTAATCAAGGGCTCTCACATGGCCAGGGGCTTGCATACACACCCCATATTCAAATGGGAGCCAGTGTACACATCATTCAGGAACTGCTGCGCCAAAGGAGCAGATGTGTGGAGGCTGAAGGGAACACGAGGGAGCAGAATAAAGCCCTGCAGAGGAAGAGAGCTGGAGCACATATCCTTCAGCATGACAAAGACCAATGACACTAAAAGGAATATAGAGGATAATTCATGTCTCTCCTGTCCATCTTTGCAGAACATACTAGTGTATTAAGGAACATATTATTTAGCCTTGGGGACAGACCACACATTCCCAGAAATATGTAATTACTTAAAGTTAAATGTAGAAGATGTAATGTGTTTTCCATGACTCGCTAGGGCTAATATATGTTATAGCATCACAGAGATTCAGTAACCGTCAGTTCTAGTGTGACATGCATTTTGTTTCATATGTTTTAGCTTTAACATCTTTAAATGACTTGAATCGAAACAAATCTGAATGATTTCTTCTGCCACCTTCCTTGTTTTTATTAAAGTCAGACAATTTGTTGTGCAGTTATACTGTAGAACTGTGTATCATTTTAAGATCCTCTCAATAACAGTCTCCTGAAGAAATTAATGGTTCTGCAAACCTGTAGTTTAGACATTCCTGTCACAGACTAAACTTTGCCACATTATGTGCTTTGCCAACCAAACATATCATTAGGTATCCAACACAAATACCAGTTTAGCTCTGT
Organism: Gnathonemus echidnorhynchus; assembly: GCA_026776725.1. Lineage (NCBI taxonomy): Eukaryota > Metazoa > Chordata > Actinopteri > Osteoglossiformes > Mormyridae > Gnathonemus > Gnathonemus echidnorhynchus. The sequence goes on along the minus strand of JAODJU010000138.1, from coordinate 2,798,227 downwards.
GTGAAAACAAGCAGACTTCAGGTTGTATGTATGCTACTGAATATGAATTCGAAGAAATTTTCTGTGCCCTCAGCTCGGGTGTGGCCAGAGAGGAGGAAACCAATAAACATTCTCGAGTTATTCTTCCATTTAAGGCCAGTGAAAGGCTACTTACACGGCTTACATGAACATGAAGACTCATTTTGGATCTCCAGCTTATCCTTGGTAATGGCTTCAAAGAATTTTGTAAAATAAAAAAATAAATTTCTGGAGATAATGGAGTGTTGTAGTTTAAATTATGGTAATGTCTTACAGTGAATTGTAATGATGCATCAAAGTTGGATTTTTAGAATCACAATTTTGTTTTCATTGGAAGTCAAGCATGCTGTTTTTAAGTCTGTTTCAGTTTTCTTTCATCCCTATTCCACTTAAAATATGCAAAAAGTGGAACCCCCACCAGCAAAACCACTTCCTTTACAGCCTACTCAAAGCCACAGTCACGGCAACAGACTTCTGAGCCAAACACTGAGCCTCAAGACTTCAGGATCTTTGGGAATTTGTTGTAAACAACCACCATGATATTTGCTGATTTGGTCTGAGGCCTGATCCCCAGCAGTTCTGCTGGTCAAGAAAGTGAAAAAAAAAAATTTCATGACAGGTCTACACAGGGGCGTAGCAACCGGGGGGGACGGGGGGGACACGTCCCCCTCACTTTTAGAAACAGGTGATTCTGTCCCCTGCACTTTTTTTGACCTAGCGCCAATATTTTCGCCCGTATTCTCTGATTTGTTAATTAGATTTGAGTGAACTAACGTT
>JAODJU010000138.1:2737043-2763159 GCA_026776725.1 Gnathonemus echidnorhynchus | reverse complement strand
ATAGTCTAATACATAGATATTTTCGCTTATATGTTATTTTTGCAGGCTACAATACTGTTTTGATTGACCTGCTACCCCCCATGTGAATTACCCGCCCACATACCCGTAAAATTCCAGAACATTAAAATCCGCCCGTTTCAGCAACTATCTGAGGGTACCCGTCCCGGTGCAGGACTCAGGTTTCTGTGTATCCAAACTTGGTTTCTTCAGTGGACTGATTACTGCTACTTTAAATTGGTCAGGCACTCCTGAAGATAGGGACGCATTCATTATGGCAGTAATACAGTGGTGTAATGGCCTGAGCAAGGGCACCATCAAAAACCAGGGGGTAGGCCACAAAAAACATGAGGACAGCTGGAGGGATTCCAGAAATATAATTTCTTTTATTACAAAATACAATACTTTTCTTTTACAGCATCAAACACACAAAGGGGAGGAAAAAGAGAGAAAAAAATGTCTACACACTTTAACATCCTCAGTAACCTCAAATGTAAAATGCAAATGTAACCAGCCTCAGTAACCTCAGAGGTCTATTCAACCACCATCCCACTCTTCACTCTGCTCCCTATATAATGATGTCCAGCACATCACAACCCCAAAGGTGGAGGGTTTACAATCCATCAAACAAGCGCAACACATCTATTCTTGGTAACAATTTAAAAATAGAGTAATAGACGTGATTTGATTAACTACCAAAATTCAACATTTTATTTAACCACTTAATCCAATTACTTGGTACCCCATAAAACATCTATGTTTTGCAATGAGACTCTTCTAATGGTTGCACCTCCCTTGGTAATTTGTATGAAATATCTGCAGAACTAAATTTTTTCACTCCATTCTGTGCATTTAACTAATCAATAAATCAATGTTGCAATAAGTACCATGGTATCAATTTATAGTGTTACTATGGGTCCACCTTAGCAAAACATTTTCTTTAAGGACTGCATGACAACTTGACACAAGCACTTTGCCCTGGCAAGGGCCGTTACAAGTGGGTATAGAAAAGAATTGTCCCCCTACAAAATATACACATTTTGTTGCTTTGCAGCCTGTAATGAAGACACACGCACACACAGACAAATATTTTTCCAGCTGTATTTACTCAATGTAACTTAGAACAGCCAAGTGAAAGATATAATACCAATAGTTCAGAAAAAATAAAAAAGGAGATGGTTAAAGGATTACCCCCCTGTGTCAGTACTTTGTGGAAGCACCCTTTTCTTTCATTACAGCCAAAAGTTTGTTGAGATACTTCTCTACCAACTTTGCATATCTAGAATGTGCAGTATTTGCCCACTCTTCTTTACAGAACTCTTCAAGCTCAGCAGAATTGGATGGTGACTGTTGGTGGAGTGCAATCTTCAAGTCATTCCACAGATTAATGTAAGCGAATTAAAAGAGGTTTTTGTGTGTTTTTATATCATAATTTGTGAAATATGTTTAGATTTTTAGAAACTAAGACTTTCATCTGTGCAAGGTGTGGATGTACGAAAAGTTCTGTTCTTTTAGCTTTGAAAACCTATTCAACCGAATCACTGATAAGAACTGGTTCAAGACAACGATTCATTCTCAAATCAGACATCGCTATCACTTGGATAGCTGTTCTTGTGCGCAAGTAGTGTTTCTGGCTAAGACCATATTGTGCTGTAGTTTGCGTAGTGCTTTTCCCTCCAACTGAAAGTTGTGGAAATACAAATGTGATTCTGCATTGTAGTGAAGTTGGGTACTAATATATCAATTGCGTTACAATGGATTTGTGGTGTGAGCTCATGTGTTACAGCAGGACTCACTGCATATGAAATTGTTATGAAAGTACGACGTATTATAATATTCTCTAAGTCAGCGTTTCCAAATCCAATCCACAACCAGCAAACAGTCCACGTTTTTGTTCCTACTGGGAGCTGGGAGGAAGCATAATTATGGACTGTCTGCGGGTCCCCAAGGACTGGGCTGGGAAACACTGCTGTAAGTTAATGACTAAGTCAGTGAGAAGTCTTCCAAACTCAGTTAGGAATGATGTATATGGTCCAGGTGGTCCGTATAAAATAAAAATATAGACGGACGGATCAGACGCTATTTGAATTAGCATTGCTTCAAATGTTGTAAAATATTCTATAATTTTGGCTTCAGTTTTTAACAGTGAGTTAAAAATAGCTGCCAGGCTGCCTCCATGCCTAGAGCCACATGGTTTCTGTACAAAGGCTTCTGTTAAAAAACGAAGGTCTGCACCAGTGTCAAGCACCAAGTCATTGACAAGAAGTGATTTGTTTGCTAAAGAGCACATGTTCAGTATTGGGCATTTGATGGTGGGATTATGTTGTGGCTCATTTAGTCTTACCAGTGAGATTGACAGACAAGTATATGGAGAAACTGACTGGCTCTAGGTTGGTTTCAAAAGAGTTAGAAAATGTTGCATACTATCATTTACTATTACTTTTTAAAAAACATTCCAAGTATGCAAAGCAACTTTCATTCATTTGAAATGTGCAGGAAACACCTAGCTCCTAGAACATTCCTATTCAATGAGAAGGCTGTCACTAGACATTCTGTTACAGAGAATCTACAGAGAAGTTGTTGCGTATGTTGACAAAAAGTTTGAGTGAATAATTATAGTTGCCAGACCAATTGCTTCTACAACCAGACGGATGATCACTTTCTGCAGCTTCTGACTGTAATTACATCACCCACCCACTCCCATATCCCACTTCCCACTTCCCACGTGCGTCAGAAATCCCAAAAAAATGTAGATTTAAGTACACCGCATTAAAGTTACACTCATCGTTATACTCATACTTTTGGGAAATCTAGCCCAACTTGGAGGGAGGATATCCAAACAGGGACTCTCCCTCACTCATTTTTAAAAAAAAGTTTATTCTGGTTCTGTCTTAGTTCTTTGTCTCAGTAAATCTTTTTAAATAATTATAAACATTTAATTTTATTTGCTTTTATTGCTATAGGAACAAAAGTGATATCAAAATGGCTACCCACTATATTGTTAAGACTTGTTTAAAGCTTGTACAAGTCTATGATAACAGCTTTCTTGGGAGGAAAAAAAAAATAAAAAAGGAATAATTTCTTCACCTAAAGCTATGTTCATGACAAAATCAGAAAGGGTGGGGGCTCTCATTTTGCTGTCTGAAACACAGTCATTGCTTGCTAGGAAAGGCTGAACCATGGGGGTTCAATTCTGTAAAAGAGCTATTAGACCTCTGTTTTGGTTACAAGTTTCAAAGCTGACCATAACAAAATGTAGGTGTATTCTCTGTAAACACACAGTTAGTGCCTTTGGTGGAAACTATTGGTACAAGGCTGAGATAGATTGGTGTTCTGCCTAGAGTGTACCCCTGCTCTGAGCTCTGTGCTTTCTGGAATAGGCTCCAAGCTCACTATGACCTTGTACTGAACAAGAATTTGAAAGATAGATAGGTGGATGTTGGTGAAAAGTCCAATAATCAAATCAGGGACCAAACCACCTTCTAAATGTGCACCTCTGACATCTGATAACTGAATACCCTGCTCAAGCTAATTTTTAAATGAACCACTCTGAATACTATGGAAATAATTCAATTTTATTATATATACTGAAAAAAGTGACAGCACCATCATATTCAACATGTCCTATATGCTGGTCATGGCCACAGGCAAAATATGCCCGAGACTGAGAATGGAATTGGAGGGGGTTATATTTTAGTGGTGTACTTTTTCTACAGGTTCTTATATGCTGTTAAAACAAAAACAATATGTTCCTAGAATACAGACCTTTAGGAAGTTATAGAATTTACACACACACACACACTATAGTGGAGAAAAAAAAAAACTATGTCACTTCCTGTTACAGGACTTGTGTTTAAGGTTCTGGACATCTAAAACTCGTAGTAACAAGATATGTCTATTTTGCTCTTCAATTAGAAAAATCATATTACAGTATATTTGAGTTCAACTAAGGCTACTGACACTATAAAACGTCAGCAGTAACACATAACTTTTCTTTGGTTCATCATTATGACTCATCATGGTTCATCATTACCAGCATCATTTTATTTATATATTTTATATTTTGTCTGTGGATGTTTGCACCAGTACTGCCGAAATAAATCACTAACACATGCAAATGTACTGGCCAGTAAAGTGAATTCTGATAATAGTGCATTAACTGCCCTCCCCCCGAAGTAAATAATTACTGTGAAAGTAGATATTAAAAATCCAAAATTAAATATGCCGTATAATATAATGCATTTTAAAATAGATATACCAGACAACTGGATACAATTCACTCTAAATATAAAATTTTCCAATGGGCTGCTGGCTGAATCATGAAAGATGCCCAAATAAAATATTTTTTGTAAATTAAAATGGGCTACTATCTTATCAGGACAAAATGTAAGCAATGGGCCTCCACACCCACTCAAATACAAAGACAAAATATAACTGATTAACAGGTATACATCAGCAGTCATGATTCTGACTACTTTAAGGCTTAAATGTGGCATAAACGTATTGGACTGTGTTGAACTACTCTGTGATATTGGAAACAGTCATTCCTGTTCTTAGTATTACATGTCACAAACTACTCACACTGGAAGCTGAATCACTGTGATTAGTCCTAAGAGGAGACATCGCCTTCTTTACTCAGCACCGTGACGGAAAGTCGAATTACGTCGTCCGTACCCTCCTGTGCATTGCCCCGTTACCATGACGAGTAATTCAAACCACACACTAAAATCAAAATAAATAATTTACTACAGGCCAGATTGCTGAGTTATTTTGTGAGTCATGTCTGGCTATACTTAGTAACACAACTAGGGGTTTAAAACTCCAGTAAATCCTGTCTTGCTTCAGAATATGAGGCAGAAATAGTAAGGCTCCAAGTAAGGTTATTCGACAGCAATGTGTTTGACAGTATTATTAAACTGGAATATCAGGCCCCAATGGCAATGGCATCTGGGCTTTTTAAGATATTTCTTTACATAGCCTACCTGAAGGAGCACACCACCACACATAATTGAAGGCCGCATGTTGTGGACAAATTATGTACCACATATTTTGTATAACCATCCATCCTTCCATCCATCCATCCATCCATCCATTGATTTTCCAACCGCATTACAGGGTCACGAGGTGTGGGGCCTGTCAGAGGCAGTAGAGTATAAAGGATTGAGGGATGCCAGGCCTATGCAATACATATAGCATATTCCCAGTGTTTTCCATGTTTTTCCCTTAGGAAGTACTTTCTAACTAGTCACTAGTCTTCAAAAAATCATTTTATACGACTGAGTCACTTGATATTTTGGATATTTGATCACTATGTATTTTTTTCCTGTACGTATTACATAAAATCTCACTATCAGAATCACAAGTTTCATCTTGCCCTACTTTCTAGCACTCTAACAGTGATTTAGTATATAATTCAATTATACTCTTCGGTAACTTGAACCTGAATAAATATAATTTCTTGCTGAATTCAGGCACGGTGCACAATTCTACATTCAAGTGAAGTCAAGTATGTTTATTTGTCATTTTAGCCATATACATAGTATACAGTGAAACGAAACACTGTTCCTTCAGGGCCAAGGTGCACAAAAAGTCATACAACCACATACCCATAATATCATCAGTTTTTTTTTATTATTAAGTTGACAATATTTCCATTTAATTTCCATTTAATATTATACATGCAAGAGCAGGAATTTTTTGGAACAGATTTCATGGTTTTCTTACTGCTTCTTACTGCATCAAATGACAAATGACTGGATGCATAAAAACTTTATGTAATTTTATGTAACTTTTTTATATATATTGTAGTGCATTTCCATTTTAAAGAGAACTAACATTTCTCTGTATAAACAAGTTTTTTTGTAAATAGCAGTGTTTGTTTTTGTTGGTAATTAAGAAAGACCCTAAAGCCCCAAACTCGGGTGCTTGACTCCCCCTGCTGTTAGATAGTTCACAATTGTCAATATGCTTAGTGCCCTCTAATGGTGACTCTCATTTTACAGCAAGGAATATTGAGATATTTTAAACTAATGCATTTTATTGCAATGTTTAAAAGCAACTACTTGGCCAAAAATATTTTTATTGGTGGGCCAATATTGGATAATTTTTGTTCGAATTGGTCTCTTTTCCCTTAGCCAGTCTCCAGCAAAGAAATCTGCAATAACAGAAAATCATTAAGTTTAATTTGATGTAACATGCAGCTTGTCAGTCTGCATGTCTGCTCATTTGTATATGAAATGTCTCATATATAAAATGCAAAATTTGCATAATATAGTTTTTGCATTTTAGGTAATTTTCTAAATGAATTGAGATTAATTAAAATACCATTCTTTTTTACCTTACCAGAGCATGTTATGAATTCAAAGGTTTTACAATTATACACATGGTAGCTATTTTAACAAAAGTGAAATGGGAGAATACACAGCAGAGTGTGACAGAAAAAAGCAAAAGAAATGGGGGCCAGCAACCGAAGCATGTTTTTACAAAAAACATTTTGCTGAAGGCATACTGTAGCACAAAGGTGTTGGCTTAGTTATAACAATCACTGTAACTGTGTCAGGTACACAGGTAAAAAAGAAGGTGATTGACCTGAGTGCAGGTCTAAAATGAGGACGTGGCACAGTTTGAAAAGAGAAATGAGCCCTGTTCAGCTTCAGTCCTCAGTGTCTGGCTCTGTCTGCACGGAGTCTATCTGAAGTGGAAAAGAAACAGAGAGAGAGAGAGAGAGAGAGAGAGAGAGCGAGAGAGAGAGAGAGAGAGAGAGAGAGGAAAGCACAGGGATGTTTAAATGTGACTGGGTAATGTTTAGATTACACAGTTAACCCCCCAGCCACAGGAACATCGGGTAGGTAGTATGTGTGTGGGGGCGCAGGTCGGTGTGGGATTTGCCCTCCCGGAAGCAGAGCCTTGTCAAATATGCCTTGCAGCTGAACATGACCTAAGGCGACCAGAGGGGGTCATTGTCAGTGAATGACAGACATTCAATCCAATAACAAGGGATTTTAGGAATTCTGAGGTTATTCTGAGGGCGGGTTGCACTGTCAGAATAATTTCACATATTTATTTCCATCTAGTTAAATAGCTCTCAAACCTGGTTGTTTTCACCAGCACTGATATGACACAGTCTCACAGCACGAGTATCACATGGAGCCTGCCTGATTCAATGTTTTCCTCTGGAGAATCATAAATAAAGGCTTTCCACTTTGTTGCAACTAGATCACTTAATAACAGCCTTTGAGAGCTGGAGAATGATGCATTAATTTGCCCACAATGAATGGAAAATGAATAGATATGTTTGGGAAGTAAGAAAATTTCTAGGTTGTAAAGAGCATCTTGGGATTTTCAGTGTAAAAGGGATATTATACCTTTAATACACTCTGCTATGAAATGTATGTACATTAAAGTCATCTTGTAGATATATTCAAATAGGTGTTTGACTTAATTACCTTCAAAACACACCTGGACAGTCCATAGGACTTGCATATTCACAGGTGATGCAATCATACACAGCAGCCTATTGCTGGAAACCTGTAACTGGAGTAAAGCATGTAGGAATCTGTTAAATGTCTATGCTTGAAATAAGACTGGATATATTATAGCTTATATGAGAATTACTTCTCCCTATCTTAAAAGTTCAAAATACCGAGGAAGTAAATGGAATGAAAATTTGATCATTTGTTTAGTAGTAATTAAAATTATAGATATATAATTAACGTAACCTTACAGTATCATTACATCATATTAAATAATATTATATAATAGTCTGGGGCAGCACGGTGTCTCAGTGGCAAACACTGTCATTGGGGGGCTTGGATCCTGCTTCTGCTCTCTGTATGTCTGTGCAGTTTGCAAGCTCTCCTCACATAAAGTGCATTTGCACCGATTGTCACCCACATGCAATGTCAGTTAGGTTAACTGGTGTCAGACATATGTTATATCAACCAAAAGCAGTAAAATAGTTTTAAATCTCTCACTTCTTTTATTTAGTTTTAATTTTAGTGAAGCTTTCAGATTTCTGTTCATGTGTCTCTGCTGCTTTATAAAACATAATGTAATTTGATCTATAACCTCCTGAGAAACAAGGAAAAAAGTGTCCTTCAATTTTAGGTTATTTTTCTCTGGAAGTAATAAGACATCTTACAATTTATATTTATTTATTAATTTATTTTTATGTTTAATTTCACAGCTTCCTCTTTAGTGTACAACAGGAATAAATATGTTTCCTTACATCAGTGAAAAGATAGATGCAAAAACAAAATGTCCACTACAATGGACATAAATGAATGGGTGGGGTCTCAGGAGGATATAGTTAGTGCAGTGACCGATCCCCCAATTTATTTTTGTTACAAGGAGAGAGGGATCAATAATAGAGCTGATAACGAATGAGTTACACTGTGAGAAAAGGGAATCATGGCTTTAGAAGGAAGTTAAACTTACCATATAGGGGAAAGACAGAATGAATGATAAAAAGAGATAGCCAGGTTGTGGATAGGACTTGTTTGCTTAAATAAAAATACATAGCAAAATGGCGCTAATGTGTATCAAATGAGTCCCATTCAGCAGAGTGTGGAATTAAATTCTCAGTAAAAAAAATGATCTCATCTGTAGGCACAATGCTGACCAAGGCATAAAAAGCCAGAAACAATCCATTGAAAGTGAAATCTTGCAGGATTTGGTGCGGGAGCAGGTGAACTATGATTCCTGCAACCAACTCCAGGGAAAACAACCGGTGAAGCATATCAAAAGTCTTGAGAATTGTATATAATGTATAGAAAAACGAATGAGAAATGAAAACGAGGGCCAGTCACTTCCAGGCAGTCTGGAGGCCTCCATGATAAAATTGTCTGCAGCTGTCTGTAATCTGTTCTCATATACAAAGTCTTACAAACACAGGGGAAAGAGAGAAGTGTCATAGCTCTCAGTGGAATTTGTGGCAAGATACAAGATATATTCATTGTCACTGTACAAGTGCAACGAGATGACATTTGGATCCACCTGCAGAAGCCTCAATAAAAACTGTACAAGCTAAAGAAAATTGATGGAAAATAAATAAAAAATAAATAGCATGTAGCAATTACAAATACACAGCATAAAAGTATAAGAGGAATATTGCACATGACATAAATTATTGCTTCTGAGAAAGGCAGTTGAGAGTTGTAGTGTTACTGCAGGGTAAGTTTTATTATTGTGATAGTTTTATTACCTTGTAAATAGTCTGTAGGGTTTGCAAACTAACCCAGTGCTAGCTAATTTTAAGTTTATAATGGAATAATATAGAACTGCCGTAAGATTACTTGCATGAGTGTGAGTCAGAAAGCGTGAGTGTCATGCCAGATGCGAGAGTCGGCAACCCTGTATTCAACTAATAATAATACAGTGGTACCTCAGTTGTCGAACTCGTTAGAACTCGAATTTCTTAAGAGTTGAACCAACCAGTTTGAAAAAAAATAACCTAGAACCCGATCTGAATCTCAGAAGTCGAACCGTGAATGCCGACCTAAGATAACTTGTACGCACAGGGAAATGAGTCACGTGGCACGTCTCTCAGCGGAAACAAAGGGTAACGCTTCAGTCTCAGCCTCACATTCTCTGTGATAGCATTGTGCATATTTACACTAGCTGAATACATATTTAGACAGTAAAAATACATTTAGACAATGATAGACAGTAACAGTAATTATTATTATATAATAAAATACATTTTAAAAAGATTTCTTATTAATTACTTTAATATTAATAATAAACCATTAATACATTTAATTATAATAATATTGTCGTGCCGAGCGGGGACGGAACAAAGACAAAGGCGCAGACGTCAGGGTATCAGGGAATACGGGGTCTAATTACAGGTAAGGCAGGCAAAACGCAGACGAACAATACAATGACCGGACTGGGGAAACAAACTGAAATGATGACTAAATACAGAGGACTAATGACAACAACCAGAAACGGCTGATCACACGGGGTTAACGAGGGGGCGTGGCACACAGAAGGAGTGGACGATCGGAGCAGGATACATTGTTTTTTTTAACTTTACACATTGTTTGGATACATTTATTTTCTTACTTTACAAATTACTGTTTTGATAAATGTGTTTAGTACAGTATATGCTCTTCTTGTTTTATCCGGTTCATTTTGTGTTTAAACGCTAAAAAAAACATTTAGGTGTAATTTTTTGGGGCTGGGAACCAATTAATTGGTTTTCCATTATTTCTTATGGGGAAAATTCGATCAGAATTCGAACTTTTTAGGATTTGAACCCTAGTTCTGAACGGATTAATTTCGAGTTCTGAGGTACACTGTACTGTATAATTGACATTTATTTTCTTCTTAGAGAAACCAACAGAACTAACGAAAGGGGATGTAGAACAGTATATTTTGTTTAACGTCTGATGTTATGAGTATGCATGTGTGGAATGAGACCCATTGAGTTGATCTTCATATCTGCTACGCTGTGAGCCATTTGTTTCCTTTAAAAAGTGAAACACTTCATACAACAAATCCCAGCCTCCTGTTTTGCCATTCAACACATACCTGGGTGACAGTCTACTTGAGGGGACACAAATGCCTAGTAGTAAGTCAGTTACTACTGAAGTACAAATCATGAACAAATCATGAACAAATATAGTTGCTACTTAAGATGAAACAAACATGACATCAGCATTTCACTTGGGTTATTCGTTCAGTAGTTACTTCAGTAGTTCACTAAGATATACAGAATTAGATATAGTAACAAATATAGTAACTGCTTGGATAAATGATGCGTCACACTTCATTAATGATGAACAAACATGAGATCAGTATTTTACATACTATTCATTATTTTATCCTAGAGTACTAACTTCAGTGGTTCCTTCAGTAGTTCATAAAGATTTACATAATTAACAGATACAGTGACGAATACAGTACTAGCTTGAGATGAAAGATGCATCATTATTCATTAATGATAAACAATCATGAGATCAGTTTGTAGCTAACACTTGATTTGTGGTTAATTGATACATAAATAATAGCTTAAAACTACATTATTTGTGTTCCCTCAAGTAAAATCAGGTCAGGTCAGGTAGGGGAGCATGCGCTGATGCAGCCACCTCCTCCAGCACCATGGGGGGAATTTCAAGGCGTTCCCAGGCCAGCCGAGACATATAATCTCTCTAACATGTCCTGGGTCTACCCCAGGGTTTCCTCTTAGTTGGACATGCCAGAAACACCTCCCTAGGAAGGCATCAAGGAGGCATCCTACATAGATGCCTGAATTAGCTCAACTGACTCTTTTCAATGCGCAGGACCAGTGGCTCCACTTTGAGCTCCTCCCAAATGTCCAAGCTCCTGTCTTTAAGGCTGAGCCCAGACACCCTGTGAAGGAAACTCATTTCTGCCACTTGTATCTGCGATCTCATTCTTTTGATCACTACCCAAAGCTTGTGACCATAGGTGAGGGTAGGATTGTACATCGAAAGCTTTGCCTTCTGGTTCAGCTCTCTCTTTATCACAATGGAATAGTACAGTGTCCACATTACTGTCAACACTACACGATCTGCATGTCGATCTCACGCTCCCTCCTTCCCCAAGATACGTAAACTCTTCCACTTGAGGCAGTAACTCATCCCCCACCAGGAGAGGGCAATCCACCCTTTTCCAATCAAGAACCATGGCCTCAGACTTTATGGTGCTGATCGCTATCCCTGCTGCCTCACACTCAGCTACAAACTGTCAGAATGCATGCAGCAAGTCACAGCCCAATGTAGCCAATAAGACGACAACATCTGCAAATAGCAAAGATGTGATCCTGTGGCCAGCAACCTGGACTCCCTCCACCGCTTGGTTTTAACTAGAAACTCTGTCCATAAAAGTTATGAACAGAATCAGTGACAAAGGGCAGTCCTGAAAGAGTCCAACATCCAGCAGGAATGAGTCTGATTTACTGCTGGCGATGCGATCCAAACTCTCACACTGTTTATACAGGGACCTGATTGTCTGCAACAGCAGACCCCGTACCCCATGCTCCCAAAGCACCTCACACAGAACCCTCAAAGGGACATGATCACAAAACACAAAACAGAAGAAGACTAGTTGGGCAAACTCAATTGACCCCTCCAGTATCCTTGTGAGGGTGAAGATCTGGTTCAGCATTCCATGACCAGGACAAAATCTGCATTATTCCTCCTGGATCCAAGGTTCAACCAACGAATGGACCCTCCTCTCCAGTACCTTGACAAAGAACTTCCCAGGGCGGCTGAGGAGTGTGATCCCCCTGAAATTGTAACACCCACCCCAGTCTCCCAGTCCAAACGTAGTCTCCAACCTCCATGCAGTGCTGACGTTACTCAGTCCACCTAGGCACCTGACTTTGACTGCCACTTACACTGCACCCAACCCCCACGGCCCCTCCTGCAGGGGGTCAGGCCTAATAGGAAGGTGGATCCCTGTAACCTTTTTCGGTTCTGCCCAGCCGGGCCCCATGGGTACTGGCCCGGCCACCAGGCGCTCACTCACAAACTCCCTCCTCAGGCCTGGCTCCAGGGTGGGGGCCTGGTCTCCCCAGTCTGGGTGGGGTCACGTGTCCCTCTAATGTACTTGTCATGAGCAAGCTACTTAGCCTGCAGTGTAAATGGGGAAAAGCTGTAAGCTGATTAACAGTAAAAGCTTAACAGCTTAGCAAGTAAATCCAAATTTCTATGCAGTACTTTTTTAAGGAATTTTACATGAGAGATGCATTCCAAATTATAATATATGTATATATTATTTTCTAAGTTGCTATTTTCTCTCTCCTTGTTCCTTAACAAGGTAGAAAAAAGTGAGAGAACACCCCCCACCCTCATTTCCCTCCTTTGCTTTCATTGTCTTGCTCCCGCATTTCTCCCACAATGCACCAGTATTTTGCTGCAGAATGCAGAATTGGAGTGGGGGGGGGGGCAAAGGATGCAGCCCGTGAAAGAGATAAAAATGAGAGAGCCGAGCAGAGAGCTAAGTACGAGGCTAGAGGACAGGACTTCAGTGGAGGAGAGAGAGGCAGAAAAGTAGGGCAGAGTTATCGAACAAAAGAAAACCACTCTAATGAAATTGGGGGGAGGAGGAAGTGAAATGGACAGGGAAACGTCTGAACAATTAAGAAAAAGAAGGGATCTGGAAATGTGGGGCAGCCATGGAAGAGAAGATAAGCTTTTAAATAAAGAGATTGCGGTAGCAGGAAGGACGAAGAAAGAGAGGAAGAAAGCAAGAGAAAGGTGAGAGACAGTAAGGGGTTGGGGACAGACTACCTATCAAACCTACTGCCTCAACCCATTCTGCAGCTCCTCCCCCTTCTGTGTGTCACCATGGTAACCAGAGTGCCTAATACACAGAGTTAATATATTTTCAGAGGGTGGTTGAGTTGGGTACTAATGCATTCGTTTGTCTCCACACAGACGAGCCAATCAATACTAGTCTCCAGACTGTTCCTGGGTACCGCCAGCACTACATGTATGAGGACAGGTGTTGGGACACACTGAGGTCACTCTGCATGCTGAAGAAATAAATAAATTAATACAGGGCACAGTTTGTGAATTGTCTTCTATATGACTTTTATTTATAAGTTTGGATAAATAACCATGAAGGATTACAATGGAATCTATAGATTGTTGTGCAATTTAATAATTTCCTACTACTATCTGTGACAGTCCACCATTCATACTATATTATAACCAGTTTTAACAGAAATGTCTCTTGATCTTTTCCGGGTGAATTATAATTTTTCAAATGCACTTCAGTAAATCACACACTTCAATAATGTTTCCTCTTCATCCATGTATATATTTTGGTATCTTTCGCTACTATGCTACCATCCTGTAAGTGTACGCATGCACTAAACTATTACAGCTATCCCTTGCTTGTCCGTGTCTGTGCTGTCCGTGAGTAATGTGTTCATGTTTGTGTCACGTGACCTGTATGTAATGCCCAGGTGTGACCCCCACATACTTGTCCAATAGACAACAAAGGTTATAGGTCATGAAATCTTAAAATAGCTTAGAAACAATGATTTTTTGTGATTTAGATATAGAAACAAAGGAGTATGCAGATAACTGCCCATTATTTAACAATAGGTCATTATGTACTTAGTGCTGTGTGCTTAGGAATCATACTACATATGTACAGAGTGAATGTTTTACAGTCTACTGGCAGTCATATCCCTCACTAATGTCTGTTACCTTCAGATACCTTTTTAAATTCAGTACAGATTCAATGTGTGTTTATAGTTTTATTGCTTCCAATAGGCAGCCATTAGCCATCAGAAAACAAGATCGAGATGCAAATGATAATTTAATTTATTTACTTTGAAGCTGCAAAGTAATGTGTGCGTGGCAGAGTGGCTGCTTTGGTGTTTCATTGGGCTGAATGCAAGGCCACTCAGCAAGCATAGACCTCTCATCTACGACCACTTTGGTGACAGTGCTTCCCAGGAAGGACCGCCAAGTGAGATTCGGTTTTCATTTTCATATTTTTTTCAAATGACAGACATCCATATTTGCTGCATATTAAGTGAAGAAATAGCTAGATCAGTTCATAGCAGTCTCCGAAATGCATACAGTTTTATAGTTAATGATGATGATGTTATGGTAGATGGATGGATGGATGAATGGACAGACAGATGGATGTATGAACATGAGGCTGGCTTTAGCTATGGGCAGAACATGAAGTTGCCTTGGGCCCCTGAATTTCCTGTGTTGTGGGTGGAGGAAGTGAAATAATCATCAATCTTCTGGGCAAGAGGGCCTCCCAAGTAAAGCTTTGCCTAGGACTCCTGAAAAGGTAGAGCTGGCCCTGGATGGATGGATGGATGGATCACAACACAATAATCAATCTGTGATGTTCCTGCTGATTTAACAGTAAGTCAAATATATTCTTTATTTATCTTAGGCATATGATTAAAAAGCAAGTCGAGCATCAAACGGTCAAAACATTTTTATGCCTGGAAAATAAGACATTATGAAAAGTCACCACCCTTTGATATGTTCCAAAACTGGTGCTGGAGTTGGTGCTTACATCCCACTGCGGAGCAGGCACATGCAGCCCTGTTCCCGAGGCCCTCACCTGTGACCTTAAGTCACCTCACAGGTTAAGGGTCTCAGGGACAGCCAGGCACGTGTAGCGCCTCTAGTGTCCTGCGGGTAACTTGCAGATTCCAGCCTGGAATAGTTGTAGCTGGATTCACTGAGATCTGACATCTATGGTGGCAAGAATCTCATTAAGTTTGGACAAAATACAAACTTAATGTCACATATCACAACCTGAGAAATGTGGTTCTTTTGTCAGTCAGCATCAATCTTTCATACTGTCACCAGAAATTTTCTGTAGTTTGTAGTATAAAGTTGCAAATAGCTTGAGCAGCTATTTGTACACCACTCAAAATTGAGCAGCGCAAATTTGTACACCACTCACTTGTATTGCTTAAATCAAGCTAAATGTATAAATATAAATATAAGTGAATAAATCTTATGCCGTATTAAATGGAGCACAGATATAAATGACAGACCAGTATTTTCTGTTTTTATACCATCTCTTCTACCAAAAAAAGCCAGTCAACTTTCTGCAACACTCAGAAGAATGATCATTTTTATACTGCTGTTTGCTACTTATAGCTTTCGTGTCTCCCTTCTTTGCTGAGGAGTAAAATCTTTTTTTTGCCAGAATTTCATTATAGCATGGTTTTAAACTCATGTAATATACTGTGTCTGAGCCCTCTTCACTCACCTGTGAAAGACACGTCACAGCTCAGAAATGAACATATACATATCCTTCCACTTACAGTGCGCTGTGAGGACACTGGTATGGGTTTTATGTGGGGCGGGGGGAACTGGGAGATGGGGGGGGAGGCGCTCTGTAGACATTTGAGAAGCTTCTCATGGTTCCATTTTGAAGATTCACAATAAAACACTTCCAATATGTCTGACAGCCTCACAGGAATATGACCTGCAGAAAACACAGAAAAACAGAAAATCCTCAGAATCCAAAAAGTCGGGAAAAAAAGGACACATGAACGTTCTCCCTGGAAGTCACAAAATGAGTTAGCGCCACCTAGCAGTCAACTCTCAGACTGATACTCTGCCGGCTTGTGGTCCTGCAATGGTGCGTACCAATGAATTTTCAGTGATTTTTCACTTTCTTTGCATACAAGAAGAACAGTGTTGTCCATAAGATTCAATACAAATAGCTTAGGTACAAATACAATAAATTTACATATAATAAAAGGATTATTTCAAATATCTTTCCCTTTTCTTTAGGCACCCCATTAATTATATTATATATAAGGAATACTGTATTTTTTATGTTGCATATTATTTTTTAGACTCAGTACAGTACAGGGACACCGTCGTATCTTCCACCTCCATGACCAGTACATGTATAGCTTGCCACATAGATGAGCACATGTGCGCACATACCAAACCATAATGCACAATAGGACATGCATGCAACACGTACATTTTTTTTTGTAGAATTTAATTCTCCGCTTAATTATTTCCAGCGTTCATTGAAACATTTCCCTGCTCATTCAACTTCTTGTTCTCCATCGGCTATAAGGACTATTGCAGGAGCAGGAAATATGAAGTAAATCATTTAGATAGAGAGAGAAAAAATATTTTCAAGGATGGAAAATAAGAATGATTTAAAGGGTTAGATTAAATTAGATTATGCACAGGAATAACCAGAAGGACATGCTTACTCTTCATCAGGTAACATGCACACTCACCAGTATTTGCTGATACACAAATGAAATTGTTCTTTTAACACACACACACACCCAGACAGATATACACACAAAAAAGGAAACTGATTCTGTTCTCCTCCTTTTCTCTCTATCTCTCTCTCTCTGTCTCTCTCTCTCCATTCCCTGGCTGCTGCTGTCTCGGTGATATTAGCTGCATTCTAAAAAAAAAAAAAAAAAAAAACCACAAGAATCACCCTATTAGTCCAAAAACGAAACAGAACTAAGGTTTTGTTTTGCCCCAGTCTTCCTTATCTTCATTTCTTGAGGCTGTAAATAGTGGAGAAAAACACAGACTGTGTCCTGCTCTCTTCCTTGCTCCTCTGTGCCTCCCCGCCTCTGTCTCTGTGAGGCTCTCTCCCCGCCAGGCTGGATGGCTACAAGCAATTAGAGTTTCACCAGACAGTGAGCTAAACAGCTGGTTCAGTGCAGACAAGGCTATTGATTCCATCATTTGGTGCTATACCTGCCTGCCTGCCTGCCTTCCTCAGCCCTAAGGATGTCCGCTCTCTCACTGTCCTCTCGTGTCAGTCTGTGTCTCTGATAAAAGCATGCACACACAGAGAAATGAGCCATCAGCACATTCGTTCTGACACATACTCTCTGTCCACATTTCTCGCCACAATTCCTGCTGCTTTTCAGCATCCCTCCATGTTCAGCTTCTCTCCACCTTTTGTATTCAGTGCTCCCAATCTCCATTTATTTATTTCCATCCTCTCCTGCTCTTACGCTGTTTCATCCACCCGCTCTCCCCCTCTTCCTTTCTCTCTCACTCCCCTCACATTTTTCAGGCATCACGTCTCCATCTCCCTTGCACCCCTTTTTGCTGCCTGCATGTGTCTGCGAAAGGAAATGTGTGAGAGAAACAGAAAGTGAAGTGGGGGGGGGGCGGTTTGGAGGGTCACTGTCTCATTGAGAATAAGAAGTACGTCAAGGCCAGAAGTGACAAAAAATATCTCATCGAATCCCACCACCTGAGTTTGCATTAGCACTGCCCCTTCATTAAAATGCATGTTTAGTGCCCACAATGCTAAACATAGGGTTTCTATGGTTGGAATCCAGTTGATGGGTAGCAGATTGCAGTCAGTGTTAGCTAAAGAAATTGGCTATAGTTCCCAAATGCAATCAAACAATCCTTTGACCAGTCGTTACTTTGGAACCAAATGGTGGTTTCCAGGTTTCTGAGTACCATAGTTGTGTCCCCCTACATTCGGTAGAATTACCCTTTACCTTAAAAAGCCTGTCTAGAAATGCTACCAATCTGAATGTGGTGCTGACATAGACTGAGGCATGGTGTAAAGGTGAATGTTTGCAGGTAAGTAATCAATATAATACGATTATGTTGTTTATATTACATAAGTTGGGTGACATTTTGCAGGGAAAGATCTCCCTTTCTACCTTTCATTTTGTTTGACTAGCAATGATGTAGACAAAATGTCATTTGTAAATTTGTTGAGATGGCTTCCAATTTCAGTATAATCTCAATAAGAACAATGGTGAATGCATCTGGTTTCAGTTAACTCTACACTCACTTGAAAATATTGAAAAAATATTGAAAAAGGGAAAGGCATGAGTACATAAAAATGTAGCCGTAATGCCACAAAATGGGCTACGCCTGTCTTCAGTAATTATTATAATTAGTCACATTATTTACCTATGCAATTCCTGGCAGAGTATCCTAAGTTAAAATGGGGGTCTTCTGTATGTAGGTTAAAGCTCCCTAACCTCCATGTGAACCATCCTGTTTATGAGGTGGTGTTCTCGAGGCAGCTTGCTGTGACCTGTATGGGAAGCACTCAAGTACACAGCAGTATGACTGCAACCTTTGACTATCAGTCTGAACTGTCAGCACCTGCGGCAACATGTGAGACCCAGGTCTGAGGCGCGGCTCAATCAACCAGTGATGTCATTGGTCCTGATGCTGCTGCTTCTAAGCAGTTTCGCTTACTTATTCAACTCGGCAACCTTCCCATTGTATTAGCGCGGTGACACTAATTGGCGACTAAAATGACGTCAGGGTAGGAAAACGTCAGTTGCACATGGTTTGACACCACAAATGTGATACAGTTGATGTTCTTGCACCACACCTGCTTGGGGCATTGTGTAAAACTGCTATACATCAAATGTTTAACATCGACAAGACAAAAAGACCAACGCTAAAATATTACGACACAGCTTCTTAAAATCAGACAAGGGGTGCACTGTTTCCACTAGGGAGCGGAGAGATTTTCTGCCTGTGTAGACTTGGAGAGTAGCACAGAATGCTGATATGAGCCCTTTTTTCTTACAGGAGAGGTACAACGCAATGCGGATACTGGCTGTCTGAGCCACAAACCAGACACGCTGGGGGACTTGTGGGGAGGTGGTTGGAGGGAGGGGGGACACACACAATCACCACAGACACTTGGGTACAATGCACATACTTAAGATGAGGTACGGCATACAGCTGGATGGGAGTGTATTATCTGAGGCTATATAATGCAAAAGATTAGTTCTTGATAGTAAGCCATTGTGGTTAAGCAACCCGGGTGAGTCCCCTTTCATCACTGATCAGAAAAGTCAGGAGATCGAGACATAAGAACAACAGCGGGCATTTAAACAAGAAGCCAGACAGATCTGAGGTTTTATGTGGCAGTCTAGACTAGACTAGAGACCACATATTAGGACAAGAAAAACATATCAAACAATTCAAGGAAAAATAAAAAAAAAAACAGAATACACAGTATTGGGTGTCTTCAAGTTAGTATATTTCTGTTTAATCTGTTTCATGTAGAAATCATGGGGAAGTGGAAATAGCACAGGCAGACAGTGTCTACTCTTATAGCCTGATGCTCCCAGACAATATACACAGAAACTGAGGCTGTGAAAGTGTCCCAGGTGTGACCTCACAGCTCATATGCTACCCTTTAGACCACATCCAAATGCCATGGCAATGTGATGACAAGAGTTGCCCCTTACTTATTGTCCACTAGGCTGAGGGGTTGGGGACCTGCCCTTTACTTACCATGCGCTAGGCTGAGGGACCCACCCCTTACTTACCATCCACTAGGCTGAGGGCTTGGGGACCCGTCCCTTACCATCCGCTAGGCTGAGGCTTTGGGGACCCGCCCCTTATTTACCATCCGCTAGGCTGAAGGGCTGGGGACCCGAGGTTGGGGACCCGCCACTTACCATCCGCTAGGCTGAGGGGTTGGGGACCTGCGCCTTACTTACCGTCCACTAGGCTGAGGGGTTGGGGACCTGCGCCTTACTTACCGTCCACTATGGTGAGGGGTTTGGGACCCGCCCCTTACCGTCCATTAGGCTTAGGGGTTGGGGATCTGCGCCTTACTTACCATCCACTAGGCTAAGGGGTTGGGGAGTGCCTTTCTCTGTCAGGCTGCTGGTGTTGGTGACACCGCAGGGAAAGCTAGAAGGTTGTACAGTTATCTCCGAGCTTATTATTATGCGAAACCATACAACCAACTACCTCACGCTGCAGTGCACTCATGTTGCTCCGCCCCCTCCCCCCTGCCCCTCCCCTCCACCCAGTATAGGCCTCTCTGGGGGCCAGCAATGCCTTTGTTGGTATTTGTCTATCCAGCTGTGCATCCGTATGTCTGTACATCCATCCGTCTGTCCATCAGTCCCACCCTCATTTCTAATATTCTATATCAAGAGCTTTACCCATTACACCATTTTATTGCCTGCCTGTTGACGAGCTGCTAACAAACGTTTTTTTTATTTAATGTGCATAAAGAAACTGTATTGTTTTTAAACAGGCTAACATTGTTCCGAAAGTACAAAAGACAGGCTGCACCATTTCTTCTGCAGAACATTCCATCCACCTTAATATGCCGCACTGACAGTCTCTGGGTGAAATGCAGCTCGTCTATTCAGGGGTGCATGCTCTAGCTCTGAGCACATCTGTGGGCAAATTAACATGGCTATTTCTTACACTGAAAGAATATTCATACCTAAACACCCGAATCGGTTTGTTCCATAGATGACATTTATATATTTGGGCTTATTTGAAGAGGGAGACACTTAAGAAGGGGATTGAATCCCAAATAACACTAATTTTTTAATCACCTTCAATTTCTTAGTTGCTGTTGCCCTCTATTGGTCACTGGACAAAACACATGTACATCTTTTTCCCCCGACACCATCCTGGCTCTGTCCCCATCCTTCACATTTTCCTTCACACTCTGGTCAGTCCTCATACTTTACACTTTCCTTCACACTCTGGTCAGTCCTCATACTTTACACTTTTCTTCACATTCTGGCCAGTCCCCGTCCTTCACACTTTCCTTGACACTCTGGCCTGTCCCCGTCCATTACCCTTTCCTTGACACTCTGTCCTGTCCTCACACTTCATGCTTTCCTTCACACTCTGGCCAGTCCTCATACTTTACACTTTCCTTCACACTCTGGTCAGTCCCCATCCTTCACCCTTTCCTTCACAGTCTGGCTCATCCCTGTCCTTCACCCTTTCTTTCACAGCACCGGTCTTCCTCTGCCTTTTCCATTTCTGTGCATTTTGACCCATTTCCTTAGTTAAATTTGAAAAAAAAAAAACTGCCTGAAATATTGATCTAATCTATCTGCTGAAATGTTGGTGCATGCTGTCCGTTTCTTATCTGTCTAATTCTGCACTGCCAAACCTCGAAAACTGTGATTATCCCAAGTAGGCTGATAATCAAGGTCAATCAATTTTCATGATTCACTGCACAACTTTCCTTGTCACCCAGACACCTTGCTAAGCTACGTGATATCAGCAGTGGAGTTTCCAGCACTCTCCTGGCACAATCAGAAACTTAGTTTTATTACCATCGGGGGGCACTGTTGTGCTTGACGCTGAGAACAGTGGTCATTGACTGGGAACACTTTTGTCCATACACACACACACACACACACACATACACACAATACAGTTTAATAACGCTGTACTGCAGTGTCCCTGCACAAAACACTGGATTGGTGTGGCAAGCCTTCACAAAGCAATAGCGTTCACCAAGATTAGAGTTTAGAGTTGTAGAAGGTATTTTATATCAACCAGGACATAACCAAGAAAACAATGAACGCAATGACTGATCGCTCTGATATCATCATTTCAGCTGTGACCAATAGCAGCAGTTTTATATCCCTCCATGTAAAGCAGGGGTGTCAAACTCCAGTCCTGGAGGGCCGGAGTCCTGTGCAGCTTTTGGTTTACCCTCATTTATCACACCTGATTCAATTCCTTGTGCTAATTACCACACAGCTCTTGGGCTGAATTATTTGTGGTGGAACAGGGAAAGAACTAATTAAGCTACACAGGGCTCCGACCCTCCAGGACTGGAGTTTGACACCCCTGATATAAAGGAATGCAGGCCGCACATAACACCCTCAGGTTAATTACTGCATTACATAAATTATTTCAAAAAGGGGGCAGAGGCCAATGAAATCAAATCATTTCAGCACTAGTTAAGTGAACAAGCAGCAGAAATACTTTCTCCATCTCTGAATCTGTGAATCTTGAGTCCTTGTAGGTGAAGCCATGTGTCAAGATGCTGGGTGGCAGACCACCCCAGGTACTCAGAAACAAGGGAGCAGCTGGTTACCATGGTGATGCCAACAGCATCTTTCCAGTACTTCCAAGCTTAATATCACTGCACTTCCATAGGTGGTACCCTCTCCCCTACTCTCTGCCCTTCATAACAGGCCTTCTTGCGTTTTCGAGACTTTTGCTCCTGTCTTTTCCTGCTTTTCTCTCCTTTTTCCATTAACATCTCTTTATTCCATTATCCATTATCTTTTGGTCACCTTCCTTTCACATGTTTCAGTCTTCCTTCTGATTCCCTCCCTCTTATCGCGCTCCTATTGTAGTCCCATCACGCAGAAATGCAGCAGGATCGTACCTATGGCAGCACATCTCCCTGCCAGTCTGCCCACGCATCTCTCTGTCAGTCTATCCACGTGTCTCCCTGCCAGTCAGCCTGCATGTCTCCCTGCCAGTCTAGCCGCGTGTCTTTCTGCCAGTCTACCTGCTTGTCTCTCTACCAATCTGCCCACGTGTCTCCCTGCCAGTCTACCCGTGCGTCTCTCTGCCAATCTGCCCGCGCGTCTCTCTGCCAGTCTATCTGCGCGTGCTCCCAGCTCAGAACAAACCATCGCTGCCAACGAGCCTGCTCTGAGTTTCGATTTATCTTGCCAGGTAATCAGGTCTGCTGGTAATCTTGGGAAATATCCATTTATGCCAGCTCAGTGATAACATGAATGTGAGAGCTAGTCAATACCCATGCCGTGAAATCTGCTGCTGAGCGAGGGTGGGGACCTGACACATCTCACAACATCAATGGAAAACACTTTTGTTTTAGGTGTTCTCTTTTAGTTGTCTGATTGGTGGTATCTCTAAGCCTAAAGCTAGCAGATTGTGCATCTAAACAGCCATCTGGAGTTAATCAAACAATTATAGTTCATGCAACCATTTTCTAACAAGATTCAATATAAAAATAAAGCAAACAAAGTTAATTTCATACTTATTACATATACCTGCAATATAATGTAAAACAACACTATTTTCTGGAGTATAAATATATAATTGATTACTCTCTTCTCTCTTTGTATTTAAAGCATATTATTATAACATTTATTGGATTTTTTTTGTTGATACATTATTGTTTATTTACTTATTTAGATTTACTTGCCAAATGGTACAATCCATCTAATACTTGTTGGAAATAAAAATGGCTTGCATTTAGTACATGTGTTTAATACCTGGATTACAACCAAAGTTTAAATAGTGACCTTTTAATCAAGATAATAAACAGGCATTTATGTTCTACATGGAATTCTTAGTCTAATTCTGTGACGGGTTTGATTGGCTGAAATGAGTACTAATTTTTCCCAATTCTGCATATTACTGATCATTAGGTGAGGGAAAAACAAAAAGTAGCTTAAAATAATTTTGATAAAACTGGGAGTTTTGGCTTGCTTGCTATACTTTTTTGGGAATACCAATGTAGACTAAATGTGATATTTCACTTCACTGTATTTGTAAACAGTACACTTTTGTGTTTGCCTATGGCTTTAAATAGAAGCAACTTTGAAAACAGGTTGTTTCTTACAAAATATGTGCTTTACTTATCATCTAAGAGGACAACAGTGACTCCTAAAGCCTTGTCCTTATCCCCCAATCTAACTCTCCTTTACAGAGGCAAAATGACACTAAAGGAACCGGATTCCTCAGAAATCTCCCAGATTAAACACACAAACAAACAAGCAAACAAATAAATACTTCTAGGACCAGGGTTATTCTTATTAATGAAAGCGAAAGCTCTAAGAAAACATTTTAGTAAACTGAAATAAAATAACGTATGAAAATAAACCAAACCAACTAAACAAAAACTACAAATACCGCTTCTGACAGTAGTTTAAATAAAATAACACCAAATATCAAATACGTTCTCTTACTGTTTTTGACACTGTTTAGCTAAAGTAATGATTTACTTATCTTTAATTACCATTAATAACACCTGGAACATGTTTTGCCCATTTATATAACATCAGTACATGATGTGCACTGTATATAAATGTAGAATTCTCTAGACACATAAAATAGCTCTACAACATTCAGTGTATCCCCAAAAATAAAAATTCTAAAACGTACACTGAAACTTAATATACAAAAAAAATAAATAAATAGAAATATATTTTTTTTAATTAAAAGTAATAAAACCACACTGAAAACTAATTGAAACTAAACTGGATTTCAAATGAAAATTGAAAATAATATCAAAATAAAAACTATAAAAACGAAACTATAGTAACACTGACTAAGACACTGATGGCAGTCACTGCCGTTTTCTAAACCAGCTGTATGGTGGTTTATTGTACAGACATAGGATCATATACATTTTCATTACGTATTACAAAAGAAGGTATAATTTGATGCATCATCTGATGAATAAATGGCAGTGTGCAGCAGATTCATTCCAGCTTTATCTTGCCAGATAAAGACTTACAGCATATACTAAAGACTTATCCTTGGATGACACCTATTTCGTATAATATGCTTTAAGTGAAAAAATATTCAGAGATTAAATGTCACATGACCAGGGATTCCTTTCGGATTTTAGCATACTGATGCCGGCAGAAGGTTCAAAATAAGAATAATAAAAAATACATTCCATTTACTATAGATGTCAAAAAACTTGTGCAGTTCCCTCATGTTTCATTAGGGTTTTTTATTATTATTATTTCTAGCTAAAGGGTAGATTCATGTTGATGGCAAACTGTAAAAGCAAACCCACTTCAGGCATTTATCACACCTATAAACATTTACTTAAATCCAATGAATCCAAAATATCAAAGTAACTAGCAATATAATGAACATTAATAATCAAAATAACAAAGAAGCATTGGCAAAGCAGGTGCAGAAATTTTGGTAGCCTTAAATAATACTCCTTATTAACCCCCTTTTCAATTTAGTAGCATGAAGTCCGTTCAGACAACCTATTGCCAATGGGTATTAACAAAAATGATCAATGCTTGACATTAGCACTTCCTAGAAAGGCTTCATCTCCAGCAGCAACACCCATGTTACATTTTGCAAGGATACTTGTCCAACAGCAGACAGTAGATTCCCGAATGGGAGGATTCCTCATAGTCAGGCCAGGTTTTTTTTCTGTTTGTAAGAGGAAGTACTTAAAGATCATAGTGTTGCAATGGCTACAGCGCCACCACTGTGGGTGAGTGAGGCTGTAAACATGCAAACGTGTCACATCACTACCTGGCTGCCAGGACCCCCTTCACTGGAGCTGTCCTGGAGTCCTTCAGCAACGCAGGGAGACGGGAGCACAGAGAAGGGGAGGCTGCAGTTAGAGTCTTGGAGAAGGGATGCTGTCAGGAGGGAGGGGGCAAGGTTAGTTTAACAAAACATAAGTGAGATTTGAGGGCGGGCGACAGCGCATTCCAAAAAACACACTGCTTGGAAAGTAGAAGCCATTTACAGATGCCTCAGACACACTGCATTTGCATGAAAAATAATGAGAAATTAGGAGAATTGCAAAGATGCCATGACTCTCATGAGCCAATATGCATTTATCCTAATACTTTGCCAATATGCTAAGTTATCAGCTAACATGCTATGTTATTTTATTTACTACAAAATAAGGTAATAATGTAATCTGTGCCCCTGAGTTAACAGCTCCAGTGGAAATGTTCCCCGGTTATGAGCAGTGCCGCTTCTTTTTCAGCTGACTAATTAGTTTTCCTAAGCACATGTTCTGTTTAAATATTTAGTGCTGCTATTTTTTATTTAAAATTTGCCTGCAGTTTTATGTCTCATGTTGCCTATGTAAATAAGTACCATTCTTGCTTAGTTTTATACAGCGAGAAAGCTGCCCCCCCCCCCCC
>JAODJU010000138.1:2722067-2735418 GCA_026776725.1 Gnathonemus echidnorhynchus | reverse complement strand
GGGTGGGGTGGGCTGGCTTCTCAGGGGGTAGCTGTCTCCATAAACACGAACTGAATGAGCCCAACAGTGCCATACTGCTGGATTAACACTAAAAAATAAAAAAGGATGACATTCTTGGTTATGTTATTGATTATCTATTAAATTAGTATCTGCAAATGGGCTACAAATTAAGAGACAAAATTCACAGCCGCATCCCCACAGGTAGCGGGATAAAATCACAAGCTAATGCCTGATAGCTGGATGACTGTACGTGATTTTTACAGGGTGCGTCTTTCATTGAATTAATAAATTCCTATAAATATAAAGAATAATAACACTTAGAAATGAGGTATTGTACATGCAAAGTAAAGGTTTAAGACAGACATACTGAAAGAATGAAATCGAACAGGACTGGGGGGAGGGGAACGGGAAGTGTTGTGTTTCCCTACCCTTGACCTCTGACCTTTTGGCTGCAACCTTCCACATTGTCTGGGGAGGCCAGACAGACTGCATCTGAGCACAGATTCACCTTTGACCCTGAGCACACGGCTAGGCCCCCACCCCTCCCTCACCCCTCCCTCACCCCGACAAGCGACCTTCACCTGCCCAGCCCATCCCCCGCCAAGCGAACTATGCACCAACTTTTCAGTCTCAAGCCCCTCGTATCGCCACAAAGAGTTCATTGGTGGACTTCTTGAGACAATACACCAGCCCCCAATGAAGACTACATGTAAGAAAGGCTTAAATCTATAGAAATATTCTCACTCTGATACTTCATGTGTTTATAAATTAAACTTACTGGCTAAATGAAAACCCCTATTCTAGCAAGACCAAACAGCAAGTGCTTAGTGGTTTACTGTTTTCCATCTCTGAAGATATCCATGCTACAACAGTGAAATTCAAAGATCTGGAAACATTTTAGCCCTTACTGAAAATGCTTCCCTGATACAGTTTGCTCCAGATGAAGGGAACCCTTTTTTACACTTCATATGTTATGGATCCCATTCGAACTGGATTATTTTAATTTTAAAGTCCAGAATGCAGTTCATTTTTACTTTTGATTATATTGGGCCTTTCCTAAGATTTCCTTATTATTATCATTTAACCTGCAAGGGTATAATTTCCATTCATACAGCAGGTCTATTACTGTCCAATTATTGTGTCATATATACATGCCAGAATCTGAAAAAGGGATTTAGTTCATGTATAATGATGGCCTTCTTCTAAATCATTGTCGCTGCATTGTTACTATTACCCACAGCTTAAGAGATTAATTCACCGGTGGCATTCAGCTTGACTGTAGATTTGAACAATACCGGAGTAGTGTTTATGTTAGGCCTACCCACCACTATTTTATTGTTAACTACCTTTTGAAGTTTAAGCCACTGAAGCCGCTTTCATTTCACAAATGTTTCCTGATCCCTAGTACTACGTCTGGACTGGAGTGAAGCAGTCTGCAGAGAGGTTGACAGTAGCCTCTTGCAGAAAGTTATGTCTGGGTCAGGACTGACAGGATGCCGCAAGTGGTCTTAGAGATCTGCTTTGATATCATGCTTGTGGATTTTAGTGCCTATCTATCAGTTCAGTAGACGTCATGGCAGAGTTCAATTGTCGAACAAGAGCTTGATTAAGCTACATGCAGCTCAGTGGTTTCAGACTGGTTTTTGCTGGGGGACACTATGTTTCCTTAAGTTTAGTCTTCAAGCAGCAAGGCGGCACATGTCTATGAAAGGTAAGTGGGAAACATGGCCAAGCTTTGGTGATAGCTCTCTTAGGCCACCCTCGAGCTTCACATTCCTTTCTCCCTCTCCTGATGCTCCTCGGGGGAGCTCAGAAGCTTGGCATGATGCTCTGCAGTTCCTGCCATCGACAGCCTGACCCCTCCCCCCCCCCCAGTGCTCTCTGTTTGGCTGGCTGGCATTGGCACGCAGGGAGGCAGCCCCAATAGCAGGCAGCTGGACATGTCAGTACAAGCAGCTGCCAATCAGCAAGGGCAACACACACAACGCATATAAACTTCACGGTGCTTGTCTTGTTATTTACCATGAGCGAGACCTTTAGTTAGTGAGTCCATCTTGCTTTTAGAGTCAACCAGCAGGTACATTACTGACAGTGTCAGACAGCTGGTGTGTCTGTCAGTTGATTATTTGATACTGTATGTCTGTGGGTTAAAGCATTAGATCATTTACACTAATGTACAACTGGAACATTAGGTGTCAGGTGTGAACTATTGAGACCAGATTTTCAAGTTGGAAAGAGTTTAATAGGTGGCTGAGTGCTTGGATAACTTCCCAAATGACAGCAACCAAGCAGACTCCATGCAATGTGTGAGACAATCCAAACATGACCAGCATCCCTAAATGCTTTGGCAAGACATGGACTGCACTGCATTAGAAGGACACACGGGCCCTCTTGTTTTTCCCTCTCCTACCCAACCCCCAGCACCCCAGGCTCCAAGAGTTGGGAAAGGAACTTCTATACAGAACAGGCGCGGAGAAAGAAATGGGGAAGAAAAGAGATGTATAGGGCAATGGTAGGAAGAGAACAGACAAGCAGGAAGGAGGGAAAAGGGAGACAGCAAGACAGCACACTAAAATAAGAGCCAGCCTTGTGTCAGTGCTGTGACCTACAAACGCAGGGCTGAGGAATTCTCACTGCCGACCTGAACACATTCCTAGGGCCTGTAGACATTAACCCACACATTGCCACAGTGTCGTGCCAGACCATTGGAGACCCTTTCTCCTTGTAATGCTATGCAAACAATCTCATGCTTCATCATATAATAGGACTGAAACACAAGACACTTAGAGACATGCAAACATAATCTCCTGCAAGACTCAGGACTGCAAAGCATTACAGTGTGCCTATTGTTGACCGCAGGCTAAACTGTTATAGGCAGGTTTGTACTGAATGCCACAACACTGAGCTAGACAAGTGAGGAGCTAGATTAGCAATGACATATGTATAAAACACAAATGGTAAATAAATGCTAAGCAATATTGTTAAGACTTTTCTTGGTCATAAATAGCATGGGAACCATACTGACAACCCAGTTATCAAAAAAGGGAAATAATATAAAACTTTTCATAGAAGGACAAAATTACAATATAAATGAGGCAACATTATTCCATCTGAAGATATTGCAACTTGCAACTAGCAGCATTTATTTACTAAATGTATTATTAGGAACTGTTCACTAAAATCCATAACTAAACCGAAGAGTACATGTCTTTGCATGCTTATTTGTTTGATGGTATAAAACCATAATAATGGTTTCATATAGACTAAACAATGCTTTGTTACTTTGTACTTCGATAATAAGCATCACTTTGTAATATTAGTAAGTCCTTGCCTAAAAGGAATCTATAGAGAAAGAAATTAAATTCGACCTTTGGTTGCTGTCACTGATTGGAAAGATTGGCAAATTGGAAAGAAACTTGTCCTGAAAGACAAACAAGTGAAACATCTCAAGATAGACCCAGCTGTTCGACCTATAGAAGCATTCATTTCAAGATAGACCCGGTTGTGTGGCCAGTAGGAGCATCCGCTTCAAGATATACCCAGCTCTTCGGCCTACAGTAGTAACCACTTCAAGGCAGATCTGGCTATTCAGCCTTAATGAGCACCTGCTTCAAGATAGACCTGGCTGTTTGGCCTATAGGAAAATTTGATTCAAGATAAAGCCGACTCTTCGGCCTATAGGTGCATTCACTTCAAGATAGACCCAAATGTCCAGTATATAAAAGCATCCACTTCAAGACAGACCCAGCTATTCTGCCTATAGGAGCACCTGCTTCAAGACAGATCTGACTGTTCAGCCTATTGGAGCACTCGATTCGAGATAGACCAGACTCTTCGGCCTATAGGAGCACTCGATTCAAGATAGACCCAACTCATTGGCCTATAGGTGGATCCACTTCAAGATAGACCCAGATGTCCAGTATATAAAAGCAACCACTTCAAGACAGACCCAGCTATTCAGCCTATAGGAGTACCTGCTTCAAGATTGACCTGGCTGTTCAGCATATAGGGGCACTTGATTCAAGATAGACCCGACTCTTCGGCCTATAGGAGCATCCACTTCAAGATAGAACCAGACATCCAGTCTATAAGAGCATCCACTTCAAGATAGACCTGGCCATTTGGCCTACTGGAGCATCCACTTCAAGATAGACCCGGCTGTTCAGCCTATAGAAGCATCTGCTTCTTTGGCTCGAAACCTGCAAACCATCTAACATATGCATTCCATTTGTTATTCCCCCTGCACTTGTCTGAAGCTAGTCATACTGCACATAAAGACCTACAGCCTCCCTTCATAGCGGAAACACACGTATGAAACATTTGCAGGTTAATATCTTCAGTCAAGACAGGAAATGTGTTTGAATGCAGAAGGGAACCCAGAGCCCCTGGAAAAGTACTTGCGTATAACAATGCAACTTTGTAACACCAAAAGTTAGGACCATCCGATATTGCTGTGTCGCAGCATATATCGAACAGTGTGACTTAGGAGTGGTAAAAAAAAATAAGAACCGTACTTTTTGATTTTTTAGACTTTTAAAAAGTTTTAAGAGCATCAATGAGTGTACATCACTCGGGCAACACTTACAGCAGAGGACGTGTTGCAGGATGCCCTTGTGAGGGGGGGAGGGGGTACTCTGTGATCCCAGACTATTTAATGACAGCGGACTGCAGGCGGCCCGACACTGACACAGTCTGGAACATCGACTCCAGTGGGATTTGCTTAACATGGACCATGAGGGCCAGAGTCTATGGGAGATGATCACATGCTTCCCCTGTACTGTGCTTCATAGCCTGTGGCGAGTAACCCCCGGAGTGCTGCATAATTCATAGACCTGCTGAGTAATGTTTCATAAAGTGAAACACATTAGCCATATCGATCCCATTGCAATCAAAATGGTTGGGCACTTTGTTTTAGCAGATTGGGAAGACTCTTTTTGTGAAAATTTGCTCCACACAGAGCGGATTCATATGGCTCACCATGCATTTTGTTACTTGTGAATTGTCATGTTATTTCTGATCTAAACTTAAGATTAGGGAGCATCCGGAGTGTGCTCCCGCCATGTGCCCTGTGCTGCCTGGGATAGGCTCCAGAGCCTGTGACCCAGCTCAAGGTAAGCCAATGGAAGATGGATGGATTAGGAAGCACATGACCTACAGAGAGAATCTTCTTCCCTAACCCATTTTAGGTATTTATTTCAATAGCTGATGTAATTTACTCTTTTGTACATGACATGAGTGATTATTGACCAAACGTGCTCCCTAGAATAAGACATTCAAAACACAAAGATGATCTCTCACTTTCTTCTGGCCATACAAACAATTCAGATGCAGCCGCTTAAAAAATAGGAAAATCTTTAAGTCTTATGTGTTAAATATAATTACTTTCACACACTATGTTGATGAGCATTGAACTAAGTTAAGTTGTCTTCATATAGTATTAGCTTCAGATGAGTTAAACCCTTCGTAGCAAGTGAGAGCTCAGCAGAGAGCAGCTTTACATAGTTTAACATGCCTTGTAGTCACATTCATATGACCTGTACACCACAGCATGGTGCAGGCTGACCATTACAGCTAACAGCTACAACACAGGGCTGACTGAAGGGTAGTCACCTACTTTTCACCTCTACTGCAACTGCACTGTACTTTCCCCAGTCTCATCACCTATGTATCTGGAGGCATAGAATCTCTGAGATCTCTGTTCCGTAGGAGCTGAAAGGGATTTTTTACGGCACAGTGACTTGCACTGTTGGGGGAATCACCGCAGCGTGGTCCTCCACCTCTGGTGGGCGGCATGCGCTTGCGACGCGACACCCGGCATGGCCTTTGTGTGCCAGCGTGCCTTCAGACGACACAAAGCTTCTGAGCGTATGCAGGCGAGTGGCGTACGTGGGCCCGAGGAATGCCGCAGCAACGACGCATGTGTGCCCCTAGTACAAGAGGTTGAGGATAAAGATGATCAGGAATCTATGGTCATATAAATCAAACAATGCGAGGCAAGATAAAGACAAGGCAGAAGGATTCTGTAGAGAGAACACCTTATCTGGAGGCTGCATAATATATATGTTTATATAGATATACACATATACATGACATTTCACTGGAGATGATCAGTTCTTGTTGTTTTGTAATGCCGATCTATTAAATCTATAAGGAGACGGATGGGTAAGTGACACGCGATGCAAGCAAGAGAGGACAGATGAGAGGAGGAGCGTCTTAGGGACAGAAGGAAGGGGGGACACCCCAAGAATGGGGCTACGTTTTGTGTGCAATGTCTCTCCCTTTTTTTTTAAACAACAGGAAAACTGCATGAATGAGTTCACATCAGCGGTAACACTATATATGAACCTGCCTCCCTTCCCACATGTAACATACACACACTGATGCACACACACAAACA
This sequence comes from Gnathonemus echidnorhynchus, assembly GCA_026776725.1. NCBI lineage: Eukaryota > Metazoa > Chordata > Actinopteri > Osteoglossiformes > Mormyridae > Gnathonemus > Gnathonemus echidnorhynchus. The sequence continues at coordinate 2,729,021 of JAODJU010000138.1, read as the reverse complement.
AACGAGTGTGGAGTTCAGTAATGAAATGAGGAAAAATTAGCCCCCCACCCTATTTCTCGCCCTTTAAAGCTTCCCACTTCGGGGCCCCAGGATTGGGGCTCATGTTAGAGTGCACACAGATACAATCTCTCTCTCACGTGACAAAATTCTCCATAGGGAGAAAAAAAAATAAGCCATAAAAAAAAAATACAGCAAGTTTATAATTCTCCAATGCAGAGCATTTAAATCCAGAAGGAGATACATGAATGCAAACACACAATGTATAAATGAGAACAGGAGAAAAGATATAGAAAATATTCAAGAACGTTTATATTATGAAGTAGGCAAATGCAGAATATTCTGTTTTTCACAAATTATGGAAACATAGCAGAAGGAAGTTAAACACAGGAGGAAAGTAGAATGAGGTGAACGAATGTAGGAAACAGATGTTTAGAAGAGAAGCATGCGTGTTCGGGGGTGAGGAACATTCGTAAATGAATGACGGTCAAATAAGAAAATGAAAGAGGCAAAATACCAGAGTAGGTTGGATGAGTCTAGACATTTTTTTCTTGTTTCCTTTCCCGCGATTTTGACTGATTCCCATTTGGCCATCTCCCGCTCCGTCTCTCTCCCTCCCTCTTGCTCTTCTCGTCTCTCCCTCTTCGTCTCGCAACCCAGTGCCAGTCCTCACTCTGATCACGCTCATGCCTTCCTCCTCCGTTTTCTGCTTCCCACATCTCCTCTTGTCCACCAACACTGTCCCTGTGCTCTTCCCTCCCTTCGGCATCTGGGGACGAGGGGAAGGGTTTAGCTGCGTAGAAGAAAATATTTGGGAAAAAAAAAATCACGAAATCTGAAATGAAAATTTCTGGAAAAAAAATTTAAATTGCTGGGGCTGGATGTGCAGGCATCAGTGCCTAAAGAGGAGCAACATGGGCCTGCCTTGGTGCCTGGGCAACCCTGCACAGGAGCAGTGCAGAGCAGTCTCTCTGTGCACTAGCCAACACACACGAGAGCAAAAGGAATTACAAAAAAGTCTGAGTCTGGTGTGGTGTCTGAGAGCAGAGAGCAAGGTAGCGAGGGAGGGAGTCAGCAAGTGTGTGTGTGTGTCTGTGTGTGTGTGTGCGTCCGTGTGTGTGTGTGTGCGTCTGTGTGTGTGTGCGTGTACGCACAGGGTAGCAAGGGAGGAGACGGGGGGAGGGTGAGTGGTTCATGAAGGAATATCTTAGAGGGAGTGAAAAAGGAGGAGTGGGGGGGGGTGATAGATTCTTTTCTCCTGGCTTCCGGTTGTATTATTTCCCCCCATTTTACATCCCCTTTGTCTGAAAAATAGTGTCTTATAGTTAAATCCACTGCTGCTGTGTGTCGCATCTCCCCTTTGTTTGTGAGAACATTTCAGCTCCAACAATAACCTACACATGCACTTGAACTCGAAATGCTCTCTCCTGGCTCTCCCTCCCCCGTTCCTTCGTTCCCACCCCCTTTCGCTCCCTATTTCAGTCTCTCACCCCCTTGAACTATTGCAGACATGAAACAGCGCTAGCAGGCTACCAGGGAGGGGAAGAGAGAGAGAGCAAAAGGCATAAAGAGGAAGGGAGACGAAGGGAAGAGGGGGACAAAAAGGGGGGAGAGATACTAGGATGGGGGAAGGGAAAGACTTTCGGTTGGTTCAAGGTTGAGGTGGGAGTTAGGTTGTCACCAATCCCCCATTTTAATACCCCTCCGAGTGTTGGCCAAATATTTTCTTGACTGTCTTACAGTCCTATCTGCATTTTCCTTTTATTTCTATTAAAATAAGGGTCCTCTTCAGCTGTTGTTACCTATTTAAAACTGTAAATTTCTGCACATGGCACATACTATATAGCCATGGGCTTAGATATGTAATAATATTAATATTAAAATATACTATATTTTGGTTATTTCACTGACAAAACATGATTCAAGTTATTCTGCAAAAATGTTTTATTATACATTTACAAATATATGTCATGTTTAAATATAGTGGCTGTAAGAGCAAATTAGTATCCAAACATTGTGTGAGTGATTTCACACATGTAAGAGTGGAATGTCCTGTTACGACTGCTGTGTTTTTCTAGATTGTTAGAGCACAGAATTTTTTCTAATAGTCATAATTCCCTGAATGTGTGATACGTAAACCTCTGACCTACTGCTGAACTTCTGACCTAATGCAGTTTATTACCGGAAGTGTGGTATTTTTTTATTTTTTTTTTAGAAAAAGGGAATCTGACAAATATGATTCTTCATTTGGTGAGTAGCCAAAATGAGATGCCTGTGACTGTCCTAGTTTGCCTTGTGATAAGCAAAGCCGCCAAGCACACCTGTGTGTAGCCTTTCTAGTCACTCCCAACAGCAATAGCCTCACATTGGCACAAGCGCCCAGACTGGAGGTAGTGTCAGGTCACAAACAACAGTGGCTGGGTGTTTAAGCTGGTGTGTGTATGTGGGGAGGGGGGTGGATGTTGAAGGAGGTTGTGTTGGAACTGCATCTGTTGACAAAAGAAATGGATGGGGAAAGGAATGAGGCCCAGCAAGTTTTTACATTTACATTACATTTACAGCATTTAGCAGATGCTCTTTTCCAGAGCGACTTACAACCAGTGCTTTGTAGTCCATGACTGTTCTTCGATCTATAAGCTAGACCTAAAATCAACAACTGTCATCAAGATCAAACAACTGCTAAGAACGTATAAAAAAACCTTGTTAGAAAAAAGAATGCATAGGCAAAGATTGTTAGTGGATTTTTTTTGAATGGAGAGAGTGGACAGTAAGGGTGGTATTAGTCTCCAAGGTACACCTTGAAGAGGTGTGTCTTCAGACGACGTTTGAAGACAGGAAGGGACTCGGCTGTTTTAAGAGCAAATGTTTTAAATAACAACTGTTTTAAATAATGAATAATGAATCAGCCATTTAATGATCACATATTTATGGGAACATTTTTTTTTTTTTAAAGTGGTTCCCAATCATCATAACTATACCATTATCTCACTATGATTTCCGAACAACAATCTTTCGAATATTTATATGGCTAACAAGATCCTTTGTCAAGTAAAGGGTTTTATTTTAGACAAGATGTTTAACAACATCCAATATGGTGGATTTGATAAGACAATGTGACAACAACTGTGACAATCCTGGAAGTTTGGAAGTTCTTGACCAAGAGTTCTGTTTTCTTGTGATTTGATAGATAGATAGATAGATAGATAGATAGATAGATAGATAGCGATAGGTAACGATCTTCTGGCATCTGCCAAACCCAGAGTCATCCATCAGACTGCCAGACAGAGAAGCATGACACATCACTCCACAGAACACGTTTCCACTGCTCCACACCACGTCCAGTGGCGGTGTGCTTTACACCACTCCATCCGATGCTTGGCATTGTGCTTGGTGATGTGAGGCTTGCAACTTTTATGCACTATGCACCTCAGTACTCAGTGACCCCATTGTTACTTTACCTGGTCTACCACTTTGTGGCTCAGTTTCTCTTGTTCCTGAACACTTCCACTTTGCAATAATACCACTTACAGTTGACTGTGGAATATCTAGCAGGGAAGAAATTTCACCAACTGACTGATTGCAAAGATGGCAGCCTATGACAAAATCACGCTTGAATTCACTGAGCTCTTCAGAACGATCCATTCTTTCACAAATGTTTGTAAACCTGACTGCATGGCTAGGTGCTTGATTTTATACGTCTGTGGCAATGGGTCTGAATGAAACATATGAATGCAATAATTAAGAGGTGTGTCCCAATACTTTTGTCCATGCAGTGTAAATGAATTGATAAAAATTGTTTTCTGTTGCTCTGGGGGGTTGGGGGGGCAACCAGGACTGGTCCTCATGGGATGGACCATGGCGGTGAGGCAGGAACTAAATCACTGGAGGAAGGTCACAGTTTATTAATCAGTCTGTGTCCCCTGTATTCCTTCACGTATGATCCTAAGCTGTGGATAATGACCAAAAGAACCCAATTGTGAGTACAAGTGGCTGAAATGAGGTTTCTCCACAGGGGTGCCAGACTCACTCTTTCCAACAGGGTGAGGACTTTGGAATTTGGTCCTGAAGGACCTCGAAATAGAACTGATGCTCCTTTGGATGGAGAGGAACCATTTTAATGTTATAAGGATGCCAGCTGCATGTTTGACTCCCATGGGAGACGGTCCAATTGGGCAGGGCCCCCAGGGAAGGCCCAGTACATGCCGAAGAGACGGCCTCTACCAACTAGGATGAGTCTGTGGCCTTCGGCATGGGAGGTCTGGCCTGACCTGCTTGGCATGCAGCAATCACAGCTCTCAGCAGCAAAAGAGGTGTGAAGATGTGCAGCTTCCACATTGACGAGTAAAGATCTACATGCATGAACCATGGAGAAACAAGGAAGCGTACCACATTCTTTGTAGTTTGCATATGCATCCAAGCATTATCCATAAATACCTACCAGTAACCATGAAGTCTATCACACACATGACCAAACGCCAATTAGAGGCATCAATTAGGGTAACTGCAGATTTTTAAACTGTAGGAGAACTTATGAATAGCACACACAAAACCAGAGATGGGAATTGAATCTATATTCCTGCTACCCTTTACAGAGACAGCCCAGGAAAAAAGAGACCGCTCTATATTTTTTAAATATCAGCATTGTTAAATCCTGGTTTAATCCTTTTTCCACTGGCAGAAGGATACACTGAGTGACAGGTTGCAACCAGGCTCAAAATTTCTAAGATCACAGTAAACAAGAACAATGTGAAGCAGGAGACACTGGGAGCAACCAAAAACTAGCCAGGTAGTGGGGGGAAGCGACTTTCTAATGCCAGAAATGATCATCAACTTATCCAACAATGCCGCATGAATTGAAAGATGATGTCAAGTGACCTTCAAAAAAAATGGGAAACATTAAGTGATGTGAAGTGCACTGCTAGGACAATTCGTAACAGGTTCCTAGAAGCAGGACTGAAGTCTCATAAAGTAAGGAAGAAGCCCTTCATCAGTGAGAAACATAGAAGAGCCAGGTTGGAGTTTACAAAAATGTATTTTTTACACAGAAGCATAGTAATACATTGAAAAATGAGTGAAAAATTGCTGTGTTCTCTTCATTTTTTCCAGAGCTGTATATTGGATCTTCCTTAGGATTCCAGAAACTCCTTCCGAAACTGTGCCAATTTCTCAGCTTTGTGTCACAAAGCAACAGTAATCCTTTGCCAAAATTTTTTGTGCTAATACAAACCATTATTGACACAGTGTGTGTGTATTGATGGATATTAAAGGTCAGAGAAAAGGCGTGCAGAGATCTCTTTCACCTTGGTTAAATAATCAAACCACCTACATACATAACCATACGACGACTAGAGTGAACAATCCCATTAAAAACATTTCACTCCTAACGCAGATAAACTAATCTCCTGCCCAAGGACAATCATTACATGTGCTTGAGAGAGGAGAAAAATAGCTATATGTGTTTGGGGAGAAGAGATGCTCAACGGCAACTGATCTTGAGAAGCCAGGGGTATTGATTGCATTAGGCTTGCTGTGAAACAGAGAAATCAATGCAATTTAAAGGCAAAGCTGGACGTGTGGAGTGTGCGCATGCAGGCTGTATTGATACAAGGCTGGCTGAAAACAGCAGTGTTGCTACATGAGAAAGCTGAAAATGACTAAATGTGCTTAAGCATAGCTAGACCTCTTTCCGGTCTTTAGCACTGATTGATCCTCTAAAGAAAACTGACGAGTTTTATGCTTTTATTTGTAACCCAGACCTTTTCGCTACATTTAGCATTTCTGCATTAGATATAACAAAGAACCTGCTGTTGTTTCCCCCTTTTGTGCCTTTGAGGCAAACTGGGACATGTAGCTACCTTCTAAACCTTTACTTCAGTCTTTTAGAATACCAGGGCAACCTAAGATACTGAATTACCTGTTTATTTTTACCTGCTAAGACAAGGACTGGCTTTAAGTAGGAGAGAGATTAACTAGGCATGGGAAATGTAAAAATACTCAGTTTTTACACTTTCAGCAGGTTAATTTTTCCCTATAGTCAGATATTGTAGTTGTTGAAGGTTGGTATTTACAGTAAAAACAATGATTATACAATGTGACAACTAACAGCTGAACGTTAATGTCTGTGTGGTAACTACAACTCAGCTGAATGGGGAAATTCTCTTGCTCTCTCTTATTCACACACACATTTACTTTACAGTAATTTCCTGGGACAGATACTGTGATGTGACTAGGTAGCACAGGGAGATGCAGGATGAGAAGGATGCCTAAATTTTCTAATGCACTTTTCTTTTGCCAGTTTAAGTACAACCTAATGTCACCTTGTCATGGAACTGCAGTGTTTCCTAATAAAAGTCTGAAAAAGTCTATATAATACAAGGCTTAGTCAGAATTTGTGGATTGATTTTCAGAGATTTGCAAATACTTTGCTGGCCTTTGGCTGTTCATTTTTTAAATCAAAAGCAATGAGACAGAGAAATTGCATTAGGTACATAGATTTGAGGTGCAGAAATCAAAGGCAGGGAGAAACAAAGGAAGCAAAGCAAGCCATACTGTACGAGGGATATAAAAACAAATATTGTGCCACCTGCTGGTCATTACTAGTCATTGTCATTGACCTGAAAGTAATTTTCATCCATCCATTCTTACATCTTCCAATTAATTATGCTGGACAAGGTAATTTAAAAATAGTATTATTTAGAATGAGGAAAAAAATCAGTCCAGCTTTGGGTAACTTAATTTTGAATTTAATATTTTGTATCATGAAGGACCACAACAATCTTTCTGAAGAGGTATTAACCCAGGGGTCGGGAACCTGTGGCTCGCGAGCCAGATGTGGCTCTTTTGATGGCTGCATCTGGCTCGCAGACAAATCTTTAATAATAATAATAAAAAAAAATAACGTTAAAAATATAAAACATTGTATTTCAATCCATTAATTTCCTACTGCTCGTGTTCATG
>JAODJU010000138.1:2689640-2712291 GCA_026776725.1 Gnathonemus echidnorhynchus | reverse complement strand
CCAACATTTCTAAAGAATGCTTTCAGCACCTTGTTGAATCAATGCCACGTAGAATTAAGGCAGTTCTGAAGGCGAAATGGGGTCAAACACCGTATTAGTATGGTGTTCCTAATAATCCTTTAGGTGAGTGTAGATGGTGGTGTAGATTTTTTGCTGACTGGAGTCTGACATTTTTATTTCAATTCACAAAATATTTTCTTTAATTTAATGCCCATTTTCGTCTCAGTTTTAGTTAACGATAATAAATGCCCAATGCGCACGACACACAACGGCACCGTGGAATAAGCCCAGATTCTAGCCGAAGCGTTTTCTCTAACATTTATTCAGTGGAGATACAAAGGTATCAGGTAGACAACTTTATGCCTTTTAATAATGAGTATATTTAGCAGCTAGAAGGACGAAAGATATTAAAGCGCTCCGTAATTATGGTAATATAATAAACATGAATAGACAACACCAGTAATTTTGCCTACTCTTGTGGTCCATCATCTAGAATATGGCTGGTCTGTTCCCTCTTCTGTTGTTCGCGAAAAGCGTAGTGCCACTGTGTTATTCCATCAAAACTTTGCACAGTGTAAAACCACGTTTTTGTTGGTGATAATTTAAACTACTCCTATAATAACATAGTGATATCAAAGGAAAATAATTTGCATAATACATCGAAGCGTTTTAGAAATCTTTAAGGTAATTTCCTTAAAAGCAGCTCTCGATTTTATCGATTCCAAATCTGATTGCAGTTCTGTTTATTGAATCCAGTTTTTTTCGATTCTTGGTTCTAATTATAATATTTTAAAAACTTATGAAAAATGTTTTAGTAACAAAACACTGCATTCATTCTTTTTAAAGATTTCATCTTCAACATTTACAACAAAGGTTACTTGAAGCTGTTATATGACTTCCACATTTTGTTAAAACATAAACAGGGTGAGAATTGAAGAAGAACCAGAGTTAACGGCCTTTAGAAATCAAAGCAGTGAGAGCAGGGTAAGCCAGTGATCAGTGGCCGGGGGGTTAAGGGCCTTCCTCAAGGGCCCAGTAGTGATAATAACATTATTGGCCATGATATTTGAACCCACAACCTTCTGGGCACATGCACAGGTTCACTACTTGATGGCGGGTTTCTGTTAAAAATAGCAGGTCAATCTTGTTATCCACTATAAAATCACTAATTATCACTGAATTTGGCTTGAAGCTGAAACACCTTTTGATCTTCATAGTGAGATAATCACCCTCAGGCCAAAACAAGCCATAACTTCTGTTCTGATATTTCATTCCAATAAATATCATTTTACAATGTGCAATACGTAAACATGGCCTTAATAAATGGAGGGAAAGGTGCAAAACCTATATTTTCCATTTTCATCAAACCAAATTGCTGTTAAATTTTACTTGCACACCCAGTAAAAAAATTCCAGAAATGTGTGTGTTTATATATATATATATATAATATATACACACACACACACAGCTAAAAGAAAATTTAAAAATAAAGTGGAAATAATGAAGGGAAACACGCATGAAGCACATTAAACCCATATTTATTTTACCTGTAAAACAGCACTACAATAACAAAGATTTGTTTCCTGTAATCTTACCCTGAAAACTGCTTAATGCCAACCATCAGAACTGCACTGATTCTTGATTTGACTTCAGACAAATTTCATCATAAAACGTTTTTGGTTGGCATAAACCAAACAGTATAGGGATCTTTATTATCGGTTTGTTTTTTTTATCTGAAAATTTTTCCCAAAAAGCCATCAGTGATAGGCCTGCTTATCAGCCCCCCCCCCCCCCACCAAATCCCTCAGGATTGTATGAATAACATGACTCTGGTTCCCTACATCTCCCCATTCATCCATCCCAATTCACCAGAGGAAAGTGTCGCCCACACTTCAGTGGTGCAGTGGATTCCAATGATGTGCGGATGGGAGGAAGAGAGGCAGGGCTTTATTTGGGGATGGGTTTTAAGATACCAAGAAGTGCAATGAGAAAGTAAGTCCTGGGCTAAAACTCTCAGTAACCTCTTTGTGTGTCAGAGGATCAATGGAAATTATTTTCTTTGTTGTCGGGCAGAAATTTAAGCTTTGTAATTTATGCCACAATCATCAATTCAGCAGATCATTGATCAACATGTGCCACCAATACTCAACCGATGCTGAACCCATCCCATGCTGTTTCTCTCTGTTCTTAGGCTGCCAGCCTCCCATGCTTCTACCATATAGCACCTGTGTGGTCACAGTATAAGAAGAAGAGCCCCATCTTCCTCACAGCAGTTGTCCCAACATCCTCAGCGCTGAGGTACTACATCCTCCAAAAGCCAGCTCCTCAGTTCATCATACCCCAAGCCACACTGCAGCCCGTGACATGCGTAAAGGAATAGATCTGTTTTGCTGTTTTTCACCACTGTTTTATAACAGGACAAGCTGCGAACTTCTCACTTCTCCATATTTTACATCGGTGTTTTGCCTTTTTTTTTTTAAAAAAAAGAAAAGAAAACCATGTCATTAAAAAAACCCAAATATCATAACCAAACACCATCAGGTTTCAGCAATGGCTTGTTAGCGTATCATTCCGTGATTGGTTAAGTGCAGTCAAGAGATGTCAGAAGTTTTAAAGAATGTTTTGTGTGTCATTGAATAGAATAGTGTTTGTGGTCCATTTATCTTTATTTGTTATATCTATATATACTGCTTATAGGCTGAGGACAGCCCACAGTGCAGACTACCCGTACCTGTGCCATGATGTTTAATTCTCTTCGGCCTTTGTCTTTTGCGCTTTCTCTTTTTCATGGGGTGCTCTTTGAATGCTACACGTTAGCTGGCACTACAGCAACTAATCAAGCATTTAACTGGGCTTACACTTTACGGTTCCCTGAATTTTTTATGACCAGTTATCTATTCAGTAAGCTTCAATATTTATTATTAATTTTGAATATAAAATTAGCTGTTACTGCGGTGTATGTATTAGCCACGGTATCTAAATACACAGTGAAAGCCTAGTGAGATGTGGGTCATGCCTTCTGTCATTTGTGGCAGTTGTGTGCTCAGCCAAATGCATATCTAAAACATGTCCTTGTCAGCCAGCTCCTTTTATAACATACACTGTGATACTTCTACAAAATGTGCCTGAAATTGCACCGATTCCAATGCTGTAGAATTATCCAGAATTCATTGTTTGATTCACTTTTGGGGGCCAGTATTTTTCTAATTGTTTTTACTGACATTGTTCCACCAGAATAGTTATGTTTTTCTTTTTCTATTTGGACTGTTGGCTATGCCTTGACTATGAGCTTTTTCTCACTAGAAATGATTTTTTTGGTCTTTTGCTTGTAGTTATGTATATTGTATCTTTGTACACATTTATATATTTGTATTCTTAATGATACCTCTGACTTGTAATATGCAAAATGGTTCATGTGAAAATTTGACAAGCTTGAAGCAAACTGATGTTCTAAATTTCACTGCTTCATACTGCGGTGTCAATGCATTTTTTATGGTTGTAACTTATTTAATTGCCTTCATGAAAAACAAAATTGCTGAATTTTATTTTTCAGTCGTGTGATTGTTCTATTATGTGCACTTACTATAGTTAATGTTTTTACGCATATAAAATATATTTTATTTTTGTATTTTAGGAGATAGTATCTTTTATAGCTGTGGTTCAATCATTTGTGCCATGCTTTTATTGTAAAATTATTCTCTTTGCAGTACTGTGTATTTTCTCATACTTTCACAAGCATAAAATGATGATGAGAATCTGCAATTTGTAAAATGCTGACAGGTACAACATATTTTAAGGGCACTTTGTATCTTGTAATCAGTGAAACACTGGATTCCAAAAAGCAGTTTTGCAATTATGTTATACGTTTGATGTCTTACTTTTATGTACTGCATAATAATGTGGCCTTTGTTGAACCTTCGTTATCAAACCTTTATTTTTGTGCACTTTATGAAATATGTTTGCTAGCCATGCAAACTTGGAGAATGCCTCTTTTGTACTCTTGTCATTTTTGCATTATTAAATGGCATGAGTGTAAATGTAAAAAAAGTGTATTTGATCATGTTGATTTCATTGTGTAACATCCATTAGTAATGTTTGGATGTATGACGTACCTCTTCTTCTGTAATTCTATTAACCTCACTGCTTTTTCCATTCAGATCAGGCATCTGCTTTAAGGTGGAATAAGGGGTGAAGTATTCTGGATTTTTAATACAAACACAGTTAACGAAAGTACCGGCACTAAAAAATACTCTGCAGGAAATTTAAGAACTGTTTTGTTTTTTTTTTGTTTGTTTGGAATCAGTATACAACTTCCAGATCAAGTTTAAAATTTCTCCCCTACTGAAGTTTATGCTTCTAAGTCCACTCTCTTCTTACAGCTGTATGATCTCAGTACAAAGGTAAATAGTGTGTAAATGGCCAAGACGCTTCTGTGGCATGCGCGGGTGTGAGATTCACAGTACTCCTTTCATGACTCCAGCACAGGACTTGTCCTCATTGTTTGGTTTTCCGGCTTCCTAAGGTTAGCGCCACCCTCAACCTGCCTACGAAGGATATCATCTTACAGTAGAACAGCACAAAATAAGAAAAATATGTTATTTGATGCAAAACACAAATGGCTGTAACTACGAAAATGCACGTTTTATCTCAGGCGACCTAAATTCCCTTAAGGCAGTGACACTTTTCACCACCAGATGTCACTCACTCACTGGACGTTACATTATTAACTGATTCGACTGACTATATCTGTTAGTTTGTAATTATTATGACGATACCAAGAACTGATAGATATTCAAATTAACTGTAATAATTCAGATATAACAAAAAAAAGCAATGCAATGGCGTATGAGGCTTAATTTAAATACGAAAATTTATTTATTGGGGGCGGGGGGGATGAATGAGTATGAATCCAAATTAAATAATGAAATATTGGGGGGTACACGTCCCCCCATTTCTTAAACCCCTAGGAAGAAGAAATATGTCGCCATGTTCCATTTGCACATTAGACTCAACCAAATTAAAGAGATACGGAGAACTGCATTTCTACGCGTTTTAAAAATATGGTGAGGCAGATAACGAAGAGTCCAGGTGATAGAAACACCGACAGCGATTAAAAAAAAATAATAATATGCACTACAAAAAGTATTAATTAGAATTAAAATATTAATTGTGCGTGTGTGTTTTGGGGGATCATTTACACATAAGACACCAATCCAAACCATCTACTGTCACTGGTGTAGAAACAAGTTGATAAACACATACAAGGAAAACGCTCTGCTGTCATTTCATGCAGAACAATTTCTTTCTGTGAGTATCCGTGCAGGGAGAAGTAAGAAGAGGCGGCAGATAGGCGCTCTCTCCCATGTGCGACCTATGCAAATGAGAAGAGCCGCACAGCTGTGCCAGATGTGCGCGCTCTTAAAACGCCGACTCTGGGTCTGCAGGCAAGCGCTCGGTCTTTCTCCAAACTCAGCTCTTTGGTGACCTGCGGAGAGGAGAAGAAGGTGTGGTAGAGAGTCGCTTATCGTGCTATGCCTACCCTCAACCGGGGGGAGAGTTCGGTTGGAGGGGAGGGCGGACAAGGAGAGGACGAAGCAGCAGAAGACGACGGCGAAGAAAAAGAAGAATCGAAAGGTGGAAAGAGAAGCCGATGCGAATGCGATATGGAGATGACGGCCCGCAACCTGTACGCTGATTATAAACAGGACAACAAAAATTACGATGGGTTGCTTAACAGTAACGGTGGCGATATGACGGAGATTAGAGTGCCCTTGTCTCAACCAGGAAAGAGAATAACTCCCATTGAAGGGGATAATTTGTACAGACTACGGGACAGAAAGTTTTTACTGGAGGACAAAAAGCGCCTATGTACTTGGGCACTGGGCACTGCGATCCTAGGAATCCTGCTTATGATACTGCACGCCGAGCTTTGCCCTGTCATATACCGACCGGTAGGTGAACATCTGACACGCTTGCTCAAATTAAATTTGAATTGATAGACCTTCACAAACAATTAAAGTGTAAACCTGCAATTTTAGAAGCTTCGAAATATCTTAATGCAATCTAACCGGTCAGACAAAAAGCCCTATTATTTCGGCAAAGGCTTTATTACAGCTCCCCGATTAGGCCTATTTACTTAGTGTAACAGCTTATCTCCTCAGAACTTGTGCTCGGTGTCCACCTGCTGCTGCTTACAAGTTTGCGTGACGGGACGGAGAGGAAAAACTGTGTATCTGCATACTTCGTATTTCCAAAGCGGTAATGATATTTAGTATTTTATTATATATTATTATATTCAGGGGTTTACTCAACCTTAGCATATAGTAAATTAAGTAAGTATGCTTAATTCCCAGTCCGAATTACAGTGTATCATGTTAGATATAATATCAGAGTAAAAAAGACAAAATTTAATGTGCTGACAGATTCATATCTATCTGTACCGAGAAGCACATGGCGTAAGATCTGGATATCCTACAGTTCGCATACTGTAATTGTATGTTAACTGTCTTTGAGCTCTTACGCTGAAAACTAAATTAAAAAATGTGCATGTTCACGATGCTTATTGTGCGCTATGTTAAGTATTTTAGGTTAATAATATTCGTTTTTATTAAACATCAACTAATAAAACGGAGTGGCTTTCGTGGTACGATATGTATGGTGATATGTCGCGTTAATATTCACGTCCATATTGACTTAAGTCACAACATAGAATGTGAGTCAGACATCGTTTATGACAGATTTCTGGCAGTGCAGCTTATGGGAATTAAGATAATGTACCCGTATATTTACAGAACAAGCTAATTCTGTATTAAAACTGCCGCTGCTTCTTTGACATACACTGTTCTCAGTTGCATGGCGTTATCTCTGCTTTGTAATGCTGAGTAATCTCCACCGGTCGTCCTCACGGATCAGCGTTTTTCACTTGTCAGTCATACACATCAGCTCACAGCCAGCAATTCGCCAGATAACAGGCACGACGAATTGACAAAACCAGTAAGCAGGCCTTCCATTTATAACAGTCGCGTGGCCCTGTAGTTTTCCCTTCGCCACTTAAATTGGAAGCTTTCAAGCTTTAAAGTTAATACGCTGGTCTCATTATAAAAGAAATACGTAGGCCGCAAACCGTTGGATAAAAACTGTTTAGGTGTAAAAGTTTATCATTTATCATATCGTAATGAAAATGTAGTATAGTCCTGTGGTACACAGAGGGATAGCAAAATCCAAAACAATGCATAAAAATCAAACCAATTACAGCAAAAACACAATAACATATACTAAGAAATGAATGATTCAAGTACTAGGGGTACCACCGGTTTAGTAACTTCTTTACATAGATAAGTAAACAAACAATAATTGATATTTTATCATATTTAACATGAAACATTTTGGTCAACATATATTCTGGAGTTAGTAAATGAGATACTGTAATTTGCAGTGGGCAGAGGGTCAAGCCACCTTACATAGATGCATTCCCACGTTACGCTGATATCTCAATAATACACCTTTCGTAAGGGTTGTGTTTCTTTTTGTGTCTGTAATGGGCTTATGCAGGACCCCCCACCCTAGTAAATGTGCACTCATCAGTTTAAATAGCGTGTACTCATTCATTTTCATTAAAATCAAATCCCCTTAGAAAAGCCCCATTTTCATAAATCCCCAGTGACGATTCTGTGCTTACAGTAAGTGACCCCTTAACCCAAGTGTAATTTAAAACTTCCTCATAGCAAACGAAACACCGAGTCACATTCTCTGCATGCCGCAGTTTCACATGTACTTGCTGTAAAATATACGAGTGATATCCTTCATAGCTTCATTTAAAAAGTGATGACATATTATGAAGTGTTTATATATTATCCTGGCAATTCGCTGACTTTATTTAGCTTGCTAATAGGTGATCACTCTGCGAACTGGGCAGCAGCATGCCGGTGTATCTAAGCGTAACATTCTCCTGGAAAAGCCATTCTTTAAATGGCAGGTCATGATGGAAATGGGCTCTTTAAGGCTGTTTTTCCACACTTTATTATTCTTCCTAGGTGGAATGCCCAAGGTCATATTGTATCTTTCCACACCATTTGGTGTATAAGTGCTGTTTGTTTTGAATGAGGCATTAGCGTCTTGACCTCTAATGATGTGAAAATGCCGTGTCTCCGTGGTGTGAGAGTTCACTTACCCCCAAAAACGATGTGTATGTTAATTTGTATCCGGATCAGTTAAACAGGGTTCTCTGCTCATTTCCAGTGATATAGGCTAGCTTTACTTGCCCGATGGCACTGTCCTGTGATAGTATGTAAGTTCAATCTGCTGAAATATATATATATATATAGATGGAGATCAGGGTTATTTTTGTCGCTATCGAGTAATCTACACCAGTTTCCTGGCTTGCATCATGTCAGAAGTAACAGCTTGCCAAGAGGATGTGTTTCTATAGTTTTTTGATAACACTTCAGCATGTTGAGCCTTTCGGGGAAAAAAAAATATGGTAGTTGTTCTGTGATGTTACATTTATTATCACAGGGATTCCAGCGTAGTTTAATTATTACTAAATGCATATTAGTAATGTCTTGGGGCATTCAGGTTAGCCTGCCTAACGTACCACCTAAGTAATGGAAAAAAACATCTAAAAAAATGTCCTTCCGTCTGACATCTGACCAAATTTTGACTTCAGCAGAGGCACTGAGAAGGAATAAGCGTTTCTGCTTTTGGGTGGTGCAGAGGAGTGGACAGGACTGTCATGCGCCTACTAGATAAGCCTGGGTAAACAGCTTTGGTGTCACACAAGTGTAACAAGTTAAGGCTAGTTTCAGACAAATAGTATATCGGAAAGGGAAGGAAGGACAACACAGAATACAAAAGGAATCAATGTGGTGTACAGCCAGTGTGATATAATGTAGTTTCAAATTAGCATTACACTTATGTGAAGGTTAATTACTGTTGGATAAAAATAGCCATGATGCAGATACTAATAGTGAAATTGTGGAAAATGCTATATGTTGCCAAGATACGTCACATAATACCAGAATAGCCGAACTTCACTGTGTTAAAATTCCCCTTAAGGTTGTGTCTGACGCTTACCAATTATTTCTTGAAACTGTAAAGTGCAAAAAACAGACATTAGTTTGTCCCCTGTTAAACTGGCCCTGCTGTACCACCAGTGGCACAAACAAGATCCGGAAATATAACACATTTGGGTAAAAAAGAGCCATGTTGTTTTTTTCTATCCACATTACTTTCTGAGCTGTGTTATATTTCCGGATCTTTGTCTGTAGATTTTCCTCTGCCTATAGACTTTCAGATGGCTGTTATGTTTAACATACAGAGAAATGTTACTCATAAAATGTAGCTTAAATTGGTGATCACCTGACCTTTGCCCCACTTCATTTAAAATGCATAACCTCTTCATCCCACCAAGTTAATATTTACTGTGTGTTGTGGCTTTATCAATGTATTCATTTGCATGGACTGAGAATACAAATTACCCCTGGCATTCCTGTTTCTTACATTATCATAAAAACTATACACTGCCTTCCTTGAGTTATATACCATATGCTTTGCATTCAAGAATTTGCACAGGTTTGAAATATACATGTGGATAAAAATGTTGATGTAGACTAATTTAGTAGTTATAGTTAATAGCAAGTTGCAGATAAAAGTATGAAAAATTAAAGTTTGTGTTTGTAGTTTTTTGTGTCATATTGAATTGTAAATATATTACAAATTATCTATCAAAATTAATTACTGCATTAATCCATATGAAAAATAAAATGCCTTTTATTTAGCTATTATTTAGTTAATATAAATGCCTGTCTACTGTGTACTCTTGTGATATAATTCTGTATAAATGATTTATGAAGAGTTTGGTGTACCGGGAGTCTCTTTGTCATTTTTTTGGGTGGCTTAAAACAGACCCGAGGCTACATGCTCATACTCAGCGGCTTCGTAAGCCTTCAGGTCACTGTTTACCTATTCGGTCATTTATTCTAGTTAAAGGTGTCAATGAAGTGCAATTTGCCTGTTTGGCATTTCAGCGCACACAAGGTACAAATATGAGAGAATCATAACCGAATAAAAACTTGTCAGAATATTTTAAAGCTCTTTTTCTCTCTTTGTTTTGTTGTTTTCTTGGTTTCCTGTACAGACCTCAATCTATGCCTTTATCATCAACGGCTTGATCAGCTTGTCCACCGGCTGCCTGCTGATTCTCATCGTGGCCTTCCACATTAAGGACATCAGGGTGAGTCTTCATAGATTTATTTGTAGCTGATCAAATGTCTAGGGACACCACCTTAAAAGGCTTCACTGTTGTCCTTGGGATTTCATGATAGCAGTTCGAACAAAAGGAAGGGTGATTCCTTTGGTTATGTGTCTCTCACTTCGGGCTGAGGTGGGTTTGCACTCGGCGCACAAGGACACACAAGGACATGTGATGTGTGATCTTACCAGGTTTTAGGTCTGCAAATTCGCTGAGAATATGAAGACACCTGCCCCCCCGCCCCCTTTTGGCTCGGACATTGCTACGCTAATTCCCCCACACGTAGAGAAGGCTAAGCTCTGAAATGGATCTTGTATAATTATTTGCTCCTAAATAAGACCCTGTACCAAGCATGGGCATGTAATATTCTACAGGTCACACCATAAAATCAGCTATAAATCACCTTCATAGCAAATAAAAAAAAAATGAAGACTCCAGAAACATGGATCTGGGGTAGGTAGCAGCCATTGCAGCAATTGTTGAAATGGTCTCCGCTGCTCCTCGTGGGAGACTGCGGATGCTGCTGTGAGGTCCAGAAGGCCACAGAATCAGGAAGCATGGAAGGGGGCAGAGCGAAGAAGGGTTCTGCAAAGAGTTAAGTACCATGGTGCAGCTGGCAGGTTCGTCATGTTTGGACACAACGTGAGTTCTGAAGAAGAAACGTCCTCTTTTTTCCTCTTAAGTTAGCAAGGGTGCGCCACCCGAGTCACAATCCGATGAGCCGAAAGGAAGAATTCACAGTGTGTTCTGTCTGTTTAGATAAGTGCCATAAACTTAACCTCCCAGTGTCGTAAGGCACGGTTGTCACACGCCTCTTGAGTTTCATCTTCTTCGGAACAGAGGCTGCCATTGTCCCATCTGCTGTGACACTGGGCCCCCTCCCTGCTTCTGAAGCTCGGCATACAAGAGCACCAGCCTAGATGGATTTGTTCTGGTTTTAAAAGCAACTCAAAAAAAAATGCACAAGTGTAAATGCAAGATTGTAGATTATAAAATTGTAAGGAAAATAATGAAAATATTATGATGTAGGTATGTGATATTGTTAAAAAATTACCCAAATATGTGAAGCAGGTGAATGAAATAGAAGCTTTATTGTTATTTTATACTAAATGCTCAACAAAACTAGGACTGACACCAAACAGGAGAGCTACGAGCCGCCTCATTAATGCACCGCCATCTTGGTGCTGATATTATGATGATAAAAACTTTTCTTTCCTCAGTTTTCAAAGGCATAAATTCTAGGTTCTCGTTTAATAGTTCCTGAGATAGTTTCATTTGCCATTCGTAAGAACATAAGAAATTTACAAACGAGAGGAGGCCATCGGCCCATCAAGGTCCTGTCGGGGAGAACTCGACTAATACTGTAGCTCAGAGTTGTTAAAATCTTATCTAGCTCTGATTTAAAGGACCCCAGGGTTTTAGCTTGCACTACACTAGCAGGAAGACTATTTCATACTCTAACTACACGCTGTGTAAAGAAGTGCTTTCTCAAATCCATTTTAAAATGTTCTCCCAACAATTTCCACCTATGGCCATGAGTTCTAGTATTTAAACTAATATTGAAGTAACTATTTGGCTGAACAGCATCCAGACCTGTTAGAACCCTATATACCTGGATCATGTCCACTCCTTAGTCTCCTTTGCTTGAGGCTGAACAGATTCAGCTCAGCTAACCTCTCCTCATAAGACATTCCTCTAAGACGAGAAATCATTCTTGTAGCCCTACGTTGAACCCTTTCCAAAGCAGCAATGTCCTTTTTAAGGTATGGTGGCCAAATCTGCACACAATATTCTAGGTGGGGTCTTTCCAAGGAATTGTATAATCTTAGCATCACCTCCCTTGACCTAAACTCCACACACCCAGAGATGTAACCCAACATCCTATTAGCCTTTTTAATTGCTTCCCCACACTGGTGAGAGTGGGACATCAAGTATCAACATACACACCAAGGTCTTTCTCATAATCAGCTACCTTTATTTCAGCGGAACTCATAAAATATCTGTACTTTATATTTCTGCTCCCTGCATGGATTACTTTACATTTATGGATTTACTTTACATTAAATTTCATCTACCAGGTTTCAGCCCAGTCACTAATTAAATCAAGATCCCATTGTAGCCTCTGAGCTACTAGTTCAGTATCTGCTACACCACCCATCTTGGTGTCGTCTGCATATTTAACCAGTTAACTGTATATATCGGTGTTAATGTCATGAATGTAAGTTATATACAATAGTGGTCCTAAAATTGAACCCTGCGGTACCCCTCTATGAACGCAGGCCTCATATATCATCTCTAATAACTACCTGCTGCTTCCTGTCTGGTAAGCAGTTTTCCATCCAAGCTGCTGCAATTCCTTAAATTTACATTCTCCAAATATAAACATGGTACACTGTAGTTTTCTTGCTTCCTATAAGAAATGCCCCAGTACAATTTTTCATAAAATGAATCAATTTCAGAATGACTATTCGGGAGAATCTGAGGAATTCTTAGTGGGCTGTCCTAGTTGTGGGCTGGACAAGTTATACCAGTCCACCTCCCACTGTTCAACAAATTTTATTGTGCCCCTCCTCCCCCAGGCAAAATTTATCGCCACTGGGGTGTGACATTCCCTGGCTGAAACCCTGTCCCACTTCGTCCCATGAACCCCATTACTCAGAATCTATATATGTGCAGCACCCTTCACCCCAGTCCAATTCTGCTGTTGAGTACAGTCTCAACTGTAGTATCATATGATTATTGAGAAATGTACACATATAGAAATGCAATACTTCCCTGATTTATGAGGACCATGAAATAAGGAAGTTCTCTGGTCAAGGTTCATATAATACAATTTTCTTAATGTTTAAGAGTATATTTAAAATGCTGTTTTCAAAGCTATGAGTCTGATTTCAGTATAGTTTGTATCTGTGGTGGGCTGTGAAAATAAACTTGCATCGAACACTGTCGAACTTTCCTCACCATCCTGCCAAGAGTCGCATGACTGATCCCTGATCCCTGTTCTCTGTTTCCCTGACCTTCTGCAGCTATTTACGATTGACCACAACCAGGTGGACTGGCGAATCGCCATGACGACTCAGCGAGTGCTGGGCATCTCCTTGGAGCTGGTGGTATGTGCTATCCACCCTGTCGCCACCTACTGGCTGTCCAGCGTGGATGCCTCCATGAAAGCCATTGATGAGAATGGAGGAAGTCATCAGGGGACAAGCAGCAACTTCTCCTCTCGTCTTTGCTCTTCAGCACAGCACAAAGGAGCTCTCTTGGACTCAGAGGTGCTGCTGTCATCCTTGATGTTCCTACGACTGTACCTGGTGCACAGGGCCATCCTGCTGCACAGTAAGGTGCTCTTGAGTGCCTCCTACAGGAGCATCGGCTCGCTGAACAACATCAACTTCACGTTCCGCTTTGTACTCAAGGTGCTCATGAACAAATATCCAGGGCGAACGCTGCTCTTTTTCATCCTGTTTTTCTGGCTGACGGCATCCTGGCTGCTCACACTTTGCGAGAGGTACAAGCAGAAGTCAAGTTCAGTATTATTTGTCTAAAAAAATGTAAGCCAATGAGGCCCCACACTTTGAAAAGTAAATGTTTCAGTTCTCTGTTGTATTCATTGAATTCCTTGTATGAACCAGCAGCTGTGCAGTGTGGGTCTGCCTATCAGCTATCTGTTATTTCCTATGTCCATTTGGCATGTCCATGTATTTTTAACCAAGCTTAATATGCAAATGCCAGAGGTTTAAGTTTTTTTGTAAGAATTTACCAAACTAATTTGATATAGCACAAAGCATTGTGAAAAGTAATAGGTTTAGGAGAACCTTTTGGGGAAATATGGGATTCATTTGTGAAGAATTCAGTTGGGTAATGCTGTTGATTGAGAAATGTTATTGATAAAAAGCAGTATATAATTACCCATGAATATATGTGAAGAGGTAGATGAATCGGGGTAGGGGGGTGGCTGTGGTCAGATGGGATCTAGCTGGGAATTGGAATTAAGGTGTAATTCCATATCTGATGGAAGATAAGCACCATCAAAGTCATAACTCAAAAAATATCCCATTCAGCGACTTTATTGCTTCTTACAACAATTTTAAAGACTCATTGTGCTTATATCCAAGATCCTGCTATAGCCTTACTATACTAGTATGATTAATGCTTGCAGGTACAAGCAGGGGTCAGTCAGTGAGATAATCCGATCTGTCACCAACCCCACAGGCAGATCCAGGCGCCCACTGGCAGCATGGACACTGCCCTCTGGCTCATCGCTATCACGTTCCTCACCGTGGGGTACGGAGATGTTTCCCCGCAGACCACCTGTGGGAAAATGGTGTGCCTTTTCGCCGGAGTCATGGTAATTGGCTGGTTTGGTGGCGATGATGATGATGATGATGATGATGATGATGATGTGTGTAACTGGGTGATGATAATGATGAGAATGAATAATCATGATGTCTGGGATGATGATGATGATGATGATGATGATGATGATGGTAATGATAATGATGATGATGAAGATGATGATGTTGATGATGATGGTGATGACGACGATGATGATGATGAAGATACATAATCATGGTGTCTGGGAGCAGAGGGTTCTGACATTAAAAAAGTGTGTGAGATGTTTCTGAGGAAAGTTTTTCCCCAAAAAGCAGGAACTCGTCTGTTGGGGTGGCAGTCGCTCTGATACACACATACCAGTGTTTCCCAACCCAGTCCTTGGGCAACCCCAGACAGTCCACATTTTTGCTTCCTCTCAGCTCCCAGCACACCTATACCAAGTATTCAGTGTTCCTGATTGGCTGGGAGCTGGGAGGGAGCAAAAACGTGGACTGACCGAGGTTCCCTAGAGGACTGAGTTGGGAAACACTGCAGTAGACACTGGTCTCAGTGAGAGCAGTGGAGCGATATGAAAGTGGTTATCGAATGTGAGTGAATAAAGCCTTTTCAGTATGTGTTTTAGTCAAGCTAAGTGGCTGCATAGAGTCTGAAACAGAACTGACGGGATTTATCTAATGGAATTTATTCCTTTTATTATAAGGAAAAAACCGATTAAATGACAAAAGAAAATATTTTGACCAACATTTCCCAAAAGAAAATAGAAAATAGCACAGAGAAAGTAATTATGTTGAGTAATTGCTCCTGATGTGTTTTAGGATACAGTATTTAATTTTAATAACCGCTTTCCTGTGAACTCCACCTGCCCTTTGTCAAGATCTCCAAAATAAAGAGCACACAAAGAAGGGAGGTGCCATGGAACATTAGGCTGTTAGGCTCAGAAAGGTCATCAACACTTTACAGGCTGCTTGTGGAGATTAGGGAAAGTGCCAGGCAGCTGGCTTAGTCATGCAAAGGTTTCAGATCTATACCCCAGCTTGTGGGGGGCAATAGTTGGGATTGTTTAGGGAGTGGGTGTGAGGGGGGATGAATTTAGGTGCTTATTAGCATTTTGTTGGCTAGATCCCAGCCTCACCTCTGCCCTGTCAGCTTCTAATTAGAACTGATAACCTGCGCAACTCACAATATCACAAAGGGAGAAAGCCGGGCAGAGATACCTTAGTGACACAGTGGAAAATACGCCTACACTCCACTTTCACTCCTTCTGTTTTTATAAGCTTTCCCCCTATTTTTAAGAGAAAACTTTCCACCATTTCCATTTTTAGGAGCTTTATGGCACTTGGCACTGCCTCAAAATGAGGATGTGCCAACCTTGTGCCACGAAAAGCCCAATTCCCCGCTGAATCTGCTCACTGTCACAGATTTTTGAGTTTTCTAGTTAGCAACTAAATCACACTTCCTGTTACAGCATCTGTACCCCAACAAATTATGCATGATTTCCTGCATGATTCACCTAGTTTTATTTATAATACTACAGTCCAAAAATTGTCCACTCAACATTTTGTGTCCTTCATCATGTGTGACTAGGGGTCTATGAATAGTGAAATATTTCCTTCCGGTTTTGGTGCTGAGATGCCATCTGTGATTCCAAATGTGTCTTTCACCATTTCCTGTGACATACAGGGAGTTTTTCCAGTAACAATTTAACCGTTGAAATTAAATTAATTTAATTAACTGCATTGAATTTTGGAAACAAAAACTAGAAAAAGAAGGCAGCAGGTCTTTAGCCAGCTGTTAATCATGCCTTATTCTTTCTTTTTTTCTCTTTTGCTCATTCAAGCAAAAAAGGAATGCAGGTAACCTTCCAGTTTAGTTCCTCTGCATGCCACCCATATTGTTATAAACTGGGATTCAGAAATTCAACCATTTTCTCACAGTGATAAGCACTATTTAGAAGGATGTGAAAATACTGTATGTGGGTTTAGAGGCAACTCAACATATCTGGTACACTTTTGGCTCAGTGCTTGAGTTTCATGAAAATGAATGTTGGTACTGCTTATTCAGTTTCACCATAATTGATGAAAAAAAATTCTTATCCAGAAAGTACAGGCATCTAGCAGGTTATGTTTTGGGCCAGATGGCAATCCATTGCGGAGCCATACACAGAAAACAAAGACACACTTAGGGCCCTGGTTAGCCTCCAGGATTCCTGTGACAGTGAATTTGATAAGTCTAACGGGAAGGGGATGAATGGATGGATGGATGGATGGATGGATAGATGGATGGAGGGAGGGATGGATATCCATTGCTTTGTGCCTGGAATGGGTTTCAGACTCTCCTTGACCCTGTACTGGATAAGCAGTTATAAAAAATGGATAGATGGATGGATGGAAGAATATTCTATGAATTAGATGTCATTTATATGGACTGCTATGTGTTCAAATATATGCTTTATGACTGCATACACTAGTTGGCAAAATTGTGGAAACACCTAGCATTTTTGACATTTAAATATTACTAAACAAATATTGGCGGTAATGTTTATAAACAATCAAAGAATGTTACAAATATCAAACATTGGACTATTACTATTAAACAAGTAACTAGAGCAACAGTTGAGTGAAGTTATGCAGTCTATAAAAATTTAATATGTTTCCACAATTTTGGCCCCTAGTGTAAGTACTGGAGCGGAGTCAAGTAACCAGTATAGTGTTGAGGTATTGCACCAATCTCTCCCATGTATGCAGAAGACTGTTCATTTGTGTTTAAGCAAACCAAAGTTGCTTTATATGAAATAGAATATGAGCTTAACAAAGTACTTCACTCTGGCCATAAATAGGCATAAATAGGATGTCTCACAAAAATATTTATTTTATTTATTTAACCTTTATTAAACCAGGTTTGTCCCATTGAGATCACAGATCTCTTTTGTAAGAGAGACCTGGCCAAGGTAGCAGCAACACAGTGTCAGTGCAGAGTCACCAATATATACAGTGGAACCTTGGTATACGTCCTTAATTCATTCCAGATCCTTGGACTTATACCAAACAGGACGTATACCAAATGAACTTTTTCCATAGAAATAAAGGGAAAATGATTAATCTGTTCCCATGAAAAAAAATCCTATTGTTACTGGCATATTATACATTGATCGGGTTGTATAAAATAATTTAAACACTGCTTAATACTAAAATACAAAAAGCAATTAGATGAAATAAATGAAAAGAGAGTTATAGCACGGGTTGTTCACTGAATGGTACCAACTAGCATACTAACGCTCGTGGGCAGTCGTGGCATTGAGAGAGGTAAACAACGGTAGCGCGCGGTGTCGTGACTCATTTTGACCCATACAAGTTCTAGCATGTGAGTCGTATTCCAAACAAAGGTCATATACGAAGCAAAATTTTTGCGTCCAAACAGGACATATACCATGTTGGACGTATTCCAAAGCGGACATATACCGAGGTACCACTGTAAAAAATGTATCTGATTCATTGAGGCTATTGGTGTTTATGAAATTCTGGCTTCATTGTAACATGTGTTTTTCACATAACTACTAAAGTTTGAGTTTTTGCTCAGGATCAGCATTTCATCTGTTCTTCTACTTGTGGGAAGGAAATACTAAGATTATACAGGGTGAGACTGCTTGAGAAAAAGGGAAGCATTCACTATTTTTGTTAGAGCCAAGCTCTGCTTGGTATTGTAAGCACATGAAGCAGCTGTATGATATATACATTTAAAAGGCAAATATAACTGATCACACAGCATTATTAATTGTACAGCTGCAAGTCATTCCAAACTATAAATAGTCAGTGGCCTTTATGAGCAGCTAGGTGGCGCCTTTCTGCACATCCCCACATGGTAGCCACAAAACACCTGAGAAACAATATTTTTTATATTGTATCAAAATGGTAATAATGAAAATGAAAGATCCGGGGGCTTCTTTTGAGTGTCTTTTTAATCAATGCATTACTATTTTAAAATAATTAAGTGTAAATCAAAATATTATTTTTATATGAGATAATATGAACAAAAATGGATTACGTATAAATATCTATTTGCATATAATTGTATTATTTTAATAATGATTGAGGGGCCATTAAGGGTGGCATGGTGGCGCAGTGATCAGCACTGTTTCCTCACACATCTGGGGCCAGGGTTTGAGTCTCCAACATGGCTCCATGTATATGGAGTTTGCATATTCACCGTGTGTCATTGTGGGGTTTTCTCTGGGTACTCCAGTTTCCCCCGCGCAGTCCAAAAAGATTCCTTGTAGGTGTGTGTGAGTGTGCCCTGTGATGGGTTGTTCCCTGCCTTGAGCCTGTAGCCTCTGGGATGCATTCCCGATGCCCTGTGACCCTAAATAGGACAAATGGTTTGAGAAAATGGATGGTTGGATATTATGAAATGTGACCTAATGAGATGCCATTGTAGCTGGAAACTTAGAGATTAGGTGTTAGAGTTTTGTTACCCTCCCAATGTGATCAGAGGTGAATTTGAACCAGTAAAATGTGTGCTGTGCTTGTTCTGACTGAAGGGTTGTTCTGCGTGTTTGTCTTCAGGGAGTGGCCTGTACTGCCATGCTGGTGGCTGTCATGACCAAGAAACTGGCGCTGAACAAAGGCGAAAAGCATGTGCATTACTTTATGATGGATATTCAGATCTCCAAACGGGTAAGATGCATCTCACTCATCTTTGAGAGACGTTATTAAGGCACATTTGAAATGAAAAACTGACATTTTTAACATACTACAGCAATGAAATGTATCTTCTGCATTTAATCCATATGTGACATAGCAGGGGGCAGCTAATTTAGTGCCCTGGGAGTAGTACCATGCTCAGGGTACCTCAGTGGTACCTTGCTGGTTGGTGTTTTGAACTAGCAACCTTTCAATCACAAGTGTGCATCCCTAACCATTAGGCCACCACTGCCTCAATCATAAAAATGATTACAGCCAGTGAGCCCAGACAAAAGCTACAGCTGTCAGGAAAGCAGCCATCAAAGTAAAGTGTCTCCCCCAGAAAAGCTGCTTGTTAGTGAATTAAAGGAAGATGGCAAGCATATGCTGTAACTTTGCATGGCATGCATGTGACTGTGAGGAGTCTTTTTATAATATATTTTTTCTCGTAGAATATGGCCATCAAAAAGGTAGACTGGTGTGGGAAAAGGGGGGGAGGGCAGCTCTGGTTTGGGCACAGAAAAGGGGAAACAATGGTGTCCATGTCAGGAAAAAAGAAGCGCGTCAATATCAGACTGAGCTGGCTTCAGGAAAGCAGAGCCATCGGTGTGGCGGTGTGTGTGCACGGCCTGCCGTGCAGTTGTCAGTGGAGAGGGGGTGGGGGCGCTCTCGAACAGGATCCATCTGTTTGCTTATCTTGAGGAAAGAGGAGCAGACGGATGGAAATAGACGTGCGATGTGGAAGATGCCATCATATTTTCCATTTATGAAAAGAGACATGGGGGGAGGGTGTTTCCAGGTTATACAGGAAAAAGCCCACTGATCCAAACAAGTATTATCTATTCCATGAGGGTGTGACTGGAGATCTGAAATAGCGATTGTAGGGCAGATAAGGACACCTGTGATGCTCAGGTAACGGATCAGGCGCTGATGCAACGCGATGTCAGGCTACAGAAGTCAAAGACAATTCCAACCAATTCTCGCAATCTACTCTCAGTCTACTTAAGCCAACATGGTTTACATTGTTTTTTTTTTTTTGGATTTGGGGGTGGGGTGGGGCGCGGAAAGTAGGAGGTTCATATGTGTGAATGTGTAAAATCTGTGTACATGGGGTGGAGATGAACCCTGGCAGCAGAGGGCACAGCCCAGTCAGCCAAGCAGACCCACTGTGCCGCCAAAAACCACAAATGCACTGCTCTCTGGAGGGTGTCCCAAGTCACATCCATGTGACAGAGCAGTGCAGTAGCAATAGGACAGATCTTAGAAATATGTCCTCACATTTTATTGTTGCCGTGTGTCCCTTTGATGCCTGCGGGGGGCGACAGTCATAATGCAGCATTTCCTCCCTGAGCTCAGTCACATCCTGCCACTGGGCACATCCTCGTGGGGGGGGGGGCTGCAGCCCCTCTACCTCTCTCACTGATTCACACTGATGGGAATTAGAGTACACATCTGGAGGTGGTTCCCTTGGGCCACATCATAACCCTCATACTCACACCCACACCGTTAGAGTAACTTTGGTTTCCAGAGGGCAGCAGATACTTAGGTTGATACATTGATAGAACTAAACCAAAAGAGGCAGGAGCATAAAATGGTGCAAGATATCTTAGCTTTACTTTATTGAGCAGATGCTTTTGTCTAGAGCGATGTACAAGTGAGACAAATCGCACATTACATACAACCCCCAGTAATTAAAATTATACACAATGACTCCAAACTGAACAATTTCATTATTCTGGTTCACTGTTACACCAGTATGAATGATATTTTTTTAATTTAGCAGGCACATTTGTCCAGAGTGAGCAAAGTCAGGGATCAGCCTACATCCCTTGGAATTTGACCCATAACCTTCCAAACACGAGCCGGAATCCCCAACTCCATTCATATTTACCTTTATTGTGATTGATGGCGCTGATGCTGACTCGTGTCTCTCTGTGCAGATTCGCCATGCGGCTGCCAATGTGCTGCGGGAGTGCTGGCTGCTGCATCGCGCTGACACCCGCAGGAAGGCCAGCGGCGAGCGCCGCCAGCAACAGCGCCATCTGTTGGAGGCCATCCGACTGTGAGTCCCACAGAGACGCTGTTCTTACCATGCAGCAGACCGACTCCGGGAACTTCAACAGCTTCCCCCTAAGGCTCAGAATTCCAGGAACTACAGTTGATCCCCGTTAACAGATCAACTGAAAACTGCCTGTTGTTTAGGTCAACACTTAGTGCCAGTACATATTCTTGTAGCTACAGATGTTTTTAAGTGCTGAATTAAAACTAAACCAGTCTGTCAGTAAAGGTTATTCACAAGTTTACAGGTATGCTCAGTGACATCACTAAAGCGTAAGGGATAAACCATGACGAGGAGTGCAGTTATGAAAATGATCAACAACAACAACTTGGTGTAATGCTATCCAAGCTAACCTACACTAATCGGGTTGGAGTTGATTATTTTCATATAGCCACACACCAAAGTGGTTTATCCTCTTTATAGCACAGCTAACAAACAAAACATTATAACAGAATAAATTAGTCACAGTTAATATTTCAATAGAAAGTTATTTCAATTTGCATTTATTAATGTTCAAATGTGCTCTTAAAAATATAGTCCCTGTAAGGAGAGAATGTCTTGTTAGGCTATTCACTGGAAGCAGCAAGTTACCATAGAAACCTTCAACAGACAGATGCGTGTGTTTGGAAACCAAGGAAAATTATGCTGATAATGACTGATTTATGAGTTAAAAAGTCAGACAGGTTTTTATCTTAACACGTTTAATAAAAGATTAAAATGCATTAATATTGAACTGTTATTAGGCTGCCGGAACTACTTGTGAGGTTACATGAAAATAATGAACACCCACGTGACATCCCTGAACCAATAAGAAAACAGTATTTACCAACGCTATGGTATAATTCAGCTTATAACACGCCTTGAATCTTATAATACCTAATGAACACTAACCAGAAGAGGGACTCCTTGTTGTATTTATTAGTAATTTGGACATTTTAAATTAATCTACTATTATCTATCTATCTATCTATCTATCTATCTATCTATCTATCTATCTATCTATCTATCTAATACTGCATCACAAGTAATAGTGTATATTTATTTCATATTTATTACGTTTTTGATAGATTCATACAATGTTTAAGGCAAAGGTGAACCTCCTCTCCACATTATATATTATGTATAATGTTATATTTTTTATATATATATTAGGGATGTGCAAAGCAGCCGGTATTTGTATCTGTATTTGTTGAGGGGGGAAAACTATTTGTATTTGTATTCGAGTAAAATTCAAAATAGGCATAAAAATTCAGTTTTTTGCATTAGACTTCTAATTTACGTTATAGTGTATGTATTCTTTAATTATATCCATTATAATAATTATGGATATGC
>JAODJU010000138.1:2660786-2672698 GCA_026776725.1 Gnathonemus echidnorhynchus | reverse complement strand
AAGACAGAACACAAAGAACGGGATGACCAGCAACACCTGCTGGCCAAACGGGGAAGGGACACAGAGTGAGACACAGGGGCTGACCCTGACACTTGACTACTCAACATCACTACTGGAGTGCAGTTACAATGACAAGAACACCTACCCAGTTGGCGTGCCTTAAGTATGAGCTCCCAAACTTTTCAGCCTATGACCAACAAAATAACAGTGCCAGAGGTTTGCAACTCCCTCTGGGTGGTTGAAGCATGCAAATTTTGGCAAACATATGCACCAGTAGGCCAAATTATACATGGATGCATCGCTTTGATAACTTAAAAGAACACAATAGTTTAACAACCATAGTTAAAGAATTTTATAATGGCCTGGCATTTAAATAACGTTAAACTTACCAAGTAAAATGGGAGGGCACTGTGACTCCAGCACAAGTCCAATCTGGCTTTGATTTTGGAGATGGCCACTTGGAGATCCTCGACATTTAGTTGTGATCTGGTAATTTTTGATATATGTGTATGTCAGCAGCAAGAAAATTTTTGCAAATAAGTAGGCATATCCAAATGGGGTTGTCTTTTGTTGGAAAACTCAATATTAACCAACATTTCAACATGATGAAAAGGATTAAAATCTATTATTTGAGCTTGTTTGCAAAAGTTAAATATAGTTTGTCCCATATTTGTTGTTATCCCATGCTTCTGCCTAGATGCTCCCCAAGGGGATCTGACTGCCAAACACTGGATGATCTCCACTGTGGGGCCAGTGACATGACCTCCATACCTTGCCCAGACATGACATTATGCAAACTTCAGGAATGGAAGTGGTACCTCCACTAGGAGGCTCAAAATCACACAACCTTCACAATAGTGCTGGATATGACGTTAGTGCAACATTGGGAACTGGCTTTAATCGTATCTTTTAAAATATATATTTGTCATGTCAGTAATATTAATGCAACATCGGGAATGGGTGGATGTCAATAGTCTATTTTAATTTTGCTATTTCAGTATGAAATTCTCAGCCCTATGTAAGATATTATGAGAAATATCCATCCATCACTGTAACCGATTAATCCCAACCAGGGTCGCAAGGGGGACCAGAGCCTATTCCGGGAACAACGGATGCAGGCAGAAACCAACCCTGGGCAGTCACCAAGACGCCGCAGGGCACACACACTCACAGGGCCAACTTAGATTTGCCAGTTAACCTAATGCACACACTTTTGGAGTGTGGGAGGAAACTGGAGCCCCCAGTGGAAACCTACACGAACTCCATACAGAAAGGTCTTACGCCTGGCCCAGGGACTGAAACCAGGACCTTATTCCTGTGTGCAGCAGCACCCGTGATAAATACCCCTCTTCATAATTTTAAAGGAAACAAGGTGCTATCCATCCTCGTGTTCAGCCTACTCTTCTACAGTTCTCTTCAATTGTGTCATGTCCAGGCTAGATGTGGAGGTCATGTGATTTCTGGCCGTACAGTAGAGACCCCGTGATTTCAGCCCAACAGTGGAGTTCTCCTAGTGGAGTTTTCCCAGTGTTCTGCAGCCCAAGGTGAGTTGAGCAGCCAAAGAACTGATGTTTGGTTGGTTCAGATGAGGTATGAATATCTGTAGAAGAGATCTGTATGCAGTGTGGGGTCATCCCTGCTGAAAAAAAACAGCATAGCTGTGCTGGTCCACCAGCAATATCTTATTAATGATGCTGGTCCACCAGTATCAAAACACAGCATATGCTGGTAAAATCAATATGCATTATATGCTGGTGATACTGGCAACCAGCTATGTTGGTCTATGCTGTTTTTTTCAGTAGGGATTGTGGTGAAACAGTTGCCTATAATCAACTGCTATTTCAAACTAACCAAGTCAGCATTTACAATGTAATTATAATATACTGGTATTATATTGTCATAAAAGGTTTGTTCCTAAGTCAGTCTCTGTACATCAAGAATAACTTAGTTGATATATCTAGACTTACGAGCCTTTATTAAACATTTCTAAAACTACATAGGCTGTGCTCGATTTCCTTATTGCCATTACATTTAAGATTGTTCAGAAAAGGATACATTGAGTAAAAGATTTGCATCTTCATTACCAAAACAATTGTACAATTTCATTTCTGAAACGTCCTCATTAATACTGTTGTATGCAATAAATATTACAGAATAGCAATAAATTATATTTGATATTATTTTAAAGTACAATATTTAACAATAAATATTAAATATACACGTGAGCATGTTTAACTTGAATCTCTGAAATTGTTTTGCCGGTGCATTTTAACAGTATGTGTAATTTGAACCGTTATATTTATTGATCTGGATCCTATGCATTGATAACAGGAATTGCACTGACATGCTGGAAATCCACAAATTCGACTTTTGGTTTCACGACTCGACTTTTTAGACGTTTTAAAATATTTTATTATTGTGTACAGCTGTGAAGTCCCTTTGGAGGAGAAGCCTCTGTTTCCATCCGGAAGTAAATTGTCGCGCACCGTTTACGGAAGGCGTTCGTTTTTTTCATCAGAGAAGAATCTCTGAGTAAAACAAACGTTAATTCAGATCACAGTGCGAAGGTAATGGGCAGCACGTGATACTTTGATAGTTTTATCTAATATAAAATACTGAAAAACAGTGTCTTCTTACCAATTGTATTTTGTCTCTCATATCGCATGTATTATAGTAATTGAACATTGAAATAACGCGTCTCTCTGAATTATGTAGTTCATTAATTATAAAAAATTATTTACATTTTATTGATATCTGTTGTGCGTACTTAGTATTGATATAAAATATCACGCAGTCCAGTTTATAGATGTATTGTAGAAATTTAATAGCCTTTGTTTTTTAACCAAGGTATATTTCTCTTTTTGTCTGTGGAGGAGATAATGTCCGAGTCCGGACATAGTCAGCCTGGTATTTACGGACAGGGACGGAGAAGAAGGCGACGCCGTGACAGAGAGCCTGGACCCCCAGGACAGAATTTATCTGGTCCTGGAAGAGAGCGGGAGTATGCCCCCCGGGAGCGAAGGGTATGTAAAAGCACTGTCCGACCCCTCTGCCTGTAGTGTTAATTACTGATCGGGTGTGCGTTTCCCTAAAGCTTCGTAACTCAAAGTAGTTCGTTATATAGCACTTAAGATTAATCGTTAATTAGCGAGTGTTTCTCGAAACCATTCGTAGCTTAAGTAGTTCGTAATGCTCCCACGACTCGTTATTTTCTATCTAACAGACACAGAGATTGCCAAAATTGACGATTTGATTTAGATAACGTAATAACTAATAATGCTGATGATGTGATAAGAGGTCAATCTTACAATATAAACTAACGTAGACTATATAAATTAGCGCAAAATGGGCTAGTTAATGTAACACCTGTATGCAGTTGGAGTACATAACAGGGTCTGTACCATTTAGAATTAACTTGAGAATGACCTTAAAAATGAAATTAAGTTCAAACAATTGGTTGAAAACACCGTGCAGATTTGCAAAATGAATTTTTATATAAAGTAGAATTAAATTGTAATTGATTTCACATAAATTCATATACAGTGTAGGTGCATCTGTAACAATACAGCTTAATATTTCAGTATGAATTACACAGCATGTTAACATAAACAGCACACACTGAATTCTGTTAGAATAGGCTAAATTACACAATTTTTATCTTACAATCATGCAAATACAAAGTTCACTTCACTCACTAGTTATAAGGTCAATATATACATCTACCATCTTGAAAGTAAATCTGTTATGTAATTATTTGTTTTGCTAGATTAAATGACATTGCTGTGTTGCGTGATTGCATTGAATTGCTTTAAAAAGAAATTAAATTCTTCATACTGGCATTCCAATTCAACATCTTAGAGGGTATAGCCAGTTCAGTTCAAATTCCAGTTCATGAATGGAATGGGGCACAATTAATAAATTCTGAACAATGCCAGTAGGCTAAATAATGAGCTAACCAATCACACTTGCTATGTGTTCAGTCACATTCTTTGAACTGGGAAGGTAAATCACCCCTCGTGACCAGCAATTCATGAGTCTGCTGTCCAAGTCAACTGAAGACGGTGTTTGAGACAGCACCGTCCAGGAAACCAAGCTGCTTGTCTGAGTGCTGTTTTGGAGGTGGCCATGAACACTTTGGACCATCTCAGTAATGAACAATTCTTAGAGAAATACAGGCTGACCTGGGGTGAAATAATGAGCCTGCTTGCACGTTTTGAGCCCAGTTTTATGTTTTCAAATATTTTATATTTTGGTCTAAATTTTGGTTGCTTTGGTGCATTTTTGATTAGTTTATGATTTTTTTAAACATTTGCATGTAACATATATTTCACCATTTAAATACGTGGGATCAATGTTCCTGTTATCGACAGTCTGTGCTTTTCTTAAATGAAGACTGAGGAGAAGCCAACAAAGTACTACTTAAAGTTTTTTGTTAATTCTGGAATAATAAAGGGTTTTGGGAAATACTTGTGGGTCTCACTGGTTCTTTACCTACATCATTCGTTATCCTGTTTGTTATTTGCTAAGATCGATCGCTTTTGGGAAGGGTACCCCTGCTTCGGTGTTTACCTAATAGGTAATGAAATAATAAAGTGTTTATTTTATTCTCTGCAGGATGGTAGTGTGGAGCCACCTGGTCCTCTTCTGCCAAAGACTCCTATTATCCTAGCAAAACCTCCAGGGGAGAGGGTAAAGTGGGCAATCTCTAACCATGCACTTGCTTTCAGTGATTGTGAAAAGGTTTGGTAATTTAATTTCATTGACCATCAGCAGTAATAGTCTCAGTAATACTCTTAACAGTGAGTCATTGACAGGTGATTTCTATTCTAACACAAGGTACCAGAGTAAATTGTGATGCAAAAACTGATTGGTGTACAGAGATTTTGCATGGATGAGCACACAACTGCTATTTCAGTGCTTGCTTTTGTTTTAGACTAAGCCGACGCCAACTGCCCCCGGCGGCCCTCCATCTTTAGAGAAGCCTATCATGCTGATTAAGACACGGGATGATGGAGGAAAACTGGGAACATCCCCTGATTTGGTCCCCTCGGCTCCTGGCCTAGGAGCCGTTAAATTGGAGAGAGAGGGACAGAGACCCACCCAGCCTGTATATCAAATCCAGAATCGAGGCATGGGACCAGCTGCTTCCAGTAGTGTAGTAGACCGTGAGTTTCTATGACAACTGATATTTATGGCATTTTTAAGTTGTTGTTTATTAAACATCCCAGACTGTAACATACTGCACACTGTGCATCCATTTTCTTTTGGAATTATTTTGGTAAAGGCTGTGTAAATGAAGCTATATAAATTACCTGAAGTATGAGGTTCCATAATGTTTAAAAACATGGGGAATATTTCTTGGGCAAGCTGCCTAACTTGAATTACTCCTATAAATAATTACAAACCTAAGTCACTAAGTTATATTTTGAATAATGAATGTTTCTTTAAATTGTTTAGCATATTAGTCATTTTCTTGACAATGTCCATAATTGCTAAAGTAACAAATGATGGTGAAATAACCTTGAATTGTTATTTATTTTAAAAAAACAGCTGTGATTGGTCAAACCAAGCTTCTGCCGCCAGAGAAAATGAAGCACAGTATTAAGCTTGTGGATGATCAGATGAACTGGTGTGACAGTGCTATGGAGGTAAAGGGACATGCTTACTGAGTCTGCTGCTTATGCTGATAATAGTTTTTAGTGACATATTTTTATATGTTCATCATATATGTGTAAAGACTAATCATTCTCATGATTAATTTTAATTTAACCAATGAAACGACAAAGAATATAGTCCTGCCCCATAGCAATGGGCCTGACGACTTGGTAAGAAATGTGATGTTTATCTCATATGCTACCGAGATACATATGAAATAGTATAGTGGCGCAGTGATCAGCACTGTTTCCTCACACATCGGGGGCCAGGGTTCGAGTCTCCACCATGGCTCCATGTGTTGTCATGGGGTTTCCCCCCACTGTCCAAAATGGTGCCTGTGAATGGTGTGTGAGTTTGTCATTCAATGGGTTGGCGTCCCATCCTGTGTTATACCCTGCCTTGTGTCTGTAGCCTCTGGGATAGGCTCCGGTTGCCCTGCAACAAGCAGGTATGGAAAATGGATGGATGAAAGTCATACCTTCTGAAGTAAAACTGTATTGTGAAAACAGCATTATAACGGCCTACTAAATTCTTTTGACTAATTAAGCAGTTTAGAAGTTAATTATATTCTGAAACTCTAAAAGAGTTTCTACCAAAACGCTGTTTTAAAATGAGTACAAACTGAATTAAGCACCATACCTACCTGCTTAAGTTATACATAAGTTTTAAGTAGCTGAAAATCTCATGTGTGCCCTGTGTTATGCATTCGGTTAATGATTCATGTAGGTGGGGTAACTTTTTATGGCGTCTGCTCCACAGTATCTGCGGGACCAGACAGACATGCTGGTGGTGGGTGTTATCGGGCTTCAGGGAACTGGCAAATCCACAGTCATGTCACTGCTCTCTGCCAACTTACCTGAAGATGATCCAAGGTAATTCTGTTTACAATTGGGTAGTTCCGTTGTCTGTCCTCCTGTTCTGATCTGTACTTCATGCCACCTTAGGAAAAAAGACTAACAAGGTTCATGTAGCATTGTTATATGTATCCTGAAGCAGGATAGGACACTGGATAATTAATCAGGATGCCACAGGACTATGGAAGCACACGATTCCACAAGTGTCATTTTGGAGTGTGTTTTTTCATGATACTGTGTGTTAAATGTAGGTAGTACAATACAAACATAAAGTTGTAATGTTGTTTTTAGGGCATATGTATTCAGGGCACAGAGTCAGGAGATCAAAGAAAGGGGAGGCAACCAGAGCAGTGGGATTGACTTCTACATCACCCAGGAGAGCGTGATCTTCCTGGACACACAGGTCGGAAGCTATCTACAGCAACAGTTGTCTGTCTGTTTCATGGGGACATTGTGTAGCTGAAATATAGTGATCCTTTATAAGCCATTTGCACAAGTATGAGTACAGGTACATTGGAATGCTTCTTTTCGTATATATATCATATCACATCTTGTTGTCATATGAGACACACACACACACACATACTGATATAGTTGTGAGTGATGCCTGGTTTCCGAGTACAAAGTCAGGCCATTTATCCGTCACCCGGGAGCCTTTCGGGGAGTTTCAGGCCTTGCTCAGGGGCCCAATGGAAGCTGTTCTGCCAAGGCTCAAACAGGCAACACACAGGAACAGAAGACTAACCCCCTGAGCCACACATCACCCCACTCAGTAGGTTAGGGAGCCTGTGTCAAAGGGATATGGGATCAAATCCCAAGGCCAATATCAGTGGCCATACCTCCTGCAGTTCAGATTAGGTAATCCTCCTGAAGTTAAGCAGGTTTAGGCCTGGTCTGTACTTGGATGGGAGACCAACTGGGAAAGCTGGGTTTCTCTGAGGTCATAAATGATCCCAGGGTATCTTTTGAAAGAGTAGGGGTGGTACCCTCCTGTCCTGGCTAAAATTGCCCACTGTGGCCCTATCAAATCTGACGACCTAATCATCCCATCTATCTGATTGATGAATTCTCCCCTGCCCCTTCACCACCCTAGCTACTGTGTGGTGAGCATACTGGTGCAGAATGGCTCCCATCGTATCATCCATGTAGGTGATACATAGTGTTGGTTGAAGTGACTCCTCATTGGTTCTGTAAAGTGCTTTGGGTATCTTGAAAAGCGCCATATGAAGGTAACATTCATTCATTCATTAATTCAGATCTTTGAGTAACCCTACCTGCTCTAGGGTTACTGGATGCTGGCTGACTTTACACTCTGACCCCTTGAATATTTTTTTGTGCTTTGGACAAAACCTTGTGCTTAATAAATCTAATTATAAATACCCAAACCTGTACCAGTATCATAATTTAATTAACTTGGACTGCCTTTTGCCTACAGCCTATTTTGAGTCCTTCTATTTTGGATCATCTCATTAACAACGACCGCAAGCTGCCACCTGAGTACAACCTCCCTCACACTTATGTGGAAATGCAGGTCAGTGGTTCACCAGCAGGGGGCGGTAGCAGAGTAAACAGAGCATGGCTGGGTGACTGCACTCCCTGATGATTTTAGGGGGTTTTCTCCAGCACTGTCTGGTGTATGTGGCCTGCAGGGGGCAGTAGCAGGTTGAGCAGAGCGTGGCTGGAGTGGCTTTGTACAGGGACAATGGTGGATATCTTGAAGCAAGCAGGGACAGCAGACCGGCTGAGGGAGAGAAAGATGTCTGTGAACATTACCGCCAGCTGATCCATGCACACTCTGAGAACCTGCCCAGGGATGCTGTCCAGACCAGTAGCCTGGCGAGGATTTTCTTGTTGTAGCTTGTTGCGCACTTCATCCACGAAGACTCAGAGCGTGGAGAGGTCATTGGCGGCATGCAGCGCTCTGGGCGGGCGGGGTTGTTTGCTTCCAAGCGAGCATGAAACGCGTTCAGCTCTTCTGGGAGAGATGTTGTGGAGCATCTCGCCAGCTTTCCCTCTCTGGGCCGTTTTGATGTTCAGACCTTCCCCCGTATGGGAGGTATATTCTGCAAAAAATAAAATGAAAACGATAAAATGAAAATACAATCTCCATTTTGCCATTTAGTTTTCAAAGTCTATGCACAAAAATCCTGCCAGAATTAAAAATAAAATGAAATGGCACCATTTGCATTTTAATTTTCCACTCATGCATGAGTTAGATGTGAAAAATTAAAAAATAAAATTAAATAGCCTTTTTGTTCTTTCATTTTCCAATTTGACTTTTCATTTCCTACTTTTTCATTTTCAAGTTCATAACATGCAAATATATGTTGATTGGAGTGGCCATTGGGTGGAGCTATGGATCACAGCTGTTTTCTCAGTGCTGCGTTTACAGATTCTGTTGTCCTTATGTCGCCCGTGTCACCCGAACTAATGGTAAAGCCACACGTGGCTTAACTTAGCTACTCATTTGCAGCTTCCGATTCATTTGGCTTCTTATTCGTAGCTTGGTCCACAGCTTAAATTATTCCCAGGTTCCCTAGAGGGGAGTGTTGGCAGAGGCACATGCTACACAGTTTATATATAAGACATTTTGAAAATATGAATAGAATTTTTAAGCAGTAGCACACACATTTTTGCAGGTATGCCATTGTAAGGAAACACTGAAATTAAAATTGCCCAGACTGCCATGTTTCCAGCCAGGTAGCCTATAACACCTATCCAGCCCAGGCTAATTTCAGTGTCCTTACAGTGGCGTACATGCCTGCTGTGTTCTATGCATTTCATATTTGCCCTACCCAAGATGAATATGTCCTTCACATTCCATTTGGAAATGTAGCTCATTCAAATCAATGTGTACACTTGCTCAAAATGTCACGCAACCAGTTTAATGTTATGACAGAAATATCATATATTATGCCTGGGTAATTCCACTATTTTCATTACAGGGAGACTTGTGGAATTCTTATATGAATTCATGTGATAAATACACGTGCTACAGCTTAAACTGTGTATTCATACTTTATTTTGTATTTCCAAGATGTCTTACGTAAAAACTGCAGCAGGTGCCGCGCAAACCTTCCCTTCTAGTAAAACTGCGAATAGGAGGCTGCATGAATCGAAAGCTGCAAATAAGTAGCTAAATTAAGCTGCATGTGACTTTGCCATTAGTTTGGGTGACACGGGTGACCATGTACAAGAAACATAATGACAATGAAATCCACTATTGCACTGAGAAAAATCAGCTGTGATCCATGGCTCCACCCACTGCCTGCTCCAACTAACAAATAAACTTGAAAATGAAAAAAGGAAAGTAGGAAACGAAAAGTCAAATTGGAAAATTAAAAGACCAAAAGGTTATTTAATTTTATTTTTTACTTTTTCCACATCTGACTCATACATGAGTGAAATATTAAAATGCAAATGGTGCTATTTCATTTTATTTTTCATTTTGGCAGGATTTTTGCTCATGAACTTTGAAAACTAAATGGCAAAGTGGAGATTGTATTTTCATTGTATAATTTTCATTTTCTTTTTATTTTTTGCAGAAAATACCTCCCATACCCTTGTGCTTCATTTCTTGCCATTCAGTTGCATTGTAGTTCATCCCTGTACACACACTTGGCTGCCTGTATTGTCTCAGGGAGGGTGCAGCTGGCATGTAAAAATGACACCCCACCCCATTCCAAAATGTAATGCAATGTGCCCTTTGTTTTAGATTATGAACTGAAACCATTAAATGAATGTTCCATTTTGCACATTAGGTAACGTTTTAATTTGGTGGATGTATTTAAATTTATAAGACTACTAATAATTTGTTTTGGTTTGATAAAGACATTTTTACAGTATTTTGCAAGGACAGATGTGCGAGTGTGTGTCTGCATACTTGTTTAACTGGATCTGTTGGTAGCCTTAGTATTTCCTGAATTCACAAAACAACTGCAAAGTCCAAAATTTGTACCTCTTATAGCTGTCTTTTTCCTGACTTAAGTCTTTGCAGGTAGCTGCCTTCCTCTTCACTGTGTGCCATGTCGTCATTGTGGTTCAGGACTGGTTCACTGATATCAATCTTTACAGGTATTTGGCAAAACACCCAATATACTTAGGAATACTGTATTGTTTTTTAGATACCTCATGAGTCATAAATCTTGTGGCAAAAAAAAAAATCCATTCAAATATTTTTATTAGTTAATTGGCTAAAATTCTTAGATTTCAGTTGGGTGTTTGCAATTAGTTATGTATTTTTGATGAGAATGTGATGTTAAAGATAACAGTGATGGGAATTGCACCATTCAGGTTATAAATCAGGTTAACATCTAACTTCCTGGGTAAATGCTAAACTGCATTTCATTGTACCTGTACAATGACAATAAAGTTGAATCTAAACTAATCTCTAACACACTTAAGGCTACTCTTCAGGGACAAGTTCCTAAATGTGTTTGATAAGTTTTGTTCTATAGACAAGCATACACAATACATCATGCATTTACGCAGGTTCCCTACATCAAATATTACCTTTTGTCTTGAACCGTTTAGTGTGACAGAAAAGCGATAAACAGGGAAATCGGGAGCTGGGAGCAAATGCTTTCTCATGGCCCTGTGGTTGCTGGCAGTGGCAAATAACTTTACATGAGGATACAAATAATACTGCTTAACCTCAGCACATGTCAGAGACATAAGCACTTGTAAAGCAGTTTCTCTGAGTAGACCTGAGTAGGGCTGGACGATTTATCGATTTCAAATCAAAATCGCGATTTGAAACAACGCGATTAGCGAGTCGCAAAAATTGCAATTTAGGATATACATCATACAGCATATCAGACCCAGGGTTTAAAACTGCTGTGAGGATAGTTTTACAAATTCATGCCATGCTCCCTGTGTGACAGTCATTCTCACCAATCACAAGCGCCGTGCTTCTCGTGTGCCAGTCATGCTCACCAATCAGAAGTGGCCCAAGAAGGCGTATAGGCCCACAAACAGCAAACACATGAAACCCAAGGAAAATGTTACATTTGCGGTGCGGAAAAATACTGATTCCGCTACTGAGCTGTAAGTGAATTGCCTTCCTATTCCATGGTCTGAGATTGTTTTAGAAAGGTCTTATCATCAATAGAACCGGCAAGCTCCTTTTAAACACCAGCTGCAATATACTTCAGCGTATCATACATTTGGTTTTTGTTAATAGGCAATAGCATTAGTATACCGCTAAACCATCAAAACAACAATGAGAGAGTCAGTAATTCTCACAGCAGTGGAGTTGGTGACCTCCAAAAAAGCCGTAAAACCCACAATGCAGTCATGTTTTTTAAGTGTTTCCAAAGATTAATTCTACAACAGTAATAAAATAAAAGTCTTGCTTTAACATAAATACTAAAAGAATAGATCGCTTTAATCGCTATTACAGTT
>JAODJU010000138.1:2611617-2634327 GCA_026776725.1 Gnathonemus echidnorhynchus | reverse complement strand
CAACCCCCCCCCCCCCCCCCCCCCCAAAAAAAGCGAAAAAGAGGTCTATTTCGAGGAAAGCGTTGGCACGTACGCAGGACTATGGATACAGATCATTTTTACAGACCGTACAACAAAAAAAGACCGTAAATAAACAATTCGACAACACTAACATAAAGTTAGGTTTAGCGTAAATTAGTTTTTTTTTCTTTACTTACCAGAAGCAAGTTCAAATATCCTTCAGGGCTAGATTCGAGTAGACACTAAAATGACATAGAAAACTTCAGTCTAATCCTAACATTCGTTCATATAGTTTCTGTTTCTTGCTCCACCCCTTTATGTCACAAACGTTTTCAGTAAAGTGAAACCGAAGCTTTCTAATTTCTCGTAAAAGTGCTACTTACTTAGAGTCTAGAGTAGAGTTTGTGCGAGAAGCGTGCCCGAATCTACCTGAAAATAATGCCCACGTATTCGCCACCTATTGGCGATTCAGACAACTAATACATTTTCTTGCATAATACTATACTAAATAATACAAATAAAACTACATAGAGCTCTGAAGACAACGCGTTTCAGTTTGAATATAAGGAAATATTTCTCTAAATTTAAAGTTTAATGTATAAATATGGTCCATTGTTTATAGATATATACACATGTTTCTTATTTCAAACTGGTTTTTCTTTTCTTTAATAAAATCTCGAACATAAAGAATTCCTGTAGCATCAGGGTCAAAGAAACAATATTCATTATAAAAGGAAAAACAACGTGAGAATAATCTGCCGCATTCAACAGAACAGGTAATAGCAGTGTTTTAGGTAACACTTTGATATAGGAGTACATGCTAACTTGATGCATTAATTAACCAGTAACTAAGTGTTAGTTATACGTGCTGATCAGATATTCGTTCATCATTAATCAATCGTAACCATTCATTTATTTCATGCAAGAACTGCAGTACTATGCAAAAGTCCTAGGCAGCCAAAGAATATTATGTTTAAAGAAAATTATGTTTAAATTATATTTATGCTGGTGTAAAACTATGCTATAAAGTATAAGTGTTTAGCTTAGACATTTCAAAACCTCAGTTAAAATCACCCCATTAGTTCCAGCAACCATACAATACACCTATATGTATTTTTGACTTGACCACTAGCACAAGTCATATAGCTAATCAATATCTCATTGGCTTTTAACTAATTAATTAATTAATTGAGCTGGTCATGTAATTTAATAAATATGTGGAATGGCTGAGGAGAGGTTTGGCAACTGAAGTGATGTTCATCTAGCAATCCAACTAGAGATCAGTAACTTTTAGGAGAACAGAAGAATTTTTACTAGATTTTATTAGTTGTAATTTGGATATGTTCTAATGTTAAGCTGTGTTCTTTTGTTCTGAGCAAATCTGTGCAACTATTACCCACGGAAAGAGCTTTAAACATTTCTTTTGACTGTCTAATACTTTTGCACATTAATGTTCATGATTTCTTTTTGAGTAGTAACTGAGTACCTAAGTTATTACATGCAGCCTTCAAGTAAAGTATGATAATGTTTTAAAATAAGTGTAATCTGTATGGACAAGCAATTTATTAAAAAAAAAGCTGTAAGAAAGCTGTTTTTTATTAATAAGACAGAATAACTTATTTGTTTAGTGACTATGAAATAAGTACAATGGTGGAAATGTTAATTGAAGGAGGTACTGATCCTAGTCAATGTGGCACTGTAGGCACCCCCTGTTTGAGGCAAAGATAAAAAATAAAAGATATTTACTCAGCAAAGGCCACATTCACATTGCAAGCCTAGGTCCTCAATTAGGATTTTCTGCTGAGATCTGATTTTTTGTTTGCCTATTCACATTATTCATGTTATAAAAATGTGCCCAATATCAGATTCCATTTTGAACTGGTCAGGTCCTGAACTGATCTGCATGCGCAAAAGGAAAATAATAATGAAATTTATTTGAAGGAGCACATTGGAATTATTCTCTTCATGTACCTCATCTTGCTGTCCATGGCTTAGGGGTCACAGCGCAGGGTCAGTCAACATGTGGCACCCCTGGAGCTGGTGGTTAAGGGCCTTGCTCAAGGGCCCACAGACATAAGACTATCCATGGCACCTGCCCATCACTTCTCACAGCTACAAATATCCCCCTAAGAGAACCAAAGTGGTCCACCCAGGCAGCTCGAGGAGACCACTTGCAGCCCCCCCCCTAAAAATGGTCAAAGCCTCCCACCCAGCCACTGACCAGCCCACAATAGCAGATCCCACCTAGGTCCATTCCTGTGGCAACAGTCAACAGCAAACTTATTCAGCAATATCTGGGTTTTTTGTTCTCGCCCTATTCAACGCCATTGTGGTCCTATGTCAACAAAAATAGCACTCCCTCCCATTAAAATACCTTTTATACCATTCTGGAGACTTGTTTCATAAATCTCCAAAAGTCTTTCTCTAACTCAAAGCCAACATAATATCACAAGTTAGACAAGTGACAAGAAAAACAAGTTTCTCTTGAGATTACAGGAGCACAATTTCCTATTCTTCAAGAATAATCAGAGCTGAGCTTATTAACTAAATTAAGCAATTGTTCTGTCAAACATGTCAATTTGGCATCATAGCAGTCTGCAAATCCCATCTTACATCTTACAAAAATACTGGGTTTAAATCAAAAGGTAGACAAAACTATTACACAATAAAAATTCTTTTTATGTTTTGGTTAAACACAGAGATTTTAGTAATTTCACTTACCAATAACTGTTCTTTAATTAGGTTAAAGTTTTAAAGCATTTTAACAATCAAATCATATGGTTATGGTTATGGTCAGCTGGGTATAGTTCCATTCATTTTTACCCACAACATCAAATCATGTCTTAATCCGCTCTTCCAAGCCTCATCATTCCTGTCTTCTGTCAATAACTCAGCACATCATCAATGAGATGTTACATCATGACATTGATGACTCACATTTCAGGGCAGCAATCATGGTTAGCTGGACACGTTTGAATGTGTACTTGAACTTAAGTACTGTGTGTGTGTATTTTTAATTATTTTTAATTATTATCTAGTTATCTATTATTATCAGTGCTAACCACCGTGCCACCACGCTGCGCTCACCAGTTGCATAATTCTTGTAAATTTTTTCAGTCTCCAGAATTAAAAAGGAGAGCTGCCCCCGACATATCGATGGCGGCTGCCAGACAAACTACTAAGTCCAGACTTATGACACAGGAGTTGGACATGTCAGAAAGTCAGACCTCCTGCACCACCATGTGTCTGGCCAGCTTGACTCGCAGCTGCCTCTTTCCCCTCATTGCTTTGTGCATTGCAGTCATTGTCAGCTGCACATGCGTTGCCTCCTAGCCAGCTGGAGTGGCCCTGTCGGTGCCTGGCAGCACGCCAAGGCGGATCAGGGTGATGGTGTAC
The DNA here is from genome assembly GCA_026776725.1 of Gnathonemus echidnorhynchus. Classification (NCBI taxonomy): domain Eukaryota; kingdom Metazoa; phylum Chordata; class Actinopteri; order Osteoglossiformes; family Mormyridae; genus Gnathonemus; species Gnathonemus echidnorhynchus. The sequence continues at coordinate 2,630,931 of JAODJU010000138.1, read as the reverse complement.
CCTGTGCTCACTGGAGCTCAGCAGGGCATCTTGTTTACCAGGCAGTCAACATACAGACCTCTAGCCTTGCCGAGCCAGCCCACTCTGGGTGCAGCTGCAGGGGTTGGCCTGGCATGCGTTGTGGGTGGTGCTCCCCTTACAGTGCAACCTGCCCAGCGTTCCCTGGTTGCTGTTCCGGAGCGAGCCAGTTGTGGATCATGTGACCTGCTTCCCCGCAGCAGAATCAGACTATGTGATGCCAGGGGCGAGGTTGCTGGCGTGGCACAGGAGCGGCAATGCACATGTCCTCAACCAACTGTCCTCCCTCAGTGCTCTCTGCAGTGCAGGCTCAGCTCCGGGGTGGACAGGGCACTGTGCCGAGAACTTCCTCCTCCTCCTCATCCTGCTCCACAGCCACCACCAGTGTGGCTGGCTTCAACAGGTGCACACTAGTGCATTTGTTCGAGGGACAGTGCCCGCAGGAAAGGGTGGAAGGCTAGTTCATCCTGTGCCATCTGAGAAAACTGAGGGTAGCCTCTCCTTTCAATGATATAGCCAGGTAGCACACCGTTTCCTCAGGGCACCAGTTGTTCAGTCACCAGACCAGGGCCAGGTAGGGTTCCAGGGGCCCCTTCCGTCAAAGCTGGGTAGCTTCAGGGGGGGTCTTCACGACTTGCTGTGCCCCATGTCACACCGCTCCCAGCGCTGCCATTCAGGCAGCTGGGGGTGCAAGCACTGGGCACGTTGGGTCGCTCTGGGAGGGTGAACCCATTTCTACCCCCTACTCCAGAGTAGGTACTTTTTGTCTGAACACAAACTACAGGGGAGGCGCTTACAAACATGCTGATTGATTCATTAAGAGTGCTGGCATTAACTTGGAACTTATGGAAATGTGGGGAAAAGAGACAGAAATAGTGGAGCAAAAACTGAGCAGACTTTTACTCCTCTTATTATTTTTGTATCTCAGTTACATTTAATGCATCAATTAATCCATTTATTTTTGCTTGTGTCAGCATATCTCTGCATCAGAAAATTCAATCAATAACTGACATATTTCTAACATCACCAGTACTGGTGGTGCAACTTGTCAGCAGGATACCGTTACATAGTTTCTGTAAAAGATCGATCTGCTGGCCAGATCTAATAAAAATCATAATCATGTCATGGGTTATATAAATAAAACATAAATCAAAAGCTCTGTTTCGGCGTGGCAGTTCATACCAAAGTTTCATGTGAAATTATATGTGAAATTGTTTAACTTAGAATCTTTTGTGTCTCCCATGTTTATTTAGGATGATGGTCCCAGTTCCTGTTGTGCAGTGCAAAAGCGACACAGTGGCCAGGAGTTACAGAAGTTCCAGGTCGAGACACCCTAAGAACAGGGACCAGGTTCCTGAAATTCAATATGAATGCACCTAGTGTAAGCTACTTCTACAAAGAAAATAATATGGGAAGCCATGCATTTGATTCAAGATTATATCAACCTGGGGGTGCAGGGCTGGTGATGGTAAAAATGATTTGATTTCTTGTGGTGCATGTTATGTGAGCTACTCATTGACTCCCTGTAGTCTACTAGTGGCTTGTAGTCAAGACGCTGATGACCACTGAGGCATGGTGATTACACTGAAGTTTTTATTTGTCACATATGTCTCACACTGTTCCAGGTTCTCTAAGATACAGTATTTCTCTTGAACACAAATGAGTCTTGTACTTATCCTACATCTGTCTTGCACCTGTCTTGCATTTGAAGGCAACCTAGGATAGGAGCTTCTCAGCCTCTTTTTTTGTGAGGTGGCTTGTGTTTCCCAGGACTGGGCCTGGTTTCCCAAAGATGCTACACTGGATAAAGTATTAGGAGTATTTGGATATTTTAGGTAGGTATTTCACATTGACTCATCAATGAAACCTTCCTATGATTTGAAATGAAATCTGGGAAAATAAATTGATGCAGAAAAGATTACTTCTTTGAAATTACACAGAAGTACCATCTTTCTGGCTTGGTGTCGATACCCCTTGGGCTGACTTATTTCGGACAGACGACCCCGACTGGTTCTTTGTGGGGTTTGTGTCCTGCCTTGGGGTCTTTACTCCCTTAGTGCTCATTTGATGCTTCTGTGCCAGCAGTTTGCGCTGCTCACGGGTTTTTTTGTAACTGAAGTAAGTGTCTAAGCCAGTGGAGATGACAGTCATGAAGTCTTTGACTGTTTCCATCAATTCCATTTCCCGTCTCTGCTTGGCCTCGTTGATCCCCACTTGCAGCCTCTGAATCTCCTCTTCCATGGCTGCTTCCTTGGCTTTGAAGCCCGTAGCCATAAGCTCATTCTGCTCCTGAAGCTTACTCTGCAGAGCGAGCTCCATTTCTTGCTGAGCTTCAGCTGCCTCACATTTCATTTTTTCCTTTTAATGTCACAGAACAAAATGTGTGAGTGGCATTTCTGCTGTGCTCAGCCATTCTAGGTCTTTCATATCTTTAACTGTTTGATTATATTGGTTTAAAATAAAAATTACCTACAGAGTCAGGAGCTCTAAACATTATAATGTATAGATGACTATACTAAGTTACCATCTAATCTGATATGAAATCCCTTCTACCTTTTCAGATTAAAATATCTCCTTCAAAAAAGACAAATAAGATGAATGAATGTACCTTCAGATGATGTACGGTCTCCTGGTGACGTAAACTTTGCTCCTCAAGCATCTGTTCTGCTATCTGACGTTCTTGAGTCTCCCTTCTCTTCTCCTGCTCCAACTTGAGAGATCTCAACTTCTCCTCTGTTACAATACAGACAAGAACTGGGAATGACTGCCTCTAGAATGGAAGAATTCATCTGTGCACTGGCCAGTTTTTATGAATGTGACAGAGCGTGAGTTTGATGACTTTCAATATTCTTTATGAATGCCGGGAAAGAATAACATTGTTAAGGATTTGCTTTAAGAAACACAAAGACAAACAGTCACTGTGTAAAAAATTTCCTGGAAAGGACTGTAAATACACAAATAATCAAACCATTACAAAGTGAGATATGAAGAATGTCATTTTATTGATCGAATTTGCTGTTAGCTACAATGAAATCTGTTACTTCTCAATGAAGCAAACTAGGAGGGTACAAAGTTATTTTTACTTTTTAAAAGATTTCTTCATTAATTTGAACTGTAAGATAGTGCTGGCTGCCTGGATGGCTGTATTAGCAGCTGGCAAGACATAATCTGTAAACCAGTGACCAGAGTTGCTCTGTTTGTCTTTCTCTGCTTTCAGGTTCTCAATTTCTTGTTTCATTACTTCTGCCTTCTCCTTAAAGCCTTTCTCCATAAGATCCGTCTGCTCTTTAAGTTTGCATTCTAAGGCCATTTCTGTCTCCTCCTTTTGGCAGGCTAATTCATCCCCCATTTTCTCTCTAAGCATCTGAAGTGCCTTCTCGTGGTTTTTGCGTTCATCCTCGAGGGTCTTCTCCATCTCTAAACGTTTCTCCTCTTCAGCTTTTGTCTGTTGAGCCAGTAGTGCGGCTCTCTCTCTTTCCTCTGTTCATTCAGTCACAACAAAGGGGAGGGGAGAGGGGAATTGAATGGATAGGCAAATATTTCACCTCTACTTTTAGATAAAATACAGCCTGGGATTTCCTCCATTTATTCATTGTTCTTTCATTCTGTTGGGGCCAGCTATTTGAAAAGTTAGCTTCGATAACTGCTAATCTGCTAACTCCAAAGTTTAATTTGAAAATGACAAAGCAAAAACCAACAAACTGCTAAAATATTTAGAGGAAGTTAACCATAACCGCTAACCACTAACTTTTATTCTATGAATTTAGTTTCAGTTTGAGTTCAATACTGAAATCTTTAAAAACACACCTAGCTGAAATTTTTGTAAGTTGTAGCTTAGTCACAGAGCTTTCCATAAAGGCGGATCAAATGATGATCAAAGTTTACACAAATAATTAAACAAACAAATTTAATTGAACGGTAACACTTTACCATTTACGGTAACACAAGGCACAAATACTTAGTAAAAGCCCAGTTACTACTTAAGTACAAATCATGAACAAATCATGAACAAGTATAATTAATACTTGAAATAAAAGGTGCATGAAGATCAGTATTTCACTTGTGTTCTTCATTACATGTTCCTTCATTAGTTCCTTCAGTACTTCAGAAAGGATAACAAAATTAAATATATTAACTGCTTGGGAGAATGGTTGTGTAATGATTTATTAATGATGAACTAATATGAGATCAGTATTTAACTTGTGTTACTCATGACTTGTTCCTTCAGTAGTTCCGTCAGTAGTTAACAAAGGTTTACAGAATTGTATATAATATAGCCTAATGACATGTATAGTAACTGCTTGAGATAAAACATGCATCACGATTCAATGATGAATTAACATGATATCAGTATGTAACTAAGATTTAGTTTTTGATTTATTAATACATAATAGCATAATACTATATTATTTGTGCCCTGTCAAGTGTTACCAATTAAACATTACTTTACAGTCAACAATCAACAGTTTATTCTCTGTAAACTTGTAGACTCAATAAACCGATTAAAATATGCTTACAATAACGTACACTGCAGCTGACACTGTAAAGGCTGATTTATACTTCCGTGTCCAGCTTACACTGTAGACTACACAAGTGGTCTGCACTGTTGCTAACATTTATGCTTTGTGCTGGTTCATTCCTATTGCGATGTGGTGATTTGACACAATTTGATTTAACACCATGCAATTCAATGGTATACGATAAGATGCTATGCAATTCAATATGGTACAGAATTTTGATTTTATTTGGTTCTCAGCAGATAGCAAATAATAATATGCTGAGGCGGCCATATCCTCTCATGGGTATGAGTATGTATAATATTATAATATTTTATATTTTATATGTACGGTCCATGTACTGCGAAAAGGTTTTAAAGTTTTAAAAAGAAAATGTGTTAAAGTGTAAAAAATTACATTATAACATTCAAAGAGAGATTTGTCAACCAGAAACATCTGGGAAGGATAAATGCATAGAACACCGGCAAATTGGCGAGTATATGCAGAGGATGTCAGCAGTTTGTACATATTTTAAGATAAGGGACGACAACAGAAGTAAAGCAGACTGTAAGCTCTGTTCTGCTAAAGTGTCAAGAAGAAGAAAGGTCAGCACATCATTTAACACAAGCAATTTAATCAAACATGTATCCCTGTAACTAAGGACTGCAGCCATTCCACGTGTTTGTTAAATTTCACCAATAAGTCAATTAATCTGCCAATTTATTGATTGATTAATATTTTAGTGATCAGCCAAACATGGTATGCTTGTGGTCCAGCCAACAAATACATGGGTACATTGACTGGTTACTGTAAATACTGGGAGTGACTTTAGGACAGACTAAGCTAACGCACCCTGACAGCCATAAAAATCAATGTTACACTAACATGAAGATCATTTAAATATAATTTTCTTTGACTGCCTCAGACTTTTGCATAGCTCTGTACATAATATGAATCAGTGTGGATAAGCAAGAGTTTAAATAAAAAAATATGTCTTACTATTATTATTATTCTGGGATATCCCCATGGCGATCTCCTATATCGGGTGAAGGCTAAGACATCAGGACAGGTTTATTAATGTGAAAGGAATTTCCTGACTGTGTGGCTTATGTTTATTATTGTTGCTTTTTGTACTGTAATATATGTCTTTGGATGTAAATGTCATTTTTGTAGGCTTTTGTATAAGGCATGTGACACCTGCTTAGGAAAGAACAATGGTGACAATGACCACTCTATACATTTGCCAGAGGTGATGTATTTCATGTGTCAGATCTGTGTATTTGCATATTTTATCTGTTTGTGTCTTTTGTAGGTTGTATGTATCTGGTATGGTTATTATTATTATTATTATTATTATTATTATTATTATTATTATTATTATTAGCTACATTTATGAGAAAATTCACCAAAAGTTATCTGTGCTATATACAACCCAGTCAGCTCTCAGGAAGTGGGCCCAACCGAAACTTTCAAGATTAGTACAGGACAGGAAGATACATTTTCCCCCCATTAATTTTTCTGCAACTTCATGCCGTTTCGGCATAGTTCATATATAGCCATAAACATAAAACATAATGGTATAATAAATGAATATGAAAATGAGAATTAAATATTAAATAATATGTTAAAGAAGACAGAATTACAGGCTGAAACAGGCTGCTATATGTGGATAAAGAAACAAACTTCAACAACAGGTCCAACATGAACACAACCTCAGTTACTAATGTTTATGCATAATGGACTACTCAGTAAAAACAGGTTTGCTCTTTGTCTATCTCTCTTAAGCTTTTGTACCAGTGTCTGTGATCAGAACAACTGAGCAAAGCACTTAGCCCCCAGTTGCAGGGGTGTTGCACACTGGCTGGCCCTGCGCTGTGACCCGCAAGGTTAGTCACCTGTATTCGTTTCATGGAGAGTTAGACGGGGTAGGCAAGTAAAGAGAATTTCCCCAAGGGGATGAATTAATTATCTATTCTATTCTATTCTATTCTATTCTATTCTGTTGCTGTAATAAAACCTTACCGTGGATTTTCTTCTCCTTCTCAGTGAGTTGCTTATCAGCCTGCATGACTGAAGTAGATTCTGCACTCTTTTCCTTTAGAAAGTTTTCCAGGACTTCTTCTGCCTATAAAACCCATCAGGACATGAAAAGATCATAACAGACAAATGGGCGTAAGACACTGATACCCTATGGTTTTATGACTTGTTTTTCCCCATTTCAGCAATACAGACCTTATTGCTTTGCATATTCAGCATGAAAATTACCAATTCCAGTAGATATAGATCAGATTTTGAAAGACACAGAGCACATGCATAACAGCAAGTCGTTTTGGGTTGTAGACAGTTTTATCTGTAGTTCTTACCTTGACTCCTTTGTTGGGCTTTCTGTTGTATTCATCCAGTAAAGCTTGGCGGTCCACACAATAAAGCTCATACCCCCCCGGTTTAGCATAGAACCCATTCTCCAGTTTTGTGGCCATTGGCTGAGAAAGCTGTGAAAGCAGCTGTCTGCAAAGTTCTTCTGAGGCTTCCTCGTTTTCAATAAGAAGATCAGCATAAGCTTCATTGATAGCTTCCTATGAACACAGCACAGATTCTGTTGGGGTTTACATTCTTTCAGCAACCTTAAATCAGTATCATAATAAGCTGGCTGGGACTAAAACCTACCAGTAGTTTTTTCATGTATTCTCCCTTCTCATCCTTAAAGGATCGGCTTGAGAATGCTTTGATGGCCTGGGAATCCCAGTGTCTGTGGTGTTTGGACATCTCTTCAATGCCTACTGGGAAGGTGACCTCCTTCATGCCATTTCTGTACACCTGCAATCCTTCCTGAACAGCTGCCTCGTTTTCAATCTGAGCCAGGGCCACCACAGCATTCTCCAGACAGGGAACACCACCACTAGCAATGGTCTCCACGTAGGTCTTTGCCAAGTGGCCAAGCACTAAAACCAAACAGCAAGTATGTAAATCATGACTATTCAAAATCCATAGTTACTGTACTGTTTAATATCCACCGGGAGTTAATTTAATCGAAAGACTTTTGCCCTCCAAAATATTGGATATGCTCCAATTTAGAAATCAGTACCATCTCTTTACATATAAAGCAATATTTTAAAAGAGGAAACAGAGCTACGGTTATTATGAGTGTTGACTGAGAGATCGTAGACTCACTCCTTCCTGTGACTGGAAGTCCACCTTTCACTCTTTTTACTGGACTTTCCTGGTAGATGTAGTTGCAGAACATAAGAGAAACAGCCTTAAATGATGAACTGAGCTGACTTTCTTCAATGGACTCAAGGTGGGCCATTTTATCTGGAGCGGCGGGGGTTTCAAACACAAAGCATCTCCTGGTTGGGAAGTAATTCCGAATGCACTCTCGAGGGAGGTTATAGTCAACTGTCTTCCTGTCCCTTCCTATACATAGAAACATGTATCATGACATACTTATATCTGTATATTGGAGCATACAGGAGGTAGTCTAACAAACATTATACCCAGTGCAGTAGTGGTGTTTTGGTAGGTGGGCATACTGTTATACTGTATTATTGCATTTCTTCTGACTGACATGCATTTCTGACAATTTTTTGGTGGGTATACAGTAAATTTATTTTTTCAGAAGTTGGTATATGGGATATACATGCATTTACCCATCACTACGTCTCAGGTCTGGGTACAGAGTGGCAGAGATACCAATGTTACTTTAGAAACTAACACACAAATTTGGTGGTGAAGTGACAGGTGGCTTGATCAAGATTTGTCGTTAACAAGTGGTGTTAAATACGTTAGCCCTCACAACATCATTTAATTGGTCACATCACATCTGTACAGTTGTATTTATCAGTGCAGATTAGCTTAACATTGTCTCGGTTTTGTATTGATTTTAATGACCATGTTAACACCTATTACCTCATGTCTCAGCTGTAATCTGTATTAACAGCTATCCGATTCTCCATGCCATTGACCAAGAGCAGGATGGGATTGGCAAAAAGAGAATTTTCCCACAGGAATCAATAAAGGCACAGCGCTGTACCAAAGCAAGCTACCCAACCTGATCAATAAAGCACCATTCTAAATTTCGTGTTGTGTACTACCTAACTAGACACATTAATGTCTCAAAAGTGATGTGATTCAACTATGTTAATCTTGATGTTTTATCTCTTACCTTTTTTAAGGGCAAGAGCATGTTCCAGATACCCTGCTTCATTTACTTTCTTTCCATCAATTTCCAGCAACAAAGTGAAATCCCGCACAGCCCATACAAAACTGGGGAAGAACTGCACAAACTGGGCATCTGCCTCATCGTCATCATCCTCAGCAGATGAAGCACTGGCAGGCGATTTCACCTTGATCCGCTCTGTCAGCTCTGTGACATATCTGTACATGTTAAGAAATGGTGCCCTGTGGAACTCAGAAATCGAGGCCTTTTAACTGCCACTAACATATACCCCTAAAGGGCCTAATGATGAATAAGGTCAGTCCTGCTACAACACGTGATATCACAACACAAATCGTTTCTAATACAATTGATATATTAGTACCCAAGTCCAATACAACGAGGTATTTTCATGATTTTCAATTGGAAAGAACAGCACTAAGAACTACGACCCGATACAGTCTTAGCAAGAAATACTACTTGAACGCAAATAACCAAAATAACTATCCAAGTGATCAATTGTGGCATCCAATTCTTTACGGTGAATCGGTCAAACTGGTTTGCAAATCTCAAAATCTAAGTTTTTTTACATCAATGCATTGCACAGGTCAAAGTCTTAGATTCTAAAAATATTTGACAAATTGTCTTATAAAAACACCCAGTAACCATTTTAAATTAACTTACATTTATTTTTTGTAGACTGTCTGTAACCATGTTGCTTTCAGTGTCCCGTCTGCAGCTGGACCCTTCTCCGTACTTGTGCTGTCGGCATGTCCGGCTTTGGCTCACGACTTCCGACTAATGACTAATGATATCCAATATGAATTATTAATGAATCATTTTCTGTATTTTCTGATGGCACTAGATGGTGCTCATGTGATATTATTATTTCTTATTTAAAATGCATGTAATTACATTATTGCCCATTGGTACCACTGTTTTAATTATGTATTTCATTTAATTTGGCGTAAGTTTTAGAGTCGCATTCCCCTAACCATCTTTTCCCCACTGGATATCCGTATTTTAGTATGAGATTTTAGTGAATGTGACGTTTTCTGGGAACGCATTAGCCACATTCAGGCAGGACTGACTGTATTGTCACCGATCCATTCAATGTTCAACAACTGTTCTTCAATAAATCAAATACATCATAACAAGTCAAGAGGTGCCTTTTCACAAAGCCAGACCCAAAGGTATCTGCCACCTGTTGGGGAAATTTACCTGATGTCAGGTAATTAACATGGCTTTCACTTAAATACTGAGTTTTTACTACAGAAAAAAGGATACTGTAAGTTTTCCACTGCTTGGTTGTCTATGGTTCCTCTGCTATTGTAGACCAGTGTGCTGCTCAAAAGAATGGCTAGAGCGAAGATCCAGGCATCATTCTTCTGGTCTCCCTGAAAAACATCCCCAAATCTAAATGAAATGATGGCATGCAATAGTTAGCCATATGCAAACATAGTTACAGCTTTAAATAATAGAGAATTAAATAATTTCACTGCTGTGTTTCATGATGGGATTTCCTACAGCAATTAACATTTATAATCAACAGGTTGAGATAGATGCAAAATGTTTTGATGTTTGTCACAAAATAATATTGATAAAAATTAAAAAAAAAAACAACTGCCCATGTGAACAATATACCTGTGAAACCTTAATACAGTCCTGTGTCATTGTTGTAACAATTTTTGAAATGAACAAAGATCCAATCCCTTGATACAGCCAGAAAATCCATGAGGTTTAGCAACACAATAAGTTAACTATATACAAGAATGGATACAAAGTTATCCATTCTTATATATATCGAATATATTGATGTAGAACCTATAGAACTATAAAGGTCAGGATATCCATCCCCCTCAACACTTTGTGGATTTTGTTAAGAGATGTTAGTTACACAGGTTATGAGACTCGTCTGAGCTGTCTGTTGATTTCACTTTCAAAATGAGAAGAGAGCAGAACAGCAGTACTGAGCACACACGAAACACGGAAAAGCACAGAACAGGAATAAGACTATAAAGAGTGGAAAAACAGAAACTGAAAGGTTAAAAACATCGTGCAAAGTTAAATCGCTATGACTAGTGTGGGTCTACACAAGCTGTGAATGAGTGTCTTCAAATGACTAAAGGGAGAACATTTTTGTAGCTTTCATGTAGGTGTCACTATCCAAGTCTGGGCAATATGACCTCAATCAATATTACGATTAATTGAACATTTTACCTCGATTATGATTAATGAATAATATATATATAACTGAAATGCGTTACATAGAACAAGTAGCCCTTCTGATCACCTTCTCCACGTCGCCCAGCCCCTCAGTGTCCAGGAGCACCAGAGTGTGGTCCTTTTTATCGGGGTGAGGTACACACCACATCCAGATGCCCTTAGTTTTGGACTGTATGGTGGCACCCAGGGCAAAACCTTAAGAGACAACAATAAATAAAAGCTGGATGCCTGAGAACCAAGCAATGCAGGCTTGTGACAACCATGCAATCTGCAGTCTTACCCTTTTGCTTTCCTGCCAGCTTGTTCATCAGGTAAGACTTGCCAGTGCGGTACAATCCCACTATGGCCACAACCACGACAGGCTGACTGACCCCCATAAGATAAGACAATGCTTCTGGGATGACTCGCAAGGTCCCGGCGTTTTCGATCAAACACATAGGGGACTCCATTGTGGAAACTCTGGGCACAGAACCTGCTAAATTTCAAACGAATATTATTTTCCTTATAACAAGTAAGAGAATCATATCATCGTACGTGGGGTCAATGCAAAGATATGAAAACAGTGGTAATATTTTACAGAAAAAAAACTTCTAGTGAAAGTGTCAACAGTTCAAGGTAAGATAATTAGGATTGGAGTGCTGTTTACTTCCATTACTGCTTCAAATTGCAAATACACAAATATAGCCAATGATATTCTCACCGTAGCCGGACATTCATATACTGTAAGCCTCAAAAGGGATTATGAAACCAAAACCTATTTAGACACGTAGTAAACTATGTAGCGCAAAATTTGAAAAGCCCCATTTAGTTTGTCAATAAAATTATTTATACTTCGGATTTAACACGCGCGTTCTGAGATTCGCTAGAATATCATATACTATAAACATGTGTATGCGAAATAACCATGCTTAATTAAAAAAAAAAAAAAAACGCAATACAACGCGTTGCGCTTTTTATTGAGTTTTTCTGGCTTCCCTAGTGGAAACATATATATACAATAAATAGATTGTAATGAAAACGCTTACAAGAGCTCCGTGTTAATGTGCGCGTACTCCTTTGCTGTGGCTCGACGACAAGCGAAAGTGAAGACTGCTCTCCTTCGAACAAGGGTCAAGAATTGTATCTTTGTAATCACAGGCTATTCTAGGGTGTGTCGCAGATGCTGACGTAAAACGACATGGAGACAAGACTGTGAATAACATTATAGCATAACACAGAAACAAGCCCAGATTCTTAAAACATAAAGGTTAACTTCCGCCATCCATAATAAATGGTAGATTACATATATATTTATGGCCAAATGCGTCACGAGCCAAATACCGCGTATTCTAGCAACGATCCTGTAATTATGGCTGTATTTGATAGATAGAGCGATCAATCCTGTATAATGATTACCTTATTTACACCAGAATCTTACCGGAAACTCCTGTTACGAGAAACTGAAAGCAGTTTGAGAAGTAGTTACACTTTCGATATTGCTCACTCTCTTGACTTTTCAGGTCAACCGAACTCACTATAAAAGTATTAGGTACATTTTCCAAGTAAATAATCAAGCTTGATCAAGGTAGGTATTTGAAAAATTTATTTATTTATTAATTATTAATGCTTACCAGAATGGACAGTTTGATGTATTAATTTTAAAGCGATGACAAGCAATTTCATTGCTTATACAGTTAACCGGAGTTGTCAGATTTAGAGACGTGAGTAAAACTTTTAGTTCAGCCCGCAAGTTTGTTATTTAGTGTATGAACAAATGGGATTTGAAAAATTGGCGAAGGTATAAACCCATTTATTCGTAGTTTTTTTTCCTGCTCGGGTGTGGCACTACTGTCAGACGTACCCCCAGTTGTACAGAAATGGCTTGCAAGAATAAAACGGAACACATAGAACAAGGGGTAAACATTTGTATCTTTGCTTGTCACTAGGGCTGTACCCTCAAGGGTCTGCCAATTGTACCACTAGCTGTACCCTTTTAAGGTACAGAAATGGAATATTTTTGTACTGTTGGTGGTTAATGCTGTTTGTACCTTTGGGGTGTTCCTCAGAGTCCATTTCTGTACCTTAAAAGGGTACAGCCCCAGTGACAAGCAAAGTACACATTTTACCCTTTTTTTCTGAGTGAAGAAATAGAAGTGAATTTCAATCATAGTCAGGGGACCTGTAATGGCCATTTAAAAAAGAAAAAAAAAAGATCTTCAGATCACTCTGATTTTCATGCTTTGCAGCGTAGCTGATGGATACCTGTTGTATTTGTATAGATTACTTCTTTCAGCATAATATCATGTTAAAGTGATTCTGCTGCACAAATGGTCTGACATGCAAATGTGAAATTTGTGGAGTTGATATAGCTGATGGTGATATAGCTGATGGTGAGACTAATATAGCTGATGGGCCCCGCACAAAATGACCCACGTCAATGGACGGGGGTGCTATGATAAAGCAAACTGCTTTTTTTGGTTCCAAATTTGTGAACCCTGCGTAGCACATCCAGAAAATGTAAATCAAACTTTTGCAAATTAGTCTATGACAGGCGTCTCCAACTCCGGTCCTGGAGAGCTACTATCCAGTAGGTTTTATATCCTACCTGGCTTCTAATGAGCCACACTAGTTCTCAGGTAAATTCCAGGAACAGGTGTGGCTCATCAGAAGCCAAGTGGGACAGAAAACCTACTGGATAGTAGCTCTCCAGGAATGGAGTTGGAGACCCCAGCTGGTCTATGTATTTTCAACTGAGAGACAAATAGTTGGCATCATAATAATATTTTCATTATTTTCAGTGCTGCTATAAAGCATAATATCACACTTTGAATCTGTTCTAGCGCAATTGATATATTAGTACACAAGTACAATATAACACAGAATCGCATTTTTATTTGCATGATTTTCAGTCTGATAGAAAAGCTTTACATGAACTACAATGCAATATGGTCTTAGCAAGAAACACTAATCTTGCATGTAAAAACAACTATCCAGTTGAATGACAATGATATCTCATTTGTGAAAGAATCATACTTTTGAACCAGTTCTTTTCAGTGAATTGGTCCAACCAGTTTTCAAATCTAAGAGAATCAAACTTTTCGAACACCCACACATTGCACAGATCTTAGATTCTAAAAATCAAAAAATCTTTGACAAATCCTCAGGATGAATATTGGTAATTGTCACAACTAGGAAAGGAACGATTTGAAGGCTGACGTAAAGTGAGTGGAGAGAGTCTTTATTAGAACAACACACAAATGCTTATGGGAAAACAAAACAGGACTAAGAAGGGCCCAAATGGAATAACAGGACATAATGGGGGGGGGGGGGGAGGCCTAGGGTCAGATGGAGATCGCAGGGTTTTGTCTAGCACAGGGACAGGCATAGGCAACAGGAGGGACGACGTCAATGACCGGTCTGGGGCCAACAAGACAGACAGGCACTCTTATACAAAGACTAACAATGGTACAACAAGCAACAGGCATGGTTCATTAGGGCCACATCAAGGAGGAGATAGGAGGGTCAGGTGATCATAGTAGGCAAGAGGTGAAAGTAATTTAGGGCAATTTTTGAAATCACCCCTGCCTTTGTTCAGTGATGTTCGCACCCAGGATCCTGAAGAGAGGGACCCACATAGTCCCCACTGATGTATAGTGGGTCAGGGTCTGCAGTATTCTTCTGGAAGTTCTCTGAACACCACATTGAACATCACAGCCTTTGGACTCTGTAGGCTATCTCATCTCCTCCCGAGAAAAGTCCAACCACAGGCATGTCGTCCTTGAATTTGATGATAGTGTTGGTGGGGTGGATGGGGGTGCAGTCCTGTGTGTAGAGGGCATAGAGAAAGGGGCTCTGCACACAGCCCTGTGGGGTGCCACTGCTCAGTGTAATAGTGTGTGAGAGGTGGTTAGTCTAAAGGTCCTTGATCTAGGGGCAGATGGATTTTGAAATTCTTAGGTTCATAAGATTAGTAACCAGTCTGCCCAGAATGACTGTGTTGAAAGCAGAACTGTAGTCTATGAAAAGCATCCTCACATAGCTCCCCTAGTGTTCAAGGTGTGTCAGTGCAGTGGGGAGAGCAGTGGCAATGACATCCTCTGTAGACCTATTTGCTCTGTAGACAAACTGGTATGGGTTGAAGATGGGTGGGAGGCTGACGCTGATGTGCTGCATGACCAATCTCTTGAAGTACTTCATTATAATCGTTGGGGGGTCACTGATAACATCCTTTTTTGGCAATGGAATGATTGTGGCAGAGTTCTGGCATGGTGGGATGATGCATTTTGAAAGTGACAGGTTGAAGATCCTTGTGAAGACCTCTGAGAGCTGGTCTGCACATTCCTTCAGCACCCTTCCTGTCATACCATTCAGGCCAGCAGCTTTTCTTAGATTTACAGTTTTGAGCACCTACTTCACTTCATGCTCCTGCACCAGGATGATGTAGCTGTTGGGGGACAGAAATGTTGGGTCTGTCTCCTTTGTTTCTACCTCAAAGCAAGCAAAGAAACAATTAAGTTCCTCTGCAAGCAAGGCATCTCTGTGAATGGTCTTGTAGCTGTTGATCTTGTACTTATTTGCTGGATGCTCTGTCACATCCTCCTTGGGTTGTTGTTGGAGAGGTGATCCTCAATCTTCCTCTTGTTGGCCGATTTAACCTCTCTGATGCCTTTTTTCAGGTTAGCTCTAGCAACACTATGTGGAGCTCTATTTCTCCTCAGGGGAGTGTATGCTGGGTTTAGAAGTATGGGTAAGTGGTTTGATCAACCTAAGTGAGGTAGTAGTGGTGACCTGAATCCATTTTTGATGTTTAAGTAAACTTTATCAAATGTTCTTCTACTCCTGTAACACAACTGCCATGTTGATGAAACTTAAGAACTGCTTTTCAATCTGCATGGTAAAAGTCACCAACAGTAATATGGGCTGCTTCTGGATAGGTGTTCTGTTGTGAATTTATTGGACTGAGTAGGTAGCCTAAGCTGTGTTAGCATTAGCGTTCAATGGAATTTAAACAGCTGTGAATATAGCAATGATAAACACACATGCAAGGTAAAAAGGTCCACATTTAACAGTGAGATGCTCCAAATCAAAAGAACAGTGTTTGTCTAAGATTTCAGTATGAGTACTCCATTTGTTATGTACATAAATGCAGTGTTCCCCTCAATTGCTCTTACTGGAGTCTTTGTTTCTGTCCCAGCAAAAAAACGTGCAGCTTGCAAGCTCAATAGCTAGATCCGAGATAAGTGAGTCTGTCAAGGATCCGAGCGGATTTGGCGCAAGGGCGTGGCATGGTGCAGGCAGGAAGGAAGGCGGATGACCCACTGGTGGCTAATAAGAACACAGGGGTTTATTAAACAAAGTTGAACACATTAAGAAGACTACAAAACAAAATGGACCAGGGGGGGTCAAAAATAAAAGGGGAAAAACAAAGACTAATTACAAATGACTGGGGCAACAAGGAGTAGGCAGGCAGGCAGGCAACAAATAAACACCAGGGTAACCACTAAGACAAGATATACACCTTATGAAATACACTAGAAATACTACACTTAACAAACATCAACATACATTTTATACAATGAACCACTGGGGAATTGAACTGAGGCAGGGACTTAAATACTGAGGGGTAACAAGCCTAACACAGGGCAGGTGAGACTAATTAACAAGGGTTGGGAAAACAGGCCACAGATGAAACTAATAATTAAATCAAAGGACTGGGTCGGGGAAACTAAGACACTGACAGAAACAAGGAAACAGAATGTACACTAGGGGAATAACAGACAGGTAAAAAACACAAGCACTGGCACAAAGCATGAAACCAAAATACAAATCACAAGACAAAGAATCTGATACACTAGGGAACAAAATACAAAAATAGAGGAAGTAGGATGCAAACACACAACAGAGGGGTTAACAGGTAGCCATATGCTTAATTCATTGAGCCATGCAGCCAATGGGGAGGAGAGGAAACACTTCAGACTAGGACAATGGGGAAAGACAGGATGGCCAGCGATACCTGCCGGCCAAATGGGGAGAAGACGCAAGATTGGGACAAAACAGGTGCTGACCCTGACAGAGTGAAGCTATGTCTTTGTAATTATCAAAATACAACAGTCTTGTATGCATTTGTTCGCGGAGATCTGTAGATTCAGTTCACCCATTTTGTTGGCTGCTGAGAAAAATGCATACCATACTGCGCTTGCCGCGCTTTTGCTTTCTGTGTCCTCTCCACCTCCAAAGCCTGCAGGAGCCAACAGCAATTCACAAAGAGCCTGGTGTGCTGGATATCTCCTCTGGTATGTTTTAACAATGCAAAAATTCACGTATAATTGCCTGATTCCACTGTATTCCTGTTGTTAGAAGATCTTGACGGCTGTAGGTGAGATTTGCAAGGCTCAACTTAGCATTGTCGAACAGACATACAAACAAAAACGTACAAAAAGCGCACCGAAGTGGAGAGGTGTGAGTTGCTGCATGTGTATGTGCCGCCGTTTTGCCAGGTATACAATGAGCATTCAAAAGTCTTCATAGGGAATGACTAAGTAATTTGACATGCAAAATGTACAGTACCGTTTGTTTAGAAAGTTGTCTTTTTATATTATCATTTAGGCTAGCAGACCGATATGGGTTGGGGGGATGGGGGGTGGGAAGTGTTATTCGTGATTTTTTACATTTGCAGGGATATTTACTGTACTTTACACTGAAGAAAAATACAAAACTTCAGAATCTATGTCAGGGTAGTGCTGATTTTTCTTAATTCTAAACACAGTGACATTTATACAAACTACGTAGATGTCTTCAGACTTGTATTCTTTCTAAAGTTTGGTTGATTAGTACTATTAAGTTTTATCTGTGCTCCATTGTACATTTTGTACTGGAGACTTGCATGCACTTTTTGACTAGAAATGACTAATTGGCATTTTTATGATTGATTTCTTTACTATATTTAATTTGGCAACAGAATGCACAATTTACACTTAAAGAAATATTTCTGTTCATTTTTGTGAAAGTTTCTACTTTATAAAACAAAGAAGCGGACTTCTGTAAGTCATGTTGACTGTGGATTTTTTTCCTGTAGCATGATGGCATAATTTTTGTTTGAGCAACATAATCATTATATTTTGCTGTTTTTAGCGAACTCAAACAACACCGCGACAGCAATAAATGCAGATAGTTTGTCATGGTACAGTTTTTCTCGATTGCTTAGACACATTTTGTGAAACATACTTAACATTCTCAGGACTATAAGAGCACACAGCTCATTCATATAGCGCAACACTATGGTTTACCTGCAAAAGCCTGTAACTTACCCAAAACAATTAGCCTGTGTCTGAAAGGCAAATAATTCCACCAATGAATTAGTCAGTGCCAAAATGAAAAGTATAATCTGCATCATTTTAACCATGAGAGTCATAATGCTTAGATGTATTATCATAATGCCAGTGTAAGTATGTAAGTGTAAGTATACTCCTGAGCTCCCACTTTCTCATTGTCACTGACCGATCATTTTTCTTTAGCAAACTGATACTTGTTCATCTCAATGACAGCCGTTTCAACATTTCAAGGCTCTGGATTACAGTATGTAAACTCCACTGGCAAGAGAAACCACTCGCATGCACATGTAACTTCTTCAGATCTTAAGATACAGTACAATAGCAAACAAAAAAGCCAGCACACAACTCTGTATCAAAACAGCAAAATAGCAATACAAGAACAACAAAATCATATACACACAACACAACAATGCCGTATCACTGCAATTTTTTTTTTTAATATATCTTTAAATCGTTTTGAAAGCTCGGTTGACTGTTTTGCATGCAGTGGCTATCAGGAGGATCACATACATATGCAGTTAAATTTAAGCAACTGAAAACTGCACCAAATGATGACAACTGGGCAAAACCATATGGATACATCTTCTAAAACCTTTGGAAATTTGTGTAAAACGATGAGAAATGATTTTCTGTTATGCAAAAGTAACATTATGATGAGGGGAATACACTTGTTGTTTTGCAAATATTAACCGTCATTTGAGAAATGCTCCAAAGCAATTGAGAAAAATTGTAAAATGCAGATTAGGTGTATTGCGTATAGTTCAGGCAATTCATACTTAAGCACATACAATTATTTATATTTACATGTTTGGTATCACAATGTATAGGTGTTGATATAGGAGATATGACAACATACACACATAATATATTCAAATCTCATCTTTCAAATGCTTAACTAGTACAGGGCCCTTGCAGCCTATTCCAGGGGTACACCCTGGATGAGATCCCAGTCCAACATAGGGGAAACACTCTATGAGACAACAGACAATTTAGAAACTCAATTTCCCCTAACTGCATGGACAGTGGTAGTACCTCAAGGTAACCTGTACTCATGCACTCAGGGAAAATATACAACTTCAGGGATCTGAACCCGTGAACAGTCACCATCATC
>JAODJU010000138.1:2523432-2541215 GCA_026776725.1 Gnathonemus echidnorhynchus | reverse complement strand
ATATGGAACTGTAATGCGGTCAAGAGAGCTGCCTGGAACTACGTTCGCCGTGCGTTTCCCTGAAAATAATTGCACACTTCAGAACGTTCGTCAGCCAATCAGATTCAAGCATTCAACGGTCCCGTAGTATAAGCTGGTATAACCAACCGGCATTATGCTGGTCTATGCTGTTTTTTTCAGCAGGGATGACCATTTAAAATCAGCTACCTACATGGTGATACAATAGCAGCATATCTGAAAGCTCTGAGCTAGCTGTGAGCTAGTGCAGACATGCATGGGCCAAGCTGGGCAAAACACATGGCCTGTAAAGTTTGACAAGACATGTGCTTTGTAGAAGTACTGCACATCTCATCTATTTTCATGTTTGTTTCTTTCTTTCAATGTGTCTGTTCTTCATTATTTGGTGAATAACCCTGTACTGATTAACAATACACTGATTGACTAACCAGTAATGATTCACTAACCCAATACTGATTGACACAGAATAGTAGCTATAGTGTTTCTATAGTGTAACACATCGCCAGCAGGTTTACTTGCACAGTCGAAGGTTATTATCAGATATAGTTGATCTTGCATTATACCAGCAATCACAGAGAGCACCAATACTGTTGTTTGTGAGAGTATATGAGGGATCCAATTAATAATTTGGGAAAATGCACATTTTTCAGGTATTGCAGTCCTTTCATAATACATTCCTACATCATTTAGACAGATTAATTCAAAAACAGGGAAAAGGGAAAACAAAGAAAGGAAAGAAAGAAAGTTGGATGACAATGGAGGAGAGGAACCAAAACTGTCAAATAGGGAGAAGAAAAACCTCTGGGTGTCCAAGGTCAAGTCGCTGCCCAACCCCCCCTGGGCGTGCTAATATTACGGGAAAAGGAAGAGTGAGCTTGCTTGCTAAAAGTAAGGTATATACTGTGAACAAGGTCAACGCTAAAGTCCATTGATAAAAGGATGGGACCCAGGCTGGGGTCCTCCCTGGACAGGATATCAGTACCTTGGTATAATGCTGGTATAATCAGAACCTTGTCAGTGGCTTCATTGCTACTCTGAATGGTCCACCCACCACCTTCGACATGGCAGCTATTGTCGCATGTCCAGGCAAAGCTTTGCTCAATAGGGGGCGCACTAAAGGAACTACACAGCAGAACATTAGTTCAAGAATAATCACAGCTCCTAAGAAAAGCACTTTTATAATGGCTTGCTGCCAACCTCCCTACATATTATACCACCAGTCAAAACATTCCTGTGTGTTGACCTGCATCTCTTGCCATCTCATCCTGTAACCCCTGCAATTTAACATTCAGAGATACACTCTGTCTCTTAGGGAGATTAATGGCTCCTCCTCGTCTGTGTCTTTTCTTGTCGTCTGTGCTCTCCTTTTGCTGTTTGAAAATAACTTAGTATATTTGGGTTAGATTCCCATACAACTTTAAGTCATAGACCATGAGCATCCATTATCAAGGTATCAACCAGCCACACTGTCCTTAGTGGCCTTTGACCTTTGTTTCCATACAGAGGCCTCATAAGGGCCCCCTCCCATGACTGATCTCACATCCCAGGTATGTGGCCTGCTCTTATCAGTATTGTACCTTAGCTCTGGGCACCTTGTGCCCCCCTTTCGCTAAGACCTTCAGCAGTGGCATTGAATCTTGATGGCAGTCAGCCAAGATGTCAGCACACAGTAGATCAGCTACGTACTATATCACTGTGCTTCTTAAATTCAGTCCATCCATAGCTACCCTAAGCACCAGATTGAACATGTGCGGCGACTGATTAAATCCCTGCAGCATCCTGATGTGGGTGTACCGCTGACCACTATAAGTGAACACAAACAAAAACTGTGACTGTTCCGCTTGGGGAACATGCAAATCATCTGAACCATCAACAACTTGCCTTTGGCAGCAGTCTGTACTCCTTCATACTGCCTGCTTTTTCATCTCATCATTTCTTCCAAATCCAACGTAGACTATTAAAAGCTACTGCTATGTGGGGGGGCCCCCTCATCTCATATGTCAGTGAATTTCATTGCAGAAGGCTGTACTATCCACAGAGCATCACCACTACCCCTGTATATTTTATGTCTATTTGCAACTGATACCGTGGCTCATCCTAACAAATTCACTGGAGTATATTCTAATATTAGTATTGGTATATTAATACTTTTATCCTCTACCTGAACCTTTATTGGATAAGATTTTGGAAGGTGCAGGTTGGACAGGTGTGTCCAGGGTGGTTACAGCTCACCAGCACACCAGCTGAAGCGGCCTGTTCCCCAGTCTCCCCAGAGATACCCCCATCCATCATATCTACACACCCTGTTCCAATCAGGGATAGGTGGCCAGCTAGTATCCTGGACTCCAGTTAGCGACTGAAGACTGTCAGCTGCTCACAGACTGCCCCCGGGGGCTTGGGTCCAGAGAGACCGCTGGTGCCTGGACCTTTTTCTTTTTGGTGGTCAGCTCCTCTAGTTGCATCTGATTCAGTCTCTTTCTCAGCTCCCTTTCATGCTCTGTAGCAGAGTCCTCCTCCTCCCTGTAAAAATCAATAGCGTGGATCAGCTGCTCGCAGTACTGCATAGCAATAAGCCCCCCCCCCCTTGCCTTATCCTGCTTCTCATTGGCTTTGGGAGCACGTCCTGCAGTGCCCTCCGGTACAGACCTCTGAATGCTGGATTCTGCAGGTCTCGCCCTGTCTCAGTGCATCACCGCTTTTCTTGTGCTTGCACATAGGGAGCTGGGCTCTTCTCCTCTTTTATGGACTCCACCTTCATGTCTGCCACACTCAGTTGCAGAGGAAACATTTGCTCCTTTTACAACTAGCAGGAGCATTGAATAACTTTTTGGGCCTCACAGACCTCCTGCTTCTCACTACTTTTTGCTTTGCCTCATCCTCTTCCTCCATTCCTTCCTCACTCTCTGTTTCGCTCTCCTTCTTCTCAAGCTGGCACTTTCCTCTGTATGGAGGGTTAGGGGTGTCCAGCAGGTGTATCAGCCCTTCTGCATCATCACCAGTCACACCTCCCAGCTTTTTAGATCCAACTTTTCTCTCAGATCCCCACGCTTTACCTTCCACTGTAACCTCACTGCCTCACAGCAGGGAGCTCACTTCCTTGTTCCCATCTAGACAGCTTGGCCTTTCTTTCTTTTCCCGCCTTCCTTCATCCTTCTGTTTCACCTCCCCTCTGAACTCTACCTTGCCTTCTATTACTGGAAACTAAACCTGGTATGAAGGAGGGGGGGCTTCCACTAACGGGTACTGATTTTGGAACAACAGCGGCCATAACTACTTCTGCTCTGTTTCACTTCTCTCTCCCCCCTGCTTCTCCTTTAACACCCTTCTCATCATTTTCTGGTCCCTTCTCCAGGCCTCTCCCTTGAATAACCTCAGACTCTCCAATTCCTCATTCCTTTTCTTTTTACGACATTCTGTGCTCTAATTAGCCTTATGATATTTTATCAGAGTCTCCACCTTCTCACACACTATTACATCCCACATGCCCCCTTTAGGCCTCTTATTTACCAGTGCCTTTGTTCTATTCTCCATATTTTTAGACATCCTCCCTATCTTTCCTTTGAATAGGGGGTGCTTCCTCCCCAGCTACTGTTTTGGCATCTGAGTGATTTTTACTGGAGCCTGCAATCTCACACTTCTCTGTGCTTTGCACTTACTGGGGGCCACTCTCCAGTCAGATATAAAACTTTCCTCACAGCCAGCCCCTGTACTATTATTTTTTACTTTGGGCCCTCTTCCTAGCACTACCCTCTAATAATATCTCTAGACTATTTACTTGTTTTCTACTCCCTCTCCTGGGTGAAACGTTTTTGTCCTAACACTCAACTTATTTGTTAACTTCCTCTGTCTCAGCCCACTGTGCATACAACCGCTTTCCTCACTCCCTACCAATATTTTGCAATTAAACTATACGCTTTCTGGGCCCTTCCGTTCCCAGAATACTTGATTTTTTTCATAACATAATCAGTCCAACCCAACGGACCCACTTCTAACACAATTTCCGCAACATTTACTATGCAGGCCTGACCTATCTACTTAAGCAATACTCTTGCTTGTAACTCAACAATATATTACCTTAAAACAGTACCTGTGCTTCACGGCTTAACAACACCTTTGCTTCACAGTGTAACTGTACTTTTGCCTCACAACTTAATACAAACAGATTCCCCCCTCTCTTTAGGGGAATTATAACCCTTTGCTTCACAAAAACAAACAGACCCCCCTCTCTCTAGGAGAATACACAGGCTTTCATCAGCCTTTGCTGCACAGACAGACTCTCCTCTCTCTTGGAGAAATATACAGGCGTTCGTTGGCCTTTGCTGCCCAGACAGACCCCCCTGTCTCTAGGAAAATACACAGACCCTCACTGACCTTTGCTTCACAGACAGACCGCCCTCTCTAGTATTGCCCTAAGGTTACATTCACTAAGTGAATACAGTGCTAAATAATATTCCATAGGATGCCAGTCCATCCTAGGGGACACACACTAACACTCACCCACAGCAGGCAACTCCAGTTCACCTAATTGCATGTTGTTAGACAGTGGAAACCAGAGTAGCTGGAGGATAATATATGAACTTCACACAGACAACACAGGGGTAGGATGTGCAGTGATGGTGCTGTCCCCCTCATTACCCAAATTCAATCCTGCTTCTCTACAAAACTGTTACTGTGTTTCATTTTTATTAATAAAGAAACATTAAGGACTATAAGAACTGCAGTGTTTAACTATAGGACTAGAGAAGTAGCAGAATATATGATAATGGCGAGAATTTTCAAGTTACGACAAAATGCTGTTACTTTTGCAAATAATCATCAGCATTAGTAATATTGTTGTGATGTATGTTATATCCATAGAGCATGCCGGTTTGATTGTGCCAATGATTTCGTCTCACCCTTTTATACACTGGTACTGGGAGTGCCATGCCAATGAGTGCGCCAGTGAGTGCGTTCTGCCCAGCTGATTCTGGGGTTCATCTGGGATGTGTTCTTGCTCCTACATGTTCAGTGCTTGTATTACCTGGGTGTTGGGCAAGGTCGTGGGGTCCAGTGGCTGTGGGGCATTTGTTGGTGATGAAAGATTTACTGATCTTGACTTTGTCGACGATACTGTGATCTTCACAGAGTGAGTGGAGGCTCTGTTCAGGGATCAGGTCATGAGGTCACTGGAACGGGGTGTGTGACGCTCCCAATATCTTTGCAAGAGGACGAAGGTCCAAGTCTTTAAGGTCCTGGTGCTTCCTGTCTTACTATATGGCTGTAAGACATGGATACGATCAGTGACATGAGAAGAAGACTGGACTCCTTTGGTACCCTGTCTCTTTGGAGCATCCTTGGGTACCGCTGGTTTGACTTTAACTCGAACGCTAGTTGCTAGAGGCGTCCCGAATGAGGCACATTACTGTACCTGCATTGTGAGGGAGCGTCAGTTACAGCACTATGGCCACGTGGCACGATTCCCTGAGGGTGATCCGGCTCTCAGGATCCTCATTGCTGAGGACTCCAGTAGCTGAACCAGGCCAAGGGGACGCCCAAGTAACACCTGGCTGTGGCAGACAGACAGCCATTTCCAGAGGGTTGGACTGGACCACATGTCTGCTTGGGGGGGTTGCCAAGCGGGATCCCAAGGTGTTTAGTCGTGTGGTGGTGAGTGCAGCAACGTGCTGCACCAGTACATGCTCCGCAACCTGACCTGACCTGACCTTTTACATGCATGTCTGCTTGCAGCATAATGGCTGGATTCTCCATGGCCGAACCGATGTGTCTGATTGAAAATAGCAAGGATGGCAAACTGTGCGTCCAGCCCAAAGCACTCCAGATCCTGGAGCAAATCGGACAGCGAGTTGTGGTTGTGGCAGTGGTAGGACTCTATCGCACTGGCAAGTCTTACCTCATGAACCAGCTGGCTGGAAAGAGGAATGGTGAGGGTGTCCCACGTCTCAAAAGGTGTTAAGCATATAGCACATGTCTCCACATCTATTTCAGTATTAATGATTTGTGTTAGTGTGCAGAATTGTCCAATCAACTTGTTTGCCATTACCATCCTCACAAGTCATTTTGTTTGTGTCAGGATTTGCCCTGGGAGCCACCATACAGTCCAAAACAAAGGGCATCTGGATGTGGTGTGTACCTCACCCCTATAAAAAGGACCACACTCTGGTGCTTCTGGACACCGAGGGGCTGGGCGACGTGGAGAAGGTGATCAGAAGGGCTACTTGTTCTGTTTCAGCATTTAATTTAAAGTTGGATATGCTGTTCAGTTTTATTTTTACCTTTTGCATTAAGTATTAATTGCAATGAAATTCATTTATGATACAATTTCAGTAAGTTTGTAATACATTTAGCATCTTCAGAAAAACAAATGTAAAAATCAATTTACACTGAATGTAATAAACAGAGGCGGCACGGTGGTGCAGTGTTTAGCGCTGCTGCCTCATGGCAAGTCGGTCCTGGGTTTAGTCCTTGGTCCTTTCTGTGTGGAGTTTGCACGCTGTCCGCGTGGGTTTCCACCAGGGGTTCTGGTTTCCTCCCACGGTCCAAAAGCATGTGGGTTGGCTGATTGGCAAGTATAAATTGGCCCTGTAATTGTGTGTGTGTATGTGTGAGTGTGCCCAGGGTTGGTTCCCGCCTGCGCCCCTTGTTCCCCAGTTGGGATTAAATGGTCACTGTGATGAATGGACAGATGGATGGATGGATGTAATAAACGGGCACGTGGTGGGGGGGGGGCTTAGGGTGCCTGAGGACCTGGCCATTTTTTGTGAATGATTGGATTGATTTGGTGGCCAAAATTTACAGAGGGGGACACCCACCCCCGCCCCCCCGAGTCAGGCAGCTGTCCCCTGAAAAGTCTCTATTGTACACAGATGTTTTATGTCTTCTCCAAACCCAAGTTTTCTCTTCTCAGGGAGATCAGAAAAATGACACATGGATATTTTCCCTGGCTGTACTGCTGAGCAGCATGCTGGTGTATAATAGTATGGGAACCATCGATAACGACGCCCTGCAGCGGTTGCAGTATCCTTCTGATGTCACCACTGGGCCCTTGTGAAAGGCCCTTAACCACCGTTGCTCCAGGGTCTGGCTGATCTGGGTCTTTGACTCTTACCTCTATCTCACCTTGAAAAAAGCATTTGCTAATAAATAAAAGAATGTAGAATGAGATGATAATGTTGTAAATAGAGGGTCTCTTTTTCTGGAAGATTTCCTCCTGAACATTGGCATGTACAGCTATGTCACAGAACTGACAGAGCACATCAAGGTAAAATCACAGCAGGATGAAGATGAAGATGAATCCACTGAGTTCTTAAGAGTCTTTCCCTCCTTTGTATGGAGCGTCCGAGATTTCACCCTCACGCTGGAGCTCGATGGGAAGCCAATTACCGCTGATGAGTACCTGAACAATGCGTTGATGCTAAAACCTGGTGAGGACATCAACACAAGTAGTCACTGGTATTGCTTTCATATGAAGAAAATATAAAGCACTATAACTAAGAGATGGCATGATACAATCAGCCTAAAAAAAGACTGTAACCAAAACTTCCTGTCAATTTTCTTTTTTGTTGAAAGGTCATTCAAAAGCTGTCCAGATGTACAACATGCCTCGCAGCTGCCTTAGGAATTATTTCCCCACCCGCAAGTGCTTTGTGTTTGACCGTCCTGCAACGACAGAAAAAATGCGCGTTCTAGATACACTTTCTGACGCAGACTTGGATCCCAGTTTTGTGAAGCAGGTCAGGGAGTTCTGCTGTCATGTCTTCAGTACCGCTGAAAGCAAAACTCTGAAAGGAGGTGTCCATGTGACAGGCACATGTGAGTGTTAAGTCCATCTACTTCTGCCTTTTGCAGCGTGTTATTGTCTTTCTGTTTCAGTTTTCTCTTCATAGTAATTCAAAATGAGAATCATTTCATCAAATGATTATTCATTCTTGGATACATTGTAGACCATCTGTGTTGACAGATGATAGATAAATCTAAATGCGTTTCAAGTGGAACCTGAGGTAATAAAGCAAGCTGACTGTATCTGTCCCTTAGCACTGGGGAACTTGGCGAAGATCTACGTGGATGCAATCTGCAGTGACCAGATCCCTTGTTTAGAAAATGCAGTGCTGAGCTTGGCGCACATTCAGAATGCCAAAGCAGTAGTTCAGGCCATAGATCACTACAAGGCTCAGATGGCGGAGAGGGTTGCTTACCCGACTGAATCGCAAGAGGAACTGTCACAAATTCACCACGTCGTAGAGAAGGAGGCACTGAAGATTCTCATTGACTGTTCTTTCAAGGATGATGATCAGAAATATCAACAAAAGCTCTTGGTATGGGAGTCATAGTAACTGTAGGAATGCTGCTTATATGATATCTTGCAATTGCTACAGACTGATCAAAAATATTGAAATCTATAGAGTATTTAGTGGAACCAATCATTGCAGAAATGTATGTGAAGCAGTACTGTGCAAAAGTCTTAGGCAGGCAAAGGAAATTATGTTTAAATGATCTTCATCTTTGTATAAAAGTGGTGTTAAGTCTGTCAAAGAGTGTTAGCTCAAAACATCCTAAAGATCCTAATGTCAGCCTAGTGTTAGCAATAATCATATACCCATGTATTTGTTGACCACTAGCACAGCATGTTTGGCTAAATGGTATCTCATAAATTTACTTAACTAATTAAGGTAATTTGGTGAGCTGATAGTGAAATTTAACAAATACATGGAATAGCTGGGGTAGCCCTGAGTAGAGGTTTTGGGAAGTGAAACTGTTCATCTAGCCATCCAACAATTTATCCATAACATTTTGGAGAATAGAAGAAATTCTTGTTACTGGTGTCACTGTTCATTTGCATATATTCTAATGTTAAGTTCTATTTTTTACACATAAAACCCAGATAAATTCACTTTTCTGTTATTACTCATTGTCTGACTGGTTTGTAGTCTGTAGCAACCAATGATTTTTTTGTCTTTCAGCAAAATCTGGACGAGATGTATGCAGAAATCTTGATCAAAAACATAGAGGAATCCAAGAAAGTTTGTGAGTCCATCATCAAGCATGTTTTTCAACCTCTAGAAGATCAGCTTAGCTTTGGCCACTACGTGTCACGCGGAGGGTACAAAGCCTTCTGTGCTGACATGCAGAGATTTATCAATCGGTATAGATCAACACCTGGCAAAGGAGTGCAGGTAACAGTGGAGTAGCCATTGAGATCAGTCAACCATGTGAAATTAAGTGAGTTTATCTGACCGCGATCACATGTCCTGCTCATCACTGCAGGCTGAAGAAGCCCTGATGAAATATTTGGATGGGAAAAAGGCCTTTCAGGACTCCATACTGACCGCTGACCAGTCTCTCACTGAAGCTGAGCGGCAGATCCAAGGTGAAGTGTCTGTTATGAATATTGACATCATTTTCATAATATATTCAAAATGAATGATTGTCAATAGTGTTGACTAGTTTTAATTGGCAAAGTTTCTTTGATGTGGGATGTAATGACGTGATTATTGTATAATTAAAGATGGCTGGTTTTATTAATTGTTACACTATAAGGAATGCATAGCAAATGTAATGATATTTATTCATATTTTGCTTACAGCACCTCAAATGTTCTATATGTTTTCCTGCTTCCCCTTCTGCAGCTGAACAGGCAAAGGCTCAGGCCCTTGAGCAGCAGCATCGTGCTGAGAAGGAGATGAATAATATGTATGAGAAACTGTTAAAGGACCAGGAGCAGAGTTACAATGAGCTTACTCAGCAGCTGATGCAGAAAATGGAGGAAGACAGGCAGAATGCCGCAAAGGAGTATGACAGAGTACTGGCAGCTAAACTGAAGGTAGACGCATTGACGGTGAATGCTACTAGACCAGGGGCTCTCCTTCTGTCTTGCACATGCTGTTTGTCAGGTGACTGAGCATGAGCATAATGGGCTGTGTTTGTTATTGCAGGAACAACAGGACCTTCTCAGCCAGAACTTCAATGAGAAAGCAGAACTTTTGCAACAAAACATTGATGCCCTCAAGCAGGAGAAGAAAGCAATGGAATCAAATAAGCCTTCAATGCTTAGCAGCGTTCTAGATACTGTAGGAACCGTTGCCATGTTTTTACCGGGGGGCTTTTCAAAAGTCGTTGGCGTTGCTTCTTCACTGTTATCACGATTGTTTTAAATAAAGTTACTTCTCAGGGTTTGGCTGACAGTCCTATTAATTTTTTTACACAGTAAGATTAATAAAATTATAATCAAAACTGCAGTATTTAATCTTTTTATGCCTTAGTAGTTCCTGTGACTGTGTACTGGAGAATTAATTGTGCGATGGGTAGATGGATGGATGACACAACAGTACCTCTACAACTACTGGTAGCATTTCACTAAGTCAGTAGGTTTCTGGTGTGGAATGTGCATATACAATGGTGCTCCACACTGCTACACTGTTAGAATTTTTACTTCCAGTTGCAAATATTTTGCAGTTTGCAATATTACCTTCTTTACCTCACACAAGGGTAAAAACAAATACCGATATATCCTCACACCTCAAGCCAATTAATACAAAAATTAT
This sequence comes from Gnathonemus echidnorhynchus, assembly GCA_026776725.1. NCBI lineage: Eukaryota > Metazoa > Chordata > Actinopteri > Osteoglossiformes > Mormyridae > Gnathonemus > Gnathonemus echidnorhynchus. The sequence goes on along the minus strand of JAODJU010000138.1, from coordinate 2,530,659 downwards.
TTGTGTGTGTATGACTCGTACAATTCCTAAATATCTACATGTGACAATATTCAATAAATGCTGCTTAATAATGGGCAAAATATTTGTAGTGTAAAGATTTATCAAACCTTTGAATGCAAGTGAGAAATATTCAGTTGTCCTTTTGTGTTACAGTTACTGCACCATAAAAGGTGAGTCATCTATTTTAAAGTATCCAGTTAAGCTTCCAGGAATCAATTTCAGAAGTGTCTTTTCCTGCCAGCAGTGCCTGGTTATATCTACTTATTACTATGAGGCTTGATTTCAGTCCAGTTAGTGAAGCCACTTCATTTGAATATAACCATGCCCACAGTGTACCAGCACAGCCATGATATTACATATTTGCCAGAAATCAAAGATGCAGTGACAGGACAGGCAGGGCAGGCAATGGCCTGGGGCCCTGAGCTGGGAGGGGGTCCTGGAGGGTGCTAGTTTACATAGTACATTGCAACAACAAACCTGCTCTTTTGTTTATTCTGTTTTTCACAAAAGAGAAAATAAAGGTCTTGTGTTTATTAAATTGTCTTTGTTGTTGTTATACATTTACTCTTCACAGTTAATCTCCCGTTCAAGCTACACGTCTCGGAACAAACATGGCTGCCTCCATAAACACACTGTTGTATGCTGTTGCTTTATATTTTAGCAGATTTTGGAGTGAGATTCTTTTTTTCGGAGAGACAGAAGAAACACGAACTAGTCAAACCACATTAAAAGCTTTACAAGATATTTTAGTACATTCATAGCGATATTCTTTTTTCGAGAGGCAAACAAACTACAAACAAACAAAAGACACTAAAGTCTGGTAAAAATCTGATATTGCATGCTAGGATACTGTTTACGGTCATGATATGGTATTCTCTAAATCTAACACGTGTAATTACATTTATAACTATTAATACATTTAACAAAATAAACACTTTTAAATATTTATAAAATAGAATTATTGTTGACTGTTCCTGCAGAATATGCTTTACAGCACTCACATACTTAAGTATTCCATTGCATTTATACATGAACATTTAATACAAATATTTTTTTAAAATGCAGAGGAGCTGCCAAACTCGTTGACTTTCAGTGTTTTGAAATTAATCAGCTCAGTGTGCGAAATACGGGGGGGTCCGACACCCCCGATTAACCCATGAGACCCCCTGAAAGCCTCAAAAGCAAAATTTTAAGAGGGTCTCAAGATCGGTATTACGCAACAATAGGGAGATGGGAACCCCCCCCCCCCCCCGCCGAATACTGACGGGTTTTCGCACACTGAATCAGCTGTCAAACTTCACATTAAGCTTGCTCTCCAGTTAATTCTCTCTACCTTTAAACCCTTAAACTCCATTAATAAGTACTTTGCGCCGCCTAGAGGAATTTAAAACCTGAAGTGACGTCATTCTTCAGCTTGTAGTGTACGTAGTTTCTGTTATTGAATATACAAATAACGCCATATTGTACATATATACACACACACTAGATAGATAGATAGATAGATAGATAGATAGATAGATAGATAGATAGATAGATAGATAAGATTAGATAAATAGATTCGATAGATAGATCCCCCTGGAGACCAACCAGTTTGTTAATTGCTGGTCGTAGAACTATTGCCTGTAACTGATTGATCACATTAGAATGATGGGAAACACTTTGATTTCAGTCCAGTTTCAGTGCATCATGGTCACATAAAATAATAATAATAATAATTTAAAAAAGAAATCAGGTCCAACAGTTTTTTGACAAATAATTATGAACATTTTTTCTTATAAATCCATGTAAGATGGCATCCACTAAATTTTTAAACCAGTGAAATTATTGAAAAAGTAGGGCATTTAGAATTATAATGTATATTTACCATAATTTTTCACAACTTTCTACACATTTAAAAGTTTAATAACTTATGAGGACATTACATCATAATCAACACACGAGATACACTAGATCAGGGTTCCCCAACATAGTTTACAGATTTCACTGCTGATACAAATCTTAATTAGCTAATTATGCCTACTAAAATGTGAATCATAACATTCAGCTTACACATCTAAATAAAAAATATGAAATAATGCAGCAAGAATAACTTTGGGGTCTAGGTGGAGACAAAATCTTTTATTGTGTGAAGGTTTGGGGAGGGTTCACAGTGCAGCAGCAGCCCTAGATTAAGCCTTCAGAGCCACTCAGCGCACATCACAACTCAGTTCATCAGAAATATGTGGCCCCTATAGTAGAAAACATAAGATCACTGTGAACTATGAACTGAGTTCCAAGAAGTACGTTCTTGTTAGGTAGGTCTTGGGTTACCTACCTTTTCAGCCCTCGGCTAGACTCACGACTCCCATTTTGCCCTTGGGGCCCCTCAGTAGTTTTATTGCTATTAACCAGTTGCAGTTCCAGTTACAATAGAGCCCCACACCACCCCCACTTTGGGAACCCGAGGCAGGCAGTGTCTTTTTCAACTTGCAGTGACCAGTAAAGTATGATTAAACACACCCTTAGTGTCATCCATTTCATCTCTCTTTCAGCCAGTACAGGGCCATGGGGGTGGGGAATACCCCAGAAAGAAGAGGTTGCAATGCAAGTAACGCTCTTGCTTGTAGCAAATCAGTGTAATACTGTGGCATCACACCTCCAGGGTCAGGGGCTTGACTATAATCCCTGCATCTGTTTCTATGCGTGTTCTTACCATATTCTCCTACCTTAGTGCTCCTGGAGCAGGGGTGTCAAACTCCAGTCCAGAAGGACCAAAGCCCTGCAGTTTTTGGTTTACCCTCATTTAACACACCGGATTCAACTCCTTGTGCTAATTACGGCACAGCTCTTGAACTAGAATCATTTCTGGTGGAACAGGGAAAGAACTAACACAGGGCTCCGGCCCTCTAGGACTGGAGTTTGACAATATTTGTGAGAAACAGCAGCTACATGAATTTGTTTCAAAATAAAGTTTGATTGTATATGAATGCACACATGAACTGTGAGGGAATGGAACACAGAGCACCCTGTGCTGCCTCCATGCTATGTGAACCTGCACGAGGTACAGAAAATTAACCAATGTATCGGTTAAATCACTGCAAATGGAACAAAACCCTTAGAGCAGAAAAATCAAAGGATAAGATGTTCCTTCCAGCTTCTCCTCAGGGAACAAATGCACATTATCTGCAAGAACAAAATTTGATGATTGTTGGGGTGTTGGCAGGTAACTGACCCATTTAAAAAAAAAAAAAAAAAATTTAAATTGCATGCACATACAAGCAATTGATAATTCAGGCCTTTCTGAAAGAGAGGGTGAGAAAATAGTCTCTCTGAATATGAATGTTGACCATTTCTGCCATACAGTGTTTATTCCAAACACATTAGTTTAGAGACAGTCTTGATAATCTGATAGGGAGAGTTCATTCCTCCATAACAATCTCTGCAAGGTTCATTTTAAAGTTTGAACAAGGACTTGCGAGTATCCACCTGCGGTACAAACACCCAACCATAAAGGCAGCCAATTCCAATGGGGGAAGTCCCTAAAATGATGATCCCTGCAATGAAGATCATTCTCAAAACGAAAACGGTGTCAACTTCAACAGCAGCATGCAAATTATTGTCTGGAATGTTTTTGTTTAAATTAGAAGCAAAATGGGACATCGTGTTTTTCTCCTACTTGACCTTTTCATTTATTTGACTCCAATTTCCTAGCTTCTCTTGGTATTCTTGTCACATTTAGTCTCTCTTACTGTTCAATTTCCATTTTTTTGTACGTTATTAGCATGTTTCAGTTTTGTTTCCTAATTTGTGTTGCCACACACAGTTAATGGATTCAAAAGAACATAGGCAGACAAGCAGCTAGGACGAAGCATGAAGAACCCTCCTCACAAAATAGGAAAATGAATGTGGAAACCGCATACATGACAGAACTGACAAAACTTGTGACAACCCACGTTCATTAAAATGGAAATATGTCAAATCATGTTTGTAAGACATTGTGTTGTATTAATGACAGTGGAAAATGTTACTCCCTTTTAACATGTTTGTTTTTTCAACAATTTACTGTGAGGCTATTCAAAGAAGAAAAAAAAGGACAGAGGCAAATGTATTTTTACTATCAACAGATAAGTTCTATCCTCATAGACCAAAATGAATTAATCGTTTGTAAGAGGATCAGTGAACGTTCATCTCTGACATTCACTGGTCTTCAAATTTTCCCAGCAAAACTCCCATTTTCAACTTGGTCGTTCCATTTTTCAACCTGAAAAAGCAGTGAATATAAGAGTATGAAGTTGTCAATGATGAAACTGAACACCATGGCTGTTCAAATAGTTAACATTTGTTTAATGTTTATCGTAATTTATGTTGGCTTTAAAATAAAAATCATGGCAAGCACATGCCACAAGTCTGGTAACATACATATAAATTACCACCAAAATACCCAAACAACTATTATTCTCCTAAGCACCTAAAAAACCCTTTGAAATCACTAGGAGGCATTCAGAAGAATCTCATGTATAAAGTAAGTTCATACAACTTCCCCCCCTTTGTAAATCTAAAATGATGATGTAGTTACATCAAATGTAACAATTACATTATAAAAGTCTTTATTCAAACATAATATATACATACCCAGGCCACAGGACAAAGACTTTTGAAGACCTTCTGGTACCAGTCACAAGGTGTCACATCAAGGCCTTGAGCAGAAAGGGCTTTGTTACACCTGTGGTAGTCTGGAAAAAAAAAACAATTGTTACATCAGACCTGGCAAGGTCTTCAAAACATACCAAGACCTAAACCCAAAATATAAACTGACCGTACCAACCAGAGTACAACTTTAAGCATCCCGTAACAATATAGAAAAAATCTTTACAGCCTTCACTATCAAAACCACTCAGTAAGAATACGAGCACAAACTGACCCTACATTTCACTGATGTGAGGCATCAAAGAAGAAAAAAAAATGCTGCACAAAATAATTTTGCTTTAAAAGGTGCTACTATGTTGTAGGTACAAAAGGCGTGCTTATTGGCATATTGGACAATATCGGTACAGTTGCATTTTTTTCTGACCAAGTAACAGCTCAAATTACCGAGGTAGTTCTGGTAGCAGTTGCGCGTCTGGTTAGTGTTGGGGAAGCGGGCATCAAAGGGAGCAGTCCTGTAGTTCTGCATCTTCTCCTCCATCATGTCCGACATCTTGTTGGAGAGTCTAAACAAATGGCAGCCAAATTTGTAACATGATGTGTCAACCCCTACACACCAGATGCAAATGTTTCATATGGTGAATCTTGTCGGCGGTAATTAGCGAAATAATTATCAACTTTTTTTCTGGGGAAAACAAGATGTATCTGCTGACCAGGTTTCATAAATAATTATAAACGTTCGTGTCATATAAAACCATATTGCGGGCAGCTATAGATCTCTTCTAACTAGAGTTGGCAGCCTCCAATAACTAAGAAATGACCAAACTACTTTATGCATCTCCCATGTTTATTTAGCATAAAGGTTACAGTGCCTTGTGTGTTAGAAAGCAATACACGAAAATGTTCCCATTGTCAGAGGTGGCAATTTCAGGTCCAGAAAGTAGAAATCCAGACCATGATTTTGTTTCAACCAACCAGTTGATCATAAATAGTCAGTCACAGAGTACTCAACTGGTTTGCTGAAACAAAATCATGGTCTGGATTTTTACTATCTGGACTTGAAATTGCCACCTCTGCCCATTTTCCACAGGCTCCTGAACTTAGGTGGGTAAATGCCTAGTTTTTTTTTTTTTTTTTTTCCCCCCTCCTGTTTAGTGCTGGTCATCTCACGGCGATTACACTGTCCTGCAAACCATTTGGTTAAACGATTTATTGACAGCACTGTGGTCCCGCCCATCATTGGGTTCAAGCCTCGTTTATCGTGTCATCTCTCTTCAGCAAACACAAAAATTATGAAATTAGCACTTTGGGATGTTCTCAAAAGGCTCATCTTCTCTTAGAAAGATTTATAAGCCTTTAGGAATCAAGTCAGAAGTTGTACATAAGGCAATAATCCTGTCACTACAGGGCAACGTGGCTGTAAATTACAAAGACTTGAATAGTGGTTAAATAAAAGCTTATACGGTGGCTAATACATGGTAGAGTTTAAAATAAAGAAACTGGACGGTACTCGCCTTATTCCTCACGTATCTGCCCAGCTAACGAAAATCGCTGATTAGCAACTTGGCTAAGAGGCTTTTCTACATTAGGAAAAACGAGTCGGGCAACTTTTAATCAGTACTCTTTAAAATTACATTTTTATTTTCTTCATTCTTTGTTAAAAAGTTATACGAGTTGGAGACAATGCAGATCCAGCCCTCAACTAATGACTTATCACCTGAGTTTGTCTGAGGTCGTAACAGAAATAAAGTGGTTATTTTTTTCACTTTGTGAAGCGAAAACCTATTTACAAAAATTAACCAGAATAGAATTATATTCGCCAGTACACTAATGCTCCATTATTTCAGAGAGGAACAGTAAAGTACAAACGCTCGCTATAAAGTCGACAAATCAACCAATATAATCGGCAATTTCTATACGAAACTGAACAAAGCGGCAAACATCACCTACTAAATGTACAACGTATGCAATTAATAATTCCTGCTAGCAAATGGGCCCCAATAAACAGTGTTTTAGTTGAATTTGCAATTGTACGGCCTACCTCTTCAGTGCGCTGAACAAGACGGCGTCCTTAGACAGGAAATGACGAGCCGCACAAGGCATGCAGGGATAAAGGGGCGTATATAAGGACCGGCCGGGTGCCTGATTGCAGGAGATTCAACGTCGCCGTCATAATAGTAATTAAATAATAATAATAATATAGCTCTTTGGCCTGTTATATTTGCTACTGCGAAACGCCTGCAATTTGCTGGTAATGAGATCAATAAAGCTTATCCCTGAAGCTATGGGCACAAGGCAGGGAATTAACCCAGGACATAATACAAACCCCATTCTCACCTAGACGATTTGGCAACCAATTCACCTTAGTATGGTTTTGGACTCTGGGGGTCAACCAGAGGGCTGTTCCACGAAGCGAGCTAACCTCAAAAGCCAGGCTTATTTCGACAATCCCAGCTTAATTTTTCCAAATTCGGTTCCACAAACGAGGCTAACCTGAAGCTCCGCTTAATTACCATGTCAACATATACTCTTGGACAAGCCTGCTCCGTGGCAGGTTAGCTGTGAAGCTTAGCTTAGCTTGATGAATATGATTGGACAAGCCAT
>JAODJU010000138.1:2504563-2523332 GCA_026776725.1 Gnathonemus echidnorhynchus | reverse complement strand
TGTTTTTTAAATGTGTATATGACAAAAACTCGCGGAGTTATTTAAACGGTTTGGCGAAATTTCTGTCAGATCCCGTCGGCTTAATACGACCCATTGGTAACATGGAAGTCTGTAATTTGGAAAGTACACTCAAGCTAGCACCACTGAACATACAGTTCTGATCACAAAAAGCTGAAAAATATAGAGTATAGCCCAAGAACCAGTACCTGAAGGCCTCTTCACACACCAATCAAAGCATTATGTGTGAAGATTTCCACTCAAAGCACTTTCCTTAAACAAGTAAAAATACTGCAATAAATGGACCATTGTATAAGAGGTGAAGCTGATAAATAGATTTGTGCTATTCCAAACCAGGGTGTAGATTTGATACAGATGGTAGCAGAGACCTTTAGAGAGGCATGTTAGAATACCAACTCAAGTGTAAACTGCAGAACCCTAACATCTGATATTCAAAGAGAATGTAAAATGCATCATACTTTATGATTACACCTTAGAAGAGTTTGGCATTCATCAAAATGTATTATTGTAATTATTATTTGAAGATTACTCTTAGAGTTGCAGCCTACCCACTGGCTGTTAGAGGACATGATTAGCTGGTGTACCTGAACATTTTTGTTTCTTGTCAGTGTCTGTTGGGGCTGTAAGCAGACAAAATATGCAAATAATGTGCATGGGATATATATTGATGCAAATACAAAACAAAAAATATATTTTAGCTGTAGATTATTATTACAATGAACACACAACAAAAAAATAACACTCCCTGGTTTCTAATCTACAGCTTGCTAGTCATTCGCTCTAATATTCTCTCGTTTATAGTTTCACGCTTACTGGTTTCGTATGCAAAGCTCTTATTTTCCGTTAATATACAAAAATAGTGAGACGTGCACAACTAAAACTGTTAATTGCAAATTGAACTATGAAACAAGACACAATCTAGTTTTATTGCACTAACAAACAAAACCTAAACATGCTAATATCTGTGTTTAGTTTCTTGAAATTACTATTTCAAATGCAATAATATATTAACTAAAACAGCTGAAAGTTATTACAACGTTATGGAACACATTTTATCAGAAACTAGAAAAACTCATATAACTAAGTTGGACAAACATGTATTACTATACGATTTCCTGACTGCTTTGAAACTCTCGACGTTGTGGAGCAGCGGTCTCTGTTAGTGATGGCCAATTCGCAAACGAATCGTTCTTTTTAACTCGGTTTATTTAGTGAACGGGTCGAACCGATTCTTAAGTCTGAACGAATCGATTAAAAAAAAAAAACATTTTTAAAACTGATCTTTGGCTATTCAACATCCAAAAACATCCCCCGCGATTTCAGATTTATTTTTCATACCTAGTCGTCGTGAGACACGGTTGCTGTATAAGCGAAGGGAGATACGGTCTCTAACTCGGTGACTCCAAAAAACCAGAGAACCCGTTCGATGAACGAATCGAACTTACGGTTTTCGGACACCCGGTCGGTGACTAAAACGAACGGTTTACGAATCGGTCCAAGAGCCATATTGCGGCGTTTACTGCAGAAATGCTGTTACGCTGTTAAAAGGAATAAAATAAACGCAGCTGTTCATCATTTATTACAACAGTAAATTATTGCATTTCTGTATAATAAAACTATATGTCTTTCATCAAAAAACAAAGATATTTATTAACTTTGACGTTTACACAACAACGTATGCAAGTTTACTCATGCTCATTGTATGTGTATGTGTGATTGTATTGGTAATATTGCAGTTAACTGTGATGTAGTCCTTGATACTCATGCACATGAATTTGGCTTAAGTAAAGAAAATAACTATATATACACGCATGTTTCTGCTTTTTATATATGGTTTTTTATCATTATTATTGTGAATACTCAAGCTGGACATTTTTGTTGAACACCAGCGCCATCTTTCAGTCAAATAACGTAACCTTGAGACACCGTTCGATTTATTATCCGATCCCATGATTCGTTGAGTCGAAAAAAGACGAAAAAAAAAAGTGAATCATAGAATCGATTCATTACAACGGACAGTTCGAAAGAATCGAATCAGTTAATTGAGTCGAACTTCCCATCACTAGTCTCTGTATGAAGTGCGCAAATAGCCCACTTGTGTGATTTCAGGAATTATAATCACTTATAAATCACTTACCTTCCTGTTTGAAAATGGCGCTGACTGCTGTTGCTTCGTTTCTATTGGCTAATGGGCCCTTCATTCAAAGAGGGGACGCGCAAATAGATGACGTCACAAAACCACGGCTCCCGTCAGCTCCACCCTTCAGCTTAGGAATGGGTGCCAAACGGGCAAAAGACCTCTCGTACCGTGTGTGTTTAGGGGCAGGTGGGGGGTTCAGCGCTGATTTGGTCCCCAACCAATGCTGAAACCAAACTTACCCCAGTTGGTTACGACCTATGTAACACTCACATTCAATTAATACTGATCTTTTACAAAAAAAAATGCAACAACCAGGCACGTTTTGCTTTTATGATGTGAAGCGTGACTCTTCACAGTAGCAGAGCACAATATAACAAATAAAATAGTTTTATTCATACAACAAAGAAGACACTAGTTTTTCAACCCTACATGTAAGACAATGCCTTTTCAATTCTCTCTGCAGGCATACAACCAACCCCCACCAAAACATACACTCCTGGTGAAGAAGTATTAAACAGTGACTAACAATGGCAATGTGAAGGCATTTTGTGTGGCCATTGTTTGAGACATGAGCCATTAAGAGCCCAAGACGACAGGCTGGGCTCACACTGTATGTCCCTGACTTCCTGTCAGAGCCAACAGCAGATTCATGCAGCGTTTCACCATAAACAAACTCTCACCTGACATAACCTAGGTCTGCTCCAGCTTCCTGACATCAAGGACCTGTTCTCCTTCTCAGGGCTATGAAAACAGGACACAAAGTAACTAGGAATTGTTTTTAAGCAGTAAAATGCATTTAAAGAAATACAGAAATTAATGTAATTCTAAATTTTATCGTTCTTGCCCATATACTTTACCACAGTCGACTTTCTTGCTGTTTTTAAGTCCTAAAACTGCAATTGTACAGGTTTTAATATCAGTCAGTTGTCCTAAGTCTGATATTACTGAATACTTGCATTGGCCATTAAGTTTGCAGGAAAAGTACCAAATGATACCTGTTTTTTGTTAAAACAAAGGTACTCGATTAACCTCAAAATATTTAGCTGCAAATCAGAGCATATACTTTCAGCATTTTTACAAATTCTATAGCAGTGATACACAAAAGGTGTGGAATTATCCACCCTTTTTCTATATACTTAACACCCAAACACATATACACCAAGCAGTCAAACAAAACAAATGCCAAAATCCTTTCCTCTCTTTTCCTGTCCCCCACTTCCTGTCAAAGATAATGTCATGAGGTCACAGGTGTGTTTCTCTGTCTCATTTCCTGTCTCAAACAATAATCCTTATGAAAACTTCCAAGAAGAAGTAGGCCATCAAATAAAATATATCTTAACAATTCAAAGTAAAAGTAAAATATATCTTAAAAATTCTATAAAAATATGTTACTATATTCATGTTATCACAACATAAGAGTTCATCCCTTTTTACGAAGTGTTTTGTAACCAAGAAGAAAATTGTCTGATAAACAAGGCTGACCACAGGATCTTTTTTCTGCACTGTTTTCCTCTCTCTATAGTAATATTCTGGACAGGCCGGCTGGTCACCAACCTTAGCACTGTGTTCCCCTTCTCTTTCTCCTGTTAGTATCAGTTAAAATCGGGGAGCATTAGCAAATGTCTTCCCTAGCCCCCCACTACTGCCTCCACCACTTAACTGCCTGCATTTAATCCTTTAATTCCCCACAGTCCATCTGTATATGCTGTACTGAACTGGGTCCTTCTGCAGTTTGGATTCCAAGGCTTGTGCGAATGGCTAGCAGGTCCAAGTCTAGTCAGTGGTCCTGCTCTACACCTCCCCGCACTTCCCTCTCCCTCTCTCAGGATATAGGTGTTGTCCAGCTAGAAGGAAGGAAATTCTGTCACTTAGAACAATGGGCCCAATTCTCTATCTATAGACGAAGAAGGAGAGAGAAAGGGAGCGTGAGAGTAAGCCAGAGTCAGAAGACAGAAACCCACAGACGAAAAGGCAAAAAAAAAAAACAAAATCTCCTATTAAAAAGTTATATATGGGCTCAGAACGGAAAGCATAAGGGAAGGAGTGAGGGTGGGTGTCACAGGGCAGTCCCTTTTGAAGATGGAAAGAAAAGCTAAGATTTCGGAATAAATTGTCCTTTTTGGCAAAGACAAAAACGATTGCTAGACGCGCCGGGAGAACACGTTTTAGGAGTTGGCACAGATCACCCATATCAACGCCATCCCTGAGTGGTGGAGCGTAATACATCTTCATAGGTAAGCTGAAATATTAAAGCTCTAATTTCACATGTCATCTGTTAGCCTGTAGAGAACTGACAGCTGTTGATGGACTGTTAGTGTAACTTATATTTGGTAATCGCTAATTATCCACTTACTGATTAAGGTTCATATTTTGGCCCTAGGGCAATCTTCTTGAAATGCTAAAACATTTTTTCCCACTGCAATTACTTTCGAGAGTTGTGCAATTTCTATCTGGAACCAGATATCAGTATTAATACCATGAAATAAAATACTTATGACTACTGAAATATAATAAAAATGAAAAGAACTTACCAGTCTAGTACAGATGTAACTGTCTGGCAGCCTAGAACCTAAAGAATCTTCTCTACTTGTTACATTTGGCGTCCATTTTGTCACTCCCTGACAACTTGTATTTGATGGTTAAACCACAGTGAATCCCAAAAGGCTTGAGCTGAGCCAAGCACAATATATAAAATAGAATTATTTTTGAAAATTGAAAAAAAGACATGCAAATGTGTATATGAGATATGCCCTGTTTCAGTTGGTAATCATCAGATAGATAGTTGACTGAGCAATTTCACATCAGGGCAATAAGCAGAGGAGGGCTTTTTGAAGGCTTGCGGTTTGCCTTTGTAATTTATCTGTTGGGATGTGAAGATGTATCCTTTGGCTGAAAAAATGTTGTTTGTGCGTGTGTGTCTGTGTGTGTGTGTGTGTGCGTGTGTGTTTGAGTGTTTCTGTTAGGAAAAGAGAGCCTTATTACTGATCAATGTGTAAACGTCTAGCTTCTCAGAGGCATCAGATGTCAAAGATGCTAAATCCCTCCTGGCTCACCAGGGCGGGTCTCCTGCAAGAAGAGTCTGATAATATGAAAAAGCTTGAGAAGCAGGTCATGGTATAAGAAAGCGATTCTGTTTCGCACGTTACAGACAGGGTTCTCCTGATAACGGCTGAGCCTACGTGACTCTGCTCTCCTTGACTCTCTCAGATGGAGGAGTCAAGCAGCCCACTCTTCAGAAAACTCCATTTCCCTGTCGGCTTGTGGATCAACTCACCACGCAAACACTTTGCAAAACTGGGGGCCAGGTGGCCCAGCGCTGTCTCTGTCAAGTCAGTGAAAATGCCCCTTCCTCTGTTACTGTCTCCTTCAATCTGATTTGTGGCGATAACATACTTTTGTTTGGTTTACAGACTTTTCCCTATTTTTAAATGACTGATATTAGTTTTATATCAGCCCATCATTCTTTGGTTTTTATTTAAATCAAAGTGTTTTTGCTGACAGCATGATCCACTCATGTCTGTTTTGATGTATTTTGTCGAATTGATCTTTTCCTAGATCCACCACTAGCTCAGATGCTGTCTCCATCCACGAGGCCATGTCTGCTCCAAATGCCTGCTCCCTGTCTGCCTCCACCCCCTCCCTGGCCCCGCCCTCACCCTCACCGACTCCAGCCTTTCTCCGCCCTCGGGCAGCACAACCTCAATCTCGTGCTAAACGTCTGTCCCACCTTTTCCTGAGAGGGCGGTCCAACAGCGACCGGGACCGAGCGGTCGGGGACAGGGAAAGGGAGGTGTGGGCGCACTCAGCCACACCGTCTTCTCACCACTACCTACCCCCAGCGCCGTCCTCGGCACCAGGACTCATCAAGTTGTACGGGGATGCCCTTTCCAGCGGAGCCAATTACAGAAGTCTTCTGGCCCATGTCCACTCTACAGCCAGGCAGTTGATTGCACAGGTCATCACACGCTACACTGAGCGGGAAAAAGAGGGAGACACAGAGGATGGAGGTCAGCATAACACCATCTTGTTAAGAGGATGTCTCCGTTTTATCGTGGGACAAGGGGTACTTGGTTAGGAGTGTATATGCACTGCATCTAGAGGGCCATTCTGGGCCCCTGATAAAATGTTACCTTGGGACCCCCTGCCTCCCTTATATTATACAATTTTACTTACTTAAGGGCCCCTGTAAAGTGTTTGGCCCCCTGAATCTATCAGGATATCCATCCCCCTCTGGCACCCCTGCCCATGACTGCATATCGTATTGGGCACCCAACCCAGACCAATTCAATTATGCTCCACACATCTTGTTTGAATGGACCTAACTTTCCTCCACTCTTTACGGTGCCACTTCTGCAACTGATACATAGATTGTGCTGTTCCTCTTGTTATCACGCAGCAATGGGTAATCTGTATTTCATGTTTCTGAGTGGGATCAGAGTTGGTCTTTTGTCACGTTGGTGTCCTCACCCATCCTCCTTCCATTTCCTCTCAGCAGCCTCTAAACACAGCCCTGAGGATTTCCTTCTGTGTGATGTCATCGGGAAACCCATCCAGCAGCCAGATGGGGCCATCCATTGGCAGACAGAATGCAGGAGGGGCGTGGCCCCCTGGGAGTGTCCCTTGCTTCTGATCGATATGTGGAGGCCAAAGGATGGATTTGAGCGTCGGTTCGAGATCCAGAAGAGGGAGGACTATGAGAGGGAAGAAATGGAGAAAGTGAGGGAACGGGAGAAAGAAGGAGATAGCTGTGGAGGTAGGAGTATTCCCAAGATGCACAATAAATAGTGATTGGAATCCCATGGGAACCCCCTTGTTCGTAATGCCAGTTTCCATTAGCACAACTCATGGGTCCAATCCCATGTCCTCCTCACAGGGGTGCGATGGAGGCGGAGCCGCATGGCATCAGGGGGGGAGGCCGAGCAGAGTGAGCGTGGACACCGGGGGAGAAACACGGAGCTGAGGAGGAGCATCAGTGACATGAACCTGAGCCTGAGGCGTCGCCATGGCAACCACGCCAGCAAGGACCCCCGGCAAGCAGGCGGCACTGCCGGTGGTGGTGGTGGCATTCACGACAGGAAGAATATTACGAGCATGATAGCAACAGACTCTGGGGAGGTGTGGAAAATACAAGATAATAGAAAGGAGAAGGTCTGCGTAGCAGAGTGGGGTATTACACTTATGCTGCTGTTACATTGTGTTGTAGGCTGGGAGTGAAGGGAGCAGACAAGCCCAGGAAACAGAGGAAGAAAAGAACACTCCATCCTGTGACCTGGAAGTGATGTCACAGAGCCTGATTCTTCCACCAACAGACTGCCCTTACTTCCTGTTGCTGCAGGGCTATGACCAGAGCAAGGCTAGACTTGCATTAAATATTTCTATTTAAACTTAAGCACATTATGTCATGCCTGCATCTCGCTTATCATTGCATGCCATCGTTTTCTTCACCTAGAGGAAATGTTTTCAACCAAGATAGTTCAGTTGAAATAATCTTGTCCAGAATAGCTCTGCAGCATCACAATAGCTCGATGGATGATGCATGAAAAGCCAAGGCGTAAAAACACTCACAAGTTTACATCATACCCTGATATAAAATGACCTCACACAGACTTCAGTGTTGATTTGCTGCAAAATAACACGGGTGGCAGCAATGCATTCTGTGTAAGTTAAGATTGTATCATAGCCTCCTCTTTCAGACTGTAATGGATTCTTTCTTTCATTTGTTCAGGACTTTGTGCTGTACATCATGTCTGGCCACATGCATGTATTTGGCCGGAAACCAGCCCCCCGGGAACGAGAGAAGGAGAGAGAGCTGGAGAAGAAGGGTTCAAGGCTCCTGAAAGTGGACACCTTTCTGTCTGGCCCGGACCTACTGCCCCGCCACCTGCTGGTCAGGCGAGATTCAGCTGTCCCAGGCCACTCTCCAAAGCAAGGTAGCCATTCCAAAAGGTCACCTTGTCCTCCTAGAGTGGAGGAGAAGTCACAACATCTGCCGAAGAGTGAGTGCAGAAGCAAACGTCAGTCTGCCTTCTTCCTGTCTTTCAGCTCTCGTTCGCCCATTTAGGGGCGCGATGGTCACTCACAATGGGGTCACCCTATACCGGGAGGCCGAACTGAAGCCGGGGGACTTGCTTGGATTGGGTGGCCATTTCCTTTTCCTGTACCGCGACCCGCGTGTGGTCCCAGCCCCTCCACTTGCCTTCCCCCGGCATTGGCAGTCTGAGGGCCCCCCCCTCTGCTGCCCAGCAGGCCTGGTGGACAGACAGGAAGCTCTCCGCCAGTACCTGAGCTCCACAGATGCTGTGCTGAAGTTCGACCCCAGATACGCTGATACCCTCTTACAGGTCAGTGGAGGGTTAAGATCCGCACACAGTGATAAACTGTGGGATTTTTCTACGATTCACTTTGCTTAATTGTTTAACTGGATTACAGAATAATGGGGAAAAACCTTAGGCAGATCACTGAATTCCTCTATGTATTGACAGCTTTCAAGTTGTAAGAGAATCTGTGTGTCCTGGTTCCAAAAAATGCTAGACGGTGGGAATTAAGAAAACAAGACGAAACAGGATCAGAATCACAGAGAACCAGCCAAATCATTTTGCAGGTCATAGCGGCGTTTGAAGTCAAGCAGACCCAGAATATAACACTGTCCCAAGTGACCTCTGCCCTGTGCACTACTGTAGACTACAGCATCAAGCTGGAGTGTATCAAGTATCAAGCAGCCTGACCAAATGACAAAATAAAAGACGTGAGAATCCTGCAGAAAAAATATGAATTCGGCAAAGTTGTTTAATTTACTCTTTGTCCCTCAGGCCATAGCAGGCAGCAACGTGTTGCACGCCGCCAGCTTTTTATTCATTTGCCAGTTTTTCTGTGTGTAAAAAATACGACCTTCTCCCACCTTTCTGCAGGAAATCATCTCCAAGAACTGTTCACCCGACTCAGGGGGCGGAGCCCTCGCACCCGCATATCTCCTGTCAGTGATGATTGATTATGCTTCCAAGGACTTGGATCCTGCCCTGATTCCACAACTTATGCTCAAAGCGGCCAATCAGATCAAGGGGATTGTCTGGGTGGGTCTGCCAGACACAGTTTTAACCGTATAAATGTACATTGTGGTATTTAAGCACTTATACGAACAAGATCCCAATTAAAATAGGTCTAAGACAAGTCCGGATTAACTGCAGATTACAATCAAATGTAATAAATTAAATGAAGGCACTCATTTGTTACATGAATTGAGGAATTCATAAATCACTTGACAATCTTGAATTTTTGGTCTCTATTATGGAGAATCAACTAATATCTCTGACCTTTTTTTCAGGATAAAGTTAAAGAATTTGGAGATCAGCATCCAACACAGAAGTATGGTCTTACATTTTCAAATTGCTCATAGAATTATCTTACTCCTGTATTTTGTAGCACAGACGCATTACGCATTATTATTTTTTTTTTTTTGGTACGTTAATTAATTGACTGCAGAGTGACAATTTATTGCCATAATCCTCACATTTTTATGCTTAATGGTGACTTTCTCTTTCCTATATTTTATTAGTGTATTCTCTATAGTAATTTATGCAGTTCAGTTGATTACACATGCAAGCTGTAATGCAATACAACGGAAAACAAAATAGATTTAAAATTATTCATAAATTATTTTTAATGAAAATTATTATTATGTTTTAACACTAAGGCAGGTAGAATTATGGTGTCCTTCTAAATAGTGAATCTACATCCAGTTCCACAGATCAAGGAGTTGAAGCAACCATAGAAAGTATAGAGAAGGTGTCTTCTGACCTTCGACCTTTGATGTTCTGGATGTCCAACGCCACAGAGCTTCTAAACTTCTTCCAGGTCAAAGTTGAGGCAATGGAGAAAGAATGGGAATTTGAGGGTGAGAAGGAGAAAACTTTTTTTTATTATTATTTTATATTCCCTTACACACTTTAAACATTAACCATACCTCTGCTTCAATCTGTATAGGTCAAAGAAAGATATTGAAATTCTTTGTAACATCTTCAGCCACTGTCTGTAAAACACTAACCCTAATACAGGCTGTTGTGTAGCTCAGTGGCTTATGGTTCTGTGCCCATGCAAAAAAGCTTGTGGGTTCAAATCCCATTTTTGGCAGAGTAATCATATCCTGATTGCACCCTTCAGCATGGGCAGACACTATTTTGATTCTCAGATCCTCATTGTGTCCTCACTCCAGCCAATTTAAACGTAGGGCTACAGGACATTTATTGAACATTGAGACTAAATATCAAATGTAGTAAGGTTCAGTTCTGACAGGGCATATTGTCATTTTCATGCGTCTCAGCTCCTGGTGATCCCATCATATCAGCTGACATGGACACCTGCTCAGAGGCCCTGGCTCTGCTTGATGATGTCATCATGCATACCTTCCAGCAGTGTGTGTACCACCTGACTAAAGTAAGTGGGCACGCATAGACCTACAGAGGCTGTTCTCCATATGGCTAACGACATGTCATTGACCCAGGGTGCGAATGCTGTGAGAACGCGAAAGCTTGAGGACTCAACATCTCAACATCTTATGTCAGTTTCTCTCTTTTCTCTCTTTTCTTACCAGACCCTCTACTCCTTCCTTCCGGCACTCCTCGACACCAATCCTTTTTCCAGTGAGGAGAAAGACAAAAGCAAGGAGGGGACGAAGGCGCAAAGTGCGAGGGGGGGGAGTGGAGGGGAGCCAGAGGACGATGTATCCACACTTCCTCCCACTGTCGCTGGCTTGGTGGAGGTTTATCGACGCTCTCTGATGCTCTCCCGGGACGCATGCCTCTCGCCTCCCCTGACATCCCAGACGTTCGGCTACCTCTTTTTCTTCACCAACACCTCCTTGCTCAACACTCTGCTGGAGAGAGGTGAGAGAAGACTGAACAGCAAATGGAAACTGTGCTTACATCAATAAGCCCATAGACCCCGAGAAGCTCTCATA
Organism: Gnathonemus echidnorhynchus; assembly: GCA_026776725.1. Lineage (NCBI taxonomy): Eukaryota > Metazoa > Chordata > Actinopteri > Osteoglossiformes > Mormyridae > Gnathonemus > Gnathonemus echidnorhynchus. The sequence continues at coordinate 2,512,221 of JAODJU010000138.1, read as the reverse complement.
GCCCAGATGGGTCAAATCATTTAAAAGTATTTCAGTTCTGGTTTAACACATGTTGCTGTTTGGAGGTGGGGGTTGGGGGCAAGTCAGAGTTTTGCTCCCAAACTGCCTGCAGAAGGTCAGGGTCAAGTTATATTATATATGACATTTTTTGGGTCAATGAAGAGGATGTCCTAAATTATTCCCATGGGTAATCGATGTATCATGCCTGTGCAGGACGAATAAGACACGAAGTGTTTTATCCTCTGTCACAGATGGCCTGTTCTCTTGGTCGCGGGCAGTTCAGATCCGCACAAACCTGGACCTGGTTTTAGACTGGCTGCAGGGCGTAGGACTCGGAGACATTGCTTCAGAGTTTCTGAAGAAGCTTTCAGTCACAGTTAACTTCCTGTGCATTCCAAAGACCCGCCTCATCCAGGTAAGCACATGTCTACCTAGCCCACATTCTTGGGGGGGGGGGCTGGAGCAAAGCCCTTACCTAAATATGATGAATGGACGTCCTTAAAAACATACATACTGGGGCCATTTCTGCCATCAATCCCTATTCCTTTCTATCCTTCCTATCATAAATAGGATGACGTCCAGCCCAATTATTTAGTCTCCCGTGGTCATTTTTAACATCTCTCCCTCCTGTAGTCTTCTTGGTCCAGCCTACAGGAAGACCATGCTTTACTAAGTCCAGCTCAACTTCATCATTTGCTGACACATTATAAGTTAGGACCTGCTCGAGCCCCACCTTCTTCCTGGACCCCACCCCCTGGAACAGAACTTGGTGGAGGTAAGGGCTCCTGTTTGTTTTATTGTTTACAAGGCACATCTTGCATTTTTTATTCACTCTCATCCCATTCTCTTATCCTGAAACATTCAGATATTTTTGAAAGCTTCTTGGATCACCCTCCGCTCATTTTGCCAAACGAGACCCCCCGGCTTGACCTCACACAGCCAATTCCAAGCCCTGAGCTGCAACAGGAAATAACACGACTGCGCAATTTCCTGTGGGGGCTCGACCAGGACGAGCTGCCAGCCAATCAGAGGACGAGGCTTTGAAACAATGAATTCACAGTCTGGGGAATGTCACCCATTTAAGTAATTATGGAACTGTAAAAGACAAATTGCAAAATCAGTTTTGTGGTTGGTACTGATATCAACATGTAGATGCAAAAATAAGTATTTGGGGTTCCAGAAAATCTGTTAATGCCAGTAAATTATATACAGGAAGTTTTAACATTTTAATCTGTAAAAAGTATATTAATTCTCTGTTACCACATCCTAGTTAACTATATTGAGGAATATTAAGCCAGAAAACATCAGCTAATCTGACATGCAGATTGAAGCAATACAGTAATATAGACACTGGTGTTAAAAATTCAGTCAGCAATATATTTTTCTGTAATTAATATTTACATCATGATATACTTTCATAAAATAAATATACCCCATCAAGAATATATAATCTGTGCTATATACTGAAATAAAATGCATACAGGTTGTGTTTGTGGTGTAGGATGTGTAAGCACAGAAACACAAGAACCGATACAGGCATTATGCAGACCATCCATGCAAGAAATATATTGGGCAAGTATTCTTATGACCACCAGTAGCTTCAAAAAACAAACTGAAAGAGACTACTGTTTTCATAATAGTCCACTAGATGGTGCAGACATAACACTTTAGCGAGTCATGGTCTAAGAAGGGTCAAATCCAGAAGAATACTATTCATCTTTTTTACCATGAACTCATCAAAACATATTTTTCCCCACAACTTCATAAGCTGTATTTTTTAAGCTCCCATATTATAGTTGATAAAATGTGTTGGAAGATTTGATGTGAAATAATCATTTCTTTCTTTATTTAACTTTTCACAGCATAAATATTCTGCCTTACTTTATATACAATACATTCAAACGATATAATGACCTTTTTTCCCTGACAAATAGTATTATCAGTGCCTTTATGTATTGGTAAAGTTTGTGTGCAGGTTTCTCCTGCTATCATTTATTGTCCAAGAGGACTGACAAATAAAGCAGACACAAACAGTGTTTATACTTTAGAAACCTTGTTTATCTGAGGCTACCGTAATTTCCAAAACTCTGACGTCAAGCTAAGGTCTGGCTTTTGACTATGTTTTTTCCTTGTGTTTTTGGCTGAATTCCAGAAGTTTCCTTCTCTTCCGGTCAATCTCTTGTGAGCCTCCTTTACAGCAAAGGCACACGATCTTGTGAGAATCAATTACATCATCGTCACGAGTTCCTCAAACCACCTCAGACTTCCGCCCACTCACGACCACCACCGAACTCAAAGGAGATGCATGCAATTTGGGAGACCTGGTGTTAGCCTATTTGAAAATTTCCATAATAGCACACAATTATCATCTCTGATGTTCTTAATACCTTAAGTAGATAGGATGTTTAGAAACATTAATCAGAAAGTGATGTTTGGAAAGTTTCTTGAGTGAGTTCTATTAAAAAGCCTTTGACCTTTCCAGTAATTGTAATTCATCACAAGTCATGTGATACTTTCCAGCTGTTTTGTTTTTTTTTTTTGGAAAAGGGTGGCAGTCTAATGAATAGGAAACAGCGAGAAATACAGAAGGCCAAGCAAGATGGCAGTGGTGCTTAGGACAAGTCCGAGTGCCGGACAGCATCCTGTCAGTGAGCTGCTTCCTCTTGCCCTCCCTACTGCTGTCTCTCTCCAGGTGCACATTGCCACACCTGTTGTGGGGCCTCTCTGTAATTAGGACTGCACCATCATTACAGGGGGAAGTCCAAAAGCTGGGGTCAGAGAAGGGAAGCTTTGCGCAGAGAAAAAAAACAATAGGTGGCAATTGTTCTCTTTTTCCCTTGTTTCTTCTCCGTGTTTAAAGTAATGAAAGATTCTTCCCGTCTTCAAAGGGAATGAGTTTCCTACAAAAACAGCTGACTCAGAAGGTTAAGAAATGGCGAGAGGGAGAGAGGGAGCGAAACAGAGAGAGAGAATGAAGAGGGATGGCAGATTACTATACCGGACACACGTGGGGCACAAACGGGGAGGTGTCCCCAGGAAGCAGCCCCAAGTTCATGGTGGCTGGCCGGCCTTCTGTCCGTGCATGTCACAGCTGACATCACTGAGCCAGGAAGTGTCTCACATCCAACTTCAGGGAGATGTGAGCAATCACAAGCTTCCAGCTATCAGGTTTATTTGAGGATAATCCTGGTCGCATGGGGGGAGGGAGTTTAATGCCGGGCTGCGTCCTGCCATGCCTCGGCCAGTCAGAAGAGAGATCAAGTCAACAAACAACGTCCTCCTCTAGGATGCTTCACTTTCTCCCCATCGACGGGATTACGTAATGAAGACATTATTTATGAAAGGGCCCCGTGATGTCATCTGTGCCAGTCTGAGGCTTGCTACTGTTAGCAGGGGTTAGTGCAGCAAACTTCCCTGCCCCCCCACCCTTCCCCGGGGGGTGGGGGGAGGTCATTTCCTGTCTACACCCGCCGTGTTTGGAAGGCTCAGTAACTATGCTGAGTTTGGTGGTCCTCCTAAAATGCCTCTGCCTTTTTTTTTTTTCGCCTGCACTCAGGAGTAGCGGGGAGGCGCCTTGTTCCGACAGGCCTAGCCTCTGTTGGAAGCTTGTTCCATTTTGCGTCATCGTGTTGACTGAGTGGACCCCACACTGAAACAGCAGTGCAGTGCCGCGAGGCCGCACAATACCACTCTTTATTTTTGGCTGTAATCTGATGGGTCTGTTTATGTTATGTAGCCTTGCTTTCATGTCGTTGAAATGCCTTTGGGCTTTTCCTTTGAGGGGCTTCCACTGCCAGGTCAAAGGTCATTTAATTGGTATTTCATAGAAAAAAAAGTAATATCTACAAGCTAATTCACACTAAATAAATTATTTTCCTCCACATTCGTTTTTGGAATGCCTGAAGTATTACTGGTCGGATATTTTGGGAGCAGGGCAGATTAGCCAGGACCCCATTACTGCAGCTGTGTCACCTAGCACGCATGCTCTCCATCTACCAATGCCAGTATGTCTCTTGTTTTGGAGTCCTGCGGCAACATCCATAGGCCGTCATCATATACGTCCCGTAGGCAAAACGGGTGCTTGTTAGTCGAGGAAATAGAGCTGTTGGCTCACCTTCTCACTTGAAACAGACAGAGAGAAAGAAATGTACAGCTGTGGTCTCCATTTTAAAAAAACTGCTTCTATAAAAACTTAACCACCAAAATAAGCTAGTTAATAATAATCGTCACTAGTAAGACTTAAACCTTCACTTTCATTTTTTAAAAGGCAAAGTTCTGTAAAAAAAAAAAAAAAAAACATGACAGGCATTGACAGGAATTTTATCATGTGTTTCCCAAAAAGCAAATGCAAACATGCTTCAAAATGTTCTAAGAAATTGTGCATCTTTTCTTGGGAACCAAAAGGATTGTCTTCACGACAAGCAGGAGCCGGCATAGAGACGTCTGAATTCCCGGGCTGACTTCTGGCTCAATGAGCAGTTGTCTCACTAATGCTTCTAAGAATGAAGGAACAACAGACTTCAGTGCTATCTATGAGAATAACAAACAAAATGAAATTTTAAAAATTGAAAAAAAGCTTTTAGGATAATTGCCTGAGTCAACTGGAAACCAGTAGAATGAGGTCATGATTACTCTCAGGAAGGACTATGCCTTCAAACCCACGAGAGCATTATACCTACATCATGTTTTCAACCACCAAATTTCTGCCCACAGAAATTCGTCCGTTTTCAATATCCACTTATCCTATTAGGACTGCAGTAATCTGGAGCTTTTCCCAGGAAGCCCAGACGACCCAAAGAAAACCCACGCAAAGACAAGGGGCCATGCAAAATGGACGCCCGCACACACACACACACACACCGCACGCACACACCGCACACATGGTGGTAAGGGGAGGGAGTCCAGGCATAAAATCTCACAATCCTTGAGTACTGAAGCAATGCGATACCCATTGAACCTCAACCTTATAAATAACCAGAAATTGGTATGGATGTCTTCAGCTGAACAATATTGCGCCCCTTTTGAAAGACTTCTACAATATTGGAAGGCAAGTTTAGGGTGACATAAAATGTGATGTAATGAAGGGATACAGGGGACTTCCACAGGAGACAGTAATCTGATCTCTGACCAGGCTTCTGACACTTTAAAAGCTTAATTTCTTAACAACACAGTAGAGGATCTGTGCTGAAAGTTTCAAGAGACTGTGGCTTGTTTTTGATCTTTTCCTATATATTGTGTATTTCCTCTATTCCCCAATTCCTACCTCTTTGGGTCACCTTCCTGTCCTCTTGCTCACCCTCCAAGCTCCACCTCCCCAAATCCACTGCCCCCTCCCCACCGCATTGTGTGCCTGTTTTGTTGTTCTCCAGGGAAATTCCGTCTATCTCTGACTTGTTCGTTCCTCGCATTCATCGCATTCCTGCCGTGCAAAGAAAGGGACAGAAGCATTTGAGGGGGTGTTAATGGGGGGCATATGGAACATTATCTCTGGACTCAGTGAAAAGTGCTGCATCACTAAGAGTTAAGAAAGCACTGCATACACTGCAGTAAGCAGGTAAACATGAGAGTGCAGGGTAATATCCCTCGGTGAGTGAGTAAAGGTGACATTGGGGTGGTGGTAAGTAATTGGGGGAAAGCTCCTCTATCCTCAAAAAGACAGACTCAGGTCCTTCCTGTCTATCCTTCCTATCATAAGGAAGACGACATCTAGCCCAATTATTTAGTCTCCCGTGGTCATTTTTAACATTTCTCCCTCTTGTAGTCTTTCTGGTCTAGCCTACAGGAAAACCATGCATTGCTAAGTCCAGTGGAAAATCGGGGTTACTGTCGCCCTGAATAGTGCTGATTGCCCCCTGCTGATGCATGGGGGATTCCCCATGGACCGTCACATCACAATACATACAGAGAGCATAGAACTGTACTGATTTAACACAGTACTGTAATGAAGTACTGCAGATAATTACTGCCTATACATACCGGCACAGAGACTTAACACAGCAAAGTGCTGACTTAACATCATCATGTTTGTCTGAAGGAGAAAAAAAAAAGAAGCATAGGATAAAAAATATTACTCTTAAGATACACAGTTTGCATTGCTGTGGTCAGCTGTGTTGGCTTCATTGTCCTGGCTTCATATGTGGCCCCGTCTCCGACTTTCTGCTGCTTTACTCATGTTCCGTCTTGGGTTTTCCTTGGGATATTCTGGCTTCCCACGATCTAAGGCCATGCTGTCTGGTGTCTCCAAATTGCCCTTGGTTGGGTGTGGTTCCTGAGATGGCCTGACGTCTGGTCCAGGGTGTGGTCCTGCCTTCTGTCCAGGCTCTGCTGGGAGACTCTCTGGGTCACGCAAAGCTACTAAGCATAAAGTGGTTTTGAGAAAGTGAGTGTTTGGTGTATGAGTGCAAACAATCCACAGCTGAAACTGCTATGTACCAAACATTTTCCTGCATTTAGCCTTCTTATTGCGAAGTTTGTAGCCCGTGACAACCAAGTCCGTTCTCAGCTCACCCCTTTTTGATGAAATCACAGAGATGCAAAGAGTGGAGAAAGTAAACTGCAATGCCAAACAGTCAGTGGTCAGCACTGTCCCCTCAGTACTGCAGGGTTCTGGGTTCAAATTCTGTCCCTGCTCTGTGTGTGCCCTTCTCATTGTCTCCCCTTGCACTCTGATCTCTTCCCACTATCCAAAGACATGCAGTTAAGCTAACTGGGGGTTCCCATAGGCCAAGCGGGTATTCCCCTGCGTGGGATAAGCTCCAGGTTCATAGGGAACCTGTACAGATAAGAAATTGGTTGGGACGCAACATTTGGGGGGGTTGGATAAAGACTAGTAAACACCCAGGCCTTCAAGAGTAGAGTCTGTGACCCTGCTGGCACTATCATTCATTGATAAGAAGGTGTGATATTAGGCTACAACATGCAAAGTCAACCATTTTGGCCTCTTTTACAGGAAATGTAAAGAACACTGAAGCCTGCATCACATCATACCAAATCTCAGCCTACGATCATCTATCCATCCAATCTATTGATATGGAAAATGTTACCTGAACAACATTAAATGTTAGTAAGGATATCTGTTTAGCCAGGAATGTCTCAGGGCCTGATTTTAATGAAAATAAATGATAACATACTAAACTAATTAATGTACATTTGTTTGGAGGGGCTAAAGAGCATTTTAGGGTGGCTAAAGCCCCCCAGAGATGCCCTCATGTGTTTTGCTAACACAACAGGAATCAGGCAGTATAAATGACAGAGGTCACATGATTTAAAACGGCACCGGGAAATTGCTCATTGGGAAAGCCATTGAAGCGATGCAGCCTCGCGTTTTGTCACATTTGTGCAGTTAGTCAGTGGGGCAGACGAGGACGTCACTGCATTCCTTCCCTCTTTGTCCGCGGAGCCCTCTCATATTCTTTACACAGGGGCCCGCGTGCGTGTGCATGTGTGCGTGTGTGAGGGTCAGCACGCTTCCTCCCCGGCTAACCGGGTGGGGGAAAAGTGAAAGGGGCCGCCAGACAGTCTGTGAGAGGCTCAGTGGGCACGATACCCGAAGCATAGAAAGCGGGGGAATGCTCGGGAATGCCTCCCGGGGTAGCATTTCGGCAAGAGGAGGAATGTGCTAAAAATAGCCCCCCCCCCCCCACACACACACACACACT
>JAODJU010000138.1:2461938-2504463 GCA_026776725.1 Gnathonemus echidnorhynchus | reverse complement strand
ACACACTTCCCCGCCCCCAGCCGTCATCCACAAAGCGTCCCGGGTGATGTCCTGCACAGGCCCGCTGATAAACCTGAAGGAGCCAGCTGACATTTGGTTTGTTTGCGTGGTTGAGCAAATGCGGCAGCTGTACGGCGTCAAGCCGCCTGTGGGCACCGGATACTTCGCCTAGAGCTCCTATACCAGGGGGAGAAAAGGAGGGATGGAGAGAGGGATGCAGACAGGAAACATACAGTGACAAGGGAGGAAAGAATGTTTAGAGCGGCTGAGAAGAGGAGAGAGACAGGGAGCGGGCAAGACGGAGGAAGAGAGAAAGTTGTAGTGTACGCAGAGGGGCTGAACTCAGCAGTGCAGCACGTTAGCAGCAGAAAGTGAGGGAGGCATAAATGGAAAGTGTTTGCACAGTAAAAAGTTCCTTGTTACTCGCTTGGCTGCCCCCCAACCCCCCCCCTTCACCCCTCCTCGACTCTGACCTGTTGCTTCAGCGTCTTCATTGAAAGATTTCCTCACTCAGAGATGCAGGATGGGCAGGAAAGGGAGGTCAGGACAGAGCGAGGAACGTGAGGAGGGGCTGGGGGGAGAATGTTGGACAGACATTCATTTATAAACATCCCGATATTCATGCAGCTTCCTGATAAAATATGCCTCATAAGCGTAGATTCAGTTGCATGGGGGGGGGCATGGTGTCATGTAAAACTCTCCACGTGTCACCAAATGAAAACATGCCCCAGAACCAGAGCCAGGCCTGATGCTGTCAGACAGGGAAATGAAGACGTCAGTCGTGCTAGCGATGAGAAGGGCCGAGGGTCAGGTGACCATTTCGGGGAGCTTCTGGGAGCACTGGGCTCCGGTTGGTAATGGAGGTCTGCTGGATCATACAGGATACACCCTGGAACAGGAACAAAAAGGCAGGCTAGTACTGATTACTGACTGTGAGAAAGGGAGAGTGAAAGACGTCATTTCATTGCTCAATGGCTTTTCTTCTCTGTGTCACTATTATTTTTTCTCCGCCCCCCCCAAAACCATTAAAACACTCACTTGCTCTCTGACGTCGAAAGGGGCTGATGGGTAGGGGGTGACAAGATTTAGAGCAATGGATTCCCACTCTGCTGACCCTCACACAGCTGGGAAGCGGGTTGTGTAGGTCAGACCCTGTTGAGTGGCGTTTTATGGAAAAAAAAGTCCCTGTTAACACTTAACGGCTCCGCTTCCTTGCGGCTCTTTGAACAAAGCTGCCTGTGCTTAATCTGCGGCGCAGCGGAATTCCCACTTAATGATGAGGAAACGTTAAAATGACAGCTGCATGTAATTTATAACTGCTAACATAAGTCCTTCGCTAGAGCAGCGTCTACATTTCCCGTGTTGCATCACATCAGGTTAAATGTCTGGAGTTACACTGAACACTGAGGCGTTGGACATGGAGACACATATAGGCACAGTGTGCCCGTCCAGGAAGCACTTCCTTCACTAGCGTTGCTCTTCTGTCCTGGTGAAACTTTCAATTTACAACTGAAAAATCACGAGCGAAAACGATATTTAAGGTTCACCACAATATCTTTAAAAGACATCAACTTAACCTATAATGGAGTGTTTATGGCTCATTACACTTATACTGTTCCAGACTGAATACTTGACTGCCTGTAGTAACCCTGGGTGATTAAGCTCACATCCCATCATTATATCAGTCGCGCAAATGTAGCGGTAAGATTTACATTACGATTTTCGTTCATCCAGACAACGTAAACTTTCTGTTGTTGCTTGGGGAATGCAACCAACTGACAGCCTCAGACAAGTCTAGAACCAGCGGTTTGATCAATCAAACGTTTCCCGAGACAGTGATTTATTTGAGGATGGACACATGCAGCCGTCATCCGTGAGCTGGGGAGGAGTGAGCCGATGTGTTGAGCGGGATATGAAAGTGGCACGCAGGTGTGCGTTCTGGCATGACATTGCAGCACCCATGACGGGTGGTAGGGGGCGCTAGTGTCAGCGTGCTGACACGAGTATGAGCAGCTACTACTGTACAAGGGACCACCGGCAGCTGCACTTAGAAGGGCAGACAGAGAGAGGGAGAGTGACTAAGTTCACTTATGTTCACTCTTTCTTTTATTCTTTCCCAGCTGTGCCTTCAAAGAAGTCTTTGATGTGGGAAATGAAAAGAAGGAGTGTGTTAATATCTCCCGCCATCCCACCCTCACACTCATCTATTCCTCCAAGCCTCATCTACTGCACCACTTCTTTGTGGCCCGGCAAACTATAGCGCAGCAATTTACCAGTTACCCCCCCCCCAAACCCCCACCCCAGCCACCCCACACACATTTCCCCTTTGGGGCCCAGTCAGGTTGGTCAGGATACACTCGCTTCATTAACCCTTACTGCTGACTGGAAAGTCAGCCTTGCCTCTTTGACCTTTCGCATTGGCGGGCTTCCTTGGACTGCACCTGACTTACAGTTTCCAGAGCAGGCCGTCTCTGGGTGCATGTTGCGTTAACCCGGACTTTTTCTCTGTGTAAGTGTGTCGCGACTCACGTCCTGCGGTGTCTAGCACTTGTTTTTCTAGTCCAACTCACAGCCTCACTTCAACCCCTAACCCCATGTCCCTGATGTGTCACTGAAAGATTAAGATGGTTTGGGAAATTGTTAGAGCAGAAGACTAACATTCCCATTTGGTCCTGGTATGAACTTCTATTAACAGCATATTTTACCTATGTTTTCACACCGCATTTTCACGGGGTACATAACAGAGGCATTAATTAAGAAGAGCATGATTTGTGAAGTCTTTTCATAAGGATATCGTGGGGGAAAGACAGAAGGATGTAGGCAAAGAAAGAGAAAGGATAGAGAACTGGAGATAGTCTGATGTAAAATGAAACAATGGTCTTACAGATAGACAGAGAGGGGAAGAGATTTAGAGATGAAAAGATATACCGATAGGTGATCTGATAGACAGAAAATGTGAGGGGGTGCAGAGGAAGTGCACAGAGATATCGACAGACAGACTGAGATATAAAGAGGGAAAGTGATACACAGCAGAAAAAAAAAACAGCGGAACATTTTGTAAAATTTCGCAAAAGACACACCGCGCAGCGAGACGAGGGAGGAGGAAAGAGAGAGGGAGAGACAGAGAGGGAGAGAGAGAGTGTGTGTGTGTGTCTATGCGTGTCTGTGTGTGTGTTTTATGAATGAAATGGTGACTCAGGCGATGTGTCATACAGCCGACGTCTTTATAAAGGAAGTTTTAACAAGCCTAAACATTTCACTGAGCGAAAAATAAGACACACTCACATCCTTCTCTTTCTAAGCAGTCATCTCTCTGTAGTTTTCTCCTGTTGTCTGTCTGTCTGTCTGTTTCTTTCACCTACTTCTCAAATATAAACGGAACTTTGCTATAACTTTATAAAGGCAAAAACTTTATCATTTGCTGTTTTTAAAAAAATCTGTCTCACCCACACAAATATTCTTTCATTCATTCATTCATTCGTCTTTTGCCCTGCGGAGAGTAAAAGAGCCAGAAGAAATTTGGGAGCACGTGACACGTCCTGGAGTCGCAGTCATTCAATATTTATTTTTCCACAACCTTCATTTGCTTATTTATATTTATTTATTTATTATTTGCTTGCTTATTTATTTTCATCTTGGACCGAGGAAATATGAAATGTAAGTGTTTTGAATGCAGTTTTTCAAACCCGTTTAATTGTCGTATTGCTATAACGTATTTGAACTTAAACATCTAATGTCTGCTAGGTTGACTATTCTGAAGTCTGTGGGTTTGTCTATTCGTGTGTTTCATTAAGTTTGGTTTTTGTTTTTATTTTGATTCAAATGGTGCAAAAAAAAAGTAGCTCAAGTAGGTACAGTTACCTGTGATTGCGTAGCGCTTTTAACAAGGTACCTGCGAGTACCCCCTAACACAGCTGACAGGTCGATAGTTTGCTTAATGGCAATGATTCAAAATGTGTTATCAAAATTCATATCTAAAACGTATTTCTGTATGAGGAATTTTGTTTTGTATGCGCACCACACTGATACTCCCGACTGAGGGGTATCCCCATGGTTACCAGGGGGCCTGTAGAAGTGTCACTGATACCAGCGATTCCCAGATTTTACGCATATTTGATTTTTTTCTGTTCTTCCTTTCCAGTGTGGACTGCCTTCGCCCTCAAACTGGCCATCTTACTGTTGCTGACCCCCCTGTCATTGTCATTTCCGACTCCTGTCCACCATCGTCGAACTGTTGACCCTGAGATATTGACCAATCAGACAAGGCATCTGCTTAAATTAACACAGGATCTCTTGGTGAGTTTACTCACGTTGAAATGTTGCACCACTGTAGTGGGCCTTTTCAACAGCAACAGTGTATATATATTGACATTTGATTGAAAAGTAATATGTCAATACTGATAAAGTTTTCAATTCAGCGATAAACTTAAAAAAATATATTGGTGACTGCGCATTTTAAAACTCAAGTGAAACTGAGTGGAATTGTTTTCAGAAGTTTTGCACGCCAAAAATCAGGATACATTTCAGTCCTTCGAGTGATTTGGTTTGGTGCATATCTAACCCAAACACAGTAAATTTCTCAAGGGCTCAAAGGTGTTTCGGCAACAGGTGATCATCTGACTAGACTCTGACTAAACACAGATGAAAAAAAGATTTGTGTTACTATTTGGACAGCATTGGCAGGGAGTCTCACACTGATTTTGCTTAACTTCCACTACCTTTCCTCTTTTGCCAAAGTCGGGTTGAAACAGGTATGCAAGAAAGTTGTAAATGCAAATATTGTGGGTGTTGTTGGTGATTTGCTCGTTTTCAAGTCGCACGTATAATTCTATGTACTTGTGCTTGCATGCGTATGCTTTTGCATGCATTGGATTTATGCACGGTCCACTCCTTTGTCCGTTATTTTTCGAGTACTATTATGTGTGTGCGTGCGTGCGTGCGTGTGTGTGTGTGTTTATGTGCACTTGCTACTATGTACCAAGCTGTCCGAAAGCTTCCGAAGGTTACGCGTCTGCGAGTACCTGCTAATATGGATTCCAGATGCCCGGGCACGATCGAATAATAAACGAGTGACATCAAGGGAATTTACTGGGAATGCCACTTTGAAAATATTTTCGCAACAGTTTTCAAGGACATGAACCATTTACTTTGGTTTCTCCTTGTGTGGAGTTCCATTTAGTAGGGGTCAAGGCTGGGAAAGAAAAATAGAATGGAAGTCAGCGGAAAGTCCCTGCAAAAAAGCAATAAAGTGCCCGTGAGTGTACATGCACATGTGACTGTATGTCTGTGTATAGATGTGTGAATGTGTTACTGTGTACATTGGGTTTTGTGAATAGGTGGGTTTGTGTTGGTGTGCTGTTTAATGTTTAGTTTTTGGTCGCCACAGCAAAGTACCTTGATAGAGATCAGAGATTTATCAAATTCCAGAATTTGCATTCAGGAAGAAGAGATCGTGGTTGTGACATGGAGCTGGGTGGCGTGGTGGGGGTGTGTGTTATGAACGAGGTAATGATCCGAGATGCAGCGAAGACGCGGATAAGAGGGACAATAAAAGAGTCCTGAATGAAACAGAATGAAAGTGGTGTAGCTGGAGTAAGCTGTAATGGGCAAGAGGAGAACAATAACCGAAACAGCGGAAAAATACGAAAGAAGAATTTCGAAGTAATCAATGCATCAACAAAGTATTTCAGTGAATAACACAGTAGTAACAAGCCAGTGGGAATTAAGACAGGAGTGGAAAAAAATCAGACGAGAGGCCAAAACGAGCAAAACGCAAAAACAACCACGGCGCAACTAGACGTGGGGAAATTTAAATCCACACGTCTTCTAATTATGTTGTGCTGTTGCACTGAAAAGAACTTCCTGATGACAATCAGTTATGCATCCTGGTTTGGTCCATTTCTCCTGATTTCGTGCTTTTGAAAGAAAAATAAAATAAATACATTTTCAAAACAGTATTCTACTGCATAGTCCCGACATCTGTTAAATATAACGGACACCAATGAAAACAGTGACCATGCTGCATAAATGCAAAAGAACAACTAACACGTTTGTGCTTGAACTTCTTTATTTGGTTTATTTGTGTGCATTTACTGTAGTCACTTGTGTGTATATTCTCTTTGAATACAAATGAAATGTAAATTATATATATTAGACGACGCATTTAACTATCATATTTACATTATCACAGCTACCAAGAAACAAGTTTTGAGACTGTTTAATCAGCAAAATCAGCAGAGTGCTCTTTGTCTCCGTCCAGTGGTCATCATAAGAAATGTATATATCCCTCCAGCGCTCTCCATAATGATGTTTTTTTTTTTAATTCCTGATCCTGGAGTTTCCCTCAGGTCTTGTGCTGTCTATTCCATATTCTCGGCTCTTAGTCACTGGATATGTTTTCGTACCACTTTCAAAAACATCCTGTGGTTTCATGTCACCAACTTATATTGTTAACATTTTTAAGTTAAATCCAGCAAACAGGTCCTGTTATGGACGGGCATAGTGAAGGATGATCCACCTTGTGGCTCAAACAAAATAAGGGAATTTAACAAAACAAAATACAAAAGGAACCACTAGGAGTAAAAAAAAGCAGGTAAACGAGAAAAACTAAGGCAGGAAGCAACACAGGAACAAGAATGGAGCTACATAGGATCAACTATAGCAGAACAGTAGCAAACATGGGACAACAACAGCTACAAACACACAATCAGGCAACAAATACAGCCAAACTGGGACCAAACTCAAAGCAGTAAGGCAACGCAACTGACTCAATGACCTCTGGCCAGCCTTAAGCCCACAATGGAAAGGGAAGCCTGGATGACACCACCTGCTCAGCCCATTAATCTATGCCACAGCACAGGGAATAGAAGAAACAAAAGGAGCTAATACCAGATGGGATGACCAGTGACACCTGCTGGCCAAAAGGGGAACTGACATAATAAAAGGGGGCAGGGCAGGGGCTGATCCTGACATTACCCCCAAGGAACATGCAAACCCCAGGCTTGCAAGGGCATTGCCAGTACCACAAATACACAGGAAAAAACAGTGACCAGGGACAACACAAGACTTGACATAGGAACTCAGGAGACCAAGGGATCGGAAAGACTGGAGCAGAGCATGACAAAGGGGACCAAAGACAAACAGGTGGAACATGAGGAGCTGGGTCAGGACCATCAGATTAGGGAACACTACCAGGAACTAGAACCAAAACTAGAACGACCTCTGGACACGCATTGGTCTTGTCTCAGCAGGACTAGGGAAACACGGTGGCCTCTCCTCAGCAAGACTCTGGAGACACAGCGGCCTCCCCTGGGAAGGGCTTTAGACACACATCGGCCTCACCTGGTTAGGGCTTTGGAGATGTGGCGGCCTCCCCTAGACAGGGCTCTGGAGATGCAGCGGCCTCCCTCGGGTAGGACTCTGCAGAGGCGGTAGCCTTCCCTGGGCAGGACTCTGGAAACATGGTGGCCTCTCCAGGATTGGGCTCTGGAGACATGGCGGCCTTCCCAGGGCTGGACTCTGGAGATGTGGCGGCCTCCCCAGGGCCATGCAGTAGCCCATGGAACAGATGAAACATAAGGAGCTAACATAAAACAGGATGGCCAGGGAACTGATATAATGAGAGGGGGCAGGGCTGGGGCTGATCCTGACAAGGTACCATGCCCCTGAAAACTAGTGTACATTGAAATATTCTATTACAGAACATTGCAGAGATTGTATCACACTTTTATTCATGTACAATTCATTTCTATTTTGAAGATCACAAATATATATACATATATTTTTTTCTGTTTCAGGAAAATCATGTCATTGCCACTGATATTGAACACAGGTTCAAAACACTTCCAACAATAACCAGCAGAGCAACAGATCTGAATTCTCTGGAGGTACAAAACTCTCCTCTTTCATATAACATATACGCGCCACTGGAGCAGAGCTGGGTATAAATGCTCTTTCCCCCATGTACAGGTGAAGTCAACATTGGCCCAGCTCCACGCAGACCTGCTGCTGTATGACCTCCATTTTGACTGGTTGAACAATGCGACAAAGAAGCACGAGAATGCTGCTTTGGCTAAACTAGGAGAGCTGATACATCTCCTCAAGGCGCTCATTGTGTCCCTCCAGCGGCAGGTGCGAAGTGCTTATTTTGTCCGTCCTGCTACGTACCTCTGCTGTGTTCATTCCCACTGCTTTTACCTGTTACTTATTACTTTCATGCGCCGCAACCGTGCTAGTACTGTAGTGCTGCTTCCTTACACTACCTTTGTAGGTGCTTCCAATCCCATCCCTTCTCCACATGGGTGAGTTATGCAGATTCTCCTGTTGCTCAGCTTTTCTCTGTCTTACTCCTGCAGCTTAAAGATACACTCAGTTAATTGGTGTCTAAACTGCCCAGTGTTTGATGGGTACCACTTTACAATAAGGCTCTCTTTTGCCACTGGTGAATGGTAGTAACTCATTAATAAAAAGAAAACTGTGTTATAACTTGTATAAAATTGTCTTTTGATAATTTACAAAATGTTACAACCTAATTAATAACCAGATTATGAACCATTCTTAAACTCTTTGTATCGGTAGCCTTATTGTAAAGCGGCACTGTTTGATTCTATGTGCCCTGGATGCACCCCTGCAATTATTGCTTCTTAAATTAACGTCATGTCATTTTCATCTTATTCCCTTCTCAAGATGTCAAAACTGGAGGTGACACGACAACCTGCCCGTTCTGTGCCTCTGCCGTCCATTCCTGTGTCACAGTGGGAAGTAGTGCAGTCATCCCTCGAGATTCTGCAGAAGTTCCGCCTCTTCTGCGACTGGACACTGCGCGTCTTACTCAGCCTCAAGCTGAAAAATTAAAGGCCGACTGGGCAGGCAGCCAATGAATCCACGCCTGCAGGCCTTCATGTGCCAACGCTCTCTCCACAGTGACTGTGGGGAAAGTCTGCTTTGCCCCCTTTTCCATGATTTGTTTATGACAATTTGTGTTATTTATCTATCTATTTATTTATTTATTTATATTAGTTATTTATTTGAGGATTTTATTTATTTGTTCTGTATCTTATCATTGATATCATTACTTATTTTGTAGCATTAAGGTGTGAATTAAGATGTAAGATTCCTTCAACACTTCCTCTGGCCAAGCTTTCTATCACTGTATTAAAATAAAGGGAGATAGTTATGGAAGCACTTCTTGGGTTCACAGAACCTCAAAATTCAATTGATTGTATGTCAAAATATATCATTGTTTAAACTTTTCTTTTTTAGTATTTAATCAGCAGTTGTGTTTATACTGCTGCTGCTAAATGTAGCAATAGACTAGGAAATGCAGCCTTTCTTTCTGTTTTCATGTGGGAGTTGGGTGAAGTTGCTGCTAGATGCTGATCCAAGATCAGCGTTCACTGGCTATGAATAACATTTGGTTAGTGCAGACTTATGCCAAATTAACTAGTAGCAACTTCAAGCATAAACATGTAATGTATATATACGAATATCTGTAGATATTACCTCCTAAAACTGATTCAGGATCTTTTTGCACAGTTTGATTATGGTTATATTTTGGTTACCTGATCCTGGATTAGTATTTGGGGGTAAACATGTACTCTGTGCAATATAGAGTATGTTCTTTGATTAAATTAATAATGATATTTTTGTATTTGTGTTTAATAAAGCACTCAGAATTTGTAATACAGTGTAAAAGGCATATTGCATTATATATATTTTCTATTGTACTGTCATTTTTCTAGCATATAATGTACTGTACTCTGCGAATTTCAATTTGTATCAATATATTTGTATCTCAGTATCAGTATTTTTTTCTCAGTTTTTAAAACTTTGGTACAGTATTTTTATTTATTACGTTTAGGTCAAGGTTTATTATTTATTGATTCGCGTGGAAGGACGACTTTTGCTATTTTTTCGTATGTATGAGCTATTCTCATCACGATCATCATTGTTATTTAAAATATTGACGCTAAGTAGTACTGTGCTACAACTAAAATGAATGTTCGTATAAGTAAGGTATGGTTTGCATACAGCGATGAACCGAAATGTGAAACGTTGTATTGGGGAAAAACACAAAAAATGTACAAACGTAAGAAACAAATAAAGAAAATGGCGAAAACATTGCTTTAATGTTCATCTACGATAAAAAAAAAAACTACGAGTCTACATCTTTACTTTATTTTACCAATTTTCCATTTATTATCGTAAATATTTCACTTGCACGGAAAGACTAACTGTGATGTGTCACATGTCGCTGCTCCTGCGAAATTAAAGCTCAGTGACAGTCATTTCGGCTTGCCAACGCTTAAGCCAATGAAAACGCCAGAAGCAGGGCCGCGGTCAACCAATAGATTTCTGCGTTGTTGCGAGGTGACAGCGGGCGGGTGACTGCTAGTTAGTTTGTGCTCGATATTATTGTTAAGGTTGTATGGTCGAACACTGCGGACTCAGTTCTTTGTAGATATATACCACAACAGTATAAATAATCTTAAAACTAAAAGTGTCGGACTAACATTAGGTTATTAAGCCTGTCGATACAAAATATCATAGGTCGTTTTTTTTTATTTCGCATGAAACGAGACAAATTGATTGAGGAAGGCCGGTTTTGTTGGGGTTCGGTTGACAGAGGATTGTTGTCTGTCATAAATCCTGTTCATATCTTTGGCATGGTTTAAACCGTGGAGGTGGGTTCATAAATGTGTATGAATATGTTTGTGTGTTTTGGGAAACCGATTTCGGGGAGGAAGGGTAGAGACAGACAGATACAGAAAAAGTGAGGGAGGAGGGAAGGGGAGGAGGTGGAATTTAAAGGGGAAGGTGCTAGTTTTATTGGCCGACAATAAGAGTGCGTGGAAAGCGTGCTACCACTAGCTGGATTATTTGGACCGTTTACTCGTACCTACAGTTATAGGACACAGTTAAATTAATGAAAAAAAAAGTATTTAAATTTCTATTAAAAATTATTTTCATATGAGGAATTGTAACCATATGTAGCCAGTACTACTATAAAAAGATATTAGTGCTTCTTTACAGTGTCACATCTCAGATTGGATGCCCAGTGGGGTATTGGGGACCAGGTTTCATGGTTGTTGTATGCTTGATGTTACATTTGATATGAGGTTTTGTATTTTAAGCAGCACATCTGTGTTTTTCTATTGTGTTAATATGAATCCACTTTCATCCATAAAGGTGCGAACCAGGCAATAACCAGTCACGGAAAGTGACGCAAGACCCCGGCATAAGATGAGAAAGGGGTGGAAGCTTCAGAGCAACGGAAAGAACAGTCATCCTGCAAAACACAGACCCACGAAAGACATGCAGAAGGAAGGCTGATACCGTTTATCCTGTGTATGCCCACCCCTGGAAACAGGATGGCTAACACTGTTGCCACGTTAGTCGTACAGACTGAGCTTCTGCCATCAGAGCCCCGCACCTCACTCTCGCCTTTCCCTCCCCTGCTGGCAGCAGCCGACGAGGGAGATGAGGACACGGAGAGGGAGAATGTGCAGCAGCTGGAGAAGGGGGCTGGCCGAGTGGTACTCACAGGTGTGGAGATTGTCCAGTCTGCCTCTGCGCCGCAGAATCCTGAGCACCCCTTTCAGTGCCTGGATTGTGGGAAGAGCTTCAAGTGGTCTTCCAGGTTGGCGCACCATCAACGCAGCCACAACAATGAGCGGCCTTACCGCTGCAACCTCTGTCCAAAGGCCTTCAAGGGCTCCTCTGCCCTGCTCTACCACCAGAGGTAGGGTGCCCTCCGGCTTCTGTGCTTACCTGACACAGCAAGGAACTTGCCATATCTTGTTCTGTTTATTAACACAATTACCCATCATCTCCATAGTGTTCTTGCCCATGGCTATTGGACCAAGCTGTTAAGTATTATTGAAGACATGTCCTTTTTGATTTAGATCACACTCGGGTGAGAAGCCTTACAAGTGTGAAGACTGTGGTAAAGCTTTCAAACGCTCATCACTTTTGCAGGTGAATTGTTTTTACTTGTGGCTGGGGAGGTAATTTCGATATATCGTACTCAGCATTTTTTGAATTAAAGAATGGATCTTCTTTAGAAGGGGAATGAAATTCTTATTAGGTTTTTTTTATTTTTGCCCTGGCTTATAGTGTTTTCGCCTCTCTGTCTGCAGGTCCACCGCAATGTGCATACTGGTCTGCGGACCTTCCAGTGCCCCTACTGCCCACTCACCTTTAAGTGGAGCTCGCACTACCAGTACCACCTGCGGCAGCACACAGGTGAATGCCCGTACCCCTGCGACACGTGTCCCAAGGCCTTCAAGAACTCAAGCAGCTTGCGTAGGCACAAGAATGTGCACCTGGGCCTCAAGCCGTACGTGTGCGCCGTCTGCACCAAGGCCTTCACGCAGTCCACCAACCTGAGGCAGCACATGCGCATCCACACGGGCGAGAGGCCCTACATCTGCAGTGAGTGTGGCCGCTCCTTCACCCACTCGTCCAACCTGGCGCTGCACCGGATCTCACACGTGGAGGGTAAGGGGAGGTCCGGTGGGGGCAAGGCAGCCCCGCCTACAGAGAGTGCAACCTCCGTGGAGGTGGGCGTGGAGGTTGGGATCACCGACGTCGTCGGACTGGTGGCACAGGAGGCCGCCGTGGGAGTGGGGGTTGGGGAAGTGTTCCTTTCGCACCATGCCCCGAGCCAGAACCCGGCACTCATGCCCCAGCTGACCCTCACCCCGGGTGAGAACGTCACCGCTGAAGTTGATGTGACCACTGGGGGCGCCGGCGTGTTGCTCTACAGTTGTGGAGGCTGCAGCCAGACCTTCAGCACGCACACAGAACTGGAGGAGCACCAGGCTCTACACCTGGGAGCCCTGGGGCAGACGGACGAGGGAGGGGGCGGGGCCGGTGATGAGTCTGGTGCCGAGGGAGGGGTGGCACTGGTGGGGGCGGGGCCTCTGCTGGCGGACTTCGAGGAAGTAGTGGAGACCACAACAAGCTCAGAGAATAACCACAGTGCGGCCGACATGCTGGGTTTGCCAGGAGCTGCAGACGGTGGAGTCCAAAGCCAAGCCCAGTTTGACCTCTTGCAGAGCTTCACGGAAGTGCCCCAGCTGCCCCCCGCCACTGCTATACCCACCATAGCGGCTGCTGGGGTAGGGGGCGCTACAGAGTGCACCTACTGTGGGAAGAACTTCAAGACTGTGGGTGGCTTGAATAGACACTTGAGCCAGGTATGTGTCTGAGAAAAGTAATGTTTCACTGTTTACTTTGACTATGTGGCCAGTTGAGTTTAATCCTGCCTAATAATGATGGTCAGTTTTGATAATACAGTGTGCATTGTGCCTGAGAACTTGGTTATGGATTCTAAATACTTCTTGGAAACAGAACATATATGTCCTTTTTTTCTTAAAACAGTTTTTCGAAACAAAATTTAATTATGGTCAGCTATTTCAGTTAATTATCTTTACTGGCTCTGAATAAATAGGTGAAGGATTGTTTAAGTCAAATTAAATGGTTGCTCGAGGCATACAACTAGACCAACTTGATTCCTGCTGATATATCTGTAACATTCTTTATGGGAACTGTATCATCAAATAACTAGTCATTTATCTCTAAGTGCAGCATTTGCAATAATGTCCAATTAACAGTTCAATTAGTCCTCATAAAAATAATCTCTTTTATTAAAAATAGTAACTGTGAAAGTAAGTTGATATTATGTTTGCTTGTTTTTGTATGATTGTTGGTTGGTGTGATCTGTCCCCTCTCTGGTCTTCTTCCGTCCCATGCAGGCCCACTCGTCTTCGCCATCGCACCCACAGTCGCAGTCTCGCTCACAGTTCAGCTGCTCCGCTTGTGACCGTTCTTTCTCGCTGCTGTCATCGCTGCTGACACACCAGCACTCCCACACACCCGAGCAGAGGCTGCTGGCCGAGGCCGAGGCCGAGATCGTATGCCCACCGTCGCTCTCGCTCTCCCTGCCCCTGCCCGCCTCGCCGGGGGCCAAGGGCCGAGAGCGGGAGGAGGCAGAGCGTGAGATCCACGTGAGCCTCATTGCCGTGACGGAGGAGGGGACGAGGGAGACGGCCAAGCCAGGCCGTGGAGGAAACAAGGGCCAGAAGAAAGGAGGAAGTAACAAGAACCTCAGCGGCAACAGCAGTGGTAGGTTTCTATCCATCACTGGACATGGTCACACATCTCAGCTTCAGATAGTTTTCATTTGCTGCTGTCCCAGTTCAGCGGCACTGACCTGGTCTGGCGCGTTCTGCTTATTTGTCAACCTGTCTTCGATAGAGCGGCCATACCGCTGCTCCGAGTGTGGGAAGGCTTTCAAAGGCTCGTCTGGCCTCCGCTACCACATGCGGGATCATACCGGAGAGAGGCCATACCGTTGCACAGAGTGCGGCAAGAGCTTCAAGAGGTCCTCGTTACTCTCCATCCATCAGAGGGTAAGGGGTCGGCTACTGGGGTCCTCTCCCAGAAACAGTCACAGTGGGTCTGCCTGGGTTTATCATACCTAAGGAAGTAGTCATGTCTAAAAGAATAAAGCATTAGGATGTTGTTGGGATGAATCTGGGTTTGGTTCAAGTCCCAAAGTGTTGGTCAACATAAGAATGCCAGGTACTTATTGCAGAGGCTGAAACAGGAGTTCTGGTCCCAGAAAGCCCAGGGCAGTTCTGATGCCTCCTTTTCAGACCTTCCCATCATCTGGCCCAGTGTTTGCCAATCCAGTTCTCGGGGCAAAAATATGGACTGTCTGGACTGTCCTCCCAAACCAAAATGTGGACTGTTTGGCAGGGAGCTGGGAGGGAGCAAAACATGGACCAAAAACATGGACCATCTTTGTAGGTCCCCGAGGACCAGGTTGGGAAACACTGGTTTTTGAATTTCCCTGGAGTGTCCAAACGGAGGCTGGTGACTACGGTATCATTAGCCTGCTTAGTCACAGCTGCTGGAAACAGTCTGGACCATTGTATATAGTCAAAACATGCCATAAATTTCCCAGATAATTGATCTCAGAAGCAGTATATTGACATTGGAAGAGCATTTTTATGTTATAGCACATCAGCCAGATGAAGAGGCTAATCCATCGTGTGTAGCTCAAACTGTGGTTTGAGTTGGAGCTCCAAAAAACAACTTGGACAACTGGGGAAGTTTTGAGGGCCCAGAAGGAATTCCCCCACCCCCTCCTCCTCTTCCTCCTCCTCCTACAGGTGGCAGGCCTCCTTGCGGTATGACAGCCTGTCATTCGCAGGCAGGACTCTGCACCAGGACCCTTTGCTCTAAAGCTGTCTGCCTTTCATAACTCATCTGACTCTCCGATCTGCCCAGCCCCAAGGTGGTTTTTGTGAATAGTTCTGGAGTGAAGAGGGTACTCTTGACAAGATTTGATGTGAGATTATACATTTGAGTGTGATTCTGGTTTTAAACATCAGGAAATACCACGCACCCCCAAAGTGCAGAGGTTGTGGTTTTCTTGCTGCGTTTGACACGCTGTTGTGATGATCTCAGTTTTATACAGTTGCTGTACTATTTCAGCACTAACGCATTTCCACTTATGTGGTTTTGGTGCAGCCTTAGTAATTAGACTGAAGTTTTCAGCGCTTCAGCTGTAAAAACATTTGAAGTCGACCTTTTGGTATAGTAATGCTTAAAAACATCTGCATTCTCAATTTCCTCCTCTTAATTGAAAACACTCTCGGTTTGCCAATCCTTATATATTTCAATAATATTTTCCAATTCCATTTACTGCTGTTTTAATTTACAATATTTTACTCATGGATATGCTGTGGACAGCATGGTGCTTTGGTGGGTAGCTGTATCTCCTTATTGATACTTTTAGGGCTTGGTATGTGTTGGAGTTGGGGTTGTGTGTGTGTGGGGGGGATGTTGCTTGTTCCACCATTTTGATTGGGCTTCCATTGAAAACTCTAATCTCCTGTAGTCCAAAGACATGTAGGTAGTCAAGTTGTCATCTCTGTGTTGCCTGGGAAACACACCAGGCCTTCCAAACAACCCCGCAGAGCATGAGTGGATCAAAGATAGATGACAGCTTTAAAATGCTTAAGTGACAAATAGATTCAGCTGGTATTCATGCTGTCTTATTCCTCAGGTCCACACTGGTGTGCGTGCCTTCCAGTGCCCCTACTGCCCGCTTACCTTCAAGTGGAGTTCGCACTACCAGTACCATCTGCGGCAGCATACAGGGGAGCGACCCTATGTGTGCCAGGAGTGCGGCAAGTCCTTCAAGAACACCAGCTGCTTGCGCAGACACAGCCAGCTGCACTCAGGTGTGCGGCCCCACATCTGCTCTGTCTGCAGCAAGTCCTTCTCTCAGACATCTAACCTGAAGCAGCATGAGCGCACACACTCGGGTGAACGGCCCTTCCAGTGTGGCCAGTGCCACAAGAGCTTCACGCACTCCTCTAACCTGCAGCTGCACCTGCGCACACACTCTGCACGCAAGGACTTCAAGTGCCAGCTCTGTGGGAAGGAGTTTGTCATGCATTCTTACCTGCAACGACACCTGCGGACGCACACAGGTGGCTCGGGCAGCACGAAGGACGGCTCCAGGGCAGCCAAGGGGTCCTCGACTCTGAACCTCAGTGTGAACACAAACATGGGGGCCAACACAATATCCTTTCCTGAAGCCCCAGCTAAGTCAACCTTGATTTTGTCCCCACCAAATTTAGACATCCCTCCTAATACATCGCAGAACTATTTTATGATTCAGACTCCAACAGGCCTACAACTAATACCTCTGTCTGCCCCAACACCAGCTCCACCTCCACCACCTCCACCTCAGTCTCAAAACTACCTTCTGTTACAGTGCCAGTCCACTAATGGTAACCAGCCAAGCTTGATCCTTGTTCCAACTTCCAGTGCCGCTACCGTTGCTCCCCCTACTCCAAGCCCACAGCCCCTCTCTGTGGTGCAAACAGTACCTGCAATACAGCAAGTCCTGGGTACTAACCAAATGCAGATCCCTCCATTTCAGACAATACAGACTCAACCGCGGTTCATCCTGACTAACACAAATACTCCTGTCACATCAGCTGTGGTCAGGAATGCAGCGCCAAATTCACAGAATTTGAGAAAAACCAGTTGGATGAGAAGCCCTCGACCGAAACGACCACGGAGATCCAAAGCTGTCCTGCAGCAAAAAGCTGCCAAACCTTCGGGAGGAGCTCCATCTAACCTGCTGGGGACTCTTTCTAACAGTGCTGCTGGTGCAAGTTCAACCGCCATAACTGCAACCACCACCTTGTCCACTCCCACCCCTCCAATTACAGTCTCATCTGTGTCCTCCTCTCTTTCAGCCCCCTCTGTAGCCACGACAGACTCCAATAATATTAGCATGTCCGATGTGACTGTTCCATCTGTGTCCAGCACATGGGGTGGTAACCCAACAGCAACAGCTCCAGATAGGAAATGCTCAGATGCAGTTGGTGGGGAGCAGTTTGTCCTCTGCTTTCAGAAGCAGGGAGAGGAAGCTGGGGAAAAGGAGAGGTTGCAGGCTGAGGATGGAGGAGAGGAGTCCTATGTGCTACAGTTTGGGGGAGATGGACTTGGGGATGGAAGGCAAGTGGGAAAGGAGGGATCTTTCGTCCTGGAGATACAGACACAAGGAAAGGGGGAGACACAGGACAGAAAGGTCACAGAACAGGTGGTCTCATTGGATCTACTGCAAAATTGGGAAGGAGTTGATAAAGGAGAACAGGAGTCAGGCATGTCAAGAGAGGGTGATGGTGGAGGGGAATCGTTTGTTCTTCACTTTCAAACAGAGGGAGAGAGAGGGGAAGAGGATCCTCCAAACACTTTCTCGGCAGCTCAGAGAGATGACCTGGGTCTTGACTGCCACCCTGCCCAAGCTTTGGTTCCATGTGGCCAGCAGGAGGTGGTATTTGAGCTTGGGAATGATGCGAAGATGGTACCCCCAGGACCCGGGGAAAGGGTTCAGATGATTGCATTAATAGAAGGTGAAGGAAATACCTCAGACACAGGGGACACTTATAATAGGACTGGCAGGGCAGTTAGTGAAGGTGAGGGGTCTATGGAGGGCATATTTCAGTTGGAGGGGGGAGAGGAAATCGTTATCATTGAAGTCAGCACCAGCAGCTTAAGAGAAGCAGCCATGGAAGGAGAGAGTGGTATCCTGGAAAAGACAGAGGCATGTGAAGATAACGGAGATAGAGGTACAGGGATGGCTATGGAGGAAGACATAGGCTCCGATGTGAAGTTACAGGCAGGGATTGATGAGAGCAGTGGAATGAAAGAGAGCATGCAGCATGTCGTCCGGAGTGACACTCAAGCTTTCAGTTCTAATGCTGGTCCTGTTACTTCTACTTCTAACACCTCCTAAATGAAGTTCTCACACAATGCAAAGTAACGAGTGTGTTTGTGTGTGTGTATGAGGGTGTGTGCTTATGTATTTCCGTAAGGCATTTGGACGCATATGAAGAATTTAATGATGTTAACTCGGAGCAAAACCATGGACTAATATTGCTTCAGATAGAAAGCAAAAAAAATAAATTATTAATGAAATAGGATCAAATAATTGCTCCACAGAAGAAAAAAGTATGAACAATGTTCGTGCAAAAAAGCTGTAAATCATGCGGTTAATAAAAGGTGAAGATGGATAACACTCAAATGACTGCAGACTGGAGCAAATAAAAATACAAATTTGAGTGTGTATTAAGAGAACAGTACGTTTTGTGAATATGATACTGTCTATATTTTGCTTGGATTAAGTATCATTGATACTGATATAGATATGGTCATGAAAATAAACGAAGTTATACATAATGATCCAGTGTTTAACTTATTTTTTGTACCTAATTATGCTGCAGCAATGCTCTAACGCTTGAATATTTTAACGGTTAAGTCACTAACGTCATATTTATAACAGGGAAGTTATTTGACCAATATGCTGCAACGTACGCAGGTTCGGAATTCACGTACTGCGTTCGTTACGCTACCGCTATCTTCGAGAAAGATTGGCTACGCCGTATTCTCTAACGCAAATACGTCAGCGTATAGTCGCTCTTATGGAACAGGACGGCTACACAAGTCGCGGGTTCGTGCCGTAGAACTTGAAACGTCGCCTCGGTCTTAGTGGCCCAAAAAGCCGACCAACGTTGCGTTTAGCAACAGGCAGTTTTGATTCCCCATTCCGATTAAACTGGATGAAAGGTATGGGGACTTCCGACTACGAGGCATCTTGTTTGTTTTTATTTTGTAGTTATTTCCAGTTTATTATGAACGACCTTTCTCGGAAATCCGTAAAAACATAAAAATATGCGGTGCTGCTGTGTAAGCTAATCCCCACATGGTCCCTAACCCCGTCTCTGTGATATCGTCTATATAGTTAATGGACAGCTGTATGTGCACTTAATTATTGAATGGTAGCACCATTGCATTGCTAGCGGTTTTAATAAGCGGGTAGCATTACTCATGATTTCCCAAGTAAAGTCAAAGAGTCAGAAATAGAGGTCAGAATTGAGCTGCGTAACGAGCTCATTTTAAACACATGCTTAATGTTTAAACATTTTCTCAGTCACTATATAATATTGTAATCTATTGCAATTGGTTGGCAATGCGATTCCTCATAGTAACCATTTCATAAAAAGGTATAGGAATAAGCGATTTTCGGAAATGTGTGAAATGACCTCTCTGCGGTTAGGATACAATTGTATTTCTGTTTGACCTCGCAGTTTTATTCTTTTCAACGCCATCAAAAAGCTCTCTCTGAGTGCAGGAGATGGGGAAGCTGGAGCTGAGCCAGGTTGTGCTTCGAAGGATGAAGGAAGAAGATATAAACATAGTTAAAGAGCTCATCAAGGTGGTCTCCTCATTCATACACTAGATGGCACTTTCATCATGTTTTTGTCTTTGTTTTCTTCCTGTTTATGCCCTTGCTTGATCCTTGTGACATATTTGATAAAGGACGTGCTTATGGGTAGTACAAAACTTCATATAAGTGTATTTCACATGCTCGCCTCAATTATACATCCATCTTCTATAATCACTAAACTAGGACACGTGCAGGATTTGAAGCCCTGTCTCTGAAGGCCTTGCCTCAATGAAATTTTCCAGATCTCAGGTATTGATAATTGTGACAGCTTTTGTGTTTTATAAATCCCATTCCTGCTGCTTCCCAGGAAGGATCGCAGGGCTCGGAGAATCGGCTGATCCTGTACCTCCTCACCCGTCCGCTGGCCCTCCTGCTCCTCGCTATTGCGTCGTCCGTCTTGCGCTGCCTCCTGCATAGTTTCATTCTGGCTCTGGTGCTACCAGTCTTTGCGGTCATCATCTACCTGAAGCTCACTATCCCACGTACACTCGGCGTCCTGGGCACCAGCAAGCCCTACTGGGACTACATAGGGAGCAGCTACAGAGGGCCAGGGGACTGCACGATGGAGAACCCCTATGCCCAGCGGAAGGAGGGGAACGTGGGCGCCAGCACCAAGGCCCAGGACAAAGGGAGATGTCGTCAGAGAGGGAAATCCAGGGAGATGGATGCGAGGGAGCGGGAGGCGGGGGAAGTGTGGCTGGCAGTCTTGGATGGCGAGATCATCGGCTGCATTGCCCTCGAGGGGGAACTGAGTGAGGACATTTGTAGGATCTGCCGGCTGGTGGTTCAATGCTGGTACCGTAAAGAGGGACTGGGCCGGCTTCTGGTAGAGAGTGTGGAAAGGCAGGAGAAGGCTCTGGGCCGGAACAGGGTGTGCGCGCATGTGCCCGTCGCCTCAAAGGTCGCGATGGCGTTTTTTCAGAAGCTTGGTTATTGCAAGAAGGAGGATCTGACCGAGGGAGAGCTGGAAGGAGATAAATTAGGGGAAATAGTGGAGGAGAGGAGCTGGATGGGCTTTCCGGTGAATCGTGTGTTCGTAAAGGACTTGTGCGGAAAGAAGTGAGGTGGAAATACAAAACATAAAGACAGATAAAGGGATATGGAAGCTGGGAGGCTTTCATCTTTAGCTGGCTATCTTAAAGACTACTGAAAAGATGAAAACAAGGTCTGATTGAACTGCAGAGAGATTAGGGAAGACATAAAGGTCTTAAGTACTCTCATCTTTTTAATTACTTTAATGGTTTTATTTATTGCTTTTGAGGCTGTGATATTATGATGTGTGATATTAGCTGTGAGCTTCACCTTCTGCATTTCTGGGGATGAAGGGTTCATTGTCCTGCCGTCATATTGTTTGTGTTATGGTATTCATAACTGTATTGCTGTATTTTCTTTTTTTTCTGTTTATTTTTTAAGTTGCTTGTGACAGTTTAATTGAAACCCTTGTAACCTAATGGTTTAAGTAAAACTGCACTCCCCATGGCTGTAGATTAACAGCCCCTGTTTTTCCAATCTGCTCTGGAAGTGGCTTCAGTTGCGACCACTATAAGAGGAGTTTAAAAATAGGAGCATTCAAAGCTTGTGTTCGTCACCGTCTGAGTGTTGAACGTGGAAACTGCCAACCAAGTTTCGGCTTAAAGACACGTGAGACACTGAGCATGCAGGTTGAAGCTCGTGAAGTTTCATAGACCCATTTTGGATCACAGTGACAGAAGTGAGAAAGTAGTTACCATGATGAATCAAGCCTCCTGCTATGGGCCAGAAGCTCACAGAGATTATGAGAGTTCAAACCCTGTGCATCAGGAAGGGGAACCAGCCTACCTGGCTTCTTTATGTTGATGTATTTTCATGACCCTCTTGACATCCAGTGGTATTAATTGACGTGCACCCAACTACAGGCGGACAGCTGTCTGTATCCTCTTAGCATTTTCTTCCTGTTATTGCCCATAATTATTCTTCCTCATTGAAGCTGCTTTTTATATGTTTTCTGTTTTGCCTGTGTTCTACCAGCCCTAACCCCCAAAGAGGGGAACCCGGTCCCCAATAAATATGTTATTTCCTGCCCTATGCCTGAGCCCTTGTCTCGTTGTGACTTTTCTGGTGCAGTTCTTGCAAGCACACTTGTTTGACGTAGATGCACAAAAATTTTTACTTAGACTTTTCTGAAATGCATGTTAATTTTTGTCGCACTGTTGTACCAAGTTAGCACTCATGTGTTCAGTGTAATCTGAGCAATAGCTGAAGAAATGGGTATATTTTTGTACATATTGTAAAAGTATACTGTGAGGTGTATAAGCACCCTGCCGTGTATGTTTGAGGAAGCTTGCGGTTACTGTGAGTCTGCGTAGGTCTCTATCTCGGCTGGGTCCTCCCCCCTCCCCAAACACCTGGCCCCTTGTCTGAGGACGTCTGTGGTTTTGAAAGCTGTGAGTCTGCAAACGTGCTGTAATCTTCTCTTTTTCACTCTTTACCACTCCCCGCCTATATTTTCCAGTTAGCATTTTGTGCAGCTTTTTCTGTCGCTTTTGCCTCCCCTGCATGAATGGCTGATTTCAGGCCTGTGGCGAGCGACACAGATGTGTAAGCGTGGTCTGTGACCGTTTGTGTGTGGGCGGAGTGACTTTTTGCTTGGTGCCGCTTTTACCTTAGCTCGGGTACCTGCTTCGGTCAGACCGGGGCCCGTGCATCCTGTAAACCTCAGACGGTTCTGCCTGCTAACCTCATACGCAGTGCCGGATATTTGTACAGTGAAAACAGGAAAGACAGCAGAACAGGAGGGAGAAGTTTCTGGTCATTGGGTAAAGGTAGAACACCTGAAGGTGGTTTGGTAAAAATGCTGTGAATAAGTGGCACTAAACATTGAAACACAAGCACAGTTTCAATTTCAGTTCTTCAAGTTTTAATTGACAGTTTAAACAGAACTGAACTGTAGTTGTAATAATAGGCCTTCTCTCTATACACTACACATACAATATTCTATATACTTTTTTGCCTATTCTCTAGCTGCTGTCGGTCAGCTTCAGAAAACACCTGGCTGTAAAAACAAATTGTGTATAACTATATTTGCTTTCAGGAAACAGATGCGAGTTAATGGTGCTGGAAAGTGTGTTTTTGTGACTGTGGTTTTATTTTTTTCTCTCTCTCTCTGTGTTTGTGTGTGCGTGCATGTGAGTGTGGGTGGGTTTAGGAAAAAATGACTCGGCATTTCCTGCTTTGATCTCCCGTTTCTCATCATCAGATTAAATGCCCTGTAATGCTCCCCAACACACATTTTTAACAGTGTAGAGCCTCACGGTCTCAAGTACAGACATCAGCTTGTCCCGCATCCCGTACAGAAACATTTGGAGATTCCTCCTCATGTGCTTAAGCACAGAAGGGTCAAAGAGGTCACTTGCGGAGCACATGCCAGAAGGCACTGCTTGGGTACATCGAGGAACGGAAAAATCTATTCCACATGTGTCGATCGGCTTTAAGGCACACATAGGCGTTCCCTGAAAAACAGATCCAGTTGAACCATAAATTCCCAAACCGCAAATTGCATATGAAAGCCTCACTAAAAGCAGATTAGTAGAAATAAAAAATAAACAAACAATGCAAATTGACTGAGGCAACTTACATGCATCTTACTGTGGGATATGCACTGGAGACTGGAAGTGAGACCGATAAGAGCTGATTCCCTTATTATGAATGGTGGGGAACCTGAGGATGAATTAAAAAAAAACAGCCAACATCACAAAGAAGCATCTGGAAGCTTTTTTAAATAGTGACAAAACCAAACCATTTAAGCAATGGTTTAATTCAACTGTGCAGTATTCTTTTCCAACATAACATTTAATGATCCTCATGTCTTAAATACTGGAAAAGAGTTGGTAATAATTTACATCAAATGATGCACTTGACCAGTTTTATTGTTATATGTATTTGGTATATAAGCCTCTAATGACTGCAATTAATGCAAAGGCTTCACATGCATCTGTGCAAACAGGCACCCCTATTCTTCCAAAAACACAAATATAAATAATTTAAAATATATGTAAATCAGTGATGCAACCATGTTCTTTAACCACTAAATATCTTGTAATGCCATGAAGGATAATTTGCAATGACAAATAGTGTATTTTGTCGCTCGGTCTGTCTTTCGTCTAAGCGCCTTCCACTCAAATTGATCACGCCTCCCCTCTTTTTGAATATCTCTCTGCCCAACCAGGAACCCCTCCACCCCATATCTGAATTTCAATCTGTCTGTCTCCCCTGCTCATGTGCTCAGTTCTTGCTTGATTGATTGAGCGGGGGAGTCCTATCGTGTGAAATGATCACTAAACTGGACAGGTGAGCAAATCTGATACTATACTTTTGTCTTCCCATCTTTCTCCAAACCTCTGTCATACTTAGCTCACTTTCTGTTTTCGTGTAGCCTGTGTTTCTTTCGAAGGGCATTACTCATCATATTAACCCCTGTACTCAGCTCTGGCTGCAAATACTAGCTGTTTTGCCCGTCAGGGCACTTTCTCTAGTTTCAGTTGCAAAAATGGAGTGAAACTGAGAAAGAGGGCTGGAGGGCTGTGAATGAGTAACAGGTGATTTGCTGCAGTTGTTTCAGATACCAAAAGAGTCTTCATAAGCAGGCTAATCATAAATGTAAGCTGATGCAACTGGAACAAACTCAGTGTAATTATTAATAATCCAGCCCATTATTAGCAAAATGTCAGAAACTCTCCTTGGCATCTAAGAACTGAGCTATTATGGATATATTGCCCAATTCTGATTTCATGCAAGCTTATTCATTATTTCAGTATTGTTTTCTTTTTTCATTCACTGGCTTATGTAAATATATTAATGCAACAGTAGAGTGACTTTTACTTCCGTTTGCTGCAGTGTGCTTCTGACGCAAAAGAAGTTTATTTATCACTACAAGAACTTGCGCTGGGCAAGAGGGAGACACGAGACCTATCTATGTTTTGTAGTGAAGAGGAGGGATGGTCCAGATACTCTCTCTTTTGATTTTGGACATCTACGCAATCGCTCTGGATGTCACGTGGAGGTGGGTGGGCGAGAATAAACAGACTAGAGATTGGACATCAACAGACCCAGCTGCGTGTGGGAGTAAGATCTGATAGAAGCCCAAGATCTCTTTGGAGAGTCGCACTATTTGAATATTTGGGTTGCATGATCATCTTTGAGTAATTGGATTATCATTGACCTTTGCCCCAACATTTTATACAATACTTGATAAAAGAATAGCATCCATCCTCTAACCATTTATGCTGATCAGGGTCACATCGCAGAAAAGAGAACAAAACAGGGCTTCACCCAGTCCATCACAAAGCACACATATAAAACCAAAAAAATACACACCAAGAGCAATTTAGATATGCAAATTAGATTAAACACATGTCTTTGTACTGAAGAAGGACACTCACATCCCACAAGGAGAATATGCAGACTCCACACACACACGTTTGTAATTATATCTTTGTGGGGACTGTTTAATTCATTTCTATGGGGAAAACTTTAATCCCAACATGACAACGTTAACCCCTGACCAGTCATAACCTTAACCATAAGTAACCAAACAAAATATGAGGCTTTAGGTATTTTTGCTTTTTTGATAGCATTCACAGATCTTTTTGGGGACCTGAAAAATGGTCCCCACAACATCAAAATAACAGGTTTTTATTACATAGTGGAGAACTTTTGGTCCCCACAATGTAATATAAACATAATCCATACACACAGACACACACACACACACACACCGCCAAGGTAAGAATCACATCTCCAGGCCTGGAGGTAAGTCACGCTGCTCCCCACTGAGCCCCATGCCAGACAAAGACTATAACATGCCATAGCAATATTTCTTCAGTAATCTGATATTTTCATGATCAAGACTCAAATACAGTCCAAAGATTGTCTCCCTATCTTTAAAGTCAATGTAGCCTTTAAAAAGTATCTGACAGCTGCCCCAATGAAATGGACTGTTTTTTTTACACTAGTTGCTGAACACTGTTGAAAATCCATGCCTGTACTTGAAGTTTATGTTTTGATATTGAACAGTAAGTGAAGACACCCACTGAGCACTCATTTCACTTCTCATTATTCTTCCTTTACCTCTGCAGCTTCTCTTCCTTCGACACTTGGGGGCGCTGTGTCCAGGCCTCTGGGGCTCAGGTCCAGGAGGAGCAAAGCTCTCTTACTCTGTGACCTGGTTCTGTTCCTGGTCCCCCTGCTATAATTGCTCCTGCCGCTTGGCACGCTTCCTGACGCAAACCCCCAACCTCAAGCTTCGCATCTTCTGCTCGCGCCTGTACTTCTGTGACAATGAAGACAGTGATGAGAGAGAAGGATTGAGGACCCTAAAGAGAACCGGGGTGCAGCTGTCCATTATGAGCTACAAAGGTAAGGAAAGAAACGATGGATAAATCCCTCTCATCAGGGGTGTCAAAGGGGCATAGATACCATGACAGATTCAGGGGGGGGCAGCACTTGACAGGGGCCCTTGAATATGTAAAATTATATGTGAAATTTGGCTGGGGAGCCCCAAGGTTACATTTTCACCAAGAAGACATCTAAAATTGCTCATCAGATGAAGTTAATTGTATAACATGCTCACTGCTTTCTCCATGCAATTACTAGATTTGTGGCTCAAATCGCTCTTCTAAACTGAGATCTTTCTCTACTACAGACTATTTCTACTGCTGGCAGACATTTGTAGCACGCAAAGAACGTGGATTCAAAGCTTGGGATGGACTGCATCAAAACTCTGTTCGACTGGCAAGAAAACTGACCCGCATCCTACAGGTGATAAGAATCCATCCATCTTCCAACCTCTTATGCAGTACAGGGTAACAGGGAACCTGGAACCTAACCCAGAACACACAAGGCATAGGGCAGAGGAATCATAATAAATAACAATAATCCAGCTTTCAAATAGTAATTGTTAACTTGATTTGTTGAATGTTAAATGTTGTATATATCCATGTCTACATATGTACACGATAGATCAGGTGCATTATATATAACTACTATACAGCATCTGTTGTAATTCTTGTAAAGTATTGGCTTTCAATGCAGCTGTGAGTATTTAATGCACTTATTTTCCATTTCTTTTTTATTTCACAGCCTTGCGAAACCGAAGACTTGAGAGATGCGTTTGCACTCCTTGGACTTTAAGAAAGAACTCTATCTCCATTTTCGGTGCTCTCAAAATATGGAAATGGTGCTCCTACTTGAATCCAGAACTTGAACTTAGACCGAATACTGTAAAGCATTAATGCAGTGCCGTTAAACTCTGATTTTACTGCCTGCCATTTAAAGCGAGAGACTTACTATCTGTTAAACATTGTTATCGTGACTGGTAAACAATCACTAAAGAGATTTTGAGGCTGCAGCTTTTCTACAAATGCATGACAGTGCTATCCTAAACGCTGGCAAGAGAGACTTGCAGGTGCTGATGTAGCTCATGCGAAGTGTGCCATAAACCAGAAAATAAACACGCAATTTTATTTGTGTCTATTCTCTTACAGGTCAGGCATTTTCTTTACAAGTAGTTGGAACGGTCCACATCTCATAGTGAAAATAACAATTACTGGTGATTAAATCGTGAATTTTCAATAAATGCCACATAAAGTCAATTTACAGTTGTTGTTGTTACTATAGTACCCTTAATAATTTGCACATGGGCAGCAGATCTCGATAATGTTGCTCAGATTTATCGTTGCGCCTTTATACTGTTCATTACGTCCCCGGAGCCGTTAACGTTCTCGGATTCTGCCACAAACACCGATTGAATTAAAATCAAGATGGCAACCGAGGGTGAGTACGAGTCGGTGCTGTGTGTGAAACCCGACGTCAATGTGTACCGCATTCCGCCGAGAGCATCGAACCGCGGATACAGGTAACGCAGCCTCATCTCAATATTAACTTATTCGGTCGGCCTAACTGTTCCTCCGAGTTCTCTTGTATTACCTGTTTAATTCTACGCCTACCCTAGTATGAACGATTTTCATATTGACAGCTATTGTAACTCATTGACAATAGCAGCAGTGATGATTGTGTCCTGTATCTCTCTAGTAATGCGCCTTTCGTGGCGTGTTTAGGGATTGAGATGCACAGGAGGTGAGGATGCATCATAGGGAGCGAAAGCAAGCCGGCAGATAACCATTGCTCCTTCGGTAGATCCATTCAGGAGGTCAAGGAGCAGACCATGCGACTAACTTGCAACCATTACGTAGGGATGGCAGCCAGATTAATATACTTTCTAAATGCAAAGACTGGTATTTAATTTAAGCCTGTCCTTTCTGGTGTACAAATGGGAGTTTTTCGACCTAACGAGTATGCTACGTACGGTGTCGCTAATGGTCTTTCCCAATAAAAATGTAATATTTATTGGGGGAAAAAAAATAAAAGCATGAAAAATTCACTGCTGGTTATTTATACAATACAAATAGGCAATAGACAGGTTGCTAAATAGGTTACTTGTTTTGATACAAACGTTTACTAATGTAAGTTGCGGTTATTTTAGGGTATTACGGTATTTAAAAGGCCCGGATAATAAATATTTGGGCGGTCATCTTGCAATCTCATTATATAATATTTTATGATCTATTGTATCACCTTATTAGTGAAATCTTTAGTGTTTTACTCACTGTTTAGCCTATACAATAGTTGTTAGATGCATCTACCTGTGAATATCTTGTTTACATTTTATTATATAGGCTCACTTGGTTCGAGTCTGACATCAGTCGGCCCAGTGCTAGGCCTGTAGCTCTTCCTTATTAAGTTTTTGGTCTAGCATGGTGATTGTGACCTTTAATTTCCAGCTATTGCACAGTATTTGCCTTCCCTAACAGCAAAGGTGACATGATATTTATCCCCAGTGTCTTAACTGGGTGATCCTATATTATATTTATGTTAAATGGTGATAGAATCATGACTTAGACCTAGTAGCCTTTGAAATTCAGAAGAATTAGCCTGTAAACTGCATTTGACATATAGTTTTATGCACATATATGGAAATATACATGAATTGAGATATATTGGTAGGTAGGGCTGCTCTGGGACGTTTTTCAGGCACACAAGCTGCTTTGTGATGTTGCCACGGCTTTGTTGACACCACTTGTGTTGCCTCAGGGCAGCGGACTGGAAGCTGGACACGCCTGATTGGACTGGGCGCATGCGAGTGACTGCGAGAGGGAAAGTGGCCTACATCAAACTGGAGGACAAAATCTCAGGTGAGTGCCGAGGTGTAGCTAGTAGATGATACCTCACACATGTGATGCCTCTGATGTTCACACTCAGCTTTTCCCAGGTAGGATGTTGGTGGCTGTTCAGAGTGTAGCACCTCTAGGGTAGGTGCTGCTTACAGATCGTGGGCCTTATGTGAGGCATCCATTGCCCGGTTTTTTGCTGCCCCACTGGTATATTCAGAAAAAACAAACTCTCTGGAAATCTACATTCTGTGTCTGAATCAAAGCTTTTCTTTTTTGACGGGTGGATAAAACCTGTAAAACTGAGAAATGGCTTCCTACCTCCATCTCTTAATAACCTTCACAAACGAATTGTGCAGTACATTGAGTCATGGTGTACTTTTAGTGTACATTACTGCATTTTTTTTCCCCCGCCACCTGCTTGCTGCTGATTGGCTGGCAGTTTGCTTAGAAGTTGGTACAGTATGATGTGCCTGTAAAATGTGTGCTTTTCAGAAGCTTCGCAATCTGGAGGTTCTGGAAAATCTGTGTGCACGTTGTTTGAAGCATTTACCTGCACTGACCTATCAAAAAAAGGAAAGAACGATGAGGGAGGAATTGAACTACTGAAATAACATCAGCAGTGCTAATAGATTAAATATTTTCGCCACTTGCTTTACATTATACCTTATACCCAGCCTTTGAGCCATAACTGACATATAGGAGCTTATTGCATTCACTTTGTAATAGTTTCTATAGTTTTTAATAGAAGACTAATAAATAGTGTTTATAATGTTAAACAGAATAATATTCAGTGAAAAGCAATTAGTGCAAATGTGCCCATGTAGCCGGTCTGGCAAAACATGACATTATTGTAACAACAATTAACTGTCTCCCACCAAGGGAATTTAGAGTTGAGTGAAATCTGTGGGGGATTGAAGAGCTGTCCTTTTGGCACAGAACATCAGTGTTATTTTTAATTTGACACAGGGCTGCATGACGTGGACCAAAAATCATATCTCGGTATTTTTTGGCAGAATAGCTAGTGGTGATGTATAGCTTGATATTTTCTATGAAGTGGGTTAAATGTTCAGTTTTAAGTCAGAGCCACATGTGAGATGTCACAAACGCTTAGTATAACAGAGTGTCATCAAAATGAAATGCAGATATAGGGTTTCCTTCCATTCATCCATCTATCCATCCATCCATTTTCTTTAACGGCTTATCCTATACAGGGTCGTGGGGAGTCTAGAGCCTATCCTCGAGGCAGGGATCAGCTCAGGGTGGGCTGCCAATCTATGGCAGGGCACATCCACACCATTCGCACATCCTTCAGTGTTTACAAATATACAGATATTCAGAAAAGGCATTTTCTTTATTCCAAACAGAAGTCTCTAAATAAAGACAAAAATAAATCATGCCTATATCTGTGTTGCATGTAGCAGATAAAGCCGTATGATGTAAAAGCATTTCACTCCACTACGTCTCAGTTAATGACATTGCTTTAAAAAACAGAAGGTGGGGGGGGGGGAAATCAAA
Organism: Gnathonemus echidnorhynchus; assembly: GCA_026776725.1. NCBI lineage: Eukaryota > Metazoa > Chordata > Actinopteri > Osteoglossiformes > Mormyridae > Gnathonemus > Gnathonemus echidnorhynchus. Next base: position 2,473,923 of record JAODJU010000138.1, on the reverse strand, counting down.
TCAAAAGAAATATTGCAATTTATGATATTTTTAACCTGTGAGCCTTTTGGCAATGTTTAAAAATGAAATGAGAAGAGTAACAATAATTCCTCACCTTCCCTCTGCCCCTGCCCAACAGCATCTAACTGAATGGTTTGATTTTAGCTGTGAATTCTGGGAATATGGGCGATGTCACAACCAAAGCTGTCACATCATTTACAACTAGGGAGGAATACCATTGGTCTCTGATAATAATCTGTAATAGAGCCCTAATTTTAATGCACAACAAACATATCAATATAAACGGTATTGTTTCATCCTGTATACTATAAAAATTTGATATACTGGTCAGCCCTAACCTGACAAGAAAAATGTCAAACTTTCAGTCTGAACCTCTGCCTTAATTTACAAAACCTTTTTTGGCAAGCACTTGTAGGAAGTAAAATTGCTTTTCCTCTGTATATTCTGCAGTGGTAAAGAAAATTATAAAGTCATTTATTTCCATGTGTAATCATTAAATGCATATGCTCTGAGGTTTTTTTTTTTTTTAACTTTTCACGTACAATAATTTCTACACAGACAATCTGTACCAAGCCACCTACGGTTATTTGATACCATTGGCTATATTTAGACAGGTTTGATTGTTAGCCAAAATGTACAAATTAGTGACATTAAACTTTTTGGGCTTTTTGTCTTGTCATTAAGCTATCTGCATGTTACCTTTTTCGTATGCTCTGGTAGTTGATGTGGTGAAAATTGGATCTAATTACTCTGTTATTTAATATAATTTTTTAAAGGTTCGAAATTAAGTATATAATGCCTAGCTGATTTTATTTAGGTGCTTATCCGTCCATTTTATTTGGGTGCCTCTGTATCGATAAATTTGTGTGTAAATTATTTACCCACTGTATTTGGCTTTTATTTTATTTTTTGAAGGCAATCCACAGATAAAGCTGATAAACGTAGGAAGCATGAGAAATAATGACAGTATTACATGGATGGTTAGTTGTTATGAAGCGGCGAAGTATTTTTAAGTGTCACTATCATGCACTGAACGACATGTTTGATATACATTGACTGTATTTCCCCTCCTGTCCTATAGGGGAGCTGTTTGCTCAGGCACCAGTAGAAGAATATCCAGGCATCTCAGTGGAAGCAGTGAGCGATTCCAGTCGCTATTTTGTAATTCGTATACAGGATGATAATGGTGTGTATACTGTGAACTAACTTAACTAGTTGTGTCTGAAATAGCTTATTTGTATTGCACTGCGTCGTATACTACTTGAGATTTATCTAACCATGGTCATGCTGTAAAGTAGACATTCATATTCTCATATTTCAGTTGTTTAGGATCTGTTATAATATTTAATTTTGATTCAAATGTAACCGCATAAAATGTTTAAAAATTAATGTCATTCATGCTGTATTTTTGATATCAGCCTTGTTATAATATGAAATGTATCAAATGGAATCCTTCCACTGTTAAACAAGTAGAATCCCAAGTGACAATTCCAAAATGTAAAATACCACCTAAGAAGTTCCATATGTCATTAACAGAAATGATAAACGCATGTCAAGCCAATATCTAAGCTCTTAATGACAAATTTGACTTTTTATGTTCTCAGAGAAAGATGGTGGGACTCCATTTAATCTGCCTCTTTTTCCTCCTCAGGCCGAAGTGCGTTTATTGGAGTTGGCTTTGGGGACAGAGGGGACTCTTTCGATTTCAACGTAGCTCTGCAGGACCACTTCAAGTATGGCCCCTCACCTTCTGTGGCGTCCCGTAAAGGGAGCGTGTGGTCACAGACTCTCAGTATCAGAATTCGAAAACTTTTATTATCCAAAGGAAATTGCTTAATTGCTTATCTCAGTGTCTGGATGAAAGTAATGATGGTTGTGGACCCATAGTTGAGCAGGAACCTGATTTGGTTGAGTTGTGCTGCTGAATTTCCAAAGAGACGACCTGCGGTTCCCATATGACCTGCAGCAGCCGCTTCTGATGATCAGATAAACTCCATTCCAGTTACTTTTGTTCCCTGGTGTTCATATGTTTGCTTCCTTTCTTATAGGTGGGTCAAGCAAGACAATGAAATTGCAAAACAATCACAAGCCCCTGATACTGCACCAAAGCTGGACTTGGGTTTTAAAGAAGGCCAGACCATTACTCTTAATATTGGGGTAAAACGCTCTTCTGCTTCATACAAATTTTTGCAAGTACCTTTTTCTTGTTTGAATCGCTATTTACAAAATTAGCATGGTTTATGATTTATAACTAAGCAGTATATTTCAGGCAAATCAAATTTGTTTGGTTCTTGTATTTCTCTCTTGTAGCAAACTAGGAAAAAGGAGAAACCTCGTTCCCAGGGACAAGGTGGCTTTGGGCTCCTCCCCCCTCCTCCTGGAGGAAAGATAGCGCCACCCCCTTCATCTGTTTCCTCCAATCACAATATGGAATCATTCACAGGAGGCGCAAACACTGGTATGAAATTAGATGTTCCCTATTTCATTAGTTTCTTTTCATGTTCTCCTCTTTTTACTTTCCGCTTCTGACATCTGTTTACATGTATGACAGTGTTTGATGGATATGCATGCTTTTGTGTTTCTGTTATAGCTTGCCTGTTGGAGCTGGACAGTAGTAACTCCAATTCTGTGGTGCAGTCCAATCCCAGTGCTGACCTTTGGGGTGATTTCTCCACTCCGGCAAGGTAACTTCTTGGTCTGTGTTTTCTGTTTATAATCTATTATGGAGCTGCATGGTGCTACAATCTTTTAAATTCCATTCATCTCTCTTTTTCTCCATTATAAGGATGTAATCATGCCTTTGTTGGCAATACAACCTTTGTTTTCTATATGTTGTAAGTTTAAAATGAAGTAAGCTGAGTAAGATGACCGTAGTTGGTGTAAAGCTGTCAGTTACAGCCACTAACCAATGGAAAGTAAACTTTGGTGGGTGGGACAAACCAGTCAATAAATGACTCTGCATGATGATCAAGCCCCCTTTGAATGCAAAGCTTCTTTAGTTCTTAAATAATGTACCAAAGTGTTTGCTTTCATTCCATTTCTTGCAGCTCACAGCCACCAGCACAACAGTCTTCCTCCACAAGCTGGGTTCAGTTCTGAGTCTTTGCCGCTTTCGCGTGTCTCGCAGAACTGTGGGAAGTCTGTCTCCAGCCACCATCCCTCTCACGTCTGTCCTTAACTTAAGGAAAACCTGCGTCTGATACCTGTCTTACTTTCAGTCATATTTATTACCGGGAGAAAAATCTCAAATATACTGAAACATAATGGAAATAGTTAAGTCACCCTATCCCAGTTCCCGGGCTTAAAGGTATATAAGAAATATAATTAATAAAGCATATAACTGTGACACTATATTTATAAAGAGGAACATAAGATAAACAGACAAGCGCAAGAGCAGCTGAATTAAATATATAGATGATATTTTACGTGTAGATGTGTTTTTAGGACTGATAATTGTTGTTTATGTCATCAAAGCAACATGAGTTCCCTATGAGTTCTGGCTTCCATACACCTTTATGACTTATTGGTGTGAAATTGTTGAGTCAAGTACTTGAGTCTGAAATCGTGTGGATGAACACCAACCTAAACAAGCATCGAAGGGACTGTGTCAAGTAGTGTAGATGATGCGTTTGCGATGGATTCAGGGGGATGCTAAGTATTAATATACTGGTGGGAGTGGCTATTCCAATGAATACGGCTGAGGTTCTGATTGCTGTCGATAGCAGTTTTGAGTATGAATATGCCTCTCATGGTCTCCTGTAGACCCAAGCTGTACAACTTGCGTGGTTAGTCATTAAGTAGGATCCTAAGGAAACTAGCTTCTTTAAGGAGTATTAAAATTAGGTTAATCAGCGTATTTAAACTTTAAAATGTCTGTGTTTATCCAATGTCCCAACAAAGTGTCGTTCAACTAATACAGGTACATATTTCAGATTTTTTTTTGTCCTTACTGTTAATGCTACAGGAAGGGCTTATTTCCTGTGATGATATTTATTTGTTAGTGTGTAGTATTTATTGACCTGTAAATCATGTAAATGCTATGAAACATGCATTATCTTGTGTATTCACACATCCGGTGAAGAACAGTATGATGGCCTGACTCTCTGCTGCAGAATTTGCTGTGATTTGATGTATTGGGTCCAGCTAATGTTGACTTGTATGCACATTATTCCATTCGTCTCGGTCTTTAGTCTCTTCGTTGAAATTACATGACATGTGTATATATGCTGTACCGAATAAGAACGGCCGTACCGGTCATTAAAAATGAATTTGGGAGATATTCGTCTGGTGGTGTGGTGGTATTATATTAAATGCGGGTGATAATGGCCCAGTCAGACCCCAGGCTCCCCCCTAAGAACAACGAAGACAACGGTAAATTGAAGCATGTCTTGTAAGCATTTTTATTAATATCACTATAAATCTGTGGGTGTTTACATTTTGATTTATATTTGCTTTTCAGGTTATATGCTGAGTATGAGGAGAAAGACCTTGATTGGAGAGATTAATAGTAGAAACAGGTTGTATCGCTACATGAAGGGATGGTTAAGCGTTTTAAAGTATAGTTCCGTATGTTAATTCAGTTATACAGTGTGCATAGTTTAGTTTCACTGCTTGCTAGTCTTTAACAACATCAGCATTCCTACACCTTCAGTTTTAACAACATTCCAATCTGCTATTTGAAGCAAAGCAGAGACTCTAGTCCTTGATAACGATCCTTCACTAATTAAACGATTCATGTGTATCCCCCAGCATGGAGTCGGCATCAGCCTACACCAGGGGTCTCCAACTCCGGTCCTGGAGAGCTACTATCCAGTAGGTTTTCTGTCCCACTTGGCTTTTGATGAGCCACTCCTGGCCCTGGTATTTACCTGAGAACAGATGTGGCTCATCAGAAGCTAGGTAGGATAGAAAACCTACTGGACGGTAGCTCTCCAGGACCGGAGTTGGAGACCCCTGGCCTACACTTTCAGGAATTACCTTTTTTCTTTGCAGTCTTGAAGGATGTGGGGCTTGTGCAAGTTTTTTTTTTAGTTAAATAATGTGCTAACAGGTACAGTAACAGTCTCTCCATTAGGAAGCAGCACCTTTTGTTTTCATCACAAATACAACCATTTGTTATGTGGGTGTAAACGCTAAGTATCACGGTTTGTTCCAGAAAAATTCTGGGAAATTGGCATGTAACATATTCTCTTAATGCCCCTATATTAAGCACCAACCAAACGTATTTCAGAAATTGTGAATTGTAGTATTTAGTTTGAATGTTATGAATTACAGAAAATGATATAACATAGACTGTCACAGAACTAAAGAAGTACATATTAATTATGAGGAACAGGGTTAAGTGATTTCCCCCCAAAACACAGTTGGTTTATTAGGATACAGAAAGGTCTCACTCATTATTTTGTTTATCTTGTTACTGTTGATTCTTCTGCCCTCCTTCAGGTTCTGTTTTCCCTGGTTTTGGGGTTGCCACGGCGGCAGCGTTTCTGCACTGACCTCTGCATTCGCTTTGGCCAACCGGATCTCTCTCTGCACAGGTCCGCTGGGGGGTTTTGGGGCAAGAGATATATAGTGATGGATGGTAGTGCCATCTTACAAACGTTAAAAGAGCTGTCATGTACAGCCAGCAAATCTCCTGGTAGGCATGCAAAGGTCCCATATGAAAGGCTGCCTTCTGATAAAAGAATTTGCAACGCAAAAGTAGCCAAGCAGTTCATATTGAACTTATTTTGCAGTGTTTGTGTTTGTCCAAAGTGACATAAAAGTGAAGATCAAAGAGCAGGCTCAACCAGTCCCTGGACGATTTGGGGTGAAGGGCCTTGCTCAAGGGCTCAACGGTGAAATGGTTTTGCCAGCCATGAGATTTCAATGCCAACCTTCCAATCGCAGGCACTGAGTTTAGTCGTTTTCGTAGTTGGCCGCACTAACCTTTACGGATTTCCTCCTGTTGACAGACGGTCCTTACACAAATCTCCTTGTTGATCACGTAGACTCGGGGGATACTGAAATGAAAAGAGAGAGGGCGTGAGATTAACGGTCCAGCGTGTTGAAACATGGCTGACGAAAAGAGCGAGCAGGGATACTGTGAAAAACTGGTGATGCAACCTGAACCTTAGGCAAGGGATTACCTATAAAGACAGAGGGAGTGAATACACCTCTTTATGGGTTGATGGACAGAGTACATCCTGGTGCAGGGGTATGTTTCTTCCCTGCAGTCTGGAAAGAGATGGAAATTACCAAGGGACAGTGTCCCAAATTTCCCAATAATCTGTCTTCTCTTAATCTGACATCTGTGTTTAACTGTTACAAGCTGATGTGTATGTTTGCAGGGAGAAGTGTTTGACCGCAGTTAACTCGGAAGGAGCACACATGTCTCATTGATGTAGACGGCTTAATGGTGTCGACACGAGATGTTTCTCAGCGCATCCCGGGTCGCTGGGCATAAACAGAGTGGGACAAGATATAAAAATACCTTGAGGGGATTCAGAGTTTGCAGGAAGATCACCATCTCCTCTGTCAATTTGCAGGGTTACTTACATGGAACAGGAATGACGAGTTAATTAACAGCAAATCTAGCAGTTATCATAATAGCTTGACTCATTGCATATTTTTTACAAGACCTTAATTAGTTTGCACAGTAATATTACCTGCTTGTTGATCGGAAACCACAGCAACAATTACTGTGAATCAAAATATATATATATATATATATAATAACATTCATGGCTGTATAATCATTTATAACTATACAATAGATGTGTATAATAGACATGTACATCCCAAGGCAATCTGAGAATTTTCCCTACAAGGAGAAATCATTTAGTGGATGATTAAACACTTGTTTCTGTTCCAAATGTTACCTTGGAAACTGCAGAGAAGCACTGCCACTGGAAGCCTGCCCATCTTTTGGACTCTGGGAGCCAGTGTTATATGTCATGAGCTGAACACAAAGCAGCAATGGGAGGTGATATTAGCTTTTTACCCATAGTGTTCTGTCTCCTCATTTTTCCCTTCAAATACAGTTTCAAATAGCAGAACACCTCCTTCCCAAAGCCTTTACACTGATAGCTCACCCCTTCTCTAGCCATTCTGCCCCCCATGAATCAAACTCCGCCCAGAACCTCTCAGATTTATTGTCTTCTGCCTTGAGGTTCTAATTAAGCTGAGCGATTTTGTGCAATCGATGCCTTTCTGCTGAGCCGTGTCTGAGAGCCCTTTCTAAACACTGCAGGCACCGGTCTGTACTCTGCCCTTATCCCCTCCTCCCTCTCGCTTCGCTCCAGCAGTGATGTGTCACTCTTAGTTTGAGTCCAAGACATGAGTTCACTCGAAAGAATGTGTTTTTCATGCTCTCTTTACCCACCCACACCTCTTGTTTCTATCATTTTCGACGGTAAATGCACCAACAGTGACCAGTCACCCCTAGATATACCAAAATAAGTTAGAGATAGCTATATATGACTTTCTGTGTAAGTATATATGTGTGTTTAAGTGTTACAGTTGAATATGTGCTCTGATAGTTTGCACATGCCCTAGTGGTTCCATTTCTCTCATTTCACTCTGTCCTATTTGACATCCTGAAGTACAGCACAGGCGCATATCCTGCCCGCCACATTTTATCACAGACTTTTTCTGAAGACCTGCCAACCTCTGACGGACATTTTCTTATCGACTCAGATTAATTCCCGCTAGATGTACATGCACGTTCCTTCTGTTCACCTTGCAGTCATACACACACCACTTTACATGCCACCCAAAGTCATCTTATCAGCTGTTTATTTCTCGTTCATTGTATATTTGGGGGAAAAAGAGAGCAGGATACTCACAACTTTCCCGTCCTCCGAAATGCCTTTTGTTCTATGGATTGTCTCACTCTTTCTTCCCCACTCCTCCTCCACCCCTGTCATCCTCCTCCCTTCATCATCGCTTGCCCCCCCCTAATTGGATCCATCCATGATATTTTTGTTCCTTAATTCTGAGAAAAACAGCCAGCTGAGTCGTTATCCACCAGGTTTCACTGCTCAGCCTGATTGATTTTCTTTGTGGGTTGACCCCTGGTAACCTGAAAATCAAAAACTACAACAACCACAAAGATCTAGACGCCAAAAAGGACTTTTCACAGGATATGAACAACCAGACAGATGTCTGGGGTTTTGAATCCTCATGAAGTTCAACTCTAGCAGCCTCACAGCAGAGACAGTTGGTTCTGCCAAATAATAGCTGGCCCAATGTTACAAGGAAGTACATTAATAATGATTGGAGAAAAAACATCCTGTCTTGCTTCTGGGCCGTCTTATTTCCTATTCCCCCAGGATTATTCTAAAGTTATAACCTATTAGCCTAGGTAATATTTCCATGCAGTCCAAAAACATGTGTGATTATGTGTGTCCTGTGTTGGACTCACATCCGATCCCATGTCCCCGGTGATGCCTCGTGGGACCAGCACCCAGCCTGTCACCACTCTGTACGGAAGACAGATGGATTATTTCCATCCAAATCTTATATGTAACTCCCATGTTAGGAAAAACCCATTACATTCCAGTGGGGCATGTGCCAGCTGCCACTATGTAATGGACAGATTACTTTTTCTAGCAACATTAGACTGTGCTTTACATTAAATGCATTTTAAGTTTGTGTTCCCCACACCGTTGCCAATGGGCTACATTGTTCCGATGATGCTTTCGACCGAACTGGTCCCAGAGCTGCTATGTGACACAGCAGCTGACAGGATGATGAATAGAAAAAAATGTGCAAAACCAGTGAAAAACAGCCTCTTTCTTAGAGCTAGATCCTGAAAATGCATTATCATGTCAGACTACTGTACCTCAAACCACACTGCACTATGACACAAAAGACTGTTGGGAAAAGATGTGAATCAGATGGTATGTTAGTGCTGAGTTTATGCACAGAGCTAGTGTAATTACAGTTGATGCTTTTATTGATCCCTCTGGGGAAATTCTGTTTATGCCTCCATTGTCTTGCTCTCTGTAGGTGAGAGCAAGCTGTCTGCAAAAGGCAGCCACTTGTTGCCCAGGGACCTGGGGGTGAAGGGCCTTGCTCAAGGACCCACAGATGTACTGGGGCTGGGCTTGAACCGGCAACCTTCCAATCACAGACTTAGCCCAATGAGCCACACACTGCCCCCTTAATTGCTCTGTCAGGCCTGTCTTTGCTACTCTTCTCTTCCACACTGTTTATAGTTGAATACAAGGCTGGAGCCACAGGGGCACTGGCCCAAGCTGAAAGCTGATTGGTCCTCAGAGTCTCCTCTCTCCTGTCACTCGCCAGCTGAAACATCATGGGCTAATGATAATATTGTCCCCTCTGCTCTAATGCCACCACCTTAAGAAATCCTGAAATCCCTCCAACACAGGCCAAACATAATGTAGCCTCCAACTATTCAGCTTTGTTGGCCACCCCAGAACCCTAAAGCTTCTCCTCCTTAGATGTAGATGGAGGCCCTGTATGGACACCACCCTCCAGCAGCATTTCCGTCACAGCAACAGCTTCGAGTAGATAAATGGGTCACACGCTGACCGACTGGCCTTCCCTTGGTGACTGAATGAAGTGACTATTCATATAGGAATTTTTTTTTTGAAAATTCCCCATGGCGCGGCCTCACAGAGATCCCTTTTCTGGTCGTCTGCTGAAAGTGCTGATGTAGGATGTAAGGAACCTATAGGGGGTATTTAAGTGAAGAAAAGGGTGAGCCTCCATAAAATCGTTCATCCACCCAATTTCAGTAAAACCACTCCCAGTTAGCAGATCTAAGGCCCGTGCTTGTAATAACATAAGGGCTTCTTTGTGTTAGTAATTCAAGTCCCTAGAAGAAGCCCTATAAAACAATGTCAGACACACAGATGGAGACCAAATGAAGCGGCAAGCCGGCAGGTGTGGGCTGAGGTCCCCCACCTCCTCCACATCCAGTGACATCAGAATACAAATTACATTTTGGTACTTTGTAATATCTGTGCCACCTGTAGAGGTGGATAGTACAGGTCCAGAAAGTAAAAAATCTAGACCAAAACTTTGTTTCAACCAACCAGTTGAGTACTCCGACTGTGACTCTTTATACTCAACTGGTCAGTTGAAACAAAATCTTGGTCTGGATTTTTACTTTCTGGACCTGAACTATGCCGCTCTGATTGCCTGTGTTTTGTATGTAATAAAAACAAAACATTAAAAATGTACTTCTATTGTGTACATTCTCTTCTGTGCATGTGGCAGTACGTTCTCCTTTGTGTGTGTGGCAGTATGTTCTCCTTTGTGTGTGTGGCAGTATGTTCTCCTGTGTGTGTGTGGCAGTACGTTCTCCTGTGTGTGTGTGGCAGTACGTTCTCCTCTGTGTGTGTGGCAGTACGTTCTCCTTTGTGTGTGGCAGTATGTTCTCCTCTCTTTGTGTACAGTACGTTCTCCTTTGTGCGTGTGGCAGTATGTTCTCCTCTCTGTGTGTACAGTACATTCTCCTTTGTGCATGTGGCAGTATGTTCTCCTCTCTGTGTGTACAGTACGTTCTCCTTTGTGCGTGTGGCAGTATGTTCTCCTCTCTGTGTGTACAGTACGTTCTCCTTTGTGTGTGTGACAGTACATTCTCCTCTGTGTGTGGCAGTACGTTCTCCTCTGTGTGTGTGGAAGTACGTTCTCCTGTGTGTGTGTGTGTGTGTGTGTGTGTGGCAGTACGTTCTCCTCTCTGTGTGTGGCAGTACGTTCTCCTTTGTGTGTGTGGCAGTATGTTCTCCTCTCTGTGTGTACAGTACGTTCTCCTTTGTGTGTGTGGCAGTATGTTCTCCTCTGTGTGTGTAGCAGTACGTAGTCCCCTGTGTGTGTGGCAGTATGTTCTCTTATCTGTGTGTGGAATTTCCAGGTTCTTCCATTGCCACATCGGTTTCCTACAGGCACTCTGCTTTCCTTCTGCAGTCCACCGACATGCAATGGATATAATTAGTATCCGTAAACAGCCTCTCAAGGGTAAACGTGCATTTATGTGCCATATGATGGACTGACTTCCCATCCTTGTTGTGTGCCAGCCCTGATCCTTATCTTTGTTAAGAAACACAAAATTAGAACCATAACAGCATCGTGTGATGATATTTGGCTGCCTGCTGTTTACTTCAGACTGACTTGATTGTAACAAACACTTCAATGTGGGACATCCCCTAAATATTTTTTAGAGTGGATGTTTATTTGACTTGTATACAATGCCTCAGGAGGCATTTTTCCCATTTCTCGCCCTGTATTACCCACATTTTCCTTTTAGTGAGGGGGGAGAACTTTGAGGAGAATCTGGTGCACATTAGTGAGACATTGAAAATGGAAGAATCAATGTAGTATGTTATGTCTACCACTAGGCGGTACCATTGTATCACATTACATTGTATATATTTTTTTCTCTCCATGTACTTATACTGTTTTATTAAATCAATCCATTATACGTAATTGTTATATTAATCTGTATGTATTGCTGAATATTTGTGCAAGTACTTTATGTGTACATCGGTGTTGCAAATTTTAGCTGGTTTGGCCAGCTGATCCAAAAATGTTTTTAATCCCATGCTGTCTGTTAGAATCTCCATGTGGTGGCCAGAAGAGTAAAAATAGTCTGAAGGACTTGGACCATCTTGAGAATTAGACCAGTATCTGTGTCCACAGAAACGTGCCAGGGATACTGACAAACCAGCATCTCTCAGGCACTGACCCGGTCAGGGCTCGCAAACTCATCAAGAGTGTGTTCTGGCACAGGGCGGCCGTTGCAGTGCAGCTAAATTCGATGATGGATTGGCTGCCGGGGGAACTGTGAGAAGATGAGAGGGAGGTGGAATGTCCTGTGCCCGTGGTAAGGCTTCAGTCGACGTGATGTGCCCACGGTGTAACGGAGAAGCACAGGTGGAAAGAGGAGGCGGTGTGGGCAGAATCAGAGCCCATAAACACTAGGTAGTATCCAGACTTGTTTATTGGAAGTGTGCTGCTCATCGCCCTCCCTCCCCC